>OX637274.1:2553333-3820000 GCA_951799465.1 Leptophobia aripa
AAATAACAAAGTATAGATGTTAAAATAATATGTCAATTGTCTAAATTGACAAAACTAAAAAATATTTTTCAGTAATGGGCTTTTAGGTTATTTTTCTTAAATTGTTAATATTATGATTCAAATAGAGTTAATTTGAAAATATATTTAAATAAGTTAAATTAAGAACATTATAAAAAGGTAATTTTATGTGAAATAACTATTCCAATGGTTGGAAAATAGAATCGTTAAATTATCACCCGGGTGAACTGCAAATCCCTGAAAAAATATGGCCGACTTATTTCCGTAGTCAGTGTAAAGACGTAAATATTAGTCTATCTGTAATCTACATTCAAATTATATTAATTGATTTATGTTCTTATTTCAATTAATCATATACATATTTATACATTTCAATTTAATGTTCTTGTTTTGAAATGAAGGAAGTTATTTTGGCTATAATAACCTTTGTTTGTAGCATATTTTTAGTTATTGCATTTGTATTGTTTTGTAAGTAGCCCGAGTAGTAGTAGCAAGACAATCTTGCCAGAAGGCACATAATTTTTGTGAATTTTCTTTATTTCAGGTTGGTACGTTGTTTGGAAGTGTTGCTTATCAAAGTTTCGCTTTGTTCGTGAACTCATAGGTGGTATGTCAGAAACCCCTCCAGCTTCAGAAGTTAGACAACCTAAAGGAAGAAAGATCAGAAGGGACTAAGCAGTAAACATTTTCAGCAACAAGTGTCATAACAAATATCAAAATGAATATTCGTTGTGCTCGACCTAGTGATCTTATGAACATGCAGCACTGTAACCTGTTATGTTTGCCAGAAAATTATCAAATGAAATATTACTTTTATCATGGTCTTTCATGGCCACAACTAAGTTATGTTGCTGAAGATGAGAAGGGACACATTGTTGGTTAGTACTGTTCTGTGTTTTATAATAGATGCCTTGGCATAGTATTGTAAAGCTTAGCTTATTGCTAATAGTAAATTTTATTAAGATAAAATTTAATTGAATAAGGATTGCTTGCAGAGAATTAAATGATACCATACTTAGCATAGCAAAACTCATATACTATCTAACCAATAGAAAAAGTCTTTTATATTTTTTGTAATTGTTATTATCTAGGGTATGTTCTTGCCAAGATGGAGGAAGATGGTGAGGATAACAGACATGGCCATATTACATCGCTGGCTGTGAAAAGATCACACAGACGCTTGGGTCTCGCCCAGAAGTTAATGAACCAAGCATCATTGGCTATGGTGGAATGTTTTCAGGTAAATATCATTAGGTGTTGGTTTTTTTTTATAAAGAGGGGGCAGGAGTCCCACTATATAGGTGAAGTCGCTGACTGTAGACTGACATGGCTGGTAGCTTGTGAGTGTGTTGCCAGCCTTATAGGGAGTAAAAGTTTTGGGTTAAGGGGTTAGGTTTTAGGGGGTAATTTACAACACTATTGTTTAATTCTTAAATTCACTGTATAAAATCTACTTGAATTATGATAGCAAACAATGTATCATGGGGCATAATGTTTAAACAATGAAAAATAATCAAGAACTATTTATTCTTATATTTTTAGAACTTGTATATATTACATATATGTAAGCAAATTATTTTTTTAGGCAAAGTATGTATCACTGCATGTCAGAAAGAGTAACAGAGCTGCGCTCAACTTATACACAAACTCGCTAGGGTTTAAAATACTGGAAATTGAACCCAAATATTATGCAGATGGAGAAGATGCCTACTCTATGATGAGAGACCTTAGTTCCTTCTCATCGGAAAGCAAAGAAAACCAGTCTTCTGATAATTTAGAAACAAAATCAGATTTGGCTAATGTATCACAATGCTAATAATGTAATAAATGACTCATGAACTCGTGTTTTTAATAAAAAATATGACTTCTCAAGAGTACAATTCATACTCATCTATTATTACTTGCTTACATTAAGAGTATTTAATAATTTAAAGTATAACCTAATAAACAAAGATAACAAAACAGTGGCACTACAACCAGACAAGTATCCTGCACCTGATGCATATTTTTGACATTTGAAAGATGCCAGTTTATTGAGAGTTTCTGGAGTCCCTATATAAGCAAGTATTTATGGCACAAAAAAATCAATTGTGAGAATTTGACTCGACCTTGAGACATGCATTCTAGCTTATTTCACTGACACTGTTTTTTTTAAAGTAAAGCAAAAGACAGAACCAACTATAAAAAAGAATGATTGATTTTAGACAACTTTTATTCCGTATCTTCATTATCATCATAGAGGTGATTAAGTTTCAATTCAACAGTATTTGTTTGTTCAGTTTTCTTTATTTGTAGCTTCCTGGGACTCTTTGTTCCCTTACTGACACCAACAACATATTCAGGCATTATAATCTTACTGCTTTTAAAAACTATCTTATTTTCTTCTTCTACTTTAGGCTTAATTGTTTTTGATATCTGAAATGTTGGTTTTTTAAAGACTGCTCCAGTTTCATCAGTAATAGTTGAATAAGATTCATTCCTTTCTTCCATTTCACGAATAAAGGCAAGAGCTGTTGCTGCATTAGTGGAATCAGACATTTGATCTGGTGTAACGTCAGATAGTGAATAGTAGGACCACTTTTGTGGATTCTTCATATAATCAGGTATTCTTCGTCTTTGTAAACATTCCTTCATACTAGATTCTGAACGTTTGTATATGCTCTCTTTTCCTCTGAACTGTTTCATTTCTCGTTTCAACTTCCTATACTGATGCTTGTCTATTTCGCCGCAGCCTGGATTTCCAGTGACTTTGTTTGTTTTAGAGAAACTATGTTGATCTTCAGCTTCTTTTAATGTGTTGAATAGACTCTTTTGTCTCTCGTGAAATGAAGCCATAATTATTTCTGAAACAATGAAACCTTAAAAATTGATATAGTACTGATACTATAATATTCATTAGTTCAAATACTTAAGGTTTGAATTGATATGAAATCCTATATTTTGTAATTAAAAACAAAATGCCATATTATGTATTATGATGTATTAATTTGTGAAAAGTCACCTATTCAAAATGACATGAGGTTACGCTTGATCACGTGATTAAAACCATACGTTTTGCGTTAGCTTGTCACGTCTGTCAAAAAGTGTCAAGCCCTGGCTTACTAATAGTTACACACGACATCCATAGATGTCATCATTCAAAAGATTGTAAATATATTTCTTATATAGCTTTCAGTTAAATCGTTATCTACTAGATGGCCTCTTCATTAGCATGGGCGCTTGCCGCATAGCTTAACTGAAATACTCGTCGTTTAAAGTCGTTAAAAATTTGTTTTGAATAACGTACAAATGTTAAAGAGGTACGTAATTGTTTTGAAATCTCCATAAAAAATAACCGAGAGTGATAGGATACTGGATACATTTGTATCTAAGAATTGTAGACAATTGGGCTTTTTCTTAGATTTACAAAGTAGATATTGAAGTAATAATCAGTGGCGTAACTACCATACAAGCCTACAAGTCTGACTGGGCTAAGGAGTAAAATTATACCACTTAATTAGCACAGGCAACGCTCAAATTAAAAAGTGCGTAAATATTGATTCACCTCGCCACCTAACCGCTAACCTCTATGCCGTCTATCGCCTAAGCTATGAACTTTAATTTAATTTAATTACCGATCGCCAACCGCCAGCGCCAACCTCTCCCTCTGTCGTAACGCCCCATATTTATTGTTTCTATGTTCTGGATTATTGTTTTATTAAGCAAATGCAACCATTTGTGGTACTGGACCTCTGTGTGGCACTGGATTATTATTTTTAATTTCTTTTACTTACTTATTAGTTTATAATCAATTTTAAGTTCCAAAGTGTGTTGCTTGTGAAGCATTAAAGTGTGTGTACCTCTTTATTGGACAATGAAAGGTCAAAACTTAAACTTTTGACGAAGTAAATAATTAATAACGTGGCTCAAGCCAACTCCTGACCTGTGTATTATTCAAACTACCGGTAAATCAGTTCAGAACAGTTTTGATAACAATTGGGATGTTGGTTCGTATATCAAATAAATTGCATTATCGGTTCAAGTTAACTGCAACCGACATTTTTCAAAGAAATAATCATATCCGTCTAGTAGGGATATGCTTTCTCCTTGGATCTTAAATATCGAATACGAATAGGGGTGTAAGATCGAAGATCGAATTACTTATGTTTAAAATTAAGTGATTAGGACTAGTTAGAAATGTTGGGCTTGCCCCGTGAAATAACCCTAGGCACGACACTGTTAATAATTATACATCAGCCGACTGAACTTAAATTTAAATATATACAATTAGTGAATATAGATGGATGAAAATGTAAAGTAAAATTGCATTCTCTCTCGATATGTCTTTTAAATATATAAAAAAAATGATTTCGAACTACTAGGTTTTGTGCCAGTTTATCGGGTAAAAAACTCTTCAGGTTCAAAAATTCGTATTGTATCGGTAAAATTACGAAAAAATACAAATTTTGCGAGCGATTTTTTTGTTTTACCAGGACCTATACGGGACAAGGTCTCTGTCGTTTGCTCAAAACGTTTACACGTGTTATGTGTTTACTAATGGGCACTTTGTTAACCAAAGTTACAACCGTATTTAATCCCAATATATGCACAGCCTAAACCTGATAAGATAAGCACACGCGATTATTGAAACACTAGATTTATTATCTGTGTATGTTCTAATAAATGTGTCCCGTGGTTTCACCAGCTTTAACTCGTAGTCTTTGTAGTATTTAGCCTTCCTGTTAGACATATTTATATGTGGGTTGTCTAGAAGAGATCGCTTATTAGCTATAAGACCGCCCGTTGCTCTTATATGTACTAACATCTATTAATGTCATTTACTTCTACTGTTTAAGTGCAATAAAGTGTAAATAAATAAATAAATAACTTGATGGATCGGGCTCGCACTGGACTCTTAATTGGTAAACACTTTGGCGGCCCCTTCGTCTTATTGGTTCGATATTACTTTGATTTCTAAGCATAAAATGCATAAAATAGTATTAAAGACGAATATCGATGATAAATAATTGTTTCAATGGAAATATTTTATACCTTATTATTTGTTTTATTATTTAATTAAATATTTATATAAACATATCACACAGTCTTAACCTAATACATATAAATTTAATACATAGTAATTATGATATGTAAATACTATTTGAGTTTTAAGTTTTGTTATTAGTTTTGGTACTTTCTAGTTAGCAAAATAACACAGTGTTTTTATGTAAGTATAATTATTAATTTAATCACTGTGAAAAATATAGAAAAATTCGATGAATTATTTTTGCTCAAGCTCAAGAGTTAATCATAATTTAAAATGTCATAAAATTTTGGATAATGATTATATTAAGGAAGAAGGCTGATCAAATACTCGTCTAAAAACAACCTAACTCACGTCAGGGGTGGTAGGGCCACTGTATCAATGCTTTATATTAAAACTGTTATAAATAAGATTATAATCATATAATATAGCTCTATATTTTTAAGTGAGAATAATGATGCGATGTACCAAGGTAGCCAAATGACCTTATATAACATAGATTTAACTTAAAATACATATATATAACACATTGTTCCATGGACAGGTAGCAAATAGCTAATCCATTGTTTGTTAGCGTTTGTAAATTCCTTGCCTGTTCACCGAAGAATGAAAGACTATTTGTCAATAACGTTTTTAACATCTTCTGTCGGCGTGCGCATGCGCGGATATCGGTCGAGCATTCACAGTCGGCATTCAGCGCTGAATTCACGCGAGAGTTGTACTGGCGCGAGTGAGCGCGGTTTCGCCGGGCTTGGCCAGGGCGGGCGGCGCGCGCAACCTCCATTCGATATTAAAATCAAATAAAAGAAAAACAACACGCCTTTATAACAATTGATTGTTGTGCCAACTAGGCGAGTGCAGTGAAGTGTTCCTGAAATGTGATACGCCTACCAACAGGTATTTGTTAATTAATATTAATATCGTAAAAATGTGATTATGTGTCTTTTCGGCATAGCTCCTTCCATTATGTGGCAGAACATTATTGTTAACTGCTATACACCTAAATAAATAATCTGTTTGGTTAATAATTGAATTGATCTTCACGTAACTCTTTGTTATATATCACTTAATATTGTTATATTATGTAATAAAAGCATATTAAAATAAAAATTGTCAAATATATTATTTTTACACTTGCAAACTTAATAATAATTGAGTATGAGATAATTAATATATAATTATTTTATTCAAACTCGTTGATGATCGGAAATGCGTACGTTAAGCGATAAGTATTTTAATTATTAATAAAACATACAGGTTTTATTACGAGTTGTTATTGATAACGCGTTGTTTTAAAAAAAAATACAATATATTTTATATCATACAATATAAAATATAATAATTTTTAGCAGCGAAATATGTTTGGGAAACCATAACAAGGTTTAAACCTTGTAAAATATAAATGTATATCTTAGGTTTGTCAAAATCATTTTTTTTATAACGACTGTAATTATACAGGAACAAAATATAGATTACTATTACTTTATTATAATATGGTATAATAACACATTTAATATAGTTTAATGTTTTAATAAACATAGCTATAATGCAATGATATTATTTAGTAAGATTTTTTACTTGATTGTGTGAAGTTGATTCTTTTTGTCTCTTAAAGTTATATAGTTATATATCTTATTACCGAGAAGTTTATTATTTATGCCAAGATACGAAAGGAACATGATTCGTCATTATATTTTGAAAGTGTTTTCATATTGGCATTTTGCCAAAGCTGTGTTTATAACAAGAATAATCGTTTCTTAGAAATATTCTTTATTAAAAATCAAAGTTTTATATTCATCATATAACATTAAAAAAACCACAGACAATTGATATAAAAACGAATTTGGTACGTATTGAGAAAATTATACTAGTTAGTTTGTTAGTTATATCCTATTACTAAGATACTATAGTCTAGTAGTGCAATACGATCAAATAATACATAGCAAATGTGGATTATCTCTCAACAAATTTTGTTATCTATTTCCCTAATAGCTAGTAGACTAAGACCAGCGTTTACCAATGGTGAACTTAACTCAAACTTTAACACACCATCTTAATATTTCGGTTTTTGCCAATTCAAAAGCACTTTGAATACAATTTTGTATACGTTTCTATTCGAACGATGGATTTTCTGATTAGTTTCCAAATCGCTTCGATTTTAAGCTTTTATCTACTCAATGGCTAATTAGTACATATATTATAGTATAATACATTTTCTGCAAGCTTTATTATGCTATAGAAATAATACGCGTTGAATCTATAATAAATAAAGTTAAAAACTTTAGACCCTCTAATTGTTTTTTGTGTTTGTATTAATATTGTTTAAGAAATAACTAAAAAATATAGATCGAAAGCTAGTGATGCTCGTGTTGCTTTAACAAAGAAATATATTTAAAAAAAACGTAATGCACAGAATTTACTTGTTTATTGTTTTAATATTGCGCTTACTGCAATGAATCATCATTCATCAATAATTTGTGGTCAAAGTATGAGTGACTTCTAACTATGTATTCAATTTAAATTAAAATAATAAAAGGAAGAGTTAATGACGCAGATAACATATTATGACAACTTAAATTGTTTATAATTAATTAGTTAAATTCATCAGCCTATTGTAATAGGCATTTATATGACCCAAATTGATAAGAAAGACCTTAGGTATCATAAGCACAGACTATAAAACCTATTGCAAAGTTGATTAAAACAATGACAATTGCTATTATTGAAAACAATCCAAATCAACTGTTGCATATAATTAAAAATAGCTAAATTTAGAGTATAGGGTTGGCTAATGAAGCTCTCAGCAATCGTGTTTGAAGTAAATTATAAAATTAATTGATGTTTCCGCATGACTAGTCATGATGACGCGTAGGCAGCGTCACACAAGTCACATAGTGATGGGCCGGAAATCACAGCTGTGAAATCACGTATCATTTGATTAGTAGTTTCCATCAATTTTATGCAGGAATAGGCACTACATGTCCACCCACGCGCTGAACTTTAACAGTGACATTGCTTATTACCGCGTTAAATTTATTAGAAATAGAGCAATATTCTTTGTAACTTCAAATGAAAAATAAAATTGTTTATTATTGTATTGTTTTTTATTAGTTCTATGATATATCAACTACAATAGGAGAAAATCTAAGACCTTAAATACATTATTATTATTTATTTTTATTTTAGAACACTATTATTTTAATTACGCGTCATATAGTGATGCTAGAAATATAGTAATGCTAACTGCACGGGTAATACAACGAACATGCCTAATAAGAAATAATATGTTTCAAAATACAGCGAATTTAGGAAACTTTTCGCTCAATGGAAAAGTTTATAGAAATTAACGGGAGCGAGGGATTAGTAATTCAAGGGTATATTAGGTTAATATTGTGAGATATTTGTTTCATTTACCATACCGGACACAACGAGATTTTATGTAAGTTTTGTGTACATTTTAACACTTTGTCTTATTATTTAAGTCTAGTTAATCTCACTTAAGTAGCACGTGAGTAGACAAAAGCGAATAAACTAAGCCTTAAGATTTCTAGTATATTGATTTAAAGTTTTTAGAGTGTAAAGGTCTAGAACATCGTCTAGACTCTAGCTTAGGGAAGTAAAATTTATTCTGTCTGGTAGTACGTTGCCTTTACGAACATTACCCTTTTATGAGGGTGAAGTTTGGGGTGAGTTTAAATCCTATAATTTATGTATGTGTTATATTAATGTTATTTAATTTTCTTGATCCCGTGATGTGATTGTTTCAATAGAGCACTTGAATAATGAAAACTAAATTTGGATGAAGGAGGCTTAACGTTAAATTATTTCAGGCTGTTTTGTTTTTAATAATATTCTAGTTAATTGTTTAAGTGATTAACAGTTTAACAGAATAATGGTTCTGATGTTTATTATATGAAATAATGTAATTTTAAGTAAATTACCCTTAAAATCATTTTCAGAATAACTATTGGTTATGTCATACTTGTAAAAATATTTTCTTTCATTGCGTGAATAATATATTAATGTTTTGAAAGAAATTATCACATTAAAACATATCACATATCATATGTTTAATATACCGTGATATATATATATATATATATATATGTAAATAATTGTATAGATTACTAGTTCCCGTAAAGTTTTTATAGCTAAAATTCGTGACTGTTTACCACAATGTATCAATTTTATGTTCTGATGGATCAGATAAGAATATCGTCGCCTTCAAAACTGTACCTACGAAGAAAATTCATTAATTTTCAGACATTAAATGTAAGCAAGTCAAATAACAGAAATAATAATAAATACCTTATTAATTTGTAAATTAAAATAATTTAAAATATAAACTATAATAAAAAAATACGGTTTTTGTAGCCAGCTGACGACTTTTTCCCGCTGTATTGCAATGCTTTTACGGTGAGCTAGAAAATCATTAGCTTTAATAATAGAAAAACAATGGTTTGTGTTATTTATTATGAACTAAATGAATCATTAACCGTAACGAAGATCCTTGACGCGTATGATTCAAATTTCGAATATAAATCTGTATCAATTGCTCATCACAGGATTTTGACCTTAAACTTTAATGGTTCACATTGGTTGAAATGCGTTAAAATTTCAAATTTAGAATTCCAAACACGCAGCGTTGAGTGTTGAAGTCCATTCTACTATTTTATAAAACGACTGGAATAAGTCATCGGGAAATAACTTTCCAACTAAAACTGAATAAAACTGGGTGACCAATAGTTATAGTAATTGTCAGAAAATATATAACATTACATATAACAAGATTGCATCACTTAATACTTTGTTAAACTGATGTTAAGGGTCCTTAAGTCACTGTAAAGTTAAAACACGAATAATATTCCGAGTGTCCAAATTGATCTCATTCAAGGGTATATTTTGAGGAGCGCAGGTGAGATCTATCTTAGCAAATGATTTACGATAAAAGTATTTCAATGTAAAATGGATGTAATTATACCGGAAAATCCAATACATCATTTTCACCAGTCACGGGTTACTCTTGACCTAGTTCCGGAATGTAGGGCGGAGGCCGGGGCCACTCCGCCCGCCCAACCATCGAAAGTATATTTGGCAGTGCTGCGTTGACCTAATATTACTGCATTTATTCGTTCTTTTACTACTTAATGAATATGTTTGTCAAACACATCTATATATTTTGTAGTTGTGTATGTATAGTAATAACACCTAAACCTTCTTCGTATATCTTGGTATGTTTTAATAGTTATTCTTAAGTGATCACAGCGAACTAAGTCGGCTTGCAACTAGAGTTTAGAGACTTAAGGCAAAGTTGCGGTTTTTATGTATTACCGTAGACTCAGTCTCATTAATTCCCTACACTCAACAGTTTTTGCTGAACATTATCACAAATAGATATCTATTAGTCGTAAAATATGTTTACAAATCATATAAGTAAATCTACCATAGGTGTGTCATGTCCGTATAAAGTCGAATGAAATAAATATTGCTTGGTGATGTTTGTTATAGTATTGTTACTTTATTTGTTTTAACCAATTTAGACCGAACCATTTCAGTCGTTATACTAATTACATGCATATGATTTTCAAGATCACGTTTAACCAAGTCAGAGGTGTTATAAGACATTTATCGTTTCGCTTTGAAAGCGATTTATTACTTGTGTATTTTTTGTGAACTATGAATTACATGTAAACTATATGAATTGTTGACAATACCGAGTTTCGCACCTGGGACCCCTCTGTTCGGCAATCCGGCACATTAACTATAACGCCAATCGAATTGGCGATACAATTATATGTGTAACCACAAAACTCTGTAAATATTTTATTAATTTTTGTGCTAATTTTTGTAAGGCTGAATCGAAGTGAACTCTTTCTATAAAGCAAAAAAGTATTTGTTAAAACAACACGAACATCACTAGTTTTCGATTTATATTTTTTATTTATTTCGTAAAAGAAAATTAATAGAAACACAAAAAGAACAATTAGAGGGTTTAAACTTTTTGTTATTTACTATAGATTCAACGCGATTTATTTCTATAGTATTCGTAATAAAGCTTGTAGACAATGTATTAAATTATACTATATGTAGTAATTAGTCACAGAGTAGATACTACGTTAAGACTATTTGCTTAAAATCGAAGCGATTTTTAAACTTTTAATTTTTATGTAAATTGTATGCAAAGTGCTTTTGAATTGGGAAAAACCGAAATTACTTACATATAAACGATGAAGTATTGGTAAGCGAACTCTTTCTATAAAGAACGTGGGAAAAGAGCGGAACACATGGAAATAAATTTTACCATTGTCTTATCAAAATCAATAATTGAAGCACATTTTGTTAACATTTTTGCATGTTTATTATAAAAGGATATTTATATTCAATACTGAAGATCAATACTCGTACAGGCGACACTTTCCCGGTCAATTCCCTTACGTTTCCGCATGTCTCAGTCTATTTCCGATACACTGATGCTTCGTTTCACGTCGTTCGTATGTTTTCGCCATTTTTATAGAGTATTTAATTCATGCTACAAAACTCTCCCGAGTTTTGACAACGAAAATGTGTCTTGTATTAAAAATTATTTGATCGATTTAAACACTTTATTATGTACAAGAATTGTTATGACAGGTGCAAAACAGAACAGAGCTTTATTATAAAAATAGAGCTTGGCTGGCCGCGACTCTCACCCCTAAATTGGTTTTGAATGTCGAATTTGCATTTGTTTGTCTTATTTACAAGAATGCATCACGTGCCCATAATATTATTAAACAAAATTTCTTTTTCCACATCTATACTAATAATAAGACAGTAAAAATCGAAAAACTGTACATTAAATATTTTTCCAAAAAACTGAAAGGAGGCAACTAAAGAAGAGTCATAGAAACCAAAAAACCAATTTTTGGAATTCTTGTCTGTCTGTCTGTCTGTCTGTCTGTCTGTCTGTCTGTCTGTCTGTCTGGTACTTTATAACTTGAAAACTACTGAACGGATTTGAACGCGGTTTTCACAGTTGGATTATATATAATTAGGAGCGTTGTCAAAAGTTTATTTTGTCAAAATCGGTTAAGAGAAAAAGAAGTTATGGTCAATTGAAAATTTACTTCAACCACTGCTTCAAAATTTTTAAACACTTATATTGATTGATTAGTTATATATTGTTAAATATGTTCTAATATAAGTTAATCTTAATATTAAAACTTATGAGAGGTAACAAAAATAACAAATAACGCAGTGCGCGCGGGCGCGGTTGAAGTGTTGAACAATGTGCTCGATAGATGGCGTTGATAAAATTCGTAGATTTATTTTATTTTTTTATTTCTTAAACCTATGCAGCTTATCAAAAACAGTTTACACAATAAAAATAGATTAAAAATAAAGCCAAAATGAGGTTAAAATATAGAATCGGAAATATAATCTAAGATCAGGAAAAAGAATAACACAAAAAAACACGAACAGAACAAAAAAAAAAAAATATATATATATATATATATACACACAAGTGGAACTATGTGAAGTACGAGCATTTTAGTGTGTGTGTGTGTATCATTGTGTGCAATGGTGTTGCTGTGTGAGTGAGTGTGCGAGGTTGAGTCTTACTTTTTTTTAAAGAACTTCTACTTAGGCCAAATATATCCATCTCGGTATTAAGATGCTCCATTGTGTAATGACTACCATGCAGTTCAAACTTTATCGTTTTACCCTATGATTATTTTGAGTGAACACTACCTATACCAACAAGTAAAAGGAAACGAGTGTAAAGACGTTTATCGTTTGTCCGCTCCCATTTTTCCATCTACATCCTTAACGTTAATGAGGTTTACCTTTTATTATTTGGTCAAGCTAATAAGTAATAACCTCACAAGTACGTATTTCATACTCTTAGCTTCGTAAGAATTTTCTTTCAACTCTTAACCGCTGAGGAGTTTTACCTTCCGTCATCAGCTCATCCACATAAGAAGATGACTATCAGAATATAAAATTGTCAGAATAGTAATTGCCTGTACGTTAATTTGAAAGTTGCCCTCGATTTCTCTGAATCATCTGATCCTGTACAGCTACATCATCCCTGAGTAACACAGGCTATATATAATTCCAATTGTAACAAGATTTTAGCCCGTGAAAGAAAGCCCTGTCGAGATCATTAAAAAACGCTATATACTTAACCAAATTACACGTGGGCGAAGCCGCGGGCGGAAAGCTAGTTCTAAATAACAAACAGCCTTCGCAGTCCCTATTTTGTCGTCACGTCCAACAAATCGATCACGTTACAAGACCTCAATTTCCGCAAATGAAATAATTACATAATATAAAAGGGATACTGTACATGATCTAATTAATAATCGCCTTGATTTCAATACAAGGCTGCAAGCATTATCGCTTAAGCTGTCTTGCGCAATAAGTAGGATACACGCTATGTGGAGCGTGTCCATCTTTACTTTTATTTTCAATTGGAGTCCAATGTTGATTCACTGAAATTAAAACAAAAAAAAAATATGATTGAACGCGCTTAACATAAGAATCTGTAGATATTTTTAGAATAATATATTATATTATTAAAACGCAATTAGTAATAAAACCGAGTCAGTCAAGGAAAAGCTATTTAATTAACTCATAATTATTACTTATAGTTAATATTTGTAAAGAGCATCTGTTGACCAATACTGAGGTTCATGTTGATTGTATTTTATTCTATACTGCAAACAAACACTTGAAGACAAGGAAGGATTACCTGTTGACGACATAAAGCTTTTATATACACTCCCTAAACTTCTAGTGCTAAAGGTTATCTAGAGTTATATGTAAACGAAATATATTCCATATTCTATAATATATATATTTTTTGCGTTTTTTTTTGCGACCTGATAATCTTTACTCTCAAATGTGGACATAGGTTTTATTTAATTACCTATATCTTTCATTGCACTAAGCATAGAAGTGATTATATCAATGTGTCATTACTCATCTATAGCGTAGAAAAAAAATGAAACACACTTTCATATCTAGTTGTTCCTGACGTTACCCGCATTAATTAAGACACACATTGTAAACAATCGAATAACACTTTTTTGCAACATTTTACATTCAGGATACTTTGTGGTTAAACGTTATATACCTTCCTTGATAAAGGAAACTAAATAGCTCAATTCCTGATTTTATTTACTTTTTTAATTTTTCAATCAACTAAACAAACTCGTGGGTTGTCTGGAAGCGATCGCTTATTAGCGATAAGCCCAACCGTTGCTCTCACATGTACTAACATTATTGACTTCTACTATTTTGTGCAACAATGTGTAAATAAATAAATAAAAACAAACTTTCCTTCATTAAAACATCTATGTATATATACAACGCTGACAGCCTTAAGTAGGTAGTTTAGTATTTTATAGCTATATATAACGTGCCAAAATTCTATTCTTTATGGCATAATGTTTTCAATACCTTAAAACAACAAGGAAGTCTCATATGTGATTACCACACCTCTAAGATGCAGTGATAAAATACGAACGCTGTTCTATCAGTTCCTAATGGACTATGAGAATGCTTTTATGTTTTCGCAACAGTGCCACGGTGCGTGGATTACGCTAAATATAGTCCAAATTTAGTCCAACGTTATAAATGTACGAGGTACTTTGTGTTGAATATTTGACTTCTGTTCGTTACTATGGCAACTTTGTTTAGAAATACCGTGTAACGTATTTTTTGAGGCCAGCGATAAGGCCTTTTGATCTCTTCTTCTTATACCTTTAAATTATTATTGTTCTTGTTTATCCTGTATTTGTAGTGTCAATAAAATGGTAATTAATTTTAGTCCATGTATTTAAACCTAATATTATATTATATTACCAGCATTACGGGTACTCTCCTCTGGTAGAATGCAAACCAGTAGTCCCCATACGAATTGTGAGTTACACCCGAGGAGTGTTTTAGTGGGTATGACTCACCCGGTCATCTGAGCAGAGGTTTCCTGGTTATTGAGTTGAGTCCCACATATCTACGTGATCTTTAAGTTGCGCTGAATGCGTTCAGCAGTTCCTCCTCTATTATCAAAAAAAATCAAACCTTTTATATTCGTTTTAGTTTAGTTTTTTTTTAAAGTTATATTAGTAAGTTTAATAGTAAGAATGTATATTTGTAATAAGTTAGTATATATATCCTTGTGCTTCCGTAACATTTGTTACATTTGTTTTTATGCCACATAAAAGAATCGAACCTAACACCTGTGGAACGAAGCTATGGACGTGTTTAAGATAGGTTTTCCAAAATATACATTAAAAAACAAAATAATGCCATTTTAAAAGTTATTGTTTCCGTATTGCTGCATCCAATAGTTAAAACGCGAATGAGGAAATTTATTTAGTTCATCATCAACAGAAGTTTTATAAGAATGGGGAAATATATTTCATAACCATAAGACAGACACACACAAAAACCATATGTCCGTGGTCCCACAAAATACATGACAAAATCATAATTCAATATACATTTTTATTATTATTACACTGATTTATTCTATAAAAACAATCTTTACATCTATATTATAACGTAAATAACGATTAATATTGGGCTAATTCAAGATTGGCTTAATTCTTGAAATGTTCATATACGCCATCACCCATGTTAGTTTACATCAGGTGGTAAGATCTTGACACCTCGAGTTATTTTATCCATACAAGATTTACGTACTCTTTAGCCATAGTGCTGCGCTGTTAAGTTTGTATGCATATTTTTGTTGGCTGAATCGAGACTAGTGACGCATCGCATGTGCCAATATGAACTACATTTGGTTTCATAAAATAACATCCACATTCAAAAACATTCTCAAACATTTAACAGATCTTGCTTCAAAATATAAATGCTATTATATTAATATAATTATGAATACATGATATATCACACGATATAAATAAAGCCAAAACAAAAATAGAATTAAGTAATTTTTTTTGTGCAAGTGGCAAAGTAGCCGCGTGAAAATCCTCCTATGCATATACGCTGAGCAAGAAAAGCAAACGTACTAGTTTCAAATTATTGAGCTCGCACGTGAGTGTTGGTGTGCCTCCTGCTCGTATGACCCCTCTTCTATAAAAAAATAAACAAAAATGTAACTAACGTGAAAAAAGAACTATGATCTATGATCGAACTATGATCACAGAGCATTTTTATTGTAACATATACTATAACAGTGACACAATATTGAATTTTATTTCCTTCTAATATTCACCCATTGTTATCGATCTCAATTAAACATTACAAAGAACAACCTCATTTTACAAAACGGAAGCCGTAATATATTACGTACTTCATAATGACCTACGGTTAATAATACCCTTGAAAGTCTTTAACACCTAGACTGATTTGTAGCAGGTGGTAATAACGACTCTTTATGGTATTGATAACTTAGCACTCGTAAGATAACAACGCGAAAATATTAAATAATATGTGTTAAGTACTGCTGAATTGATCAAAATTGTCTTTATATATTGTGTAGATTATATTTATCGCTCACCTAAAAGGTACAAGGTCATTTTAGGTTAAGCTGGTTATAATCGAAATTTGGATACATTTCGTGTCATATTATCAATTAACATGTGTTTTCTTTTTCAGGACTAAAAGATAATTAATAAGATGACGGTAGTTGTCAATCCACCCAGGACGGAGGAGGAGGAGGAGGAGATAGACTCTCCTATACCTATGATCTCGTACCCAGTGAGCTTGCCCTTGGCTCCCACGCCTGACGACTCTTTAATCAGTCCTCATCAATTTGTCGATTATATAAGTCCCTCTTCTGATATAATAGAGAACGATAGTTTAGAAGTTTCCCCGGAATCACCGCCCAATTTATACGACGATGAGACTCAGAGTGACATTGTATTTGTTGCTGGTATAAACGATGATACATATAGATTCCCAGGTCATAGGCGAGTTCTGGCTGCAACTAGTCCTGTATTCGCCGCCCTGCTTTCAGCGAAAACTGACGTCATAGTGGTTGATTATATCGACCATAGAGGATTTGAGAATCTACTCAGATACTATTATTGCGAGCCGACACAACTAACAACTGTACACACGGCTCGATCAACACTTGACGCCGCTTACAAGTTTTTATGTCCTCAGCTGACTGAACGGTGTGCACGCAAATTGGATGAAATGTTGGATGCGGAAGTTGGACTAGACATAATTCGAGACTTGCGGTTCCTGTGTGCACAATTGCCAGGAGCAGCATCTGCGCCACCGTTCCCTGCATTGTCTAATGACAGAGCAGCTCGATCGCTCGCCCAATGCGCGAGTTGGTGTGACATGTTAGCGCATAACACTCTCCTTGTGTTAGATAATAATGCTGATGCCGCACTTCAACATGAAAAGCTAGAAGATCTCACATATGAAGATCTCGCGCTCATTGTTAAACGAGACACTCTCAGAGTATCGAATGAGCTTGTTCTCATAGAGTCTTTATCACGCTGGAGTACGGCTATATGCAAGAAATATAAACGAGAGTTGACGTCTGCCAACAAACGAGCTGCGTTAGGTGAACTGTCATACTGTCCTCGATATCTGCTACTTCAGGGTGATGAATTGGATCGTGCTTTAGCATTTGAGTTGTTGGAGCCAATGGAAAGAGCCTTGGTAATAGCACGAGCGAGGAAATTGTCGGCACCCATTCCTGTCGGAGCACACCAGGAGAATCTACTTCGCCGTTGGGCCCGCCCGCGACCAAAGGATCCCGCTGCCGCCCCCGTGAAGCTCAGTATTCGTTCTGAACTGGAACCTGAAGAACCACGACCCTCAAAGCTCTGTGGTCGACGCCCGAAACGGCTTAAAGAACCAAAATACGAAATAGACGATCCATACTCTTACAAATCTTATACGAAACGAAAAGGATGTTGCGCAAAGTTTGGCGATGGATTGCTCCGAGCATTCATTTGTTTATTCGATTGAAAATAATCTATTACATTTTTGTGAGTATATTAACCGGACCTACTAAGAGTACCTACTTCAATGTGTAGTAGATTCCATAGCAAGTTTAAGGAACGAATGGAGTAAAATCGAGTGGGATTAAGGAAATGTGTGTAGCAAACTGAAATGAGAAACAAAATTATATTACCTAAGGTCTAGTGCAAAGATATTTTTGTACTTTTTAAAATACATTCTATCTGCTTTTTAACCTCTAGCGTAGAAATTAACAGATAAAAGTATTTTTCACCATCGTCCCATAATGAAACCTCAGGTTTAAAATATATTATGGCTCTGTATGCTTTAAAAGCGAAGAATCATTATTATAGAGAAATATATATTTGCGTAATTTTACTTATCGCAAAACGCTGAACTGTTATTTATCTTGTGTGAATTAATTTAAAGCATACAAATTACCAATTGTCGAACAATTCGGGTGATTTTTTTTTATTATTATAATAATAATTTAAATATTATGTAATAGCACAAATTTTCGAGCTATTAGAAAATGTTAATTGTGTAAATTTTATTGCATTTGATAGTTAGTTTTTGTTGCATTTTTCTCTTGAATAATACATGAATGTATGTATCGTTTCTGAACTTAAACGAACACCAGTGTTTAATGTTTTATTATCATACAGGTACTTTATAGCCTACGAGGCCAGAACATTTGACAATATAACTAAACACTGCAGTAAAATAAGAAGACAGTGTATGTTAGCAACTTTTTTTGTTAGATTACACTGTTATATATGTTCAGCCATCAAGGATTTCTTAGGCAAAAGCACTTTCGTTAAACCAGATAAGTGTATCAGAATTGACCAAATCTCTTTCATATAAATGTGATGTTTGTATTAAGCGTAATTGCAAAAAAACTCTAAACTCTATATAACGACACAGAGCCTTCAGTCTGTGCAATTTAGGGAGTTCAATGGATTTCGACTTCGACGCTTTAGTCGTTAAATCGAGTTCTGTATTTCAATTGTAATCATATTGCAACAAAAATTGTAATTAGAATTTATATCTCCCCAATAATTTGCTAGTCGTATTATAAGTACATTGTTATTGTTTATTAGATTTATTAAACTAATTTTATTTGTACGGTGCTTCGATTCATTTTGTATACTTGTAGTGCCATAGGTAAGATCATATTAACTTTTGTAAATAGATTTACCATTAGATTTTCGAAATTGCATAATTTCTACTAAATGTAACAACTAAGCTCCTTAATGTGTATTTAATGAATTACTTTATGTAATTACTGCCAAATGTAGGTTTTTAATTCAACTGTTAGTTAGTTAACACTTAGGCAGTCCAATTAAATGAAACAAAAGCACATTTATCTCCGTCAAAATATGTTTATGCTGTTGAAGTTATCGACATCACAAGTCCGGGTCACGTTGTAAAGCTCTAGTCGCTATATAGACTGGAATGAGAATGGTTTCTCTGAAGTTTCAGGCTTAAACATAATTTGATTGGAAAAGGTAGTAAGGTATTCTAATAAGACTTTTTTTTGTCTATTAAAATACGCAATGCGTACAGCATTTATGTTACCAGTATATCCACAATTTAATTGTATTTATAGATTATTACAAATTATTTGCATTAAATGTAACCAGTAGATGCATTCAGCTAAGAGCTGATTTTAAATAAATATTAGTCTCGATGTTACATTTGTTTTTTATTTATCAAGAGACGATGAAATCAAAAATTCTGATATGAATTAACTTTTATGAATGGGTTGGATTGAAAACTAGAAGCCTCGCTCATAATTAACATGTTTTCTAGCTTTTCGACTCTGTCTACCATATTACATAGCACATCTTCAGCCACTTGTAAATCTTTACGGAGTATTGTGACAGTGTCCTTCAAATTCACCAATGTATTGATTTTTGAATCAATCCATTTAAATTTCTCATCTATTTTAAAACGTGCTGTCTGCGTATCATCCACTTCTTTATTTATACGCGAGGTAATTTCATTTTTTAGTTCCTTGAATTTTCTGTCGAAGACATTGGTGTCTTTGTTTGTTTTGGAGCCTTTTTCTCCTGTGTTTGTTGATAATGTACGGTATTTGTAACCAGTACTGCGGGATGTGTAACAACTCTTGTGGAACATATCTGACATTAGGTTTATAAATTTTTTTCAATGGTTTTTAAAGCATATCTTTCATTGTCTCTTATGTCATTGCTTATAGATCCATCGCTCAGCAATAATTGAAATTGACAGGACAATCTAATCAAACGACATAATATTTTAAGGAAATGTTACCGTATAGACGAAGAAAACATGATAAAATAGAATATTGTCTAATATTTAATGCGGAACTGAAACAAATAAATATTATGTTGTGTTTATAAAAGAAAAAGATTTAGATGAAAAATACCGAAAACTTTTAAATTGATACCTATTCGCATGTATCAAAAACCAATTGTGGTGTGGTGTTTAATTCATATGACAAATTAATTAGGTTTAATGCCACCTTGAAGAAGTTAGGAAATACTATTGGGTACAAAACACATTCAATTGAACGTAGTTCAGTGGATGTCCGATAGATGTCAGTGAATGTCAACTAATTACATATAGAAAATTATGAATAATATCTCTATAACGATTTTATATTTCATGCCAACTTTATAAATGGATATTTTGTCGCTTTAAGTAGCGGTTTAATAAAAAACTAACCGCTCTGTGTCTTTGTTAAAGCAATTTAAATTATGCAATTAAACATGGTCACACGTACATTCGGTAGATGGCACTAATATTAAAAAGCTGATTTCTAATAAATATTTTCACTGCATTGTCTTATTATTTACTGTGTACTGAATGTGACAAAAAATAGATATCTCATTTGCACATGAAAAAAATAGCAAAAACTTAAGAACTTAGCTATTCATTATAAATTAATTTTGACCATATTTTCTGCTCGTACCTGCTAAAATAATGTCTTTTGACTTTCGGCAAATAGATAGGTTGACAGTATTATCAGTAGTTGTAGTTACCAGGTTCTTTTACAAAACCTAAAAAAACGTTAAAACTATTCACATTTGTAATTATTTGCAATAAGTACCCAACTGTTTAATTGGTAATTTATTAAAATCACTAACGTAAAAACATAAAAACAATTTAAAATAGTTAATGTCTGGTTTTTTGTTAATCGTCCCAAGTTTAAGAAAGCAGGCGGCGTCGTGAACAACAGAACACACAATCCACTCCACAGCACAAAAGACATTCATAAACAATAATTCAAAATCGGGAACAGACACGGGACGATTTTTTTCACGTCCATTGTCTGTGACAATGGTTCTAGCAGGTTATTCCGTAAATTTATTTTTGATGAAGTGCAAAAGTTACTTTTTTTTTTGATGACAACATACATATGGTATCAATATGTTCATTGTAAACGTTGGTTGGTGTGAATCTTTACGCTTTTTTTTGTCGAACCGTTCCCACAATGTGTTCGTTACATTATATTGTAAATTTAATTTCGAATATCTGTAATTAACACCGATTTTACATAATTTTGTAGTTGCCATACAAATCACGGAATTTTTTTCTGATAATATGGTAATAATTTTATGCAACTGATCTAAATTGATAAGTCTAAACTGAAAGAAGGAAAGTAAAACCGTTTGACATTAATATAATCTGTACTGTGTGGTTAGGATCAAAATATTATGCATATTATTAATAAAATGTTATTAATTAAAATTAAATGTACTCCTTCCGTCGTGGATTATTACTACTACCGGATTTTACTTTAAGGATAAACTATATATAGATATAACTATACTTAAATGAATAGACTAAAACAAGCATGAAATTACACACGTGGTTCTCCTATTTCTGTTATATTTACAGGATTTTGTCAATCTATATACTTAATTGGTATATTACCTATATAAACGTAGAAGACGTTCAGAGTAAAATATTGGACTTAAAAAAACTTCTCCTGTTAAAGTGGTGACAAAATCTGTATTAATTATTTATTAAATACCCTATTGTCAATGGGTACTTTTAACCGTGACTTAAACTTCAGATCTCCCGCTATGTGCCATTTTAATAACTTTTAAGGCAGGTAGAATGTTAACAATAGACACTCGAAAATGAATTGTATTGTCATTGAAGGCTAAGCGCCACTTGGTTTTTTTTTCAAATTTCATAGTAACGATAAACAGGTTTGTCAGGTAGAATTCCACGGTGTAAAGGTAATCCCCGAATTCTGTGAACTACTGTCAAGTGTTTAATCTCTTTCATTAGATCACTTGAACTTTTTTAAATTAATACTTTACACGCACACAACGCACACATAGAGAAGAGTGTGTTCATTAAAAACAAGTAGATTATTACTTAAATTGAGGCATTCTATTGTCAAAACTAAAAGGGAATGAATAATTTTATTTGATTTAATACTACTTGTAGTGAATTTTAATTTGAAAATGAATTTGATACATGAACGACTAAAATATATTTATCTCAAATTACTTAATTCAGTTCCTTATTATGGTCAAATTAATTTTTCCCTATGACTTGCCTGCGCAGAAGTAAAAAAAAATGTATATGACTATATAAAGATTCAGTACAGTAAATATAATTGTTTAAAATCTTTTTTAGTCCATTCTCAGTGGCTTATGGGTTATTGTTTTAAATTATGGCTTTCTAGGTCGATACGTGAGTTTTTGTATAAAAATAATTATTCTTCACACGTGTAGCCAAAGATAAAAAACCTATTTAAATTCGACAATGGAAAATTAATTTTGAATTATTTAACCGCCTGCGTAAACGACCTTGGCCGCTTAACTATATAAATTTATCAATTATACAAAAAAAGCTACTACTAACTATAACGAGATAATTTTATTTCTTCCACTATAAGTAGTGTCGGACACTCGCTTAAGTAACATATATAAGTAATCTACGACTTAAATAACTTAAGTAAGGTTAGATTTTGCTTTTCATGTCTCATCTAGTACCTAGTCAATTAAAACTACTATCAAGTAGTGTAAATAATATCTATCTATTATATCTGATACAAACACGAATTTATTATCGACATTACGTTTTAAGTGCAACAATTAAGTTAAGAGAATTAAGTTATCAATTTAAAAAGTTGTTGTTTAAAGTAGACCTCGTAAAGTTATATAATTAACTACAAAACACCTGCGATATTGCAGATGTTAAAATAAAGAATTTTATATTATATTTTTTTTATATTATATAATAGTGTTTAATTACTCTCCTAATTTATTAACATATTAAGTAATTATCTAATATATAAAAACTCGTGTCGCGGTGTATTAACTCGTCCGAAACTACAGATTCTCATGAGATTTCGTTTGCGGCTAGGTCTGAGCATATGTATTTTTATTTCACTAAATGTCCATGCACCGTTACAGCATTTAAAAAAACATAGCCCTATGTTTACTTTGCGATATTTTACTTACTTATTTTTTGAAACTGACAACATTGCAGTACGTATACCACGTCAGCATAACTTATATACACAAAATGGCCGACGGTTTTGTCTCATTGCGGAAATGGCCCACAGCCAGGACATATTGGGACACTTACATAATAAAAAGGGGCCTTATCGCTTCCAAGCGTACCTTTATATATAATTTATGTAACGAAATGCATATAACAGTTAAAGATGAGAATCACGAGAGGTATGATGTGACTTTACACACGACAACTATTTCTCATTTATTCGTGATGTGACCACAAAAAATATCTAAAATTCCAAAATAGTAATTCGACACTACCTCGCCGTTGTATAAAAAATGTAAATAATGCCGATGGCTCGCCACAGGAGTTAACTTTTTGTTATGTCTGTTCCGTGTTGATTGGTTTTATTGGTTCTGGCAACACTCGGGGGCCGCGTACACCCATAAAACGTCTTTCCTTTTGTATACCCCGATAACAACTGAGATTAAAAGGAACAATTCTAAAACAGTTTTAGAGCATGCTAATAAAATAAAAGTGTTCAATATAATATTACTGAAATGCTAACACTGCCAAAGTTAAGTTAATTAAACCATTGGTTGGTGTATTGCAATTTATACAAATCTTAGTTTAAATAAAGGTAATACAAAAAAATATAGATATAATACCTACTTAATTAATAAAACATACACTAAAATATCGAAATAAACGTAATACAAAAGATCGTCGCTCTGTAAAAGTCCTGTCTGTATCCTCCGACAATCCCAAACATTTGTGGGTGTCAACAAGTAGAACTTTTCATGTTTTTCATCAGTGCTTTTATTCAAATGAATCAACTTTAAAAAATAGGCCCTTTAATATAAGTACGTCTAAAAATTCCAAAGCATCTCGTACCGAGCAGCGATTTTTTTGAAGCGTGAAGACACGGTATAAATGTGGATAATGTACGACGTTAATTCCTGCCCTAAAAGCTCTAATTGGTCGTTTTTCCTCATGCAGGACGGACGACGGCCGGGGAAGAGCAAAAAGTGTAGCCGGCGCGGAATGCGGCCCGTTGAATAACCACGGATTGTGCGCGCCATCTATACAACAAACAAAAGAGATTTGCGTAAAAATACGTTAACTTTGTGATTTATTTATGCTTTTAAATTGAGAATGAGCTTATTTACGTTTCGGCCCGTTTATTTTTCGATTATCACATTTGTGCCAGCCGAGAGCCGCCAAGAATGTCGAAATCATTCAGGTCGGTTGTGGGCAGAGGAATTCACCATTCATAACGTCAATTCCGGTTGAAAACAAAATTTTGGCAGAGTTCGAATTTTTATTTTAGTAATAAAATCTTACTATTTATTTTGATAAATATTCTTTTAAAACAGTCGCCATAATCATATGTTCATCACTCGTTCTAAATTACAACAACCAAATTGAGACATAAGCTTACTTATTTACATATAAATAAGGTTTTGTGTGAAAAACAAATAAATGAAGCAATCATTGGCAAGGTTGTAAAAACTCGTTTGTTAACAATACAATAAATAACCTGCAAATAATTACTTTCTCGTTATTTGAAGGCTAACTTTAAATGAAACAAGTAACAAAGCATAAAATTAAATAAATACATATCTAGGTAATAAAATAATTACATAACTTATTTACACAAAGTTGATCAATAAGTAATAAACAAGTTAGTGACGATTCAGATCAATACAGTACAGAGAATAAAGATAAATAATGATATAGATATGTCCTTTCCTGTTTACATACATGTTATTACGTGTTTCCTCAACATATAAAAATTAACGAACTCTATCTAGCATCTTAAGTACAATATGATAGTACGATAAAAACGATTGTTTGTTAAGTATAAAGAGTATACTATAATCGTAGTACGCAACTACGCATTACATGCAACAGACGCACCCAGTGATTCTGGGTCATTATCCTGCCACAAAGCACAGCACACATACACAGAACCACAGACGTAGAATACAGATACAATCAAACTATGGTATTTAACGCGAGCCTGTGTGGAGTGAAGAATCGCGTGCGCGTTATTGTCTATAATTCTTAAATATGTCCAAAGTTTTAATTAAAATTAATTCACGTATTTCATTATTTACGTACATTTTTTCCTTACAGATAATTAATATAACTGTATAGTTAATTTATCAATATAACCTTATAATATTCAATGACACTTATAAACTCAACAACTCAACCTTAAAGAAGGTCTTATTTAACGTCATAAACTCCGCATATTTCAATGTATTCAGATAATTAATAAATGCATTTCTACACTGAATTTACGGCACTGAACCTCTTTATTTTTGAATCTTAATTATTATCACAAACATTTTAATAAAATCTCTAGTTAACAATAACTTAGTCTGCAGACTTGGGCACACATTTGGGCGTGGTTTGGGCACAGTTGACTAAAAATATCAATGAAATATGGAAAATATGGAGAAAGAAATGTATTATTCTTGCGATACAATCCTTTTGTGACAACAAAAAGTGTGTTTTGTGTCCTTTGTTGTCCACATTTAAAAGAAATTGTAACTATGGCCAAATCGAATAATATTACGATTTTTTTAAACCGACTTTTATAATATACGTAATTCATTTAGAGCAACCATTAAAACGCGACTGAATTGCGAATTGAAATTAACAGAACCCAAGGTCGAGGTTAATGACCTAGTAATTCTGCGAAAAAATTTGAACTAGTTGACTTTTTTCAAAGCTTTCCACAAATTAAACGAATTGTTTTCATAACAACTTATATCCAAATAAAATTCGCCTTCATCCATAGCTTTTCACAAATCTGTTTTCATTTCTTCATTGATTACCTAAACATAGCCATTTAAAAAGTTATGAGACTAACAACGATTATTAAATAGAACATTTTAACTAGTTGCGCAGCTCAATCAAGACAAAGACAATATCCCTAGACCATTAACAATCTAATAATTCGATCAACAACTTAACGACTATACCTATAAATAGATTTCACTAATCTTGCTTCTGTCCTACGTTGACACTCCGTGGGCGAGCACTCAACCGCCTCGACATAATTGGGTAATTGTACTTGAACACCCACATCTGACTTCTACCTGTATTAGGACATAAAAAATAATGCAATATATGGTTAGTTCTTGCATTATTTATTTGGTGATAAGCCCGTCATAGCATAGGATTCCTGTCACCACAAATATTCCTTTTTGTTAGAATATTATGGTGACTCTCTCGTGCCGAGTTATATTAGAGTTTTGAGAGGCGTTATTAAATTATTATATTTTACATTTGTAATTATTTAAATTGGTTTCATTAGATATATGAAGAAAATATATCAATTTTAAACTTATTTAACTTTAATTACGTATTATTTTATTTGTAAAGATAACATATGTTGTATATAAAATACTATGAATCTATGATACTGATAAAAATAAATCTATGTGTCACTATGAAGATACAATATTGTAAATAATAATTTATACAATAATCTAATCTTTTTGAATTTAGAGAAATCCCTACAATTGTTATAATTAAAACAACTGTTCGCTACATATTTTTGCATTTATGACGTAGTCAACATATAAACGATATATAAGAGCTATAAATTGTATATCTTGGTTCATGTTCACTGACCCGTGGTTTTATTGGTAAGGCACCAGTCATGTGGTCTGGATACACACAGATAGCATTACTACGCCGCTTCGTTGCTATTTTGAGACAAGTGGTGCCCCACTTACAACTATTTTTATCCGCATCTCGTCTTGTTAAAGATACTGAAATTGTGTTAATTGAACGAAAATGATAAAGTTGAATACATTGGCTTACTTTGATACTGTTTATTACATTTTGGTTCCAAGAAATGATATATGATATTATGTTAACGGATTTATTAGTTGATGTCTCTCATATGGCATGTTTTAAGTCTAAAAGTTTAACGTTAACAAAAGTTTAATAGTCTAGACAAAGTTAAACATAGAAAGAAATAGAGTGCTAATAACCTCATGTATTTTATGTATTCGAGTGGCGCCACGCGATTAAAAAAACAAGTTATGTAGAAAGTTGTTTCAATAAAGGTTAGAACGGTTTACAGTTAACTTTAAAATTACATACGTGATTAGTTACGTTGTGTAATAAAAGGTAACCAATATTTACGTTTTGTATTAAGAAGCTAAGTGTTATTACGTGAGACGAAAATTGTTTCCAAAACCGTTAACAGATGTCACTGTATTGTTTCATTTTTTAAATGTATGAACTTAATGTTGAACGAATAAAAAGTCTTATTTGAATTCAATATTCCGAGAAGTTTATTACACGTGTTAGTTTATTAGGGATGCAGGTTCTAGCTAGAGGCTTTTATAATTTCGATTGATTTCCGACTCCACGGTCCTAGATAAAAAGGAATTTCGTAATTATCTTTATGGTGTGAAAATCAGGTATTTTTAAATTGGAAATAAATAATAAATTGAACATAGCGAATTACGCGTTCGGGTCGTGATGCTAAAACTGTTTTTTTAATGTGACGGCTTTCTGAAGCATTTCAGAAGTATTTCAGAATCAATCAAAAGATAAACATTTTTATTTACGTAAAAACTCAAAAGGTGTTAATGAAAACCGAAGTGAAATCCATCTCAAAATTGTTATTTTAAAGGCCGAAATTGATTTGCGCAAATGCATGCTAAAAGATGACGCTGGAATCACTAGAAATTGAGTGCACTTAGCTTAGGGCTGCCAAATTAATCAATCAAAATAAATTTTGTCACCATTTTGAAAATTTACAGACTTTACAAGAATGCAATAGACAGGAGAATATTTTTAAGGTGCTGATTCAATCCCAAGTCACGTTAAAATGTGTTTGAAGTTAAAATACAGTGTAAACTCCATGTAACGTCAGTCGATGTAACGACCAACTCTCTAAAGCGTCGAAAATGGTTTTGGTTTGATCAGCTAATTCTAATTTTTCTTCTCTCCATTTAAAAAACAATCTTTATAACACGATAAAGTGCACAGTCCCTTCAGTGTCGTTATATAGAATTAACACTGTAATTTATAATAAGAACACAGACAACTTAGTGAAGATATCAACTTACTAGACCATTTAAGCGTTCATTAATATAAACCGCATGTAAATGATATTAATTTATTGCTAAGTGCTGGTAAATATAAATTGTGGTTGGAAACGGCTTTGTTTTGCTTTGGAAACTCATTCATTATATCGCCTTTTCGTAATTGGTTGGTCAGCAAGATAAATGTTTTTTTTTTTAATTTGGATAGTCGTTAGTAATTGATTGAGCTATATACTACACAATCGGTTGGTACATAGCTGAAAAAATGGTTTTCTTACTTAATGTTACTAAATACTTCAAGCATAAATCTAACGTTTAAGTATTTTGAGACTTGTGTTTATTGATGCAAAGGTTTTTTGTTGACATTTTTTTATTAGTGATAAAAAAAATCTCAACGATTTTTCTATTATTTGTATTTAAGTTTACTCGATACTTGTCAAATGATGTTTATGTCAAAAGTGCGACTAGGTGTTGATTTTTTTATCACAATTAAAAGTTTAAAAATCACGAGAAAGAATTTCAGTACTGTCCCGTTATTAAATTTCACACGAGGATTGTGCCTTTCGATGTTGCGTGATTGTAAAAGTCAAGTAGGTATCAAGTTCGGGCCATCCCATGGGAAATTTACAATATGACACTTACGACGTTATGGTAGTAGAGTAGTTTTTTCAGCTTATAACGGTAATCAATACCTACGTTGTTAAAACCTAATCTCAGTTTGTCTGGTTCGAGCTTTTACAGTCTACAGTCCATTTATCGATCAAGCCTATTAATAGCTTACATGGTTATTGCAGAAGCTCAAAATATATTTAGGAATTCCGGTGTATGTATTACATATATTTATATGAGAAGGTAAACATACAGTTGGATGAGGATTTTTAAGTCTATAGAAAAGACTGTAAAAGATAAAATTGATTTATAAACATTAACTGTATTGTATTAGAAATACGTATTATATTTCATATTTTTATTTACATTCATTCAACAATGTAATATATGTATATTTCCTGTTATAAACATTATATCGTTATAATATAAATAAAATTTAATTCACCCTTCCGGATAAATGTTTTTCATTCACATTATTGATTTTATCTATAGCTTATCGTTATAAGACGTAAAAAGTAGTGCGGATGCCTTGCTTTTATTACGTCTACAGCGAAGCGTTTTCTTTTTAATTTCAAATCATACGCACCGGCTCTAAAAAGTGACATTCCGCGCTTACGTTAAAAAAGTGAGTTCCCAGAAAATGGCGGACGGAATGCAGCTGCTCGACCACCTTCATTAGGGACCCGTGGATATTGTGCTGTGATTTTTATTATTTATAGCTTACAAAGCTTAACATTACTTTAGGTATAACATTATAATCTCAGGTAACATAAGAGTATTCACAAAAATACATAATAGTTAATCAATTTTAGTATTTATCATGGAGGTTTTAAAGCTCTTGTGTTTTGTGTTATACTTTGTCAATTACAAAAGCTATATTCGAGACCTTTAACTTAAAAGTCAATTAATGCAGACCCTAAAAACGGCCACACTCCGAGTTATGTAACAAAATATAAGCGATTATAACATCATATAAGGCATTGGAATAATTCATGTGCGCGCAGCTTTACATTGAATGCTTTCCGATAGCACAAACAATCGTATGCCTTTTTCAAATATTTCTTTTTCTCAATTCGTTTCCTTTCTTGGCTCACAGCCACATGTTTTATTGATGCCAGTTCATTGATATTGCTGGCTCGTTCAGCGGGTGAGTGGCCACTTATGTGAGCCTTATACGGCCCAGCCTTGGCCATATGAGGAACTCGTCACCGTGAATGCATTCATGCGCGCGCATATCGGATCGGCAAAACAAAGTTGTGCCTGAATCTGTAATATTGTGTAAGCTTTGTTTAGGTGATAATGCAAATTGTTCTTTTGTGAACTTAAAAATTTATGTGCTTAATTATTTGTTCTTAAATTGCATTGGTATGTATGTGTTTTTACATTTAGTATTGTTAAGGGTCTGTGTACTAAGTTTTTCTCTTACGAGTATGAACGCTATGTGAAGTTGAACCTGATAACGTCCTGTAAGATACAGAATACCGAGCCCTATTTGAAATTGCAATACTTAATTTGGATGCAATAATGTCTCCATATATAAAATTTAATTAAAACTAGTTAATCAGTATGTTACTACTTAATTTTCATTAATTAATTTGTAGTTATATTTTACTTATTACTCAATTACACTTTTATACAAATAAATATTTTATTTTGACTTGATCTCTCGTTTACAAATAACTAAGTATACGCACATTTTCTTTCTGGGTATATAAACTAAAGGTTATTACTATAAAAAACAATTACATTACTATGAGAATCAAATGGTAAATTATTTATTATTTTAAAGCTTACCGTCATTATTATATTTGATGACTCATAGGAAAGTACAACAGTTAAAATTAAATTTAAATATAGAACCAACATTAAAAAAGTATTTATGGTATTATTTGCATTAAACAGCTTTCGCCCAATGGTACTTTTGAAGTCTCTAAACAAGTTTGAAGTTACATAACACTCGTGTAGTGCACCTGACCTCATTGCTCTCGTGTCTAGTTGGGAGCCGCTCAGCTGAGAGGGGGTTACACCCATCACTCCCCATTCAGGGGTGTACACAACAATATACTTATATTATGTGCGAAATTTGGGTCTTGGTGTTCGAATTTGTTTGTGTATGGATTTCAATACAATTCTAAGACTTAAATATCTTTAAGTGAGCTTAAGTTATCAATTACTATGTAAAAAATACTTTACTTGATGAATATTTTTACATATATGGTTTGCTCAAGGTACACAAAAAATAATAATTGATTAATGTGAAATAACACGATTTACGTTTCGTAAGGAGTTACAATGTAAAATCTAGATCACCTTGGAACCTTATAAATAGAATTTTATCTATACTAATAATAAGACAGTAAAAATCGAAAATCTGTACATTAAATATTTTTCCAAAAAACTGAAAGGAGGCTATTAAAGAAGAGTCATAGAAACCAAAACTACAATTTTTGGAATTCTTGTCTGTCTGTCTGTCTGTCTGTCTGTCTGTCTGTCTGTCTGTCTGTCTGGTACGTTATAACTTGAAAACTACGGAACGGATTTGAACGCGGTTTTCACAGTTGGATTACATATAATTGGGAGCGTTGTCAAAAGTTTATTTTGTCAAAATCGGTTAAGAGAAAGAGAAGTTATGGTCAATTGAAAATTTACTTCAACCACTGCTTCAAAAAATTTAAACACTTATATTGATTGATTAGTTATATATTGTTAAATATGTTCTAATATAAGTTAATCTTAATATTAAAACTTATGAGAGGTAAAAAAAATAACAAATAACGCAGTGCGCGCGGGCGCGGTTGCAGTGTTGAACAATGTGCTCGATAGATGGCGTTGATAAAATTCATCATCAACCTAGATTTATTTTATTTTTTTATTTCTTAAACCTATACATCTTATCAAAAACAGTTTACACAATAAAAATAGATTAAAAATAAAGCCAAAATAAGGTTAAAATATAGAACCGGAAATAGAATCTAAGATCAGAAAAAAGAATAACAAAAAAAAACACTAACAGAAAAGAATAAATAAAAATATATATACACATGAACAAGTGGAACTATGTGTAGTACGAACATTTTAGTGTGTGAGTGTGTATCAGTGTGTGCAATGGTGTTGCTGTGTGAGTGAGTGTGCGAGGTTGAGTCTTAGTTTTTTTTTAAAGAACTTCTACTTAGGCCAAATATATCCATCGCGGTATTAAGATGCTCCATTGTGTAATGACTACCATGAAGTTCAAACTCTCATTAACGTTTTACCCTATGATTATTTTGAGTGAACACTACCTGTACAAACAAGTAAAAGGAAACGAGTGAAGAGACGTTTATCGTTTGTCCGCATCCATTTTTCCACCTACGTCCTTAACGTTAATGAGGCTTACCTTTTATTATTTGGTACAGCTAATAAGTAATAACCTCACAAATACGTATTTCGTACTCATAACTTCGTAAGAATTTTCTTTCAACTCTTAAGCGCTGAGGAGTTTTACCTTCCATCATCAGCTCATCCACATAAGAAGATGACTATCAGAATATAAAATTGTCAGAATATTAATTGCCTGTACGTTAATTTGAAAGTTGCCCTCGATTTCCCCGAATCATCCAATCCTGTAAAGCTACATCATCCCTGAGTAACACAGGCTATATATAATTCCAATTGTAACAAGATTTTAGCCCGTGAAAGAAAGCCCTTTCGATCATCATTTCGATCATTAAAAATCGCTATATACTTAACCAAATTACACGTGGGCGAAGCCGCGGGCGGAAAGCTAGTTTATAATAAAATCACAAGGCAATCGCATACACATTTTGTTTATTTGACATTCATGTTTATTTTTAATTTACCTCTCACAAACATGTCAATGCTTACATAATCCTTTAATTGAACGGAATTTTATTTTAATTAAAAGTTAACTTGTTTATTGCATTAACATGTACGTATGACATTTATTCTCTTAATTTTTTAAATCGTTGCAATATTTATTACGCAACTCAGTAATATTTATTACGCCCATAGATAGTAACAGATTAAAAACTACAATATTTTTTTTCAAATTAGAAGAACAGTTATACACTTAAATAAAGATGAAACATTATAACAATTGAGGCACAGTCTATTGTATATTAATTTAATTATTTATACCCTCTATATATAGCATTTGATATAACATAAAACAATATACAAACGGAATCTACTAATGCATGATACAATAATAGGTAAACATTGGTATTACGGGGTACAGCCCTAATGACGCACGTGTAGCGGCCAAGGCTGCGTGAAAGCTTACGTTACGCACACATACACAAATTTTGTACTAGTGCGTCGAACACTATGGCATAGACTCTATTATCTATACTATAGAGTTTAGTCTGTGGGAATACAGAGTACGCCGGAGTACTGTGTGAGTAATTTGTTGATAAGACCTGTTTAGTGAATAAATTCTGAGAATCACTCTAATGTCAATTCCTAACATTTCTTTTTGTAACTGGTTGTATAATGAGATATCTGGATTCCACGTTCATAATACGCTCTCCATTTTTTTTTAATTTGACATAAGAATTCATTTGTATTTAAAATGAAAGCAGTAAATGTTAGAGTGGCGGATAGTTTATTGCCAGTTCTTCTCGTCCTACCCCCTTGATTTGAGAACTGATAGTATATGTAACCATAGAGTTAACCAGTTGTTTTTAATTATTTGAGGATATAGTTACTTTTGATTCGTATAATCGTTAATAAAAGAGTTAAATTGTAACAAGTGATTTACTTTTCTATTAGAAACATTTGAATAGGTACGCAATGTAAAATAAGATTCTTATAAATATATTCCCAACTCGTTTGATTTTACATTTTCAATTTTCAAAAACATTAAATATTTAAAAAAAGGTGAAATCTTGTGTTGGTTGACGGTTACTGTCTTTTATTTATTAAATAATTACATTTCTAAATGCAAATTTAACAAAAAAAATACAGATTGGCTAGTAAAATAAACATCTTAATATAAATTTTAAAGATCCATAACCCTTGAAAGCTTCGTAAGGGTGTGGTTTGAAACTAGGTTAAGAGGGCGCATCCCTCAGGGATTCTGACCTACAACCGACCGAAATGAAACATTGCACTACATACATGTCTATGTAGTCAACTTTTAGGGCAATTTTACTCTAAAGGAATTCAGTAGACGCCTGGTAGTCAATACTAGTGACCCAAGAGCTGGTGCTTTTCTCGCTCAACTCAGAAGTATCGCAATACAGCAAGGAAATGCCGCCAGCATTATTGGTACTCTGCCACTAAGACGAAACTTTTTGAATTTTTAAAAGAAAAAAAAAATTAGTAAAATAAGTATGTCTGCACTTACTACAGTCGATCCTATAATACTTTATAAATATTGTTCATCCTTTCCTTAATTCATCACAATGCCCATGGTAGTTAATATATATTTAGTTTTATTATGTTGTATTCCGATGGTGCTATTGATGCTATATCTAATAAGGCTCTAAAAATATGTCCATGTATCTTAGTATAATATTAAATTTAAATTTCGAAGTGAAAAATGCACAATTTGCACTTCGCTAATTAGCTAAAAACTTCAAATGGATTTTAATCAATGCAGTTTCAGTCAGCGTTAACGATTGCTAATCTATTAAGGATGAACCACTTACAAAGAGTACGATAAGAATTATCGAATGCGTTGTAGTTCTTCTTCTTTTAAGTAAAAAATATTTAAGTATACGCCTGGTCGTTTAATACCCTTAACCAAAATCTGGCCCTTTCCTCGCTCGCTAAGCATCGCGATACAACGAGGAAATGCTGCCTGCATTATGGGCACTTTGCCACGAAAGTCTGGGAAACTTTTTAAATTTACTTTAGTTTATTCTCAAAGCTTTGTTCATAAAATATCACAGATTGTCCATCATACTCAAGAAATATTTTTAAATAAGATATACACAAAATGTTTACCCAGATGATTTTGAATAGCTAGAGGAGTTAACTAGCTAACTAATAAAGAAGATAGCTAATATAGTTTGACTTTTTTTTTAATTAATAAAAAACATAACCTTCGAAACACAAAACACTACATACAACTTATTATAGTTGGATAAAATCCAGATAGCACAAGACTTAACAAAGGCCTGGCACAATTAATCGCATTGAGGTCTATGACATGCGTTTGCGCATCCAACGCGCTTATCATATGTGACCCAAATGAAGCGTACTATACTTCAAAGTACATATGGGAAGTAATTATTTATAATTTATTTATTTTAAATAAGTTCAACATGATCACAAACTATATTGTATAAGCTATAAGTTAGATCAAAGTTTGTACATTCTAAAATTTAAAAAAAAAATGTTTCTTAATTAATTAACTAGAATAGAAGAATTGATTTGCAATAAGTAATAATTAATGTTATTAAAAGCTGTACCAAGCGATACCAATATAAGGGAAAGGTTGCGGTTTTTTGAGCTGTCAAGCTTTTACGTTTCGATTCTATTTTTAGCTTATGACTACATACTACAATTATAATCGCAAACAAGATTTATTTTAATTAAAACTTTTTTGATACTACAAAAAACCCTTAAAAATTAAAACTTATAAAAAACTAATCTGAAAAGCTATCTTTTGCGCATAAAATACATTTTCAAAAACAGTAACTAACATCAAATTTAAGTTTATAAGGAAGCGATATCGCTACAATAATGTTTTCAAAGCAATTCAATCAATTAAAGCAATTTAATTTAAAAATTTCTCTCAAATATCATATTGAAACGAACAAAACAAATGAAATAAGTAATGCATAAAGCGATGTGCGGTACATTTGAACGAGTTAAGTCGCTTCGCCAACCATTGAAAGTCAAAGTAAGTTCCTAAATAATTATTTCATGTGTATTCTTTATACTTTAATTATATTATAAGCCTTTTAATTTTTCCATACATAGCACATATTTAATTATTATTAATTTGACGCATAAATAGACAGAGTTATCTTTAAACTAAAAACTTTAAAAAAGTTCAATTTGCAACATCAAAATGTCCAAAAAATTTAATACTGTGTGGCTAAATTAAATTGACCAAACATGCTCGATGTTATCACGATGCCAGAAATGATCTATCAAATGGAGTTCAAAGCAGAAAGATGCCGCGCTTTTGGTTTTGTTTCAATGATTAATTAGATTAATTCGTCGTAGCGTAATTCTTTGTCTGGTGTAATTAAAATAACACAAGTACCGCCTTCTCGAATTCCTATGAGGAACATATTTAGTTCTTACACAAATTTCCTTTGCATACGTTTAAAATAGTTGGTGTGTAAAAAGTAGAAGTGCATATGGGTTGACATTGGAGTTTTATCACGTCTCATTTAATTGAAGTTTAGGAGACATTTTGTGGTTTTTCAAATAAACATTCCTATAATCGATAAAGACATACCAATAAAAGACATTCGTTTTGTTTGTGAATATGTTTGCATTAAATTAAAAACTGTTAAAGTTGTTTTTTATATCAAGTAAATGTATCTCAATTCTACTATTGATGCCAATATATTAATATTTTATTTTGTTGATATTTTGAATTAATTGTTAGTCAAATATTATTATATATATATGATATATGATAGTCTTTTGTTTTATAGCTTGTTTTTGTTTTTTAATAAGTATTCTTTTATATTCTATATAGTATTCTTTTTTTCCGAGTGAGTAAATTTAACATTAGAAAATAAATAAATAATAAAATTTACATCAACATTTTGCTGATGCCTCATCTTAGTACTTACTGCCTTAACAACCATTTTAGAAACCGATTCTCATCGTAAAAGTTAAATTTAAAAAAAATAGTTTAAACAATCAGAAAATATAATTTATTTTAATATCGGTAGAATTTCAAACAAATTCTTTAGATTGGGTGAGTATATCCCATGTTTTAAATAAAAAAAACGAAAAAAAACATATGCCTGAATATGAATATATGAAAAACTTTTTGTCTTTTCGCTAATTAGAACCCGCATGTTGAACTCCCGACTTCATTCCGGAGTTATTTTAATACGATGCTTTGTCGTTCTGAGAAAAACAAAATCTACACGCCCACAGCGTACTAACTAGACGGAAAACGTACGATAAAATAATACAGAGTATATTTATAGTCTACTAAAACTACTGTCAAATAATTGATAAAATAAATTTAAGCCGAACCAAAAGGAAACATCCTGGTCAAGGTTAAAAATTCTTATAATGGTAACCTATAACTATGTATTTGAGTTACAATCCTAATAGTTTTATCCTAGCTCTATATATTATACGATTTGATTGATATCTATGACTTGTGTGATCTGTCCCATACCATAAATAATATGATAGAGGTTATCTGTGTTCTTTATTTAAAAAAAAACAATTTTTTCGAGCTCTCTTAATGTACCACTATAATTTGTGTAAGCTGTGAACAACAGCAACGTCTGTTTACTATGAAATCCAATGTTTGCGTCTGCGAATAATGTGTTTTGGATTATCTTATACATTCCTATGTGGGTATTTCATGCGGTAAATGTGGTTTTATACAAATTTTCAATTTAAGTACACTTAGTTCATACAATATGATTTAGTCTGTATATTAAAAGGATAAATGTAGACATGACCAATAAGTTATATATGGTTTATGAAATTATAACACGTTTTACATAATTATTAAACCTTTCTCTGCCACCTTTTCCACCTCTAACATTAACATTATCGTGTTTACCAAAATGGATGCTTGATAAATTATGTATTCCCAACGCACGCGTCGAAGATTTGCGTACAACGCTCGTACACCAACCGTCTGGTCAAACAAAAATAGATTAAATGGCAGACAAGAATAGCACACTGGTAACATATTTGTTGTGCTATTTGTAACTTTATAACGTGCCATGGATGAATTATATGTTTCTCGTAGGCCTAACATATTACAGACCTGTCCTCTAGACATTTGAATTGGATTTGTTCCAACATTATATATACATAACGTAGGAAACATACTAGGTATTTAAAAAGTACTGTGATTTTATAGTTTTTCTTGGGTCGACGATTGGTGTATTCAATCAAATCTTATCTATTGCTAAAATGTTGATAATGGGAACATAACAATATGGCCTTGTATATTACGTGTAGGTAAATTCGAATTATTGAATTGTATAGAAATTAGAAACCTTAATTAAATTTAATAAGACCCATTATGCATTCGCTGGTGAATGGTTGAAGATTTTACAGCCGTACTGAAAAACATGCTTGGCGATTTGAAGGAGTGACGGAGAGTTTCTTGCCAGTACTTCTCGTCCGTTCAATCTCCTTGATTTGGGAACTGGCAGTAAATGAAAAGTCAAAAATGTTAAAAGCTTTCGCTTCGTTTGACGATTTATAAGTGTATCATAGTTACCTATGTGAATAAATATAGTTTTGTTCACATTTGAGGAAACATATAATTATGTCAAAAAAAGTCAAAATTAATATCATATACAAATGTTAACATTTGTCATTTACATATGACAACTGGTATGATAAAGTGGATTCAATAAACAGCTAATACCAGAAGACTTCTCATCGGCTTCTATAATTATCGCGTTGATCTTGGACTGATAATTGTGTTGTTATAAACGCTATATGGGTAAAATAAATACATATATTAAATAATTCACATTCAAAAGATCATGATTTCGTGTTATGCAAAAAAAACAATGTAGATGATAAATATGAGAAAATGATAATAATATGTACACATGTAGGCGTATGGTGACATTTGGACATAATTATATTGCTTATCACGATAAAAGATAAGAGAAACGTGTAGATTGAATAGCAAGTCGTAAGACTTTTTTATTACATTTGAAACCAACGTGTTTTAACAATGAGTCAATAAATTATCAAAATTACCTTTGTGAATCATCAAAAAAAATCTTATAAATCATTTTGAATCTACATTTATATATTTACTGCTAGTTACCAAATAAAGGGCGTAGATCGGACGAGAACATCTGGTAAGAAACTCTCCGCCACTCCTTTAATTCACCAAGCATGTTTTACAGTACGGCTGTAAAAATCTGTAACAATTACACCATCCACCAGCGAATTGGTCAATGTAATAAACCAACAAAACCTTTACTTTATTTACTATAGGAGCACTCATTTACGTTATAGTGAGAACAACCCGCAAACATGATATGCGCCGTGACAAATGCAGGAAAAAATATTATTTATTTATTTGACACTTTATCGCACTTAAACACTAGAAGCAAATGACATTAACAGATGTTAGAACATATAAGAGCAACGGGCGGCCTTATCGCTAATAAGCGATCTCTTCCAGACAACCCACACGATAAAAGAATACTTAAAATATAATAAGACAGGTGCAAAGGGTGCGAAGTATACAAAAATAATAATAATAATAATACATAAACAAAACACAACGTACATTAAAATAAGAAAAACCGAAAAATATGCTAATTTAAATCTAGAATTATAAATAATTATATTGAAGACAAGAAATGCTTACGAAGAAGTAAGTGATTTGAAAGATGATAGTGAGGAGGCTGATCGAATAGGATCGGGAAGTGAGTTCCAAAGCTTTATAGCGGACACTGTGAAGGAGTTTCCGTAAAAGGAGGAGTGGTGGGGGTTGCTATTAGAATAGCAACACAAATTCAAGTCCGAATAGTCACCACCCAGGTCACGAGCACGGCGCACGGCCAGAATAGGAAATAATCTCTAAATTTAACTTTCAGTATTCGAAGCGTTTTGCAATTATAAAACAATTTGTAGCTTAAAATGTAACTCGAAAAATCAATGAGTTTCTCAAGTCGTTTTCCAAAGCATTGCTAAAGAACAAAAAGAAACGGTCGTCCTTGCCAATCGTTAACACAGCTTGCGAAATTAACTTATTCTATAGGAGATCGACATCATCACCCCATAAGCAACTGATTCGGGCAGTAGAGAGGCAACGACACGTCACAACTTCAGTAATAAAGGCAACGAAGAAATACAGATATTATTTAATGTTTTCGAAATGGATAAATCAAATAAATATGGTTACTCGGCAAGTGATTTATACCTTGCTAGTGATTTTTAACAGGCAACATTCCCTGTAACCTTTTTATCAATAAATAAAATTGGGCATTACCTTAAACATAAACTAATTAATATTTTAAGCCTGAAAGCTTTTCTGAAAGCTTCTGGATTTATCTTTATTTAGAAATTTGTTAAATTTTTGGTTTTTTTATGATTGAGTATTCCGAGATTTGTCCCCACATAAACACAACACATAGTGTCATATGTTAAAAGATCAAAGTTACCACTTAGATGATACGTAGAAGCAATAATTGTAGCGTGGGCTGGCAGACGTCTGAGGAGGAGGAGCGAAAGGGGAAGGGTCAGAGTCAACAAACTGCACTTGCATCTACCATAAAGTTTTTATTAAAGTATCACAACCTTTTTTCTTCCTTCAATCTTTTATAAATTATCAATCAACAGATTTTATTAAGCATAATATGTATATTTTAAAGGGGTGTCTTAAAGGGGAGATATATATTAATATTTCATACATTACTTTACTTGTGTCTTGTTATAAACAATGCTTTTACGATATGACCAGTGAAATATTCTACTAAGTCTTAATATTTGTTCTGTTAAAATTGTATATTTAGTATCTATGGAATTAAATATAATTTTAACCGATATATCCCAGGAATTACGGATGCGTCACGCACAGATTTATGCGGTACCATATATTATGTATTTGATACGTAAAATATTGTATGCTTGTCATTACGTTACTTTATAAGATTTGGTGCAACCATATCTACTGTTCCGCTCCGGTAAGCCATCTATACAAAGGACGTAAGTATCAAGTGAAAAAGTTTTAAAAGTAACGAAGTAACACTCAATATGTACCTTATTCAAAATCAAACTATGGTACACTTATGAACCGTCAACAAAAAAAAACTTATAAAAATTTTCGCCTCTACATTTTCACTTCCGCCACACTTATATCGCCAAGCATGTTTCACACTACGGTTGTTATTACTACTCGTACTATAAATAAGAAACACATTTGAAAATTTATTTGTTCGCTCGAATGCGATAAGGAAACTGCAGGCTTTAGATAACTCATGCGCGATGATTTTATTCAGGAAAACGAAGAGCGGGGGGTCATTTTAAACACAGATTATTTTCATAGAAGCCTAGCTTGAAATGTATGTACTCATATTATATACACAGAATTATGTACATATTGTAAATATATATTTTTTAAATTTTAGAACTCAAAATATTATTAAAATATACGTTCACATATGAACACAATGGTCTATAATTACACAATTATAATTGAGATATCACTAATTGTGGGTGTGTTTGTTATATCATTTCTGTTACATAATATGTTCTATGATGTTTTCTTAATCTATAAAATGAAAAACTCACAGGTACTGTTATTTAAAACGTGATCACATTTTTTTATTGTTGTATTTTTCATAATTTAATGTATTAACGATACGCTGCATAAATGTACCGAATGTGCGCTTAAATAGATAACGCCTTCAAGTCATTGTTATCAGAGATATTAATGATTTGAAACTGACAAATTGATAAATCGTTATCACTGTTAATTATTAATGATTAAAGGATGAATGAAATGGCGTTGTCACATTGCAAAAATGTGTGTCAACAAAAACAAACGAAGAAGTACTTTTGAAAGAAGTTTTCCCACGCAAAGCTGTATTGCCCGTATTGCCAATATTGTCCAAACCTAATCACTTATATGTTTTTTTTCTACAAGAGGGGGCAAGCGAGCAGCAGGCCCACCATATAGGTGAAGTCGCCGCCCATAGACACTCACGCGGCTGGTAGCTCGAGAGTGCGTTGCCGGCCTTTAAATAAAAAATTAGAAAATGGGGGGATAGGGGAAGAGGACGGAGGAGGGGAAAGGACGGGCACCGGAAGATGTCAGTCACCGAACGAAACGCGAGTACAAAATGAACAAAGTCCAATTGTATCACCTTACGACGGTATTCTGTGAGAGAGTGGTATTTCTCCGGCCGTGCCTGCCCATTCGGCTGAAACTCTAAGTAACAGCATGGCACTCCCACTCAATAAAATGTTGGCTTTGATCACAGACTTGATGATGGTTTCAAAATAAAACAATTTCCTCAAATTTTCTTTTTTTACTTTCCATTAAAATTATTTTAAACTTGAAAAAACACGATGCAGAGTTTACTGTGCCTTTTTTTATATAATATCATTATTCTAGTGAAGTAACCTCACTATAGTTTTTCTTTACAATACGCAATGAAACCTACAAAGAACAGTATAGCACAACCAGTGTTTATACCTTCCGAATGACTAGATTCTACAGCTATAATAAGTTTAATAATAGAAACTACAAGTTATTTACTAACTTGTAGTATTTACGTAAGATAAAAAAAACAAGTTTCTTGTGCGCGTTACTAATCGATCGTCGGCCCTTGCGATGAGTTCAACGCGTTTAGGCTCTGCAGCTTCCAATGTTAAGAGATTTAACATTTTAGATCAATATTGTAATTGTGGTATTGTGTGAAATGTGAAAAATACGAAAAACTAGTTAATTACCTGTGATTAAGTTGTCATTATACGAGTTATCTGGCATAACCTTGCAAAGGTAGTTCAGTTTTAAACACTTTCGTTTGCTTAACTAGCCACCTATTCTTATATTATATACTAACTTAAAGGCGACAAAAGATGCCTCCCCAATAACCTCATAGTGTAATAGCGCCAGTTGCTTTAAAATGTACTGTTTATTAGTTATATTTGGAACATTATTATCAGTCCATGAATTTAACAAGAACTTATTTAAATTCCGATTCATAAAAGGCAGGCAACGCATCCCAGCCACGTGTCTATGGTCGGTGATATTACCGGTTTCTCCTGACCGTATGCCCCATCTTCTATAAAAAAATATCTATAACCTGGGTTTTAATAAGTATAGGTATGAAATGGCTTAGACTAAGTTTATTACAATAATGTTAATGCCTCGTTAGCCTCGCTTAACTGTTGCAAATTTCTATCTTTGTTAGCGTCGCGTCGGACCTCTTTGTTTTCTGATTTGTCCATATCTTCACATAATAAAAAAACGATACTTTGAACGGTAATTTTAAAACTTTTAGTCATATCTATTTTTATCAAATTTATACTATTTAAATACACGGAATTGTTTCCTAGTAAGGACAGTATAATATTACAAAAGCCCAAAACGATTTATCTTGGGTACGTATTTGCCCTAAAGAACCGCCTTTAAGATTATCTTAAATACCATTTGTTGAACAATAGATATGGATTACATTGAAGGCCTGCTACTGTAGGTATTGCAAAACAAAACCTTTTTGAGAATAACAAAAGGCTGTTTCATCTTTACAGAGAATTCGTGACTCTTAAATTAGCATTTTAGTGTTGTTAATATATACTATATAAGTACCGACTATGTTGTGTGGAAATTGATCTTATTAGTTAAAATATAATCTTAGGACATCTTGACTTTTGAACAAACTGTTCTTCGCCATCATTTTCTGACTGTTTAAATGAACATTGTACATAACTTAAGCGGATGTAGGATAGAGCAGATGTTAGCATGGGCTAGGTATTATATTTTATTAAATCTGTCCCCAAACATCTTATGTGCTAAATATATTAAAAAACAACAAACTTATAAGATAATAAAACAAGGTATACACACAAAACAATTATATGGGAACTTGTAACATTTAAGAGATAAAACATAATACAATATATATAATAATACAAACAAGTTACAAATGCGAACACAATCAGGATTTAAAGATTTGTTTTTTTTAAGGTGTTTAAAATGCCTCTATGAAAGGTGGGTGTAGGGTTAAAATTTTGACCGAAAAAGGGTGTAAAATTGACAGTTATATGAATATTTGTATACTTAGTAATGACAAATAAAAATATTGTTAAAAAAAGAAATCGATGTTGACCGTAAAAAAGGCCCCAGCAGTATGTATTATTTTAATTACAAAAAGAAACAAAAGTTAAGAAATAGCCCACTCATATATTGGCGGGTATGAAAAACAGATATTGACCGATTCTCAGTATTCTATGAGCTTAAAATTTCATAAGATTCGGTCGATCCGATGCCAACTATAATATACGAGAAACGTAATAAAATGTACTAATGTCAGAAAGGTCTATGCTATCACTGACTTTAAACTTTTCCGTTCTCTTGCTGTTCGCAGTGTACGCCTGTTTTAGAATTATGTATGTATCGGCTTGTTTTAGTAATTGAAATTTAAAAATATTTATTACGTTTCGCTAAGTTTTGTATATACAAGGATTGTGCTTTTATTTAGGCAATTTATTACTTTTATTTATAGAACGCTCTTTTAAATTCTATCTTACGTCCCTGAGTATACATAAACTTACATACTATTTACATGTATAGCTCTTTATTTTTAGTGTCAAAAATTTATAGTGTGTAGAGTGTGAACTCTAACTCAAAATAACTTTATTCAAGTAGGTATTTATACGACACTTTAGAGTCGTAATTTTTTATATTACCACCGGCTCGGAAGGCAGTTATCTATCGATAAGTTAGTAATTAACAAAAATGACCATTCCAGTTGTTACAGTATACACATTGCAATTAAACTGATTTAGTTTACGAATAACACTGTAGTAGTTTAATAAATATATGTTCAATAGAGATTGATTGTATCCGCTTCAAAACTGTACTTTCTCAGGCAAGTTGCATCACTTGAGGCGCGGCGCCATCCATGATTCGGTGGCAACGTTCTATACGTAGGAATTCATTTAGCTCTGATAAGTGTCCGGTTTCAGTCTGGCACGACGAGCGTTCGTTGCATGTAGCGTTAGCATATTTTTTATATAGTTGAAAAAAAAATTACAGTTTTATTTGAGGTTTATGGATTATTTTGTCATATTTCGCATTTTGCTAATGGTTTTTGTTAATAAAATGTTTGTTTCTGATGCACGTACGTCTGTAAATCAATACATAGAAGACTCTAAAATAAAAACAGGTTGTATTAAATATGATAATTTACAGTGATTAAGAAAAATTTAACAAAGTTAATATTTTTAAATTGCATAATTTAACGAACGTAACACGCATTTAGATACAGTAGTATCGTTTAATAATAAGAAACTGTTTTCAAAATAAATAAAAAAACCTTTAACATGGCAACCCTACTTGTATTTATTCATGTATCGGGCAGGTTCTACGGTGCGGGGCGAGGGCAGTGCTTACTACGTGATTAATCCCCTCCCCCCGCGCCGCCCGCGTGGGTTTCGAGGCACGCCGTACTCACCGGGTTTCCTCGTCCCCGCGCCGCTCACGGCCACTAACTACGCACGGTCCTCGTAGTTAAGCGAAACATAAAGCGCTTCAATCGCTGCGTGATATATATATATGACGCTGAAACAAACTTTTTTTGATACTTGAGATAATTGGGCGGTTATCCAATATTTCATCAATTAGCTTGAAAATTTGGTATATGTATTTCCATTTAAACAAAAGGATGTGAAAAATGTAGAAATTATGAAAAGAAATATTTACGTCCGCTCAATATAAATAATATGTATTACAGAAGTCGGCCCTTGTTTATGCATTCAGTCTACAATGACAAGGGTCTTTTTTATTCAGATCACATCGCGTCTCAACTTATTAACAAAGGTTAGATTCATGATTGAAAATAAAGATAAACAACTACGCTCATAAGTTGCAAGTAAATTCGCTGTAAGTGTATTATATATCATGAAACACGTCTGGCACAAAAAGCACTTAACGCTTTTTTTTTCGTTTTCAGCGCAGTTCTATTGAAGGAGTCGGTGTCAGCGTAGATCAGCCACCAGTCGCGCTGCGACCAGCACCGACGTCGCACTTCTTTCGCGTTTCGTTCAACCGTTTAATATCATTCATGCTAATCTCCACCCGTTGATTTTCCTGCTGGGTGACCGCAGTACCGCGATATCGCGAGTGTCGAATGCTAGTGGACGTTCGTGTTTTTTTCCATTGGAATCCAACGCCCACGAAACCAGTTCTGTGTTGCACGGCGCCTTTGGATGAGATTTGAGCCGTGACCCGCGGCCTGCGATGCTGCGCCCGTGACCGTCTTACGACAGTACCACGAAACGTAAGGACTTTTAAATCGTAAGGATAATAACAGCTGGCGTTATGCGCTTTCCATTTGCATAGTGATACGAGTGATATTTTCGTCTGGCGTTTGTGTGCGTCGTGGGCGTGTGTGCGAGTGTGCGTGTCCGTATTCTACGCCGAGACGTCTGCTCCCTGGGCCTGGTTTCATGTACCCATAATTGACGGTTTACATTCACCGAATTAAAATACGATTGGCGACATATCTATTAACAAGCTTCTATTTAAGACGAATATGCGTTATTGTATTGAATAAAGTTTATCTATTAGTTCTGAATTGTTACTGGATTGTAGGTGTATATGAAATGGGGCCTTGGTCTGTTTTATTAGTATCTGAACCGGCTCGACGCGCTCAGCGCTCTACATTTTGACACTACCTGTCTCAAACACGCCTCTTCACTCATACCAAAATGTATTTCAACGAAGTTATTTCGACTGCACCGATAGAATACAACTACTGCGAACTCCTTTGTGAGTTTTGTAACAATGCTGAAGTAGACACTGGGATTATCATAATTGACGTCATAATTTTCATACAAAAAGATAATTCTTCAAATCGCCAATCGGTTTGTTTACATTTCGTTCTTTCTACAATGTTCGGAATGTCATTTTGGAAACATGCAAAAGAAGCCTTTACGACATGACCTTCCATTGACAAAAACAATTGAATTATTTGCATTCGTATGGGCGTCTTGCGAATTGTATTCTAAATTAGCATTCACAACTTCAAATGATTCAGCTTTTATACTTACAGTGTCATATAACTTTTCTGCTAAGATAAACGTAAAAGCTTAGTTTCTAAGTACAATAAATTTTTAATATCAATAACAATTTTGATTCCCTAATAAGCTGGAAAAAAAAATAATCGTCATATTATCAGATACACACATGTTTCAAAAAATACTAAATCAGACTCAGATAGCGTTGGATACAAGACAAGGTTATCCTAAATGTTTGTGGAACCAACATTAAACTGTATTATTAGAAAACCTATCAAAATCTACGTATTTCTTATTAAAATTTGTACCAGAAACAAGTGAACAAAGTGATATATTAAAGTTAGATCAATAAGGAAAAGTACAGTCCGATAAACTTTGAACTTCCAACACGAGATCCCTTATTTATTAAGTTTTGCAACCATGTATATAATGTAAATAGTACATCGAACGCAAAATTAATTAATCATTATATCAAAGTTCACGCTAATTAATTTTTAAAATATCATTAACCGTAAAATCGTGATATCATTAGCCATATAACTGCACTTTTCAGTGGTTAGAAAATTTTACAGTTCATTCACATTCATGCATAATCATTAAATATATTTTTTTCTTAGTAAACTCAATGGTATACGACAAATATGATATAATATACGTAGTCTATAAAATTATAGATTTTAAGAACATTATTCATATCCAATGATGTATCTAGATACCAAAATTAGGCAGACTAACGTGACGTAAACCTTATGTAAGTCCACCTCACACGACCTTCAGTGTATTGCAGAATAATAATTAAATTATATAATTAAATGTTTATTCACCCTTGACATATTACCGATATGGGAGTGATTACTACGAAACCATTTACAATTAGATATTAAAAAAAAAATTCATATTTACACCACTAATATGCGTTTAAATATATATATTTAATACATGTTTTAGTTATATCCAAGCATGAATTTTTATTATAATAGCCGGGGTTTTTTTCGCCGTGGTTCATCTACCTATAATATTTCCCAAATGCAATTGTTTTGTAACATTTATATTAAATTATACATAAATTGTGAAATTCAAGTGAAGAATTTAAGTTTTAGAATATTAAAAATGTTTTTTTTAACACGAATTGCTTAAGAATATTTTAAGAATTTACATTAAAGTATGTTCATTTAACGTATGCACTCGAATATTTTCCGTTCAAACATTCAGTTTTACTATACACTACACATTATTAGTTAAATTTATTAATAACGATATGTATGTTTACTACACACACCTAAGTATAAGGATCCCAATACAACGCTACCATATTGTATTTCACAATTAAAACCCCCAAGTATACATTTAATTATCATAGCAACAGTAGCGTAATAACTTGTATCATTAACATTGATTTATGGTTACATTTCTATATCCAACTAATTGGCGGGGTCAGCATGTAATAATTAATAAACAGACGTCTGATAAACGTCGGAAAACAAAGAGTTATCTTGTTCTATATAATACTGGTACTTCTAATCTCTATAATTATTTACTCTATGCTTTTTATTATCTGTAGCAGACGACTTTGAATATTTAATGCTAACATGTTCTAACATGTTCAATAAGTCCGATTGAATTATTTTTACATATATTACTTACATCGATGGTTCTCACTTCTCACCATATAACACTCTTATTTATATAGAAAAAAATAATACATCAGTAAATGTCGCTTTGAGGTATTGGTATAACTATAATACCTACTTCAACATACAATATCTCTTATGTGTTTTAATAATAGCATACTCTTTACACCTAAATTAGTGTTATATCTCACACGTTATATGTACGGTACGTATGCGCCTAAGTTTGGCATGCAAAAATCTATTTACTCTTTGACGATACAAATTAATAATATCCGATTCGAGTTGACTTTTATTATTAATTTACACCATGCAATAATGTTCATATAACAATGATGCCTCTATTTCATGATAAATGTGGCTTATGTTACGGTAATTGTGAACTCTGCATTGAAATTATGTTCTCACGGCCAAAACAACGGTTTTATATTGCTAATGTCAACAATGAAAGTACTGGTTCGCATTTCTTGTGTATCAAAAAACCTTCGGAAATCCACAGTGACAGTTATCATTATTGAAATTAATTTGACGTGGTTGTTTTTTTTCTTCTATTGATTGTACTCGTAATTACTTCATTGTCGAATGGAAATTAGTATATTTTCCATGAATATTAAACGCTTACGAGGCCATGTAACGTTTTTGATAATAATTCAAATACGGTATTTTGTATATTTCTTTACAAATAAGTTTTCACTTATCCTTCCATTTCATTTCAAAGCTCTGTAACTGGTTAAGGGTGCTCTTGACATGTCACTTTTATGTATGTAGGGTCCATATGGTATACAGCGTCATATAATTATTAGAGATAGATCCATCATATTTAGACAGAAAAGGAAGAAACATTTATTAATAAAACATAATAAAAGAACGAACATAACATAATAAAAATTCAACTTTGTGGTGTGCCTAAAAATGCATAGTATTCAGAACAATAAAGTATGACAAATTGACTAATAAATATTAAATTATTTCAATAAAACCTAGGGTCCCAGTCAAAAATACTAGGAGGAATACTCTTAGTATATTCCTGTTCAGCTAAATTTAACATATTTTTGACATATGTATGATAAGTAGTTTAAGAATTAAGTAAAAAAAACAAGTTTGTTAGTTTATTATGAATCTGGCTTTCAGCTTTGGTGATATACATGAAATAAATATATTTTCATAGTCATTTATAATACCATATGGTCCTTATCAGACGTTTCTCTGAAACAAACAATAGTATCACAAATGATTTGCATTAAAATAATTCATTGTCGTGCAAACAATGAATCTGTAAGGTTTTGTTTACAAATATTGCCCTTTAACTGTTACCTTTGCTATTTGGTGACAGATAAACAATGCATAGACATTATAAACTATAGTTATTATGACAATTGATATAAAGTTTAATTGGACAACGCCACTTTGGATATAGAACACATAGATAATAACTACACATTCTAGCCATTTAAATACCAAAAAAATTTTATTCGCTTTTAATAATACGTATTTCCTAGAAGTGCTGATAATTAACTATAATGTCTAAGGAAAAATACTTAAGATTTTCATTGAATAGCATAGACAAATGATTGGTTACAACCGGTTACATTCACTAGTCTAATCAATGAGTCGGTGCTGCGCTGGCACAGATTACATCATAGCTTTCGCTGCACTGCTGTGTATTTGCGAAATAGCCTTATGCAACAATGTTATATGCAAATTCATCACACAATGCATCTTGGCCCCTATTGTCCGAAAATGATGCATTTAATGAAACATTATGTCTAACTTGACAGTTTTGGAACGAAATGCCGACGTCACAAAGCTATTGTCATTAAATTAACATTCATTTGTATTTTCAATTTCTATTCTACCAAATTTGAATAAACAAAGCCAGAGTTTGAGGAATCAATATTACACGAGTTGTGCCTTTATTAATTCTGCTATTTAAATTGATATGGAAATAATCTTTTGTCATATTTATGCACACGCCTCATTGAAACCCGACAAAATAAATCGCAGAATAGCTTGGCCAATATGTGAAAAATCTTAATAATATCTCTTTGTAGTTGCCGATTTTAACTATTGTGGTGGCTTGTAATGTAATTCTTTATCCAGTGCTTACATAATACACGCTAACGAACGCTTATCAAATTTTCACGATATAAGATAAAGTTAACGTAATACTTCTATCGCTCAACTAAACACGATTCATTGTGTTTTCTTTATTTTACTGATAGCTCCAAGATAGCAGTTGTCCTTTAAATTACAATTGTGCTGATTATATTTATTGGCCTTCACCCCACCCATGGCTGATATAGACTTACCAATCAGGTGTAACAAATTTTTATCATAATGGCAGTACACCTTTTTGCTTGGAATAAATTTATTGGCAACAATATCAAGTTCTTTTGATAAATATTCAATTCCATAGATAAAATACCGGTTCCATAGATAAATGAACTAATTCTTTTTTTAAATATTTCGTAGTGATGTGGCAGTTGTTCTGTGGCCTTGTTCACGTGTAGTCAACGTCACTCACGCATAGCGTTCAAGTTCAATGCTGCCTATTAATTTCTCCGTGGCTTACCACCGATGATATCGTGATAAAATTCATTGAACGCAAATAATTTCCATTTGTATTACAACCTATTTAGTATACCAATAAATATTGTTTAATATTATACGAATATTTTTCGATACGATTCGTTTCTTATCGACCAGTTTTTACATAACTGTTATTGATTTAATTTAATTGAATACATATTTGTTGTGGAAGATTGATAGTGCAAGGTCATATCAATAAAATTTAGTTATTAATACCGCTTAATTATACAAATAATAATCTTTAAAATAATCCACGAAACACAATCTTAATTACGATTATTTTTAAACGAGGAATATTATTAATGTTAAATAATGGCTAAAACTATACAGATTCACCCACAGAGATGTAACAAGTGACATTAAATATTTTGTATTACTTGATTTCCGTCTATGTACTAAACTAGCACTACCACGTAAGTCAAATATTCTCCCAGCAACACATTTTGCAAATCAAATTTCTGTGTATTATATCACAAATCAGTTTTGTATGTAAAATAATTGACAAAGATTCCGGTATTCTAAGAAACAGTTATTATCATACCAGCACGCGATTGCTGTAATTCCCTGAAGTATTACACACAAGATGTCTTTAGTGCATTGTCTTGCAATACATACACGCGTCATTCCCTTCTCAGAGATATTAAATTTTACACATGGCAACATTAAATATACGTCATAGATCTACTGTCTAGACTACAATTTATAATCTGTGTTCGCACGGCGTAAAACCATAGACACTTATAAGCATTCTATATTTTAACGTTAATATGAAATACATTTAAAATTATAATTTTAATTTATATTTACAGTCCCAACATATTTTAATTATCGTAGCACAACCACCAATTATTTTAAATTAGATTGATTGTTTTTATGTTAAATGAAAAATTAATGTTTAAACTAAGATTTAAGCAAGATAATTTTTTGTCCCCACGATTATACATTTTGCCACATGTATAACTGTGGCATTTTTACGAAGAGCGCGCAACAGAGTCAAATTATTTATTATTATTATTGTTTTATAGACTTAATATCATATAATTTGCTCTACAACATAGTCCCTACATATAAACATAGTTTTATAAGATTGTATATTTACCACCGACAGCATTTTATTCCTACTATTGTAGAAATATTTATATTGTTACATTGACTTTTTTATTTATTTAACCACATCTAGCTACGAAATAAGCGTCTATCTCTATTTATAGGTTTAAAGTCGAATTTTTTTGTGATAATAATGTTTTTACCAAATTTGTTTTCAACTGCTATAGTAGATCGAGGTCGTGAGTTGTTGCAAGATAAACCGGGGCATAGTTTATCGCTATTTTAATATTAATATATAGAAAATGTCAAAATGTATTCCAATTTTTTCAAGGAACGTCTAATTAATTTTAATATTGTTGCGCAAAAGTTACTTTGAGCACTAAATTATATATATATTTAAAAAATATACATGCTTATTAAAAATTTTAGAGTATTTTTTATATTAGAAACTGGAGATCCTTTTAAATAACGGATAATATATAGCGAAGGGCCTGATAAACTTATAGGAAAAATTATAAATATGTCTGCGTATAATGTTATTACGCGTCACACGATCGCGATACTACACAAATGTTATTAAGGAACAATTTAATGTACTACCAGAGTTTTTAATAGGTACATTTCGGTAACTTGATATTTACAAACGGACAATAATGTTGATACAGAATTATCTTATCCGCATGATATATGTAATACCTACAGTATTTGGTAACCAAGCGAGAAGTGTCACGTTTCTCTTGTAATTAAAACAACAACAAAAAGAACCGTTTTCATCCAGATAATAGTCACATGTTTTTTTTATCTGTGGTTTTCATAATAAACAATATGGATATTGAGAGTATAAATTTGTTATGACTAGTTTTTTGTTAAAAAGACTTCTGATGTTTAGTGATTTGCTTATTTAATCCCTCATATCCAATTCTAGAGGGAACGAGAGTGCGTTAATAGCCTTTTCAGAAAGGGTATGTTATTTACTTTGGATTCATGTTTGCATTTGTGAATTTAATTTTATATTGTGGTGTTGGTGTGATTTTCATATGAAATATTTTTTTAGGACCCAAGACAAATGTTTTTATCAATAATATTCCATTAAGAAGCCGAGCCTCACGGCCCGAGACGTTACTAAAGCATAGTTTACGTTACGTAACATAGAGTTTATATAAAACAAATAGTAGAAAAAGACGTTCAGTTTCTGGGTAACTCCGGCTACCTGTTTGGAAAACCCATATTACATAAAGTATAATCTGTATAAATATACTTCTAATTAGTTAAGAGTTTCTCACGTTACCTATATTTATCTTTGATATGAATGTCACTTTTTGTCATAGAAATATTAAATGAATAAAATATTTAAGCCATAGATATTCTATGTGCCAAAAATAAAAGGTAAACCAGTAGTATTTGCTGTGGTAGAGTTCCTCGTTTCAGCTGTGGGGATTTGACGAATGAAAACCCATACTAGAATTTGCATACAATAGTAGTACCTGATGGTTTCACGCGGTAGCTTAGATCACCGATTAATATTCTGGAAAGACTGTTAGCCCGTGTAACACTCACGCATAGAATCTATAACGAGAAACAATAACTGTCCACACGAGGACAGCATTTATGTTTGCAAATACAAAATAGTAGTACTTAGATCTGCTATAAATACAATATAACTCATTTGGATGATTTTATGAAAAGAGAATAGGAATTAAACACGTCATTATGAATCTATAAATTACTCACACACAAAAGTCGAGTCAAAGAAAATTTGTTAGATGTATATATATTGTATATAGATGTCGTATTTGTGTAATTTACAATAATAAATAGAAACATATGGTAAGTAGGAAAGTACAAAAATATAAAAATAAAATAAAATATAAAATAAAAGACAAACTGAAATACAATATTTGTTATTAAGCTAAAGAAAAGGTTTATAAAACGCTGTAACCTGAATACATTTTCCATATGGATAATGATATTTTATTTAAAATTGATTAACTGACATACAAATTACCTTCATATAATTACGTAATATTGTTCAACACCATCCAATTGAAATTCCAATTATTTTAATCAGGTATGAATAAAGGAAGACAACACAAGCGTGTGTTTAGAGCACTTGGCGTCGCTGTGTTGGCGAGCGATTGATCGATTACTAGCTGTTTTATTTTGTCTGCATTTTAAACGGTACTGGCAAACCTTTGTTTTATTTAAGAGTTACTATTGTGCATTAATACGAGACGAAATTAATTTTTTTTTTAATATAGAAACATTTATTAACATAGACACAAGATTTTCAACTCTATTCACTGATTTAAATTTATTAGTTTTATTTCAAATTATTTTTTTATACCGAAAAACAAACTACATTTAATATACACCAATCTTGTTATTATTAGATGAGAAAATATTTTTCAAATCAATGGACTTATGTGTTACAAATTAGCTGATCGTTACATTGTATATGTATTATGTGGCGTTAAGCTCAAGCATTTTATTATACAACTTCACAGACATGCGGTGTCCATTTTGTATTTATTTGTATAATCGAATTAATTATACCTATCTGGTTATTCCAGATTTTCTTTTATCAATACAAATAATCTTTACTATTTGTTAAATTGTACTTCTGCTGTGGAATTAACCGGGAAATCAAAATTTGCATACATTATTTATCACAAGTTTTTTTAATGTGATCCAAACTCGTCTAATACCAATGGCTGTCGAGATTTTTTTAGACAATTAGCTCATGCTATGCAGGAAAAGGTGTTTTTGATAGTTGGTTTCGCTACATTCTAAATTTAAGACATTCTTTTGGCACGGACGTAAGCGAGTTTCTAAATTTCCTTTCTTTGTGATAATTTCACTTAGAGGCTAAACTTCACCTTCGGCTGACATGAAAATACTATGGATGATGTGATTTATTGATTTATTGTTTTCCAATGTATGGGGAGTTTATTAAATAACTCAGTAATATATTCTCAACAAGTCAACATGAATTAATACTGCATAATGTATCGTGTCGTACTAAAAATACGTTAACAGTCGTTTATGATTAAAGTAATCAATTACTTTACCATGTTGCTTATACATAGGTCACTATTAAATGTTTGCAAGTGTAATGCAATGTAAAGTGAACCCTAAGACCATATAAATAAAAGCCAAATCCCAAATTTAACACCGCTCTACCTCTTTCTAGCACAGCACAAAGGCAGATGTAAATTACATCAATGTGTGTTACTATTTAATCTGGGTCTTTAAGTATCATTTGAATAAGCATGAACTTTACTACTCATATATGACTTAATATTATTATAAGGTTTATAAATTATACATACAAAGTATTAACTGTGAGCAGTAAATCTTAATATAATACAAGGCAATAAACGAAAAAAATGTTGTGTTACACGTAAGTTAACAAGCGTGGGCCAGCCGCCATTTTGCATCGACATATAGAATTTTCAATATACACGTGTTAACTTAAAATTAGTCCAACACCCATTAACTAAATTCGTTAGAGTATTAGCTAAATAGTACATCGGTCATTGAACTTTAATTGGTCAACGATCACTTCGAATCAATTTCTACTTTAAATCTTAGTCTATTTTATATTGCTAATTTTGATATCGTTCAATATATATTGTGTGAAATGAGTTTTTAGAGTTATTTAGACAACTTATTGTTTTGTACAGTTCGTTTTTAACACCATTAGTGATTTAAAACATTCTCGCTAACCGCGTTCTACCTACGCATTGCATCTCGCGCCAGTTCGCGACACGGTCCACTCGGCATAATGACGAGTATGCTAATATATCCGTGTGTAGGTGGGGTTGTTTGCCTCCACCATTGCGTGTTCCACTCAATAAAACTGTTAACTTCAAATTACTACCATTTGCCAATTCGACACAACCAACAATATTGTGGTGTATATGACAATTGACATGTTTTAAAAATGTAATGACAACGGAGCTACTTCGTTTTAATTGCGTAACGATCGCGTGACTAGGCGCCCGGCTCCGCGTTCATTCAACGCGAACGTTTACTCTCGACATTTCCTCAACATAATGTCTATGTTTAGACACTTGTGATAGTAAAACAAATGTTTATAAATGTCTGTTTAGAGATTATTGAAAAATACGCCATCTTTTAACGTAGTAGCATCGTACATACGTGGCCTTGGTATTCAAATTGTACCGGTGAATCATGTTTTAAATTTTCACAATAACCGTATTACCAAAATGAGAAATAATACGGTTAAGGTCGTTAAAACTCAATGTCATAAATAAAAAGTGCTCCGACTCGTATACGCGCTTCGCTCACATTTTGTGAGTTCCAGATAAGGCCCTTCAGGTCAGTCCCCAGCCCTGACGGCCCAAGCCGAGGTTCGAGTCTCACAGGAGACGCCCTTGAGCTAGTCAAGGCATTTTATTTAGTTTTAAGTCTCGGTCGAGCTCCCGCTTGCCAACCAGCCCGAGCTGAGCTGTAAAGGCCTCACGGCCAACAGCGAGATCCCACTCCAAAAAAAAAAAAAAAAAACTCGTATACGCAATGTAAAAAACACTTAGTAGAACGTTTGGATCTTTATGTTTAGAATCATGTACATACAAATATATACATGGTTGCGTAAGGCTGGGGTAAATTATATATCCAAATGATAATGCATATATAAAAACTTAAAACATGTAGCGTCTAGAGTAACAAACTAGACAAGTATGTTGTTTAAAGCTGACATTCGATTAAAATGTGTACCTAGTTTCGTTTTTGTCCGTATAATTTTATTTAAAACCGGGCTATGGCTTTAAAATTGTCGTAACCAGCTGCAAACACATGTCGTGTCATCTCATTAATACTTACTATCTCTCACTCAATATTCGTCTACGAATATTGCCAATTTTCTTTACGTGCCAATTACTACTTGGCGGTTTTCCATCTACTACTTAGATACTAAGTAGCTTCCATTTTTGATTTTATGTTAATGTATTTTATATGTATGAGATCTCTGTTCTAACCATATGGAAGTATTTCTTTAGTCTGTTTATCGGTAATAAAATTTTAAAATAGGATTTAAACTGGCTGTTAAAAGATTGTTTATAGGAAATCGTTAATACAAGCAACACCTGTTACGTAAGGGGTTTTAGTTGTTATAATAGGATTTTAATGGTAGGAAAATAGATGCTTGATTTCTTCCTAAATGTTTATTAGTGTATTACATTTGTTGGGAATAAGTTAGATATTTAAAAATGCTTCAAATAAATCAATACATTATCATCAATCATCAATACTGCTTAAATATGTTATGTTTCATTTGCTTGGTTCAAATATCAAAGTATGCGAAAGTAGAGTCCAATTTGTGTAAAAGCTATCGGAATCTGGTAAACAGATCGTAGATAAATCAGTGGGGGAAACAGAGGTTCGAGGGTGTGAGGGCCTCACCCCATAAAGCCCCTTTTACGTACATACAGCTGAGCGGATAAACCTACGTTTTCAAAATAAGAACAGCTTCCAAAAACACAACGATGAACACAATACAGATGTTGCTAATATATATTTATACTCTCTGGACTTTTAAACAAATTCTAGCCACTAAAATTTTTTATCAAATTTCGAATGTTCGATATTGTTCCTAGCTGACATTGATATTCTTAGCTGTATTCGATTTCATATTTATGCCCGGGAATCTCAGTTGTTAACAGTCTGCAATGGGTGGTTGGAGGGTGTGAGTTGTAGGTTGGTTAGGGGTGGTTGGCAAGACGCGCCGTGAATGGTGACTGCAAGGTCACGGGCAGCGGAAGTAGGTTACGGGCGGCGTCCTATCGACCGCGCAGTCTCCCTACCAATGTTATTATTTACTGCTTTATTGCTGCCACTATAGTTATAGAAGCGAAATTCTTAAGTGTCTTTCTTAAGTGTCATATTGTAACGTAAAGTTTTGGCTACGGCTGCTATTGAGTATAACGGCAAAAGTGTGACATATTTTTAAAGAATTCACAATTTTTGGTTGCGATTTATTTAGTCGATTAATGACGCTTAGTTTTATTAATACTTTCGGCAAATCAAGATTATTGTATTTTTTATTTTGTTTTATATTATTATATCTGTCCCCAAACATTATATGTGCTAAATATAATTATATATAATAAAATAATCAAATGGGAACTTGAGACAATACTTATATAGATATATTACATACAACTCGATCTATCAGTGCATGTCGAGATTTTTATGCAGTTACCATATATCTAATTATCCAAACGAAGGTTGACAAGGAATTTTTATATTTGTCACTCTTTAAAACATTCAGTAGACTGAAAAGCTTATCTGGTTCGGTTTACTGACTCTGTCCTAAATTCCCTTTGATTATTCAGACATGAACGGTTGATTTGTTAACGTTTAAAAATATATTAATGGCTACCCAGCCATTCATTGCGGAGTTTTAACGTCGGCCGGCGAACTCTGTGTATACCTAATTATATGTACGCCTACGAGACGGCGGCCGACGCCAAACTCCGATTTAGAACGATCTATAGTATGTCTGAGATGAAAATGTTAGGTCAATTAATTTTCGTCTCTGTCGTGTCGTAAACAAAGCAAATAGTTTTATTATTTCAGATTTATTGTCTATGGTGATATAGAGCATATTGTACGATTGTTGTATTTTTTATTAATATTTGTTTCAACACGTGCTAAGAAGGGATGATGCTTAAATGATTAAAAACTGATCTGATAATAAATTGACTGGTATGATACAATTGAAACATTAAGTATAATATATAGTAGGCGCCTGGTAGTCAATACTGGTGACCCAAGAGCTGGTGCTATTCTCGCTCAACACTTGTGTCGATACAGCGATTAAATGTCGCCAGCATAATACCCATGAGGGTATTCTGCCACAAGGACCATTTTTTTGGGAATTATATACATATATTATTGTTATATTTTTTTATTAAACTTTTTGTTTGAATATTTTGTGAAAGGTCGTATATGTAGAAATCATGTAGACATACTCAATAAAGATTTTATTATATAAAGAAATTTAGTTTTCCCAATAATTAAATAATAAAAAATAAAAAAAAATCTAGTCCCTGAGTGAAGCGGGAATTACAAAAGCCTTAGTCACTCTCATTTTGTTGTGAGTCAGCCAAGGAATTTGTACATTTCCTTGAGACTTGTAAAATCTATGTAGAAACAGTATAATACTGTATTCGAAGCGTTAAGATCTGATTTGTTACACTGACAATATTTGAGGAAAAGTTACTTAAAGTCACTATCTATATAAGTTCTAGTAATGGGTTTAACTTGTTTAAGAAGAACTATACGATATACAACGCGTGGCCAGATCGTAAATAATTTCTTTATGTTATTAAGCCAGAGCAATGAATACAAAACTTAAGTATTATTCGTATAATCATTATTGTAATTCGTAAATAATAAAGCATTATTAATACAATAATGCTTTATATTACAAATCATCATTGTACGCTGTACCTTCACATAAATAAAAACTCTTTATACTTTTACGCGATTTTTTCCATACATAAGACGACGTTTTGTTTGTTTATTTTTAATTTAATTTTTAAAAAAATCATCCAACCAAAGACTATTCTTTTTAGAAACATACTAACATATTGCTTTTGTAAGCACACATAAATATATAGATTTTTGAACGTTGCAGATCGACACAGCGATCTATACAAAATAGAATTAATAAAAAAAAAAAAAACATTGCTTTAAATTGTAAACCACATGATTACTACGTATAAATATATTTGTGAACAATGGATAATTGTATTTGAGACCTGCATTCAGCTAACTTGGTGATTATGAGCTGTCGTCATATGTTATACAGTACTGAGCCAGTAATTTAATACCAGCGATCATTTTTCACACGTAATAAACTGCCCATAAATATACTTACTAAGTTAGTATTAAATTTTATTTACATATAAACATTGATACGTAAAAATTATTAAGAAAAATATTCAATTAAAGAAAAACCAGAAAATATTAGTTTCTTCATTTTTATATCATGTAAAATGATAGTGACTTCGGACCCTATCGGCAGTCACCACTCATACAAACCGTACAGTGATGCAATAGGTTTCTCCTGATGTACTCGCGTTTCGTTTCACGCTAAAACTGTCTTGATGACAGTTCATAATAGCGTAACACTATTAGGCACGCGTTATCATTGAAACGTTTTATTAAAATAAATTTGTAACCGTTGCAATATATTAGTAATATTCAATATGAAAGCGGCATTAATATCAAGATGTTACAAGGTAGAATACTAACTATCAGTTAGCACACAACCATACATTGACAAAGACGAGGGCTAACAGAAGCTCTGTTTACGCAGGTGCATCACAAGTCTTTGTTCCTCAAATTATCGCTCACTGCACAAACATGTACCGGAATGCTGATTAACATCTTTGCTCCTTAGCCTCTTATATTACCTAAATACACAGCGATGCGCACATGCGCGTTAATACATGCGGGATTTTGTACTATAATTGATATTTCAACTCAGGAACCTCGCGGCTCAGCTCATACGAAAATTGTTTTTTAAGCTTTTTCAATTTTGATTTTATACCTTAGCAAACAAGTTTGCCAGTGTCATTAGATTCGCAAGTTTTAAGCTTTTCCTGTTGAGATTATATCAGCCTACTGTGCCACGTCGATTAAATCTTAAACAAGCTTTCGTCACTGTACAAGCAAGTGTATTTCTTAATAGGGTTTGAATGCTCGACCTCGTGCTTAAGAATCATACTTCTGTGCGATTTTCCGCTAAAAAGTTAACAAATGGTTTCTACGTTAGAAGCTGTGTCTTTCAACAAAAAATGTTACCATACACTGCAATAATTACCACAACGCTTAGAATTTAATATTAATTAATTAAATATTTGTTAATAAATAAGTTATTTCAAAGCGTGACGGTCTAAATCGAGTTTTCCCGAGCGATGATATAAACAGGAAACCAAAATGCATATTAACTTATTTTATTAAATTCAATTATTGTAAAACCCATTTGTACACAAAACTAAACATTGATACTTAACAAAAATGAATAACCAATTTCAATTGATAGATGATGACGCCTTTAAATTATCACTGTTCGTTTAAACATACATCGCTTTACTTAACAATAAGTATTTCGTTACCAATAAATAGACTGATTATTGTCATACTCCCATTTACAAGATGCATCAACAGTTCAAGAACTGCTGGCAGTGTTAATGTCTCAGCATTAACTGGATCATAACTAGGTAAACTTTTACCATAAAGCCAGGCTCAGGTTAACTATGATCAAAGCACGATTGTACTTCACGGCCGCTTCATCTCGGTTATTATAAAATCTATTTATAATGTTGACGCATTCTTATCTGATCAGCGGTCACGCAACGCATGTACGTTCACTATGTGGGAACAACAGCTCATTACTAGCTTTGTACCTACCCATGGTTATAAACCCGATAGCGCTCTAAAGAATCCATTGTTTTTTTTATCGCATTCTCATTTTACTATCTGGCATCCTTTAATTACCATGCAATGTGAGGGATATACTAGTCAGTGTTAATGTGAACGACAGCGGGAATGTAACTCACTCGAAAAATTAAATAATTATATATATAACTGTCTAAGGTTACACAAATACATATTAAGTTTGTGTTACTTGTGTAAATGAACATTATTTTTGTGTATCCGAGTATTTTTATTATTAATTATTTTTGTGTATCCGAGTATTTTTATTATTAATTGTTTTTGTGTATAAGAGGTCATATTAATGTATAATATTCATTATGTGCGATCTTCGGCCAAATATTAATAACTGTTATGTAATAATGATTTATTTATTTACAGCGCATCCAATGATCTCTGCGAGCCTCCCCGGCGAGGCGCTGGTGCAGCTGGGGCAGCTTCAGCTGAGCCACCTGTACCCTCCGCCCACCATGACGCCGGAGTTCCTCACCCCTCCGCCCCGGCCATACCCGCGGTATGCCCCGCGACGACGAGAAAACATGCCGGCGCCTCCTGCGCCCACGCCTTTTCCGCCATCCTACTCCCCCTTTTTGCCCCACCCGGCTTCGTATGCCTCGTATCTATACAGAGCGAGAGCCCCCCACGCGCAAGGATATCCGTTGCGCCCCCGGCCAACGTCTGGTTTCGTGCCTCCAGCCCCCGCGCCCCATTCGCCGCACTCACCACCTGTGTCAGCGCCGGTGCCTCAGCCACCACCAAGAGAGGTAAGAATACCTAGAATTGAAAGCGCATTTAAATCTCTTACAATCAGAAAGTCATAACTAATACATACCTTTACTTGGGTATTTCAGGAACCACCAATGTCACCAGAGCGCGGCGCCCCAGCTTCCTACTTCTGTCGAGGTGCCTTAATCCGATTGGAGGATGGCACCCTCCGCAGGGTTGAGGAGATGAGGACAGAAGACTTCGTTATGAGTGCTGAACGGACTGGAGACCTTTCCCTGACACAGTGCACTTTGCTCAGACTTGACGAGCGAGGGGACAGGCTGGCACTCACATTGGCGTATGACAGAAATCGTTCACAAGTAAGATTTTTTTCTATATGAAATATGTAAAATAACGTCTTGCATTCATTGAAAGAGCGTATTTTAACGATTTAATGTCAAACCGCTCAACCTTTCGGCTCTTAAAATAGATGGCCTTCAGCACCAATGAATGACACTACTTAAGCCGTACTGCGAAAACGAGCGGTAGGTTAACAATTAAATGCCTGTTTATAATACTTTTATATTCACAATTACAGGTAGAATTGGAATCGACGGTGGAACATCCGTTCTTTGTTTATGGGCGCGGCTGGGCTTCCTGTAAGCCAGAGCGTACACTCGCACGATACGGGCTTCGGGTTCAAAGGCTACAAGTTGGAGATGTGTGTGTTTCCCTAGTTGCTCGCAAGCCAACGCCAATCAACATGCCGCCCGCACCGCCCCAAACGTACCCGGAAAACCTAAGCGTTAAAGAGGACGCTCGTAAAAGACGGTGGTCGGCGTCTGACGTCGTCGAAGACGGCCCACCCATGAAGAAACGCTGAACAATTCAATAGTGCAGCAAAGAGATCTTTAGACACCTTCGAGCTACCTGACCTCTTTAGTACACACGTGTCTACTAAATGTAAATCGAGCCTCGAAACAATCGTGACAGATCCTATCGCCACGTAACTGACGTGTGTAGATAGATCGCCCAGTGATTTGAATGCGCCACTCGCGCTCAACTGTACAGCGATCGGCAATCAACAATCGTACGCTTATTCGGGAACTAGGTGCTTTTACAATCGGGTGCTTATCTGTACAATATTGTAAATATAATTTGAAAATGTTACGTTGCCTATATGTCACGAAATTTTCACACTCACGATTATTTATGGAATAATAAAACATATCAGAATGCGCGATTAGTTACACTTGTAATCATGAAATTGTGTTAATAAACGTTCGTGAAAATTTCGTTGGTATACAATTATGATAGAGCCAAAGTCTTAAGCTGACTGTTTTAGGTGTCCCTTATAACCTTAAGATTTAGGTCAACACGACGTATATCGCTTCAAAGAGCGGTAATTTTCTTAAGCACAAATCGTAAAATACCAGATCTTAATGTAAAATAGATATTGTGATAATTAATGAGATTTGCTCGCTCGTGCTGATAATTGTGCTTTCGGTAGTCCAGACGTTAAAGGTTACACGTGAGTGCTGTGCTTAAATGTTGACTGATAAAGTTCGTTGGTTTCAATCGGTGCGATCACTTTGCTTCCCGCAGTCTTCTCTACTTCCTTGTGGTTGTGACTGCACCATCCCTAAGTGGATATCATCCTTCTTCTGGGCATTTTGATACTTTTCTCATTCACGTAGCTAGGATATAATATAACTTCTGAACTGAACACTTCTGACAAATAATTCGACTTCACTATAAGTAAATGTTGTTAAATCTATATATTGTATAAAGATATATCTAATGGGCATGGTTATTAGATGCCATCTCTATTGGTTTTTACGTCCATGTGTGATACACATAACTTTTCTATGAGAAGATGTATACATATAAACACACAGTCTGTGATATTTTGTAGTTATTGGTGAGTAGGTGAAGTATTGCTTGAATAAACAAAATATATGTTTTAGAATATTAAGCGCTATTGGTAAGAAATGTTTTGTAGGTCTCGGCAATAGAGCGGATAGAGCGTATAGCAAATTTGTGTCTGTGATTCAACACATATATCGTTATCTTGTGTAACACATGGCCATATCAAAAGATTGTATTGACTAAGATAATATTTAAGACGATCCGAAATTTGTTTGCATAATATTTACATCTATGTCATACGACGCTGGATTGTGTTGATTTTTATAAACCTCGCGACTTAACGATAGCACAATATTTATGTAAAGAAAGCTCTTCCATGACTGACGAGTCGCGATGTTTACAAAAATATCATTCGATATTTTTAAATGATCATATTTCTCTTCCTCTTATCCTATATCGTTTCGGAATTATTATGCTTGTCTACCACGGCCATATTAGGTAGAATTTCACCTCTTTCACATCACATGAAAATACAACATCCTTTGACGACGGCAGACCACGACGAACTTTTAGATGATAGCCTAATGTTTGTCGTTTGTTCTGTTTAACAATATTGAAGATATAATAACATTTTTATACAAAACCCGAGTTGATTCTCATGGAAACGAATGGCAAGCTTAGAAGTGTTTCATTCGCACGCCGTGTGCTTTATCTATTACGAAAGCACCATAACAGAGGTGTTTAAAGTTATTCATTTGTTGTTTAATGTAATTCTAGTTTTATCGTCTTATTTGTAATGAAAGATCTCATTTAATTAATCGGTATTTTCTAACAAGGCGCTTCCGTTATCATGACTAAGCCTACCTCACAAACTTGACTAGTGCCTCGTCGCGTCTCCGCCCGAGCCAGTCGTATTCAAGTCTAAGCAAGATCTCAATTTGATGAAAATAAACATTTAAAAAGACTGGGACGCTTTACTGAATGTTGTGGGAAAGTAGTTTCTTCGAAGATATTACTTAAATTATGAGATAGGAGCATTTATTTGACGGAATTCCGTTTCTCGCGGGATGGACAATCGTTTAGTACAAAATTTGTTACGAAAAGTATTATTTTGTTTCTTTTTTTTTTCAAAATCCAAATTCAAAAGTATTAATTAACATATGACATCACCGATTTGTCGCCCAAACAAAATGTTTGTAGCAAAGATTCAGCAACGAACGAATCCATGTTATAATGACAGACGAAGTTCAAAATTGTCTATGAATAGTTGAGTTTTGTGGCTTGAGATGCAAGTAAAAATGACAATAGCTTTGTCATTTTCCAAACACACGCATAGCTTTTTAGGGTTAATTTTCCTTTTGAAATCGATAAATTTAGCTCTTTTATTAATTACGTTACGGTGCTAAGTGCAAGTTCTGGCACAATCATGAACGGTTTCGACTCAAAGAGTCATAAGTAAGCTCATTTAGGTTGGTTGTAAATAGTTATTGGCACAATCGATGTTCTTCCGCATACCTTAGGGTATTTTCTACGTATTTGCTAATCTTTAAATTTACTAATCCATTCCTTTATAGCAATCATTTAACATTCACAATATAAACTGATTTATTTTTTTCACAAATGTCTTTTCGCGGTCTTGTCTCAACTTATGAAAATTAATATTCTAAATTTGTAACTATTTGGTCGAATGAATGAAGGATGACTGACCTATATGTTGTTGATGTAACAATAGAATCCATTTTATATAAGCGGCTAAATATTGAAAAGTCGGTCAATGAAGCTTTAAAATGTCCTTTTAAGAAAACCGAGATAAATTTAAATTGATTGATTTTTCAGTATTCAAGTATAAATGTTGCCAATGTTAAGTAGGCCAGTAATGGTTTATCGCCCGAGTTGTCTATACTGCCTTACGTAATTCCTACGATCCGTATGATTGTCCATAGATAACGAAGGTTGTCAAATGCGTATATACAGGTCGTTGCGTTGCAATTACGTCTGTGTAAATAGGGCGGTAAAAAACAATAGCCAAACAAAAATGTTTTGACACAAATGATTGTGCCATCCACGTCTCGGTTAACAAATGACCAATGGGGTAAATCCCTTTAATATGATATAATATAGATTATAATTATCACAGATTAAAACGTTATATCGTAAACTAGCCGTAACAACGGTGTTGAACGCCCAATCTTTTGACAGTTCGTCTAATTTACGACATCACGCTTCCAATATAATATAACCAATTGCGAATGGTATGTGTCATTTTAATAGATTATAAATTGTTATATATGACAAATATATGTATATTTTATTGTAATAATAAATTCAGATTAATGTAAATTGAAGTGTTATAGACCGAGATATTATCTTAAGTTAACTGTTTGTAAAAAGGAGAAATATTATGTATAATTGAATATTTGCTATTACTTTAGTTTTATTTATTTTGTCCTTTTGATCTAAACTGATATGAAAGTTATATTTAATATCGGAAGCTACCAGCTCTTTATAGGTACATATGAGCAGGGCATTGAAAAAGAAAAAAAACTCACCATTTTACTGCGTTAACTGAAAGTTAGGCAGTTTTTCTTTAAAAATAACAACAATTGATACGAATCTATCTCAGTTATTTCGAAATAAATATATTTCTAAAGCTATTTTAATAAACATTATTATTAATATAATTACTTTTTTATAACTATTGAATAGAATCTCAACGCATGGCCACGAGTAATTACAAATTTATAGATACAGGATAATCTTCAAAATAATATCCTATAATGTGGTTAATAGATAACCGTTATCGTTACTTAAATCCTTTATCTATATCAAAACTAAAAAATGCGCACATCATTTTGAACAGCATTATCTTGATACGTATTTAATCAATTTGGTATCTTTCATATCGTTACAGGCGTATATGACTCGTCCCATCAAGCTTATATACACCTTGTCTTATGAAATCGACTCGCATGTTTTTACTTTTATAATATACTATTATATGCTCAATTTTAAAAACCTGTTAAGATACCAAAGATTCTAAACATCATACCACAGACTCTTTGTCTATGAAATCAAACAAGTAAGACCTTCATACTAATAGTATAATAATCGTTAATTGAGAATAGCGCCATCTAGGCATGTAGCTGTCTTGTCAGATTTCGAGGATTCAAAAACAATAACAAAAATTTATTTAACATTTTATTTAATAGAAATTACAATAGTCAATAATATATATTAATAATTCATATGTCTGATTTTAAATCCAGTTTAACTTTCTCTCCGGGTTTGAAAGCTGGCATTCCTAGGTACGGACACGTTGCGCATCGAAAAGCATCGCCGAGGTAACACTGAAATTGTTTAATATAATGTTTACATTATATAGGACCCAAACCTGGGACGCAGACCCAAGTAAAATATTGCTTCCAATACCATAGACAAAGTTAGCTTGTCTTTTTTTGTTTAAATTTTATGACCAAGATTGTAAAGTATTACTAACACTGTGGTCCCGAGTGATTTTTTGTCAAATTCCTTAAATAAACATTAGCTAATTAAAAGGGAATTGAATTTAAAACTAAACTAGTTTCATACATAAGAAACAATCAAAATAATTATTTGTTACCCAAGGGCCTTTTCAAAATAAATATATTTACTTGTATGTGTAGATAAAATATAATAGCAAATCTCTTTACATTTTTTTATATGCAGTAAATATAAACAGAATAGGTTTTTTTTAATAAACTACTGTCTATGGTCATTATCCTATTGGAAGTCAAAACGTCTAAAAACGAATGTTAAAAGCTGACACTTACACTACCACAAGATGACTTTGGTGTATCCTTGACTTCACCCTTCAGCTCTTCAGCGAGGCCACAGGAACAGTCTGCGCAGGCTTTACGCTTGCCCGTAGTTGCACATACTGCAATAACATAAATATCTATTTATTTATCTTTTTCACATAAAATAAAAAATATAATATCAAAGTGAGTGCTTTAGGGTTTTCTTCATCAGTACACATTTCAGACACAGTCGGTTTGAGTAACACCTATTTATAGCTTGATAACACAACTGAATATATATGTATTAAATACATAAATGTTGAACCACAGAAATATTGTGATAAATCATCATTTGATATGCTAAATCAATAGCATATCTAAATCTCCACGCAGTCAGGGCAGACAAGGCTGAAACCTTGCCTTTAAGAAACATAACTATTGCTCATCCATAGTCCTAATTATTAATGATATATAAAAATTATTCCTCCTCGTAACAGATACTTTGAAAGTTGAGGTACATTTCGTAGACTTTAAAACACAACGACTGATTACATCTTCAAAGTCAATTCGACAACTATAAAAATCGAATCAAACAGCTGATAAAAATATCTCAAACATTAAACTAATTACAGACACGATTTTATTCACGCAACAATAAAAAAAAAATCAAACGCAAGGCAATATTAATAACATCGGAACACAAAACCTCGAACACAGTCATTGACAAAATTGTAAAACTCGACTCGGAACACGTAACCTCGCCGCGCTTGGAACACAAAACCTCAACGCCGCATATTTCATATTGAAGCAATTTCATCAAAACAATTGTTTTTATTTAGATTTTATCACTTTTAATTCGTCTAACTATTGAGATTTCAATAAAATTTTGTAATCACATTACACTAACTAATTACACGTTACAAAAGAATATTCATTATGAAAAACTCAATTACTGCATAAAATTTAGTTTGTATATAATTAATAACATTTCAAAATAACTAACCTGATAAAGATGCCTGATCAGGACGCTTCAGATCATCTTCGTCTAATAAGTTATCAGCATCAATAGTCTCATCATCATCTTTCAACCAAGCATCTTCTACAGCATTGTCTAACTTCCACACTGTTGGTTTACCATTTAATTTCAGTGAAGCTTTTGATCCTACCTGAAAAGTATATTTTATACTTTGACAACAACCCCTCAAATAATGATGACCATATGTCGTCTAAATCAATGTTTATTATACTAAAAATTTGTTATAATAGCTTTTATAGGAAAAATAGTTTTTTTTAAGATTATTCATGATATTAAAATATTGTTATGTAACCTTTTATTATTTTACCCTGTTACTAGTATTGCAGAAGACAATTCCAATTTATAAAAAACAAAAAAAAAGGGAATTAAAAAATAAATTTAAAATATCTGCAAATATAGCAGATAAGAAACTGGCTCTTGAATATAATCATTTATTTAATAATTCCATTACAATGCCATAAGTATAGTGTTTTTTTTATCAATTTCATACCTCAAAGTTGGGTTTTTCAGCTACAAATGTGTTATCCGTATTAGATACATTCACAAAGCCATTTAATTTCAATGCTGAGTTTATATCATTATTATCTTTCAAGATTAATTTTCCACTAGGTTTTAGAAGTTTTATCAGTATCGCAAGCAAATTGTCCTTATGTTCTATGGAATAAGGTGCTAACCAGTTTGACAAAATCACATTAAATGAAGACTGTGGTCTTGATCCTGAAATAATAAAAACGAGTATTAACACACATTATCCTTGTTATAGAAATTTCAAATATACAACATGAATAATATTACCTTCTGAGATCATAGCAGAGTTTTCTAGTATCGGTGGTATGTTTGTAATATTTAGGATTTCATTGACAATATCATTAATTTCGTTTTCTCCAGAGTTGTTCCAGAGTAAAAGAACTCTGTCGCCAACTTTAATGTTTTCCATGTTTAAGGTTAAGATCAGAAACAAACGTCGATACAAACTTAGTTTGCAGACTGAAAAACTTAGTCAGAATTTACATAAACAACCTGTACCGAAATGTCACTTAAGTGACACCCTTTTATTAATAAAAGGGTGATGTTATAAATATTCTTTTTAAATTCAAAAGTACTAATTCCTTGGGCAGGTTTAACTTTTTGGCCGATCACTTTTTTATATGATACAGTGTAACGTATAGCAGTAAACTTTTAATTAAATTTATGTTTGAAGTATAAGTCACAATTCATGTATTCACTTCTCATCACTATTTACTGGTGTGAATTGAGATAAGAGAATAATGAATTAATGTCTATTTCAATTTGAAATAAATCGATTTTTCCACTTTCCACAGGTTACACAGAATGGCACAGATTATCAAAATCAAGGCTGCTGGTTCAGGCCTAGACAGCACAGCATATTCGCGGGTTTTATTCTTATTAAAAGTGCTGATGCTTAATTAATGTAGAAAATAAAACTTCTGGGACCTGAAAAATATTTACTGTTTGAAAGACCTATGGGAATAATCTGCTAAATCCAGACTTGACCTATATGACCTTTCACTTTTCAAACAACTATGAATTGTGAACTGACAGTACTGACACATGTCTTGTAACTTGACAGCCATTCAGATTTCTCATTTCAGATATGATCATGAATATTGGATGGTTAAACCGCTGAACTTTCAATTAAATAAGCTAGGGCTATTTAGCTAATTGTAATTTAACTATTTACTTATATATAGTTACCCCATGAGATTGCTTAAATATTGATGTACTCACTATGTTTAACGAAGCATTCCTTTCAGGACTTTGGTCCTCAGCAGGCAATGCATTAGGGAAGTTAGCTGGAACACAATCAGTAGTGGTAGATATTGCGATATTTTACTAATTTTAGAGACAATCTGATTTATGTCTATTCTCTAAAATCTATATTTAACACAATTGAATATTATACTTTTTTGTAGGGTGATAGCTATGTTCTATGGTCTTCAATCTTACTTGTAATGGTGATTGTTAACACATGGAGCCTTAGACTTTATATGCGGTCTCTTGATGCAGCTTTAACAACAGTTGTACCTACAGTAATATCCTCTGGATCAAGTTATGTTTTATCAGTAAGTTTTAAACATTGTAAAAACACTGAACATGACTTGAATGATAGCCTCAATAAACATTTTGATTCTGCTTATGTTTCTGTTAGTGAAAATATTGTTTTACATTTTCAAGGTGACACAGTTTTAAATTAAATAAGGGTACTTGTTACTATAACACAAAATCCTGTTTAAATTTTTTAATTTTGCAATACTTTTTACAAACTTATGTGAAAAAGTAGCTTCTAAACTTTTTATAATTTTACACAAATTTCAGGGATTGATTGGCTTGTTTCTGTTCAATGAAGCAACTTCATTAAGATGGTGGATTGGTGCATTGTTTATTCTAATGGGACTTGTTTTGATTTCTTATCCTCGAAAATAATTTAATTGTTGTAATATGAAGTCTGACTTACTTTGCTGTATTTACTACTTACACAACTGGTGCAGCGACCCAATGTAATTATTGGTCAATTGAAGTGAGGCCACATTTACTGTATATAAAGTAATGCAATTTCATACATGCCTTTAATAAAGATTTCTGTGATTGTAGACTAAGCAAGATATTTTATATATACTTATGTATTAGATAAGAAAAATAACTTTACCCAAAACAAGAAATGGTTTTATTTTATGCAGTTATATTTGCATTTGCAATTTTTTTTGTGTTGCATTTATTCCTAGTATTTATGAATTAAGAGGTTCATTATAAATTGGTGGTTGGTACTGAACAATAATTAATCTTAAGCAAGCAATATAGGGAAATTATTGTGATATATGCACATTTTTTAGTTTTATAAAGTATTCAACTTATTTTACTATACCTATTTGGTCTGAAATTATTAAAAGCAGGTGTTAATAATAGTTAATACGCAATGTATTGGGTTTAAATACTTCTTATCCAAATTCGAACAAACCATAAACATTCATTTATGAAATTTGTTACTTTATTTTACGACGGAAAATGTTTCGGCAAAGGTGTTTCTGTTGATAATGTAAATGGACCGTCATTCCATTTTATGCTTAAGTGTAGTGAGGTGAATGGATTTTATCGATATTGTTTAACGTTATGGTACAAAACACAAAAGTTACTCTTGTGAAATTGCGTTTTTCTGATATTTTTCTAATATTTGAATATTTTTTCTATACGTGATAAGTTTCCTGTGTCTAACAAACCTGCAAGCTATGTGAAGGCGTTCCACACGGCGGTTTTAGCTAATCGATAGCTTCTAAAAGCTAAAAACGGTGTTAACATTAGGTGAGAGTAAGTGTTGATAAAAAAAAATTTTTATACTTCAGTATCGAACGAGAACATCTCTACAGTATAGGTACTTTCATACTTTGTGCTATAGTTAATAGACGCAGTGACGCTCGAGGCCCGGCGCTCGGCAGTGGCGCGCCGCTCGCAAACATGAACGCATGTTTTTTACTTTTTCCCTAATAAATCGTGACTTTAATTACAACGAAACGTAAAATACGATCGATACCATTAGACATGCTGTGAAAATAAAATAGTTCTTTCATCGATATATTTAATATTCGGCGCGTCAGTTAAGATTTAGATTGCAATAATTTCCGTCAATAAAATCACACCACCGGCGTCAACAATGTAGTCATAGTGACATGAATGTTGACTAATGACAATTTAAATATTGTAAATAATATGTAATAATAATAATTGTAATGTTATCTCAATAGGTCTAGAATAATATTTGTTATTTCCGACAATAAGTTTAATTACGATTCGATAATAACAATCCAAAATGGGAAATGGAATGAATAAGGTAAGATCAAATGTTATTTTACGAGTGGTCAATTATTACGTAACGATAACGTAGCTTCGGAACGGATGTCGTACGTTTTTTTGTAGACCTCCACAGGCTACGTTCGCTACGGCTGCTTTATAAGATATAAAGAATATAAATACCATTTCTAAGCGATTTTATTGAAGCCGACTGAATAGCTAAATTCTTGTATAATTTGTTTAATTTTTAACGAATTAAATTTATTACTCTTTGGTTCATGAAATTTTTCAGATTGCAATTTCAAACAAAACCTACTTTTTTCCAAAGGATAACATAGTGTTGTAATTATAAAACTTTGTAGATAGATAGATAGTAGGTATTTAAAAAATAACTTCGGATTTTATGCTCAGAGGTTTTTTGAAATGTCTATACAATAAAAATTGGGATTATAATACATATACGACTACTTAATTGACGCTTTGTCTTCCGTTTATTTAGTTTTCGAAGATTGATAAAGCTAAAAATATGTATCCTTTAAGATAATTTAAGATATATAAAATCTTAATTTTAAATTTTTCTTAAACTTTTGATGGAAACCAATAAAATATTTTTTCCCGGTTCCCAAACATTGATTGTCCAATGGTTGGTACCCGTACCGCCAGCATATGTTTAAAAAATTTACAAATAAAGAAATATGAACACATTACCACTGAACTTGAAGCTCAGGTGGTGGTGGCGTTATTGCACCCCTAGTTTTTAATTATGTTTTATATTTAATTATTACGATCACTCATGTGGATATTTTCTTAGTATTATTATTATATATTTCGTATATAAACGTAAAGCTCATAAAATAACAAATAATGTTAAATAAGGCAGGCAGGGTTTCGGCCGAAATTGTCCTCAATATAATAACGATTTGCAGTAAAACCGAAATGCAATAGTTCATAAAGACGGCAAGAACGCGGCTCTACGGGGAATTGGATTTTGTTTAGTTAAGTGATAATCTACGCTTGGATAAACTTTACTCACGATTTATTAAACGGAGCTTATCTTCTCTCGTTTTTATTTACTAATAGTTTAGTTTAGTTCGAATTTAACGATCACACATATTAGTGTGTAATTGTAATATAACGATAGATGAAAAAGATGTAGTAGGGGTTATTTGAATACTCTTTCAGAATGTTTAAATATAAATTATTAGAAGTGAATAGATTTTTTTTTATTTTAAATTTATAAACAGCTTCTATAAAGATCTTCTTCGCTCTCTCTACGTATACAAGCTTGAGATGGAAGTTAAGAAGTTCACTATAAAACTTATATAAAAACAGAAAAATATCTGCATATGATGACGTAGTTCCGAGCAATACCAGCGCCTCATAGCGTGTTTCACGGCCACGCACGTAGATACACACGCACACCCATTATAAATGATAAGGAAGAGCCATCCATTCATCCACAACACAGGGTTTCCTTTAAGTTTCTATTATGTACGAAAATCCTTTTATGTTAAAAATAAAGACTTGAAGGTTTTTCTACACTTAACTATTCAACCAAAAGATATCCGATGTGATGTTTTATCATTTATTACTTAGACACTGTTTTTACTTAAATTATGTTAGATTTTGGTATAAAAATATACGAACATATTACTACTACTTACTAAATACGTAATAAAACTGTGTTAACTTATAATGCTCGCTTATTACGATTAAAACTTATTGAGAATTTCTATAAATGTCAAAACGAAATTATCAACGCAAAATCTAATCGAAACATTAACACAGATATAACATTTCATAACGTGTCGTATCATTCATCTCTGACTCTGTCAGCATGTTAAAGTACACTCAGACAATTCTGTACTTTGAACTGTCCTTCATTCAAGATTTTGAAAGGTCAATGTAAAGAATTCACTCACGTTTTTCAATCCTTGAAACTGTTATAATCTGTAGCCTGTAACGGGCCTTTGACTCTGTAACCAATTGGACCTTTAATAATGTTGTTAGCCTATAAAAGGGCCGTTGAGGACTTTACTTAGACGTGAGGGAAAACCATAAACAAAACATACTAAGTTAGTACTTTACTCCACTTTGTTATTGTTTTATATAAGGTATGGAACAGACATTGAAATAAAAATACGGATTATAATAACTCATGATTAAGTACTAGTGTATTTCTTTGATGACTCAGGTTGCCCAATGGATACCATGCCGGACTGCGGGTTTAAGGTTGATTTCCGTTACGGTCTACAATTATGTGATGAACATATTTAAAATGTAATTTATCACTTACACAAGCTATAAAACGCTTACATTGTGGCTAACAAACTGTATGTAAAATGTATCCAAGAAAAGCTAAGCTTTTTACCAAGTTGTATTCTAAAAATGAATTCGTTTCATATTTTATGCGCCCGATTGAAACAGTAATGGCACGAACAATCGCCAAGCCATAGTTGTTATGTCACGCAAAGAATGCATAATTAATTCTTCGTGTATTTTATACAAGATTCTCTACATTGAACTTTACCAGCTAATAAATTATGTAAATAGCACTCGAACTTAAATACATTGAAAGCTTAATTATAGAAAGCTACATAATAAATAGAACTATTTCACTTTGTGTGTGTACTGGCGTAATTAAATATATCGTTTAAAGGATTACCAATCAATTCTTAAATGTAAATATATTTAAAAGTTACGAAATAGTAAATTAATAAATGCCGGCGTAGTCAAAAAACAAAGCGCTTCATATGATCGTTAAATTTTATACAACGTTAAAGCTTTTAATGTCATAATATAGACTGTATAGTGATATACTGTGGTCATAATTATAACCCACACTTACATGACATTAGTACTTCATTGCTCTCCTGGGATCCGTGCCGATACTTACAAAATAACTCCAAATATAGTCTCGTAATCCACCAACTTTAAAAACTTTTGTAAAAAATTGTCTCTGGTTCAAGTTGCCAATCTAAGCGGTAATCTAAACAGTTATAATGTTTAGATTACCGCTTATATTTTTGAAGAAGTCCAAAAAAATCGATAGTATTTTAGTATCAGACTTAACTTATCATTATAATTAGGACTCAGTTATAAATCGGGATTCTGGCTGAGCTGTCTTGTGAAAGTAACACATAATCTGACTTATTATACAATAAAAATGTATATTAACAACGAAACAGAAAAAGGTGACAGCTGCAGATAATATAATTAATAATCGCAACAGTAAATTGCATTAAGCCAGAAATATCTTAGTAACAATGAAGAAAGCTTGCGGGCAAAACTGCTTTTATCATCCACTGGCATTGTATTCTGAATTTGTATTCTTGTATTTCCGCATTTGTAATGAAGTCGTTTGAACTCTTATAAACTATTATTGTTGAATAAAAAAATATTTTTCACTAAATAATGAAGCTTTATTAAAATTGCAACGGGTTTTTTTTTCGTTTTTTTCACAAACTATAATAGAAATGGTTTTAACTTTTTGGTGGTAACTTACAATTATTTACGTTCAGTATATTTTTTACATAATATATTGTAATATACTGAATATATAATATCTAATAATATATAGGATACAGATAAAACATTCTGTTCGTAAAAGTCTTGACGAACTTAAATTTGAGTCATTGTCTCTTTGGAAATTCCTTAACATAAATGTAGTCTACGTCCAGGAAAAACGAGAGTTTCCTCCTTTCACAGTTAAATCCCCAATTGGATCGTTATTCCTGATTAAGACATCGGCGGAATAGAACACCATATGCCTTCCTTCAGGGAATACAACATGGAGTTCTTCAAAAAACAATTGAAAGGACACTTCTTAATATAAAAATATTTCTCTCATAACTATTATTACATTTATTTAAGATTTATTGGTTTAATAATATTGTTAATGGTTTTAATAAGTAGCTTAAAAATATAATTAAGTTACGTTAAGTTAGCTATAAACGCACACCAACATTTTTTAAATATGTTTTAAAAGATAATAAACAAAGTAACCGCAGATAATGTTATATAATGTGCATACAGACAGTGGTAGTGACCAATTAATTGTACTTATGAGGCATATTTTTGTTACAGGTGCTTCCGGGACTTTACGTGGGTAATTACAGAGACTCAAAGGATCCCGTACAATTAGATAAATATAAGATAACGCACATACTGTCGATTCACGACGCTGCACGAAGAGTTCATTCGGTGAGTGATATAACCTTACAAGGTTTAGAATACACAGAACTATTATTTTTATAGAAGAGGAGGCAAACGAGGAGGAGGCCCACCATAAAGGTGAAGTCAGCGCCCGTAGACACTCATGTGGCTGGGGGCTCGTGAGTTCGTTGCTGGCCTTTTAGGGTACTATTATAGTAATTTTCCTGTACAAGTTGACCAGTCTCTTTAAAAGTCCCTTGTTTAAGATGTAACATCGTAAATAACTGTGTGAATGTATACAATCAATAAGTATCTGTATGAATGTATGGGTATGCCTTCTGAACGATATTCCGGTATTGAGATAGTTTGTAGCGCATTTTTTAATTACGAGATGTTTTTAACTGTTTCATTATATATACCGTAAACACAACATAAACTATATACACCGTATTACTTTTAAAGATTTCCAGACTGTCCCAGACCTAACCTTGGCCAGGTCCTTGGATGACATCCGAGATAATCCTTGTACGCGATTAGTAATATTATTTATTATATTTATAGAAAAACGTAAAACTCAGGATATTTAATCAATTTAAGCTAAGGTAACTAGTATTTTTTATTGGAAACATAGGTGACTTGTTTTTACATTTATTTGAAATAACCTTTCGCCGTTTTTATTAGCTTGTAGTTAACGAACTAATTAATTTGAGTAGGTAACTCTCTACGTACTAAAATTACTTAGAAATATTAAATTTTATAACAACGAGTTCAATGGCTTAGACGCAATAAACAAACTTCTCCGAAACAAATGTTTTTACAACAGTTCGAAAAACCCACAAAACAATTTGATAAATTAACGAATGTAAGTTATTCCACACTTTAATAAATACTCTCTTTATAATTTAAAAAAATATATCTAACGTATGTATTTTATGAGAAATTTTCATCGTGCGCAATCTTAGATCTCAGGCATAAAGAGTCGATTTTGTGAACTTTTTTATAAAAAACAAAAAAAGGCTACTGATTCGGGATCAAGATCCATGGATTAGAGTGTATTAATGTGACTTCACAGAAGAATAGATAAATGTAAAATATACATATACATACATAACAAAGGGAAAACGTACAAAGGGCCACAAAGAAAAATAATTTGAAAAACGTGTTCTCATAGATTTTCTTTACAGTAAAGATTTTACATTTTTAGCCTCCGGCTTGTGTGCACTTTGTTCCACGGCACTGCTTTTAAAGAAAATGCTTTATACCAAAATAAGTAAAAGAATGCTAGCTAAACTGGAATATTTTCATTTAATATGGAATCAAAGACTATTATGTATTTTTTTACCTTGTCGTTGTATAGTTTAAATGAATCGTAAAAAAATCAATTACTTGGCTTACCAGCCAGCAATTGAATTTTAACCACATCGTATTTTATCACATGTATTTATTAAGTGAAGGCAATCACAGAAGACTCAACATCTACTTCGTTAAACAGTATATATATGAAGAAGACGTAATATGTCTGCCACTGCAGCGGAACTTCGTAAATCGTAGCGAAATTTCGTGGCATTGACATTAATTCGTTTGAGCTACGCTGCTACGTTATGAAATTATGTAATGACGTTCTTCAAATAACCGCTTTATTAATAACCTTCCTCCCCCGACATCCCTTCATTTATTCACATTCAGCTGACGAAGGCTTTATAACTTAATAACGCCCCGAGCTGAATTGCGCACGTGAAACCTCGGATTTTAAATTCTTGTAATTGTTGCATTCATGAATTTCTTGTATGAAAATCTTTGTGGATATATAATTTGAATTGCAATATTCGTAAAAAGTATGTAATCATAAATCGTGCCATTGTTAACATTTTCGTACTATATTTTTTGTCAAAAGTAGAATGAAACGCAAAAAGGTTTTATAGTTTCGTGAAAAGAAATTTAATTCGTTAATTGAGGTTGAATGACCTTTGTTAGTAAGATTGTGATTATACTCCACTTTGCCAAAGAATTAACTTAATTGTATTATGCTTGAGCCTAGTGCGAACATTTACGCGTATATTTAATCCGACACTTAATAATACTTGCAGCTTATCTTACTTATTTTAAAACAGATTAAACTAAGGTCGATGTAATGCGCGAACAGTGGTAAATAGTATGTTAATATTGTTGTGCCAATCAAGGCCCCTTCAATTCTTATTTATTTGTTATTTCTACTGTATTTCACATGTTGTCTATTGCCAATAAGTCTGAACTAATTGTATATCTGAAGTAAGAAGTAAGAAGTGCGACATCTATGAGTAAATGTAATGAACACATAATTAAAATTAAACAAATTTAATAATTAAAGACTTTTTAAAGGCAAACAGTACTTCGATATCTTTATATACATACAAAAATAAGCATTTAGCAATTTAAAGACTCGTTATTTAACGAAAATATTGTGTATTGTACTGAATTGAACTCCAAGTAATTTATAACTGCTAATGCTTTTTATCAAAAATTGTTTTATTTAAAACGCGATTGCTCCACTTTTACGAGTTTATAACATAATATTTCTAATGTAAAATATATATATATTACATAAAGAAAGTTATGAGTCATACATTTGATAATAAATCACCAGATTGTGCATAAATAACGTTCCCATCAATGCTTCAATTTTATTCACTAAGTCACATTGTTTTGTTAGCGGTTCAAGGTTCTCTTATAGCTTTTAAAGTACAATATATTCATTGCTTAGTAAGTAGTTTGGTTTGGTAGTTCTAGGGTGATTAGAAGCTACATCAGTCTACAAAGGCTTTTGATTGTTATCTTCTATCGTTATGAAACATTACCATCTAGCCTAACATACAACTAATGAGAAACTTTAAAAAAATACTTTTTGCTATTAAAAATCTAACCCTTTTATGAATCTATTAAAAGGCAATCAGTAACGTACAGATATAGAGCTTTTTTACCATAAAGTAACAATTTTGTTGGGCGCATACCATCGAGTTTTTCATCAAAGCATCCATTAGTTAATTTGAATTCAAATGTGCAATCTGTCTAATGCATACTTTTCCATTTATACAATCCCAAAGCATATAGTTTTTCGTTTGTCCCTTTCTCTACTTGATGAATCAGCCTCTTTCAACAATTCAAAACGGTAAATGGGAATAGAAGTTGTGAAAGAATTCTAGAATTCATTTTCTACTACCATCTATTCGGTACTCTTTTCAAATATTCATCACACAGATTTGATTCAAAATAAAAAATATCTTTATTCATATAGGCAAACACGGTACACTTATGAATCGTCAACAAAATAAGTTTTAAATTTTCGATTCTACATTTACTGCCAATTCCCAAATGAAGGGCGTAGAGCGGACGTGAAGAACTGGCAAGAAACTCTCCGCCACTCATTTAAATCGCCAAGAATGTTTCACAGCACGTTTATAAAGATCTGCAACCATTACACCATGCACCAGCGAATGCGTCAGAATCTATATGAAATAAAATCAATAAAAAAATATAACCTTTACTATCTTCGTTGGGCATTAGAAATAGGAGCACACATTTACGTTATAGTGAGAACAACCCGCAAACACACAGTACACCGAGACTATGCTTTATGATATAGGATTTTTGGTAATAAATAAAAATTCACATTGCGACTAAGAAAGGTAAAGAGAACGTTTGAATTGCCAATTGTAAATAAATTAATTCGAACATAATTATAATTTAAAAATTGACGATTCAAAAGTGTATTTAATACCTTGAATATGTTTTAAGTTTAAATGACATAATTTAACTAGTATGTAACATACAGGCTCGGACTAATTTGGATGTTAATATACAAAGTTTTATATTAACCTATTTACTTTTATGTAAGGCATAATATTACGTTAATAAAAATACTTTTATTTGTAACGAATGCAGATTGTAACATGACAAAGTTAGGATATAAACTATTTTCTACTGCCAGTTTGTTTAACGGACAAATAATATACTTACTCAAGTTTATAATGTTCATATCATACTATGGATTTATGAACTTTACGGCCTTTAGCGGTGACCAACTTGTGAACACTTTTAATTGACTCAAAACGTTTATTTACGTTATATTGTTCTGTAAATCTTTGTTTAGTGGAACATTATCATATCCTTAGATAATTGTCCTTTATTTATGTTTCATTTCATTTATTTAACACAAGCCAACTTTGATTTTCGTGGGCAAGGAAACCGTGTAATGGTTTGTTATGTTAGATGAGTCTAACGATAAATAATCTAAGGACTTACTTAATATAACTACTTGACTCCTGTAGACGTATTGTTAAAATGAAGTGGACACTCACGCTAATCCGCGTCATCCGCTCAGCGAGGATGATATTTTGTTTTTATATGTAATGTTCCTAGACAATTGTGATGTTGATTTAAAATTGTTGGTAAACGAGCGGGCGGGTCATAAGTATTCGATATAAATTGCTTGCCAAGAAAACATTTCACACAAATTGCAGCCTGTCACTTGCACACTTGACGAATTCACCTCTATCTATTACTCTGTTTAAGCCGAGAAACGCATTTTTATGGAAGAAGTAACTTTTCTTTTAAAAGCAAAACTTTTAAAGAAGGCTTTCTTACTTTTAGGGTGTAACTTTCATAAGCCCTGTGGACTGGTTACTTTTTATAATAAAACCATTTATCGAATTAATATTTCATACTTATAACTTTCAATAACCATAACTTAAAGAAGATTTTTTTAGATTTTTATATTTTGACGATCACAAGGCTTACCTTGTAATGTGCCAGACCTTACTTACTTACCTTTGGTGAGCAAATAACGTGACGGTAGTCTTTTAAGGTTGGCAACTTACCTATAAGTCTCTCGGCGCGCGGCGTATACTGCGGTTAGCACTTAACTCGTGGCTCCATTGACCCTGCTCCTCTTGTCTTATAAAAAGCCTTTGTTTCAGGACAAGCATTATTTATGTATAATGGCATCTGATTCGCCGGATCAGAATCTAACACAATACTTCAGTTTATGCAACGACTTCATACACGCGGCCAGGCTTCGCGATGGAAATGTCCTCATCCATTGGTGAGTTTTAACCATAAAGTTATTAGAACCTTAAATGGACTTGCAAAATATTGTTAAATAATTTGAGTCTATACTATTTTATAGTATCCAGCAACAGAACGGAACCTAACATATTATTCCGGTTCAATTGTATTATAAGTTGTCTTTTATTTTGTGGGTTGCCTGAAAGTTATCGCTTGATAGCGAAAAGGCCGCACGTTGCTCTTATATGTACTAACATCTCTTAACATTATCTTCTTCTACTGTTTAAGTGCAACAAAGTGTAAATAAATAAATATTAAACATATTTTTATTGAATTATAGATATATATTATTTCATTCTTTTAGATTTTACTTAATGTGTTTTTATTTAAAAAATTGCTGTGTTTTTCCATATAAGTTTATCCAAGGTATTATACACCTGGTATTTCTTCCTTCCATAAACATTTATATTCTAACCTCGTGACGAACATAAAACTAGAAAAAGTTTGCGTGATAACGACTCATCTGCAAGTTATATTACATAAATTATTCTGGCATGCAGCCATAACAGAAGTACAATTTATGTACGTTCTGGGTATGATTTTTATTAAATAATGTTCGTGAATTTTTTTCAATAAATTGATGTAACTGTATATCTTTAAAACAGAATCTATTAAATTTTTGCTAGGATTATGAAGACACTTTTTTAAATTAGATATTATTGGTAAATTATAGGGCTTACGGCAGGTAGATTCTAAAGCGAACGCTCTAAATAAAATCGGATTTTTTTTCATGCTTGGAAATAGGTCATGCACCTTTACTAAGGGTAAATCTAAAAACAAAATACGTATTATCGAATGACCGCGCCGCATTTAAAACATCGATTTAAAAAATGACAGATAAGTAATGACAGAAAATGAAAAATATCATAAATATAGAATTAAATTAATAAATCCTTTTTTTAGCCTGGCAGGTATGTCACGGAGTGTGACAGTTGCTGTGGCGTATATAATGTCTGTGACGCCGCTGACATGGCGCGAAGCGCTGAAAGTGGTGAGAGCTGGTCGCGCCGTCGCTAATCCTAACCTGGGCTTCCAGAGGCAGTTGCAAGACTTTGAAACTTATAAGTTAATTGAGGTACGTTACGAATATATATTATTATTATATATATTACGTTTATTGAGTTATACAATGTTAGAGATACATTAATTGCTGTCAATAATTATCGCTATAACAATAGACACAAAAGCTGAGGTCGCTCTCAGCGTCTCTCACGGTCACGCACACATACACATAAACTCACCACTCATACAACACAAATTACACTCACTTTTCTTATACCAAAAACAATTTGTGTTTAAGAAATAAAGAATTTCTCATATTTAAATAAAAAGCTTAGTGGAACATGGCCTTTTTGAAGTGTATGTTTTGATTTTCAGCGTAACAAATATAACTTCTGTTGGTGTTAACATATTATACAGACACAAAATTATATGACAAAAATACTCTGTCTGCCAATGATTCCATTAAAAGCTCGTCGCAACACCAATTAGTTCCAATATAATGATCAATTCAATAGATTTCTACTCAAACCAAATCACGAATACATTCGGGTAAAATCATTAATCAGTCTAATTAATTCTTTGTGCATAACGATTACGTGTACTGATTAATTAATTATCTATGATGGAACGTGTATTGATTCGAATTTTTAACGTCTCTAGCGTTTTGAAAATGGAACTTTATTGGAAGCCATTTTAGAACGTGTTTGATTCGAAATTTAAATTTTTAACGTCCCCTAGCCTTTTGAATATAGAACTTTATTGGTAGTATATTACTACGATGATAGTAGAACAATTAAGGTGGGTTTAAATATTTATTTCTAGGTATATATCGAGTTGAGTTGATTAAATCCAACGAAAAGTGTCTTATATTTTAAATATATCCAGGAAAGAAGAAGATTAAAAGAACGGTACCCGTCCTTAGCACTTGCCGATCGAGATCTCGCAGAATGTCGTGTAATGCTCGACTCCTATCAGACAATGCTTAGTCAGAGGACGATCTGTGAGGGCAAATGCGCTATGGGCAGACAATGCCCAACAGGTCGGTAAGATCGATTTTTCATTTTGAAATATTAGACAAAATTTGACTCAATTATGCCAAGTAAATACATATGTCAAAGTATAGACGTCTCTGGTTTATCGTAATATATTCAGAGCTTTCCATATGTATCAAAGCTAAAAATCACTCAAACGCGGGTAGCGATAATTAAATTGGACCTTTTTCATCTTGATGAACCTTTGCCCCTTTGTACCGTTGTTACATTTAAATATCAAAGGACAATTAAAGCGGATGAATTGGTTTGTCGAGATTTTCTCGTTCTGACAGCTCGGCTTTTCCATTACAATACTAATATATTCAAACTAGCTGTACGATTCGGTGAATCCGAATCCTCGCTTTTTTGATTATTTATTTTTAAACATTTAATGGGCAAGGTTGTTACGTAAGGTTTTAAAAGAATCACAGATAAATAGGAAAACACAGATTTCAAAATAATCATAAAAAAATAACGTCCAGCACATATATTCATAGCCAATTTAATAGGATTTAGTGCGGTAAATCTTCAGTTCAGCTTTATACTATTTATTGATAAATAACTAAATTTTATTTTTGAAATTAATTATGGTTTAGTCCATAGTCTGTGATTTGTCATTGGTATTCTGGGATAGTAATGATTGGTTTGAATTGTGCTCATATTTTGAATTCTCAACACAAAAATATAGCCGTGCTCGCATGTCGTAAAATAGGAGATCATATAAAAACTCTACTGAAATTTTAACGTATATGATTCATATAGACAAATAAATTGATGTGCCTGCTTTTCGTTTTACTTAAATGTATAAATATTTTTTATAAGTTAGCATAAGTTTTTTATAACAAAATCCTCACAAATGTAACTCGCGTAAAGAGTATTCTGGTAAAAAAGCTTACACTATATAGTTTTCTTGTGTACCTTTTAATGTATCAGTAATAGTTCAGCTTTAGGACAGTTTAATTCTTGAGTAGCCTTACAATGGATTTGTAACTTGAATAAGTCATGCAACATAATTTTGTATGAAATGTTTATTTTAAAAGAGCAGCTATCAAATTTCTTACTGGTTCTTCTCGGTAGATAACTTCCGAACCGGTGGTCGTGTAAAATTGACGAGTCAAGTGTGTCTTTATCTATTCGAATAAAGATATTTTGAAAAATATAGTGTAAATGATTTTCATTAGGTAATGCCATATAAATGTATTCTACAGGTGTATGTAGAACAGGATCTAAAAGGCAGCCGAGGCCGCGTCGTCCGTCCACAGCTTCAGGGGAATCGCCTGGCCTTAAGCGTTCTCCTTCAACAATGTCCACCACTTCTACCGCATCGGGCTACCGACCGAGGTCTTCACCGGCTGGTCTATACAGTTACACAGGCAGTGAGTTTTAAATCAAATATAGGTGATTCAGATACCAGGCCGACAACTTTTCAATAACTTTGTAAACAGGTATAGTTTACATGCTAGTCAGGCTACTAAATCAATATTGCAGTAATACCTAGATTCTTTATCATTTTTATTATTAGCTAAGACTATCGTAACACATTTCTTACCACGCACCACCAACCACGTTATGGAACCAGCTGCCCGCCACGGTTTTACCGAACCATTACGACTTAGGGTCCTTCAAGACAAAAGCTTACTGATCCCTGAAAAGCCGGCAATGCACTCACGAGCTCCCAGCTCGTGTGCCTGGAGCCCACCAGCTCCTGCTCGTTTGCCCTCTCTTCTAACAATAGCTACATCACAAGCAGCTTCATCACAAATTAAAATCTTCAGCACCTTCAAGACCCACCCGCTCAGCGTCTGGTATCAGCATCACCCGTATCACGGATCCTATAGGGGGAGGCTCTGCAATGGCAGTCGGTGGTACGGAATACTCCAGACGTCGAGCTGCCTCTGCACCAGCGACACCAGCTTTATCACCAGCTTCATCACCGCCTGGATCACCGCACAGGTCGTCGCATAGGTGAGGTCAAAATATTTCGGACGTCAGAGAATTTTTTTTTGTACTCATTTTGATAATTAATTGAGTTTGTTTTATATTTATACAGTGTCAGTTTATGGTTTATTTATTTTTTTATTTTATCAGACGTGGATGTACATGGACGATACCAAATGTGAAATGGGATCCCGAATCCATGTGATCATCATTCAAAAACCACCATTCATTGTTCAGGTTACTTTTTTTTACATTTTAAATCTGTTTTTCACACTTCTTTTACCTTAATAACAAAACACTGGCATTTTAATCGACAACTCTTTTTTTGTATTAAGAACCATACTGAAATTTATATGAATAAGCTCAACCTTATATGTACCAAAAACTTCCGTCTTGTATTTATAGGTTAACATATATATGTATATGTGTTATAATTGTCTATGGCCCAGCGTAATTACTGTTTTTAATTATTGTAAGTGACACAGACCATGTCTTTTATTGTTGCTACAGACGGTACGGACCTGTCAAGTTAATCTATGTCTCCTGTCACTGTCACAGATCTTTTGGATTATCTGACACGTGTTAACCCATTATCCACTTATCAATGTGGATTCCTGATCCACTTATGAGGATTAAGTAACTGTTTATAAATATACATTATCTCATTTTCAGTAACAATCTTGAACAATTTTATTTTATTAAATCTGTCCTCTTACATTTTACGTGCATAAGTAAATACAAAAACTAAACAAATGAAACAAATTGCAAAAAGATACGATTTTTTTTCTAAACACTCTAATTTTTTTAAAAAACGGTTATAGTACGTGTAAATAATTGTGAATATATGTATGCGGAATATTTTTCTTACAAATGAGAAATATTTTCTTTCATATAATGCGAAGTCAACAGATAAATTCATCTTAACATCTGTCCGCTCAACTGATTGAAGTTCCCCTCGGCTGTTATGACAGTGTTATTCGTTTTATTCAGGTCAATATTTTCTGCCTTCATACGGCTTGCACGATGCGTTCTGATCTATAGCAATATACTAGTCGTATATACTCTTATAAGCTATATACTCGTATATACGACTTTTGGTACCACGTATTATCTTATTAGCTAGAAACCAATCCTCAACTATTCTGTTCTTGCCGATTTTGCATTGAAAGCTAATACTGATACTGACGTACGAATTTAATTTATTACCTGCTTTAATACGTTATGCGATTTTTTTCACACGACATAATTCAGCATTGTAATGTCTACCTTTTTTTCATATATTTATACATCGCAATGTTTATTATGTAAGTTGAAATGAATATTAAATAATACATTCCAGATCTCGCGCTCTCCAAAGGTGTTCGTAGCATCGTACCGTTCAAGTAACAATCCGGCCATTAACCTATACTTAAATAAGCACAAAACGTTATTAACGCGATTTTAATAAATATCGTAATAGAGCCATAACAACTGAGCATCAGCAGGTACAGGTATGTTGGTGTAAAAGTTTGTTGTTGTAAAAGTCCAGATGTTGCGAATGTTGTTATCTGAAGTTATAATAAAAACTGTGCCATCGCTTATTGCCGCTGCAATTAAAACTTCGTACAATTCAGCCAGGGCTTGTTATTTTATGGGCTGATTTCGAGCGGAGGTCAAATTTCAGACAACTTGATATCTAGTGCAAGTGGCATGTTCCGCTTCCGTTATAACGTTACACGAGGTAAGTATGGCTGATTCAATACAGGTGGGTTGCATATGCAACCTTACTGTAAGTCAGTATACTTGCGGCAGGTAAGTTTTTAGTGGCACGTCATTCTTGACAATACCTGCTTGCTTAACGCGACGCAAAAAGCTGTTCCTGAATTAAACATATGAAGTTACACATTTCTTATGTCACAATGTATACGCGCAGTGTATTGATTTGGATGATATTTGTAAATAATTCGTTTAGCTTACTGTAGAGATTCAAAACTAAGGTTTAAGGCTAGTGATCCTTAAATGGGTGAATTCTAAAATTTGTTCCTAACACTTTCGCGATATGCACGCTCCGAATAGAGTGATTTTGTATTTTCAAAAGGCAGAAAATTATCTAATATCGAAGGAAAGAAATAAATACCTTGACTGGACAATCAACCTTTATCAGTATAGTATTTTGCCCAGTGGCAATAGTGTTCAGTTTAATCAGATCTCCTATCTTCTCTTACCTAGTAGTTTCCTCTCTAATGTAAATATGTAATGAAATTTTCTCTTCTAACAGTATTTAATATCTCAAACATTATCGTAATTATTTTTGTACTCATCAATTTGCTCAAAAAAAATGTCGTCTTTTTAGTATTTATTTCGCTATTTTCATTAAACTTACATGTAAACAGTATTATAATTTGTTAAGTCCTGTTACTATTTTGTTTTAATACATATCAATTTGAGATTAAATAATAATCTATTTGTATTGAAACAAGTGAGTAGTATTTTAGTTTGTAACTGTGCGAAGCAGTACGCAAAAAGGTTTTTTTTTATAGTTTGCATTTCAATTAATTGTAATACTGATTCAGATTTGTTTTTAATGATATTTCTAGTATCAATTAGACTTATTTTGTTTTTAATTCTGTCAGTTGTAAGCAGGAACAGACTGATCACACGTTGTGACGAAAATAAGTTGTGAAGTTTTGCATATCTCTTCTCTTCTTAGCGTAGCTTAGCTTAAGAATTGTGATTTAGATGCCTTTACGCACATGAAATAACGTGGTTATTATTATTATTGTTCATATTATAGGATTGTAATCCAATTGTCACGGTTTGGACAAGTGTCAAACACTAAAATGTCAATTCTTTTACAAGTTCGCCAACGACTATATAGAATTTGATATTACAACGACACACCTTACATACATAATTTAATAATACATTGCCTCAAGATACAGAATATAATAAAACATAGATTTTCTGTTCTTTTTTTTGCATTTATGAATTCACATTAATGGATTTATACAATTTACCACTATCTCGTTTTATAGTCAAGCTGTTTCAATAATTCTTAAGTGTTTGAAAATAAAATTTAACATTTATTTTTACTTTTATTTAGATTTAGTTAAATTCGAATTCAATTTTTTTTTAATTCAATTCGGATTATTATCAACCTTTTGAACATCACTAAAACTATGTTTACATGGGTTAACTCAGTCTCAGCTGAGAGAAACCCACAAGAATCGCAGTGGGGTGTCATTTTCTGGTATAAGCTGTCATCGCTAATTTGGAAACAGGAACCTTCAATTAAATTTCACACATAATCTCCCAAAAACAATAGCTGTTAATACCACTCTCTAAATTTCATCACCGGGAGGTCAGAAACGACTGGGAAATATATCTGTATTGTTATATGTTACCTTCAAATTAATACATACCGTATGGATGATTGGTTACAATCTTATACAATGTCATACGTAGTATTAGGATTAGTTTTTTCAACGTAGTGCATATTTTTAATCGCACTTTCATATTGCAAGTAGGTATCTACAAAAAATATTGATTATTTAATAGAACACATCGCCCTTGTTATTTAATATTTTAAAGATGCTCTTATGTGGAATATGCGAAGGTGAAACTGACTTAAAATACCTAGGTACAGTGTAAACTCTATATAACGACACTGAAGGCACTGTACGTTTTATAAAGAATGGTCTTGTATAGAGACAAGAAAAGATTTATGTAATACAAGCTAAACCAAGTGATTTCGACGCATTAGAGATTTGTTCGTTAAATTCAGTTACGTTACATGGAATTTACACTGTATATGTAAAGTGTCATAGGGGTCATATCTGCCGTATGCCCCGACGTGGGGCCTTAGGACTCTATTAAGTGAGTATGTAAAGTGTGGCTTTTGATTACTTAAATACAGCGGACAGTGTTTCCTGTTTTGGTTAGACGAGTAAGCAACATGTCCTTTGTGAATAATAACTTTTTGTCAAATAACTCCAGAACCATGGTCATACAACGAACTGTCTTTAAAAATGTTATTTACGTTTACATAAGTCTCCAACCACAGATTATATCTAATTTTGTATACATTTTTCTACCGTAGAACAGCAAAACTTAGGTAGATGATAATAAAAATGTAAAATCCTTAATATATTACCTTCGCACTTTCCTCGTATTGAAAGTATTACGTATTAGTACAATATAGTACATATGATTAAACGATATTTTATTAAAAAAACATAGGAGCACTATTTTTGTCCAGTTTTGGAGGTTATACACAACAAATATTATGTTTGTAACATTGTTAATAATTCATAAGGCATATATTTATTTGTCACTCATAAAGCAATATCACGAGTACCTAATGATAATTCTAAAATAATGCAATTGTATATATTTTTAATATAAAAAAATATCAAAACCCTGTTTTATTCACCTTCAATTATCCTTTTGAGTTCTGGTTATGCTGGATCTTATAACATAGTTTTAAAGAAGTGAATTATGTAAAAAGCAATTGGTATTTGCAACGTACCTACATGCTAACTAAAACGTCAGAATCGGGGTGCTGAGGTGGAAATGTGGTCGTTAAACTGTTACAGGTATAAAGTCAAAATATTTTCTTCATTAAGGTACATAGAACCATTTTGAGTCGTCTTAAATCTAAGTGATTCTACACCTGTTCGTATGCGACCAAGCTGAGAAGAGGCAGGCAAGAAAATCGGCTTGCTTGTTTTTTTTTTTGGAAATTATCCCAGTACACTTTTTGAGGCAAGGCTAAGCTGGAGCTAATTCATTCCCAAACTTTTTTATTTTCAACATAATCTGACAATTAATCAAATGCTTTTTCTAAAAGCTTTCCTTTAACTACTTTTTTAAATTTGCTCACTGACAAAGTTAACAAATTTAAACGAATTACCAACTTTATGGAGCCATATAAGCTAATTGTATAGACAGTATGAACTGATAAACCTTTCTATAAATAGAATACTCCCTAAGCACAGCTAACAAATTAAAAGCCTCGATACATTATTGTGTAAAGCTACAAATGTTTTGTGTTATTCTGGGATAAATATAAAAATTAAAAGCGACTGTTATTAATTTAAATATCCTTTATTTAGATTCTTATAAAGACACTAAAACATTAATATCTAAAATTGTCTGAAATAAAACTTAGTGTTTATTTTACAAAAATAATTTTTCATATTCTGAACAGAGAACGGTATTCATTCATCAACATTAAATACCATTTTAATTTTTACGTCAGTTAATTGACTCTAAAGCTAAATTCATAGATAAGTTTATGCGTAAAGTAATTATAATAGTCTGTCAAAATCACAGTTGCTGGAAGTTATCTGTGGTCAAAATAATTTGATTAATTGACAGAGGGGACTTTTCCCACGCATAACTTATCTTTGAATATTAGGCTAAATGTTAAAATGTAGGTAAAAGAATTACAGAAAGCCTCTTCACTATCTAGGATCATTATATAACAAATCAGTATGGTTTTATTTACATTTAAATACATAACGTACTTTATCCACAAGATAATACAATTACTTCAATTAGGTTATATTAGACATACAGAGTGGCAGAATGTTTTGATTTTTAAAATAAGTCTAATAAAAAATCTATTTAATCTGTGTATTTTGACCTACATTATATCTTAATCGTTAAAAAAAGATTTAATAAAAACCTATGTCTTTGGTCAGTAAACTCACGGATCTATTAGGATTAAAAAGTCAGTTCTTAATAGCTTATAACGGGTTTTTTTGGATCTACAAATCACCCGTTTAATGAAAAATTGTAAGAGTACCTAACTAAAAAAAGTGGCAATAAAGGACTAAAAATATTTTTTTTTTATACATCGAATCGATCAACGGAATTAAATATTCCGTTTCTTCACATTACAAAAACAAATTTGTCAGAAAGCGACGAAATAGTAATAGAATTTAATTGTATCGATTTTTTTAAAAGCAAACGGAAAGCGGGTGTCAATGTTACGTAAAGAAAAATCTTAATAATTAATTTCGTCCTTTCCAATTTTTATTTTTTAAAAAGCATAATGTTATCTGGAAGGAGACAAATCACTTATTACTTGCCGGCCACTAATGTCACGCGTTGAGTGACTTGAATTTCTCTACCTTGAATACATAACCCACCCAACACCTACTATTGATCATTTTATAAAACAGATTCAGAAATTATTAAAATTGGACGGCGAAACAATGTAGTGTTGTTTTCAAGCTATTACAAAAATTTAACTATCTATATGGGTGCATGATCTTCAAAAAAAAAAGAGTTCTGTACATGTATAGATTAAATTGGCATTCGCCCATTTGCTTTGTACAATAACTTTTATCTCTGGGTTTATATATCTATTGTCTACGTGTATTTTTTTTTCATATTTCTGTAACTTTAGGTTTATAGTTGTAAGGGAGAGCAATATGTTTACACTTAAAATATTAATAAATATACTTCTACTATATTAATCATTTCGCGCCAAAGTCGTCTTGTACCGAATTCACTTACATCATAAATTAGGTTACAATTTAAAATACGTGCTAGATGAGTTTTACATACAAAATGAAACATCAAGTACAACTAACAACAATAGAGAATAAATATTTCAACTATATCCTTTAGTGGGATAATTATGCCTTATTTAAACACTTAACATAAAAATGTGGTATACAAAAGAGTATTCATTATTATTTGTTGGTCGAAGCCGAAAATCGAAGTTATTTGTAATATTAATTGCAAATTTTCAAGACTAGTTTTCCCAATTCTGGCAACCGATTCATACATTACTTTTACTTTCATACATAATCGTTCACTGCGTGTTATTTTTTTTCTATAAATTAATTTAACAAAACACTGTCTTCACGTTTTTAAGATTCGTTTACACTATATAACATAGACTGAAATTTTATCCCCTAGCTATAATTAACTGTTGTTCGCAATGAAATAGAGCGAAATTCTTTTCTGAACTTGCGTCAATTGTCAATTGTGGGGCAGAGACATTAAAGTGACAAAGTTAGTCTATAATATTTCAAATGACATGGCCACAGATAATTTAGCGCGAAAATTGGTTTCGATTAAAATGCTTTCGACTATTGAACACTTCACTGGAACTCATCATCGGAGCTTAGTAAGGTAGTTTTTTCGTGGTAATTAGTAGCTTGACTGATGGTGGCGACTCTTTGTGGCGGCGGACGAGGAGCTAACGCAGCGCCCTCTTCACGTTTTCCTGTTCCGGTTCCACGCATCACTACAATATGTTTATGGTAAGTTGGTTACGAATGACATTTTCAACATCCACAACCAGTCAAATTGACAAGCATTAATGTGAGCTTTATATAGAAAGACACAGATTTTTTGTTACGGGAAATGACATAAAATCATAGCAATAGGCCATTGGATATCGAACAATAAGGACTAATTAGTACTAAAACAATAGATTTTTTTTTAAACATATAGTTTAAAATTTTTTTTCGATAACACTTAAAAACCAAATAAATTATTTTAATTGTTATTTTTTTTTTATAATTAACGAGTCAATAACATGCTTATTTGGATTACAGATAAAAAGTTGTATTGTTAGCCACAGATATTAAATGCTGAATCGAGCAAATAACGACAAGTCCCAGTCATGCATGCAGCGAATAGAAAAAAAAGCAAATAAAAATAATACTCACCACGAGACGACAATAATTAAAATAAAATAATGATACAGATAGAATCGTTTATTAGGGGAAACGTCAGAAACAAATCATAATTCTATTTGACAGGCTTAATCTAAAATGTCAATTTTGTTAAAAATATTTATACGTGAAAAAAAACTGAATACAAAACTTAACATATTTATACAGGGCTAAAAACTAAGCCAGTTAAGACATTGGCAATGTCCAAACGCCGATCCGGTTCTTCAAACACCATGAATTTAAAAACCATGCGACAAATTACAAATGTGTTGCCAGAATGATTTCTTTGGCAATATTTTATCGATAAATGCCTGATAAATATTAAAACCTGTATTTTCGTCTAGCTTTAACTATAGGATTGAATCCGTTAACAAAATATGAAACAATAATCACAGAACTAAAAAAAAATACGCTAATAATAGGGTGGGTACCGAAGGAGAGCAACACATGCATTCATGAACGTTACATTGTACCAATGTTGTCATGCAAGATATCATTTTGCCCACCAACGGTCCTTAATCTAAGACAGGTAAAAAAAAAGGTACAAATATGAAAACGGTTAGTCCGAATCTAATATAACCATTTTAATACTAAAGCTAAATTAAAACTTAATTTTAAAAGTTTCTCATGACCGAGCACCGAAAAATAAAGGGATTGTTTTAACTTTTAATTGAGCTGTTAAATAATTAGTTTCCATGCTCGGAAATTATGTTACTGGCAACACTGTTGCTGAAGCTATAGATTTTTTTTGTGTTTTTTTATTATTTTTCATTCAGTCACAAGTAACATAACGGAAAGAGTTAAAACATACATAAAATTGTACCTTTGATACAGGCTGCAAAAAGTTTTCAATTTTTCAACAATAACGCAGAAAATCCAAAGGATTCTCAGTCAGAAAACACAAAATAATAGTGAAAAGAGAAAAAAAAAACTAAAGCTTTTACATCTAGCCCGTACCAAAGGCACTTTACAACGAGCAATGCACTTCATGCAGAGCCATGGCTGAGCTTAAAGCTTCTCATAAGGCAGGTGGGAAGTGACATCTGAAAGGAATAAACCAAAACAAATGAAGGCATTACGTCACTCTCGGGTTCATATATCCATCTTCACAGAACTTCAAGTTTTAATAGAATAAATGTTTTGTGTGAAATGTCTTAATGTCGTATTTTATAATTACCCCTCGTAGCAATTACGATAAGTATTGATAAGTTATTGAACCCGTGTATAAAATATCGACTCTTGTGAGTAAAAGAACGCATCTGATATTTCAAGGGTTATCATAATAGTATGTTGTCTCTATCTATCACAGTTTGAACTATGATTTGATAGTAAGAGTCGAATGTCATAAGCTTACTAAATAGGTTTGAAGACGTCCACTATGTATAGCGAAATAATATTTAGCCAATACCACACTACGTATGCGTTTTAGCTCTAACTAAAGTACAATACTACTACCTAAGTTTTACGTAAAAAGGTTTCAATAAACAATTACTATTTTAATTTGAAAATGAAGACAAAATGGCAAATGAAAATAACGAGCATACATTACATTACATCAAGACTGAAAAAGACACGTACATACTGCGACTACGCCCCGTCTCTCTCGAGAGACGTATATAGGCCTATATGTGTCCCTATCGCAATTTTTGTGTGCGTAAGAGACAGGTATGTATTTTAAGACCATCTTCCGTCTCTCTCACACAATACCGTTTGCGACAGAGACGTATATAGACCTATTTGTGTCCCTATCACAAGCTCTGTGTGCGAAAGTGACAGGTATGCCATTTTAAAACGGTGCTCCGTCTCTTTCGCACAACAACATGCTGTCTCACTCACCCGAGCTGTATTGCGTGTACTGTTGATATTGAGGGTGGAAGTTGTGGAATGCGTCCGTCATTATGTCCTTTGGATTCATCGTCTCCTGAAATGTTTCATTAAAAATAATTAAGATTTATAACTATCTTAGAGAGAGAGCATCTAGGCTTTCTTGGATGGGTTTTAAGGAGATTGTCAAAGGTAGTAAATATTGTTACATGGTTTAATATGAATAATGGTCGCACTTTTAAAAATCGACAAAAACTTTTGAGATTTGCGCCATCTCTTTCGGGTAAAAGAAATGTAAACTCGCAATATAAGCTTGTATTAAAACATCAAAGGTGGTATTGGATACTTTGTATAATTAATTTGTTACATTAATGAGGACTAATCAGAGTCTATTCGAATTTATGTCTGGATTAAACCGAGTATAGTACAATTCATCAAGAGATGTCGCCCTACGTCTTAACAGCTCGCTAGTGATTATTTGGGTCGTTTTAGTCATTTATTATCATTATAATTATTTTTGAAACTTATACGTACCTACAACAGACTTAAAAATGAACTTAGTATAAGCGAAATATCACCTTAAGGCTGCTAGAGATGGACTGCATAGTGACAGATCTGTGTGGGTCGCGGCGCGCGTGCGCGTACACGCCCACGGGGAACGCGTAGCGCAATGCGATCGCGGCCGCCAACATCTCGATACAAATGAGGAAGTTCTGGTAACCGGCTGACACCGTACCAGCCGTGGTGGGGATGCCGTTCTCGTCTATTATCGGTGATATCACCTCAGCCTTTTCGAGAATTGCGAGCGCCACGCCTGAAACGGACAAATCATCCGTAAGTTTTTTTACATTTGAGTATTGCAATACTTAATCCTATATAATCCCAGTAAAAAAGTGTTTTTATAAGCTATGCGATTATTGACCTCCCCAAAAAATAATAGTCTGCTTCTTCCCAACTACATACCTTACTGAATAAGGTTTGACTTTGGTATTAAATGTGTGAAAACTAAATTAATGCAAAATTTAAAAAAAAATGCATCACATTTAACGCGAATAAGCTCTAATAGGCCACGTGACCAATAAGTAACAAACTGTCCACTGAAAAAATAGGTTTTCTGTTTCTTTATTACCTTGCCAGAAGGACAAGAAGATGACCGACTTGACCGTGAAGAACTTGAGAACGGGATCGAACGGTTTAAGCATCTCCCGAGTGGCGCCAAGGAAGAGGAACAGGCTGTACAACGCCAGGCTGACCGAGAAGTTGTAGATGATAGTGATGTAGATGTAGCCACCGCTAGGGGACCAATCACCGTCGTGGTAGTGGCCAGCCGACTGAAAGAGAACATATATTTTTTATTCAAAGCATTCTTAATTTTTCGTCATTGCAAGGCCGTACGGAATGCACGAAGACCAAATAAAAAAAGATAATGTATTAATCGTTCTACAGTGTACACTCTATATAAAGACACTGAGGGACTGTGCATTTAATTGTGTTATAGAGAATGCACGTTAAAGGGAGAGATGCAAAATCAGAATTGGAATACACGCTAAACCAACCAAAGCCAATTTATTTCGACGCTTTAGAGGGTTTGTCGTTGCATGGATTTTACAGTGTATGTTTAAAAAGGTTTCGGGGAATTGATTTGGTCGGATGAATGTATTCCTTACATTTAAATTTAGCATTTTATTAATTTGGCATTGAAATTAAAAAGTCTTATTCGAAAATGTCAAACGTGTCAACCTTATATCTCAAGCGTAGATTTTGATCTCTATAACTGGTTACCAATACAACTATTGTTATATAAATATATATATATGTTTTACAAAATGTTAACACAATTTAAAAAGAAACATTTTCTTGGGCATGGAAAACCGTGCAACGCTTAAATAAATCTTTAACGTAAAAAAAAACATTTTTTGGAGAGCGAAACTACTGTCTGATGAAACAAACTTGTTTACGATAAACGGGTTTAAAAAAAAATGTTTTAATAATAAAAATAGCGAATTGAACTATAAAGCTTCATAGAAAAGTAGGTCAGTCCTTTGTGAACATTAAACATATATAAAACAGTTTATAAAATTGGATTTTTGTAACAAAATTTAAGCTAACACATTACGGGGTGGAATATTTGAATACCACTAGCGATGAGCAAGAACACAATGATAATAGAAAACCTTGCTCAAGAGAAAATGGCAATCCAGTACTGTATTTTTTAAATTAATGCTTTTCTTTAATTATGTCGCCTGAGTCATTATTTAGGTATTAAAACCGTGAATCACGAACGATAACAATTTTATTAACCGATAAGAATTTTCATATAATTTCGAAACACTAAAAGTATGAAACTTGTTGTTTCATAAATAAAAGGTAATATTCTACTTGTTCATTTATTATCAACCCACTGTGTTACAATAAACTTGAAGCTCAAGGTCTGAAGAAAAATGCCATCTTTTTAAATAATAATAAAACTCACAGTATTGCCAACAAAACTTAAGAAAATGTTTTAAGGTAAACTTAAATAAATAAACTTCTGATATACATTCGTATATGGCTTTATTACAGATGTTAAGACATTCTATCCCTATTACCCTTTAAAGTCTCCTTATTTGTCTAAGGGATGGTAGAATAAGTTGGAAACGCGCCAAAACCTTACGTTTTGTTAGACCGAGTTTGTTTGTTACCAGACAGAACAAATCTGTTGCACAACGCGACTATATTGAGCTATCATTAATACAAATTTAAAAAAAATTCATTATATCAAAGATGGCCGCCGTTATGATAAACAAACGCATTGTTGAGAACGATGTTCATAGAAATACTTAATCTATTTTGTGTTTATTCAAATATTGAACATACTATTTCTAATCTAATCGATCATTGATTTTAAAGTTAGTTTAGTTTAAAAAATATACAATAGTTTTATCAACGCGTTATATTAAATATATCGTAACACAAGAAACGTAATTTATAATCAACAGTTTCCCACTGCATTTCCCGCGTGCATTTCAGTCCCCCGGGAGATATGAACGTTTCTATATATTATTGCATAGAAAATTGCTAATCTATGTAAGGCTTAAGGAAATATTTATAAAACTTATTTAAGGAATCACACTGTCTGTGACGAAATCGTTATGTAGTTCGTACGGGTTTATAGTTTGTAGAAACGGGAATCAATCTTTGATTTTATTCTGCAATAACCCTGCAAGAAGGTCCTCATTCCTCTTTACATAAAAACTAGTCCGGCATGGTGTCAATTTTATTTTTAGAGAAAATAAAAAGATAAGAAGCCGCCCATAGACACACCCACGTGGCTGGGTGCTAAGTAAGTGTCTAAGTCGTATTAGGTCGGAAATAACGTCTCCGGTCAATTGTGTTGTTATTAGAAAAACAACTTTGACGATACAATTAGTCGGCCAAACATTGAGTGATTAATATCGGATTGATTATCTGCGTATAAAAATACATACCTGCAAGAATATAATAACAAAAGCGCAGACCGGTTTGATCAAACAAAACTGAAGTGTCGCCTGTTTGCAGAATCGCAGAAATCCAATGGTGTATGTGGCACCGGAGAGGCAACATGTGCCGTTAACGCAAGACGCTCGCACGGGCCTCCCACGTAACTCGGACATTATGTTCCCCTCACCGCCAAGGTACTCGTAGCACAGCGAGAGGAAACTGTAGATGACGAAGGCTGGAAAATTGTTTTAATTTATACACATGTAGCATAAACAAATGAAGGATCATTAAGGTTGACTTTACACAATAATAATCATACAGATATGAATTACTTCTTCCTAGTAAGCTATTGAGTCGCAGAACTACTTTTCCTGATTTCATCTATAATATATTCATTGTTTATGAGCGTAACAGACGCCATATTTTGACGTCAGTCCACTTATCACTAGGGCAGTAGTCTATCCAGCTAGATAGAAGGTGTAATCCCAACTTTCCTTTCTCATCTCAAATTGTTTTTGTACACAGAACTCACCCCGGGACAAAGCCATATAGTTTTTAACGATTCGTAAAGCCGTATGACTTGACTATTTATGTGGAGTAAACAAGAAGAACGATTATATATATTATATAAGCAAAATAAACTAATAGATTATTTATACCATAGTATAAATAATCTTTAAATTTTTCTCATACATTTCCATTGAATTAACACATGTCCATTAGTTGATTACAGTATACGATATCGCTGACCCACATGTAGGCTACGTTACAAGGCGTGTCGAATAAACGTGGAATTAAATTTACTACGAACATATTTGATTATAAAATGAATTCTTGATACTACAATACAATGGAACGAAGTGATGTTTAGCCGATAGTTCTACAAATTTGATTTTTTTAAATTATGTATATCGAATATAATAAATATGACAAATTAATATGAATACATTGCCATGATGAAGGCATTGTGTCGTAACATCAAACTCGGATGGATTTTTGCCTTTAGAGGATTGATTTTAGAGTAATAATAATTACTATGTGACTACGTGATTCAAGATCACGGATAAAATGTTTGGTTGTATCAATTTTTTTTTACTTTATAGACTTTTACCAAGATTTCATAGTAAGAATATTCGAATTCCGAAAGTATGACAAATCTTTACAAAATGGTATCACCCAAAATCTAATAAGTCCAGTCACTGGTTTACCTCCAACCATTTTAGAATGATTCACTCAATGACAAAGATAAGGTCATTACTCGGCACTCTAGTGAAAGTATGCAGTACACGTATTGTAACAATTTACAGGTAGAATTTAAACGTATGGGAAATGATTTTTAAAAAAAACCACATTAAATCCTATCAACGATCACTTGTGAACCTTTAAAAAGTGCCAGAAGAACCCCTTGATATGAGCTATTAAAGTTCAACATTTAATATTTGAGGGGTATAGTTTCAAAACCATGCAATGTCCTCACATTTTTGCCTTTTATACGTCTGTAAAACATAAAAAATAAACGAATATGGTACGAAACTCATCACTGGACCTAATTAAATTTCTGGATTTTGGCCGTCATATTTTGTCACTCTCTGTCATAAAGTGTTGCTTTGATGAGATGAGACGTACTTGAAAATGCTACATTAAGTAGACCGAGTTTATAATTAACGAGCTTGTTTTAAGACAGTGTTCGCATATTGGCAGGACACGCAAGGCCATACGAAGGTCGTGCGTCCAAACACCGGCTGTGCACACATAGCTTTTAATCTATGCGCGAATCGAGCAAGTCTAAGTTGTATAGTCCACATCCATAACTGGAACTACATATCTATAATCTTATCTATAGTATCTCTTTAATCAGTAATTTGGTGTGTCAAAAATCTATTAAGGTTTGCATGTCAAATATTTCTCTTATCAACAAATAATCAATACAATCGTTACTCGTTTTGCATTAACGAATCAATTAATATAGGTATTTAACTAACAAAGCATAACGTAATTGCGTAATCATAGTAAATTACGGTGATTGCAATTATAAAAATATTATAATTGAGGAAGACAAGCAAAACTGCCAATTGATATTTCATTTAAGATACTTCTTTCAATAATTGATGTACTTAATCCAATACATCGTCTGAATAAAACACGCGTCGGGTAACAAAGCAGGAACAGATTGAAAAGTTATAAGTCTTAGTTCAGGTATTTACTTGGTAATGTTACTCTTATAAAAGTGATTACCAGATATAGGGCAAGAATTTATATATATATATATATTTATGTAAGACCAATTAATTTTTTGAACACGTAAACCTTAACTTCGTTTAATGTGCTTAACATAGAAGGCTACAAGTCTTTCAATTTGAACCAATTACTGTCCTACGTGATACTCAGAAAAGGTAAAAAAATGTGGAAAGCTTTCAAATTTAAACCGATTTTGAAACCTTGGTAGACCTAGATATAACAAACTGTTTTGACTATGTTGATTAAATATAGAAAACATATTAATTAGTAAATTAAACACGGAAAAAAATGTATTACATTTTACCCCATTAACGACAGGGTCTTGAAAAACCTTTCCCAATATACAAGTAGATAGAAAATTCTCGTGTCACAGTTTTCGTTTCCTTACTCCTCCGAAACGGGTTGACCGATTCTCCTGAAATTTTCAGAGTATATTGAATATGTCTGAGAATCGGCCAACATCTATATATTTTAGAGACTTTTTTAAATTTATTTTTTGGCAAAACGACGTTTGTCGGGATCAGCTAGTACGATTATAAACCGCTCAATATTATACAACGTTCTCGCCTCAAATTTCCGCGGTTGCGTTAAATGAGGTTATGCACACAGTAGTACACCTTAGAAAAAAAGTTAGCACAACGGCACGATATATTTTATGCAAGTTAGCCACGTACGTACATTTTAAATTTCTTACAATATTAAAATTCCGTAAGAGATATTGAAAAATTCACTGCGTAGAGCGGTAGTGTATGTTTGGGTCTACTTTTTGGTTTATTGGTCAAGTGAAAGTATAAAAATATTAAGACGAGGGTAAGACGTAGTTGTTAGCGATAGAAGACGAAAAAAGCCACACCCATTGGCCAAATATAAAAAGCTAGAGTACTTTTAAAAATATATTAAAGTTCATAATGGGCCAAGGAGAGTTAGTTAACAGAAGACCTATCAATTCGTCCCGCATTGTTAATCAAATGTCTATTTTGATTTTGCGATTTATTCAGAACTTTACCACCTTTCCATTTGGATTTTATAACGTTTATATTTAATAAATGAATTAAACATTGTTTATATATAAAACAATTGTTTTTAGGTAAGTTTTTTACACAATATGTATAATTTTTGGTCGAATTCTGTTAAGTTTTCTTAGCCTAACCATAATCTATATGTAATTTGCGTGAAGAAAATCACCAGTAACGACGATAATTTGTCAAACACGCTTATCTCCGGATGTACTGGTACAAATTTAAAAATCATTTGGACGGTGTCTTAGGATAACTTAAACCGTAGGAGAACTAATTGTTCTACTACTAATTGTACTAATTTACAGTTACATAAAGTAAACCTTAAAGTAAAATAAGATACTTTGTTCTAAATTAAAAATCTGCAAATTAGATATGAAATAAGCTTCCGTCTGTATTCGGAAATACGATGGTTTTCGATTAACAGTATTTACTGTAAATACAGGATACTGTACATTCTCTGTATATAAATAGCGACCCAGTTAACAAATTTAATTGCAGTACACTGAACGATAAATCATTTTAAGTTTTTCAGTAGAGGAGACTTTTATTAAACACTATAACAGAAAATTTATACACATACTTTATTGCACAAATAGTAGAAGTAAATAATGTTCGTAGATGTTAGTACATATAAGAGCAACGAGCGGCCTTAACGCTGATAAGCAATCTCTTCCAGGCCGTCCACATAATGAAAAAATACTTATAAAAACATTTGGATTGGTGCAAGAGAATTAAGAGAATTTAAAAAAAATCCCCGCGGTTGTAATTACTAAGGTTTATTAACACTAACGATGCATTGTGCTAGTTAAAATATTAAGACTAAGTAATAACAGAGGATAGGTATAGTTTTAAATATAAGACAATTTCCGGCGTAATCGTAATTGAGGCTAATACCATATGTGTTCTAAAACGATATTCAGACAATAACATTACCTTCATAACAATCCCTGACCGTGAAGAAGTAAACATAATACGAGTCGCCCATAAAGAACAGCAGGGAGATCCAGCTGTAGATGCCGTATATTGGTACAATGAACAGAATCCTTACAATCCATCGCTGCTCCGATGGGTTCGTGTACCAGCGCAGGTGTTGGTAAATCTGCAATGAAAGAACAGAAAACCATAAATAATGTCAATAATACTTCGGTAACATTTTTTTTAATAACTATTGCTTATGCTGCAATATATCTTTAATTATTACAAGTAGCTTTTGCGCGCGACTCATCCGCGCGGCTTAAACACAATAGGAATTTGGAAAATCGGTATATAAATGGCAAAGTTCTGGTGTAATTTTTGTACCAATTTTCAACCCTTTCAACCCTAGCCAATGTCCTTCCCTAAAGTTCAGTCTAAATCCATACCAAATTTCATTGAAATCGGTTTAGTAGTTAAAGCGTGAAAGCGTAACCTAAATACATATAGACAGAGCGACTTTCGCATTCATAATATTAGTATGGATTATTACTATAATTCTGTTCTACAGTATCAGCGTGTTTTAACCGTGTGACTACGCATAAGATGTAGCTCTGGGAGTAACATCATTCGATTCTACGTAAAAGTACAATGTGAGTTAACAATGAAGGAAATAGACTATAGAACAATAGTCACATAATTATATCCTCTTCTAGGGCCAGGAAAAATTATATTCCGCAGTTGCAGCATATAAATCAAGCTTTGAATTGTATAAGGTCTTAAAGTAAAATTTAAATTACCTTTCAATTCTTAAACGAACAATTATTTTAGTGGATTAATTAGCTATTACTTATTTTAAAGGTTATGGGACTAAGGATACAATTTAGGTCACTCCAAGTATTCAATTCAAACGGTTCCTTCCCTTTAGTTCCAAATACGACCACTTAAGCTTTTCAAACAAAAAAGTACCTCATCGTAACTATTTGATACGTAATACATTAACGAATCGCTAATCGAATACATGATAATGTAACATACGTATTATATCGAACGTCTTCTTTATATAACAGGTTACAATATTAAATAGATCGATAGAATCATTATGGAATAGTCAAGGCATACAGAAAAGGTAAGGTATTATGTCGGGTTAGCTACGGGTCAATGAACTACGGAGACGTTCGCACTAAAGTTTATAAGAATCTATACATTATATATGAAATTCAATTGTTTACTTGTATATGTAGGAAAAGTTACATTATCAACCGTTATAACATGTCATTTTCCTCTACGAGTAACCAATGACATGACAAGAAACTAGAACTTATGTAATATTACAAAACCAACAGTTATGGAGATAGAATTTCGATATATACATCACATATATTTTTATCCTAATGTATCGACGAATCACATCACTTGGAAATATGAAATTATTCAATTGATATATAATCCTTTTAAAGACAATTGATACAGGTAAGGTAACTTTATTGTTTTCACAATAACATTTACTACCAGTTACCAAATGGGTGAAAAGCGGACACGAAAATCTGACAAGACTCCACCACTCCATTGCTCAATTATGTCCTATAGCACGGTTGTAATGGCTATCATTACATCAATGAAATCATTAGCCATCAACGCGAATAAACACGATGAAACATATGTTAGACTTAATCAATATGGATGTGCAGCTCGTTATAAATGCTGCTGTCGAAAGTTCATACTCTAATATATTCTAACAAAAAGCACACACACTAATCGTGAATAATTTAAGTTTTCATAATAGAGAATGTAGTAAGTGAACCTCTACAAATCCCTGCTGCAAATGACACCTGTTAGCTCTAAACAATTGCCGAACACAATAGGCTAAAGCCGGCAAACTAAACACCTTCATTGCAAGGTCGAAAGTTCTATTAAATCGATTGCAACCACATTAACATATACGTGTTAAGCCTCTGTTTATATTATGTAACTAGTGTAACCTATTGGTTCATTTTGCGAATCCCAAACCTCAAGTCGTGAAAACGATTGTTAACTGCACTAACTCGGCATTAAGCATTTTATTTTTGCGCATTTATGATATGACTAAAACTAAACGTTAAGGACACTGAAGAAAATATTGCAACACAATAGAAAATTCGTGTCACTGCATTTGGTTTTGGGATATAATGACCTTAATCGGCGTAGGGAAATTGCCTTGTTAAAGTTTACCTGGAACACTATCACATGGGCTTAACTGATTGCAATAATATTCTGCAGTTATTGCTAACATAACACGCTCCTAATAATTAACGGGTCAGGAGGCATCCATTGCTGGCTTAGGTTCGCTTCCAAACAAGCCTCCGCCAGCAAAGCCCCATTCCGCGTATATTCGTAAACACCCTAATTAATTAAAATTAAAGTTTTTTTAAATTCTTAAATCTGCACTAAAATGTTTTTTTTTTTATAGAAGAGGGGGCAAACGAGCAGGCGGCCCACCATAAAGGTGAAGCCGCCGCCCATAGACACTCACGCGGCTGGTAGCTCGTGAGTGCGTTGCAGCCCTTTAAAGGAAAGGGGAGAGGGACGAGGGAGGGGAAAATGATGGGCCCCGGAAGATCTCACTCACCGAACGAAACGCGAGTACAAAATGACATATTTATGACAAGGTTAGAAATGATAGTGAAAGAATATAAGTTTTGTTAGATTTAAGAATAATTCAAGTTACACAATTTATTTTGTGTGTGTGTTTTTTAACGTCGGCCGTAAGTAAATAATAATAAACAAAAAATACCGATTGTATTAAACAAACTTCATATATTGCATGTCACTTAAAACGAAACTAATTTAATGATTAATGATAATCCGTTTAAAATGGACAGTTAGTATGTTATAGCAAATATTTATGCCGCTTACAACACTTTCTCTGATTGCAATTTATAATTTTATGAGGCTGCAATCTTGCGACTAGCCTTATCAATGTAGTTGCTATAATAATCACAACCATATTAATAGTATCGAGTTCTATTTTAACACTAACTAATAAAAGATTTCCTATTTATTAAACATTCATATATTTTATATAGGTTTAAGTCAAAAATTTAAGATTTAAGTGAAAAAAGTTAAAACTGTATAAGAAATAATAGGTAAGCTAATACATATCAAATTAAAAAAAAACCCACGTACACAAATAAGAAACAGTCTAGACTCTAGATTATCGTCCCTTTGAAGCGTCTAGACTCTGGACCATAGACAGCTATTACTTTAAAAGGCAACAGGTAATATTTATACCAATAATAATATAATTTGTATCTATAAAATCATAGTTCTTATTGTACATCTGTGGTATTAACATTAACATATGTGTCTATGGGCAACTATTTCACCTTTCTGGTGTGCCTCCTGCTCAATCCATGAAAAATAATTATTTGACAAGAAAAACTAATATAAATTTAACCGTTTATTCATAATTAATGAAAGCCCCACCCACATTTTGACGAAAATATTCGCGACATTTTATTTAATATCTTAAAGTGTAAACACAACCGTATTTACCAAAAGCTAATTAAGTGTAGGCAAGTTAACGTTATCACGGTAAGTCACTGTATACCAGTGTACGAGTACCTTATAGAACAAACGGAAGGTTAGGTTTTTGACAGTTTAAGCATATGTATATCAATAATTTTAGCATACATTGTAGAGTGTTGAAGCTGAGCAAATACTTCCAGAGAATACCACGCTCAACCAAATATTTCATGTTTATTAAAAATATATATTTAAGCCTATTTAACATATGCAATTTAAAATATTTAATTATACATTTTATTTCTCGTTAATTTCAATAGACGGCCTTGATATGATCAAGTTATAAGTCGCTTGGAAACTTGGCGTGTGAGAATACTTTAGATTTAATTTATTTTATTTCATCTGTATATTATTTCATGTCACGTGTGCTCTTGCCAATATTTCCATGCGGTAATACAAATGATTGCGGGATATCCTTTTAGTATATTCGCTTTACTACAGTGGAAACAAAAGAATACAACTAATTGTATTCTGAATTGTGACAACCACAAATCACGTCTCATCATCTAATTTGACATTGCATATTATAATTTATCTAAGTCATTTGCATCCAAGTATAAAATATCATAAAACATGATTCATAAAGTTAACCTAGTAATGGACAAGGTTAATAAACTATTCAACAATTTTAAATAACAATTACGAAATACCCACACCACAAAGAAACGGAATCGAAAATACCCGCTACGATAGTAATACTACCGATACGAATGTTTTTAAAATATCAATAACGTAACGAAAATTTGACATGTACCCATCTTTCTATAAGTACTGTATTAGATACATTGCGATAAATACTTTCTCGACTTGCGAGACACGTCAAAAAGTTACTACAGTAACGAGGCATCTGACGGCGTGTCTATGGGCGGCGATCTATTATTCCCGTTGAGTCCTCTGGTTTGTACCTTCTATATATATACACCAGATATACACCAGAGAAACTAATAAAAAATAACATGCACAATTCCTGTTCTATATAACGGTAGCGAGATTTAAACAGGCAATTTATATTGTCCTACGTCGAAGTAAGTATCACGATGACACAGTATAAAACGTATATAAACGCAATATCTACTAAGTAATTAATTCACAATTAATTAAAGACTAAATACACTACCGGCAAGATATGGCGGAAGACAGGGTGAGGGGAAAGTTTAGAAAGGAACGTGAAATTTGTATGAAAAGGTATAATTGTTTATTTTGTTCCAATTATGAGACAATCAATTTCCAAGAAAGTACAGTAAACATAGGTGCAGTGGTAATATGAGAAGTTTGTTATAAATAGAGCGTGACAAGTTGCGAGAAATAGGCGCGGTATATGCACAAGTCACTATAACTTAACATTCATTACATTATGGAATTAAGAAATAGGTATAAAACATTTTATTATACCTATATAACCCGAAAGTATATAATTAATAGAAGTAATTTTGATTTAAAGATGCAGAAGAAATTGTAAATACCAACTGCAATATATAAAAAATCAATAATAATTAGTTCCGTTATCATCAGGAAATCATTGCAGAAGAATAAACACTCTTGATAAACAATATTAAAGATTTCAAATATTATAAGCATCGTTTTCAAGTTTTGCACTATATCACTTATCTTTCAAAATAATTCAAGCTACCTGATAACATATAACGTTAATCCTATACTGCTACAACAATTATTGGACCTAAGCTTTGGATTGTATAAACCTTTAACTATTTATATACAAGTATGTGATCAGCCATCTGTTTTTCAACTATCTTTGATTTTTGGATGTACACGCCAGTTTTCTTACAATATTTTCCATCACCATAGAATCAGGTGTTAGTTGCTCATATGCAGAGAATCAAGCTTTGGTTGCTGGCATTTAACTTATACTTTGAGTATTTGTTTATATAATAATACATTCAATACAAAATTAAACTGTTAATAGTAATGTGCAATTTGAAAACTAACTAACTAGTTAAAAAAATTAAATAATCATAATGTACACAAAGAATTCTATAATGATTGACATTAAGGATGTCTGCTTGATAATATTATTATTATATTAGATAAGCATGAATGCATTAAGTATAGAACAGTAATTGAAAGATAATGTTATGATAAAGATATTAAGTCAGTTGTTAATTACTTATTATTAAAATATTTTGTAAAATACAATTGATTTACAATTTGAAATACCAAAACTACAAATTTTTTCGAAATATGCATAAAGTACTTACTTGTTGACATGTTATGAAGAGGGCAGCCCATACAAAAATTCCAGAGACAACTTGCGCTGTAGTGGTCTGGAGAAAAATGGCCTTTGATATATTGTGTACAGGCTCAGACATAGGCTGAGCTGTGACATTGATAACCTCTTCAGCCATTCTGGAATAAAATATTTAATGGCTAAATTTTTTAACAATGCAATGTTTTTTATTTTTGTTTATACAAGTACTTCATATAACATTATTTACATTCTAGTGCAACAATAGTGGTCTATTCATGGCGTGGCAAAATAACAAATTATATGCTAAACTTATTACAATATTATAGAAATAAAGTCAAATAATCATTGCAGAAATCATATACTACACTCTTGTTGTTTAAAACAAAGGTTGTTACAAAAGTTGAAAAGAAAAGTGATTTGAAGCATTTAGTAGAAATTGTATCTTTTTACACAAAAATGGTTTTATTCTTGCCCATTAGGTAACATCTTGGGGTGTCAAATAATAATAAGGCAAAATGCATGACATCATAGTTTAAGGAAAAATAATAGGTATTCCCTTAAATAATACTTTTAAAATATTAATTTTACTATAATAGTATGTACCAGACAGATTGTGTTTATAAAGCGTATCGAGTCACCTACTTGATAATTAGGACAATCAAGATTTATAATCGTAAAAAATTTCTTAAAGCATACTGAAAGAGCCAGAATTTAGCGGATATTCTAACTTCGAGGTCGTTCTTTTGACATTTTCTTGTTTTATTGCATTACTTTTCTAGTGAAGGGCGACTTTTGCTTACGTTTAAAGTACATATTTATCAAAATATATTATGTATGTTTACAAGTAAAATAATTGACAAACCTGATTATATGCCCCTACGTTTCTAGTATTATCTCTCGTTTCTTATGTCAATCGTAATCAACGCTAAACATATTGTACCAGCTGCTTCATAAAAGATCTCATTGATTTTCTTCACAAATATGTCACAACAAAAACAATTTACACTTCACAACGACACACTGGTTAAAATATCACTTCGATGAAAAACAGACACGAAAATGTTTGCTAAAATAGAGTTATCATATCAGGTAAAATCACAAAAGAAATGAATTAAAACACTAATAATCTATATTTCTCAATATCCGTGACGAAAGTTGGAAAATCTCGTTCTTTTTATTATCAGGGTGGCCATATAGCAATTCCTTAAAACCCTGAGCCACAGAGCGGACAAGGAAATTTTCATAGGCTAAATATCTCTTATTAGTATATGTTTTTTAGTATTCTACATTTCAATATTTGGTTTGTTATATTAATAATTGAAATGTTCAAAAGAAGTTTTCGAAGTTTGTTTCACAGTCTTTACTAATAAATATACTATTGCAAGTAGACTAAATAGCAGAAATAATAAATGTCAGTTGTCGTACTTACAGGAGAATTTGCAATGAAATGAAAATGGCGATTGTCATTTATCCATAGACAATCAACAAACTCAAAAATGTCCGTCGTTGCAGATGATACGTTTTTATTTTAATTTTCAATGTGTATTGTGTAATTAATGTGGCGAGCAATGTGAAGTACTTTCATTATAATATTTATAAATATATAATAGGAATATCAAATACCAAAATGATTGTCCAAGAGCCATTGCAGGTAAAAAGCTAAATTAATATTTCATTGGCTGCTGTGATCTTGCTTCTCGAAACGATTTAAAAATTCTGTTTATTTACAGGTTATTGTATGGGATTGCCTAAATAATTACGAATACGACAATGCTATATTCTTGGCAGAAAGATTACACGCTGAATGTAAGTTTATTATTTGTTTTGAAAATGAAAAGCTATACCATTTTTGTTAACAGAACTTGAGTATTGATTTTAACTGAACTATTTTAATTCTTGATTGATTGTGAAGTGTAGAATGTAATATAGCCATGTCATAAAATTCAAGTATTTAAAATGACTTAATAATATTTTTTTTATTCGTTTCCAGTTAATTCAGAGGAGACTGCATTTTTACTTGGTACCTGTTACTATAGAGCTGGAAGAATAAACGAAACACATCATTTGCTACAAAATATTTCATTATCACAACCACAAGCACGGTTCCTTTTAGCCAAATGTTCTGTAGATCTTAAACTGTAAGTATTTCCCTTGATAGTTGATAGTGTAAATATAATTATCAATCAATATCATAAAATATGATTTTAATAAATTTTCTATTCTTTTAAGTTATAAAGATGCTGAAAATGCACTTGGGACAAACATGGATGTTATTGTTTCGGAATTCGGAGAACAAGCACCTTATGCATTACAAATGCTTGCAAAAATCTACACTATCACAGAGAGAAAAAGTAAAGCAGTGGAGGCCTACCGAAAAGCATTAACTTTGAATCCATTTATGTGGAAATCTTTTAGTCAGCTGTGTAATATGGGTGAGAAAGTAGAGCCAAGTCAAGTGTTTCATTCAAGCTCTGAATTCTCATTTGGTGTTCCAACACTTGTGAATCTAGTCAACAACTCTGAAAATATTTCAATTTCTCCTTTTATTCCTAACAACAATAATATGACTAATACAGTTACACCTAATAATTCAGTCACTCGTACGCCTATGCCTATGTCAACTAGTATAACTCCAGATTCACAAGTTTCTGTTAAAAGAATGCACAGTGTTTTCAGTGGAATTGCACCTATTCCATTTTCACCTTCATTTGGTATGCTTCCAATGGATGAATCTCCAGCCACGTATACACCTACACTTACAGATTCTAATGAACAGAAAGCTATTCCAAAAATCGTCAATTCATTAAGGGCTCATGTTGGACAATTAAAGGATGTTTTCAGCCCCAGTGGTCCAAGATGTACGTTAGGACCTGCTCCTCGGAGATCATCAAGGTTATTTTGCACAAATAATAGCAGTTATTCTGTAAAAGAAAATAATAAGTCACCTAGCCGTAAATTTGTTGCACCAAAAAGCCCCTCTAGAAAAAATAAACAGCGTTCAGTCAAGAATGTGAAATCAAATACAGAAACAAATGAGCGAATTAAGAATGTTGAAGCAACAACACCGACAATGACACCAAAGAATTCTAATGTAATGGGGCTGCTTAACTTGCTAAAGGACCTAGGTGAGGCTTACAAATCACTGGCGTTTCTTGATTGTAAAATTGCTATTAAACAATTTCAAAATGTATCAGCAAAGCAAATTACATCACCATGGGTGCAAACAATGATTGCCAGAGCACATTATGAGCTAGCTCAATACGATCCTGCGGTGAAAGTTTTTTCTGAAATCAGAAAGCAGTACCCTTGTCGAACAGAGGGAATGGATATATACAGTACCTGCTTATGGCATTTGCAAAAAGAGGCCCAACTCTCTGCGTTAGCTCAAGAGCTCGTTGAGTTAGATAGAAATAATGCAATTTCTTGGTTAGCCGCTGGCAATTGCTTCTCATTACATAAAGAGAGGGAGACTGCTCTTAAATTTTTTAAAAGAGCTGTTCAAATAAATCCAGATGCTTCCTACGCTCATGCCCTATTGGGTCATGAATATTCTGTGGCTGAAGAGACGGACAAGGCATTGTCAAGTTTCAGAACAGCTGTTAGTATTGACCCTCGTAACTATGTTGCATGGTATGGCATTGCTACAGTTTATGCAAGACAAGAGCGATGGAAATCATCTGAAATGCAAATTAGACGCGCATTAACTATTCACCCCTATTCTGGTGTATTGAGATGTCAGTTAGGGTTAGCTCAAGCCGCTTTAGGTAAAATGGATAGAGCCCTTGCTACCCTTGAACGAGCTGTTTCTTTGGACACAGACAATCCATTGTGTAGATTTCATAGGGCTTCTGTGTTATTACGGGCAGGAAGACCACAAGATGCACTAGCTGATCTTCAACACTTAAAAGATATTGTGCCTAGAGAGTCCTCAGTTTACTATCTCCTTGGGAAAGTGCATGATAAATTGGGCAACTCGCGTTTAGCCTTAATGCATTTCTGCTGGGCTACAAACTTGGACCCTAAAGGCATCAGTGGACACATCAAAGAAGGATTTGACCCATCGAAACAGGAAGATAGTTCAGAACGACCATAAGATACTGTATCACAAGAAGCTAGAGTGTTCACAAAATTGTATTTTAAGGACCAGCTCATTTCTCTAGAGAAAATAATATTTGCCTTCATTTTGAATTTGACATTGGTTTTGTCTAGAATGCTGATCAGTACATTGAAGATATACCTATTAAAATTTGACTGAATGTTGTACATAGGGTTTCACTCATCAATCTCCGGTCACCAAACACCGCTCGTTGGGATTGGTTTGTGCATAGCAGTAGTATATTTGTTTATATAGATTAAGATGTGGATATTTCTAATTTTATCATAGTTAACTCTATAGCAAATAAAACCATAATTACATAAATAATTATATGCTTGTATGTAACACACAGGGCTTTGATCTCAATGTGGTGTTTTAAATTTAAATGTACGAAAACATATTTTTAGCTTTTGACTGTTTTTTTTATTCAAATCTTACAATTGTGAAATCAAACTAATTGACAATAACCGCAGGCGGTTTTTTTTTTAAATCAATTCAAACCTTAATGTATCAAAAATAGTTCGAGCTGCTGTTAAATTCAATACCTTAATATTTTATGTGTAAATATTAGTAGATTTGTGTCAATGAATGTATGAAATAATTAGCACTATTGTCTTAACTCACAATTCAAATGCAAAATGTGATTCATGTCTAGACAACAATATAAACCTATAAATCATATTAAAATTACGAGTGTTTCATTCAAATTAATTATTACACTACATATATGGTACAGAATTATATTTGTTACAATACCATACATTTTATACAAGTATGCTCAGAAATGTAGGTTCCGGTGTATTCTCTTAACAAATTGTATTTAATACTATAGTTAACGTTTTCGATTAGTTCCAAATACGCCCACCAGCCGCTTATAAACTTTACCACACACATTGTGTACTGAATTTAAAGTAAAAAAAATAATTCTTTATTCAGTTATATTATCTTTATATATACATAAATATTAAAATAGCATAATTTAATTTACTTCTCACATTTTTAGTTATGCTATTTTGTGTATCGCATTATCCAAACTAAAATACTAAAATTATTTTATACAAATTTGTGCAAAATGCTGTCCAAGGCCTTTCTTACTGTTGGGTCGTTTAATAGTTGGGCTTTCGGTTTGGGGGGCGTGACTTTAGGGGGTGGGGCTTCCTTCTTATCATTAAGGATGCTGAGGATTCTTTGCTGCAAGTCCACTTGGGTTTTATTGGTTGGTGCAGCCGGGGCCAGGGGTTCACCTAGCTCAATTTTCACTTGCTGTGCTCGCTTTTCCTAAAACGAAATCTTATGTATCATGCCTAGCTATTTAGGGTTTTTTGTACATATATCTATACTAATAATAAGACAGTAAAAATCGAAAATCTGTACATTAAATATTTTTCCAAAAAACTGAAAGGGGGCAATTAAAGAAGAGTCATAGAAACCAAAAATCATTTTTTGGAATTCTTGTCTGTCTGTCTGTCTGGTACGTTATAACTTCAAAACTACTGAACGCATTTGAACGCGGTTGGATTACATTAAATGGGGGCGTTGTCTAAAGTTTATTTTGTCAAAATCGGTTAAGAGAAAAAGAAGTTATGGTCAATTGAAAATTTACTTCAACCACTGCTTCAAAAATTTTAAACACTTATATTGATTGATTAGTTATATATTGTTAAATATGTTCTAATATAAGTTAATATTAATATTAAAACTTTTGAGCGGTAACAAAAATAACAAATAACGCAGTGCGCGCGGGCGCGGTTGAAGTGTTGAACAATGTGCTCGATAGATGGCGTTGATAAAATTCGTCATCAACCTAGATTTATTTTATTATTTTATTTCTTAAACCTATACAGCTTATCAAAAACAGTTTACACAATAAAAATAGATTAAAAATAAAGCCAAAATAAGGTTAAAATATAGAATCGGAAATAGAATCTAAGATCAGGAAAAAAAATAACAAAAAAAAACACGAACAGAAAAAAAAAATATATATATAAATACACATGAACAAGTGGAACTATGTGTAGTACGAACATTTTAGTGTGTGTGTGTATCAGTGTGTGCAATGGTGTTGCTGTGTGAGTGAGTGTGCGAGGTTGAGTCTTAGTTTTTTTTAAAGAACTTCTACTTAGGCCAAATATATCCATCGCGGTATTAAGATGCTTCATTGTGTAATGACTACCATGCAGTTCAAACTTTGTGTGAGTGAAGAGACTTTTGTCATTTGTCCGCATCCATTTTTCCACCTACATCCTTAACGTTAATGAGGTTTACCTTTTATTATTTGGTCAAAATAATAACCTCACAAGTACGTATAACTTCGTAAGAATTTTCTTTCAACTCTTAACCGCTGAGGAGTTTTACCTTCCATCATCAGCTCATCCACATAAGAAGATGACTATCAGAATATAAAATTGTCAGAATAGTAATTGCCTGTGCGTTAAATTGAAAGTTGCCCTCGATTTCCCTGAATCATCCGACCCTGTAAAGCTACACATCTCTGAGTAACACAGGCTATATATAATTTCAATTGTAACAAGATTTTAGCCCGTGAAAGAAGCCCTTTCGAGATCATTAAAAATCGCTATATACTTAACCAAATTACACGTGGGCGAAGCCGCGGGCGGAAAGCTAGTATATATATATATATATTTTGTTTTTTCCGTAGTATTATAGTAAAGCAAACTGACCCGGCAAACGTTGCTTTGCCAAAGAAATGCTTCTTAGTAATTTGTAGACAAAGAAAGGTAGTGTAGGGGTGGAATTCAATGGTGATGCCGATTCTCAGACCTACTGAATACACATATAAAATTTGGTAAAAATCGGTCAAGCCGTTTCGGAGGAGTATGCTAACTAACATTGTGACATGGAAATTTTATATACACGATAACCTTTTCTTTAGTAAAACTCCAGAAATAAAGAAAGCACTTAATAATTGTCTTTATACCTGTAGATATTCAAGAACTTTGTCATATTGCATCACGGTTAGTGTCCTTCCGTCAGCCAATTGTCCGAGGAGGGCGTACACGGCCTCTCTTCCCGAGGGACCTCCTCGCTGTACTTCTTGGAAGTTCCTTGATATCAATTGTAATGCATCCTCTAGAGGCATGTTTCTATGCTCTTGAAAAAAAAACATTACATAATCGCTATATATCTATTAATTATTTTAATAAAATAAAAACTTAAAATTATTTTGCATGAAAAAACGTTAAGTCGGCTCATTCCAAAATACAGTGTACGCTCTATATAGCAACACTAAAGGGAATGTGCATTTTATGGCGTTACAGAGACTGGTCGTTAAATGGACATATAAAGAATGATGGTATGAAATACAAGACAAACCAACAAAAGGCCAATTGATTTCGAGGAGAGAGTCTGTCGTTAAATCGAGTGACGTTACATAGTGTTCACTGTACTTTAAAACGTATAAAATTGTGTGTATATTAAGAGCAAAAACAAAATTATTTAACGATTGCAGTCAAAAAATCCATATACACACAAAATAATAGACACTTTCTTTTAAACCTGAAATTTACCGAATGTTAATATGGAAAAAAAATGGAGTAAAACATTCACTAGTTGGTACCCCAGACCGGGAAAGATAAATAAAGGACGCCAAAGAAAACGGTGCCTAGAGGAGATTGTTAGGGTTGCTGGACCTGTCAAGTGGAAGGAGGAGGCCTTTGCCAAAGGGCATACATAACATGAATAGAGGCTATAATAATAATATCATACCTTGAGGCAATCCATGTAATATAGTTAGTGTCAACGACCTATGCTCTTGATTCTGCGGCATCACAAGTATCGCGTAGAGGCAGCCTCGGGAGGCAATATTTCCCAACACTTTGCCTATGGGCACATCCTCCATTGGAAACAGAAGGTCCACGACTATGCCGAGCCTTTTTAATCTGCCCTCAATGTATTCTGCATATTCCCTGTGCAAAGAGTTATTTGTTAGTGTGATCCAACCATCATCATGTCAAATGCTTTCAAGGCAAGACAATATGGATTAAATATTTTAACCTTGATGTTATTATTATTTTTCAATTTGACCTTTAAGTACATTTAGGAATTTAATCACGAGACGTGACGAAAATAGGGGTTTTTTTTAAATGTTAAATTTTTATTAATCTGTTAAACATGTCTAATAAACTAAAAATTAACATATAATAACTCTATTTAAAAATGTTTAGTACAGTAGTCCACCAAAAAATATTAATTTAAAAAAACAATGGTTTAAAGATAAAGCTCGAAAAGCGGTAACTTGACTCAAACAGACCATTAAACCTAAATTTACAAGTTGTAAACGAAGCAAGGTGCTTTCTATATATATTTTCTGGGCACGGTATACGGATCAAGCTAACGTATACGGACTTACGTGAGCATTTTGGATACGACAATAATCTCGCAATCGTTACGTTCTGGCACTGGCAATTTCCGAGGATATTCTTGGTAACGTTCAAACCGATCCCTTTCTTGCCATTCCCCTGTAAATTACACAAAATTATATTAACCATCTGCAGATGCAAAAATGAGTTAAATATAAAAACGCACACATAGAACCCACTACATAATTGTTATGTCTTGACTCATCTGGCATAGTTCTCATAAATCTTTTCCACATAGAATTGTATCATCGATCACTTGTATCTATAATTATCTTCTTATAAGTCTACTAGAGATCCAAAACTGATCTGAGAAGATACCAACAACAGACTCAGCTGTTTTGTCATCATTTTTGTACACATATGAATACTTAAGGCAGCTACCAAATAACTTTTTTTATAGCTTTAATCCTGAATTAATTTTAATTCATTCAGTTTTATAGTCTCTCTTATGAAATTACAAAACAAAATTGGGCCATTTGACAAAGTGACAACAAATAATATCAAACCTTGAATGAATTATTGAATAAATGAGCCTGTAAGAAAATTTGGGCATTTCAAAATTCTCTACAGATATTACCTCTTCCTGGAGATCTTTCTCGAAAGCCTGGAGCACCGCGGCCCCTTCCTCTACCTCTTGGCATACCACGTCCTCTGCCTCTCATACCGCCAGTCTCACGGTTTTCAGTCCAGCTCCGATTATAGCTATCTTCTTGTACATCCTCTTCTGGTGGATTAATTTAAAAAATGTATATGTACACAGAATGAGTATTTTGTTTTACAACTGATATTTAATAGAAAAAGTTTTGAGCTAGTTACTAAGTTTATTAAGATAAAAGGCAAACAAAAAGTAACATGACTTTTTGATTAAGAGGTTGGTGCCCACAACTTGTTGTATGAATTTTTAAACAAGAAAATGCGGACTAGATCAATTCATTTTGTGACATTTAACTAGAAAGTTAAATTCTTCAAATTGTATATTTGTAAATGTAGATAAACATTTTCACAGCTTATGCTTACCTTTACACAAATTATTTTAGTGTAAAAGTAAGCTTTAAATATTTGAAAAAATCACAATTTATTTATTAGGCACCACTTTTTGTTGGTTATACACATAATGATTCAACATTATGTGTGATAAATTCAGTGTGAGGTTTTAAGTAATACCTTTATCTCCAACATAATTCCCATGGCTATCATAGAGGTCATCTTGATTGTCTTCTATCACTATTGGAAGATTTTCAGTCACAGGAACAACTGGCGGTAATTCTGACTGCACCATTATAGTGTCATTTTGCATTCTAAAAATGTAGACAGCATTACTACTTACATCATAAACACATAATAAGTACTCACAAAATGAGGCATGTCTAGCTGGTACCTAAAAAAATTTTGTAGCACATTTTTTAATGTACAATAATACTCATTCATATTTTTATTATTAGAGAGAGGATTATTTAATGTTTAATTACAAGAAATCATTACCTATAATTTAGTGTATAATACAAACTAGGTACAGACCTATCATTTTTCAAAACAGATCTGACACTCAGTTTCCTTCCTTTAAATAGGGAGCCATCTGCTTTAGAGATTGCATCTTGAGCACTTGACTCATTTTGAAACTGCACAAAGCCAAATATTCTATTTATAACGATTCCATCAATTGGTCCATACTGGATAAAATGATTGAACACTTCTTCAACTGATGAGTCGTCTTCCATAATACCTCCGACATAAATTCGAAGATGTGCGGTAGCCTTTTCTTTCATCGCATTGCGACCGAGGGTCAGCTTGTCTGAAATTAATATAAGTATTAAATTTTAAAAATAAAAACATTGCCGCAAGTAATGTATTGTATTAACTAACCTGCCATCGTTGCCAATGAATACTAGAAATATTCTCAATATCAACTTTTGAAAATTTTGGCAACTACAGAAATTAACGCTTATATTTTATAACATATTAAGAGATATTATGATAAGTAAAATCTGAACAGAAAAAAATATTAGATTTTTAAATAGAACCTCGGTACTTAGATTAATTCGTTAAAGTAAACACAAAACATTAAAAGCTTTCTGCAGACTCAAAACTGCACAGAATAGAAAAAGCAGAGATATTAAAATATAATATATACATAAAACATAACATATTGTGTTAGATATTAGTTGATAGTTTGTTTATTGATAATTTGAACCTCTTGCTTCCGATTTATAAGAATTGTATAATTTGTAATTGTAACTGATAGCCCATAGGTCACAGATATTGTATACTGGAAAGTTAGAAGATATGGACACTCCGGAGAAGATCAAAGTTCTAATCTTTAAGATCTAAATTGGTGTGTTGCCGCGTTAAGAACACTTTGGACAATTGATGTAAGCTTATCGTTATCGTATCAAATAAATACAATTTTTTTCATATATATGAAAAAAAATACTATTTATTTATATGTAATATTACAGGAATGATTTTTTATGTTTATAACTTTCAAATTTTAAAAACTATTTCTTCAAATTAAAATTATCCTCTATTTAACATCACCAACACGTTATAAGGTGTGGATTTGAATGATTTAATTTGCCAAGCTAGATCAATATATTTGTTTATAATCTGTTGTGTGTAAATTAAAGTTCACGAAATCATAAAATGTGGTAGACGATTTCATAGTAATACTTTTATTATAGCATTGTCTGTACTATAGTGATAGTTGATTTGTTGTCGGTTTTTTGCGCCCAAGTCAAAGGGCGTAGGCTATCGGCACCAAGAAGCGAATGAGCTCATTGCGAAGTTGAACGAGTGTGTACTGTATAATGCAGTATGCACACTTCGGACTGCAGCCAATAGATTACTTCGCCGAAGACTTCTAGAGTAGTGTAGTCTGTAGAGGAGCTACAAGGTGTATAGTTAGGTACTGTCATTTACATATAATCAAATCGATGGTCATATGAATGAAGTGTCAGTGAAGACGTGAAGTGATCTGTTTACAAATTAGTATTTAGGTTAGAAAGTAGCCCATTAATCCAGTTGGTTAATTTACTGAAAGTAAGTTATAGATTTACTGTTTTACATTTCAGTTAAAGTATTTAAGAAATAAGAAAATAATTACTTTTTTATATATTTTTTTATTTGCAATATTTATATGGTTTAGTTATGTATTAAACTAAAGCTTTCTAATATAACTTAATTATATAACTCGTACAATAAAAATATATCTTTTATATATAGTACTTGCGTAGGTAAATCTATTTGTTGAATTTAAAGCGCAATATTTAATTTCAAATAATCTAATTTTAGCTTCAAGGTTAAAAATTGCACATATTTTATTGTGTCATCCTAAAAAATTTTTAAATTTATTATAATTTATCTAATATCCTCAAAAATAGAGGTGTCTGTTGAAGATCATTAGCAAAAATATTTTAATGCCTTTTCGAAGAATTATATATAGAGGAAAAAGAATTTACAATTTAACAATCAAAAAAGCATTTAGTGGGAAGAATCTATTATACACTAATGTTTTAATATCTATAAGCATCTCTACCACTGGTGACTTCTTAGAACAAAATTATGAACTATATGTAAAGGAAATTGAGAAATATGATTATGGACGTACAACACAAATGGCTATGTCTGGTATGACAGCTGGCTTCATTTGTCATTACTGGTACATTTTTTTAGACAAAGTTATAATAGGTCGCTCAGTTAAAATGGTTATAAAAAAACTCCTTTTAGACCAGTTAATTTGCTCCCCAATTGTGATCATGTCATTCTTTGCTACTGTGGCTATTTTTGAAGATGATCCATTAGAGAACTTCACGGATGAAGTGAGAGAAAAGTTTTGGGCTTTATATAAAGCAGAGTGGTATGTGTGGCCACCAGCACAGATTATAAACTTCTATTTTTTGCCTACAAGATATAGAGTTTTGTATGATAACATAATTTCTTTGGGATATGATGTATATACATCTCACATAAAACATTTTAAGTCCAAGAAAGAAATGGAAGATTAATGGAAATGTAGATAGATGATTTTAAAATGTTTTTGTAACAATTTTTTTTGAATAAAAAGCTTACAATAATATGTGTTTATTTTTAGATGGCATTTTTTTCAGGCATCATATAATGCAAGCCATAGCTGTTATATGGAGGAAGCTTTCGTCAAATGTCCGGTCCTCTACCTCAATTACAAGATTAAAAGAAATAGGAAAAGTAGCGTTTAGTAATAAATATTTATTGTATACTAATGTAACAATATCTGTGAGCTTATCAGCAGTTGGTGATTTATTGGAACAGACATATGAAGTCTACACAAAAGATATGGAGAAATATGATTTTAAACGCACTATGCACATGGGTTTTTCTGGTGCAGCAGTGGGGGTACTTTGCCATCATTGGTATAAAGTGCTTGATAGATTTATTATAGGCAAAACCACTGATATGGTGATTAAAAAACTACTCCTGGATCAACTAATATTCTCGCCAATAATGATTGTAACATTTTTTGGTAGTTTAGCATTATTAGAAGATGATCCTGTCGATAATTTCAAGGACGAAGTGAGCGATAAGTTTGTTACTTTATATAAAGCTGAATGGATGGTATGGCCACCTGCTCAAATAATTAATTTTTATTTTTTACCCACTAGATTTAGGGTTTTATATGACAATACTATATCATTAGGCTATGATGTGTATACGTCACAGGTTAAACATAATAAGAATAATTTGAGAAATGCAGACCGCAAATTGGTATCATAAAATAGTAAATCGCTTTTAAATTACTCTACCGTGAAATCATTTTTGGTAATAGTGTAATGTATATATTAATTAATAAGAGATCAACTCGAGCTGTGATTGTACTAATAAATAATTTATTTTTACAAATATTGTTACCATGGTATAAATATTCAAGTTTACATATCAATAAATACATTAATGAATTGTTATTTAGTGGTTTAATTTGGTGTCATAAATGCTTCATCGGTTGTAGAATCTTGTTTGCTATTTCTTAAATTGTGTAAAACATTGCGAACAATAGAGTCTTCATATAGTTTGTCAGGCCAATATTCCGATTCTGTATTCATAGTGGCCTTTTCTAATGTAGTCATGCGACTCGCTCTTGGAGTACCAAAATGTGATCTATAGGATCCTTGATTCTTTTGGAGACCAAGTAAAGACGTCAATAGTTTATCCAATGTCGCAATATCACTTATATTTGAGTCTTTGTTAATATTTATTGGTACTCCTTTGGATATAATACTTGATCTTATTGATGGAGGAGTTCTGGATTGTAGACCAATTGTTCTGAATACCTGTAAATAATGTAGAATTTCATACTGTTCGAGATAGCCAACTTGATATAATCATTTATCACTTTTTTTCGTTACTAGCGCTAGTAAATAGTTTTTAATGTTAGACTCAGTTTTATTAAACGAGGGCTTTTGACAATGATTCAAACCGGGATAAAACATTTTTTAAATTTATGGAGTAGGCATTTAACACCAAATCAAAAGTTGTAGAGTGTTATTTTTTTTTATAGTACAGAGGCAAACGAGTAGGAGGCACCGTAACGGTTGATGCACACACGAGCTTGTTAATTTGTTGCCTGGCTTTTAGGAAGGGATAGGTACGCTCTTCTCTTGATATTTTTACTTTTTATGATTACCGATACAAACAATAACCAAATTGTACCTCATCTGCATTGTGACTTTGATAGCTCATACGTTTTACTTTACGGTAGGTCTCGTCATCGAGAGCCTCTTGTACGGCAGCTTCTAACTTATCCCGCATTCCTTCTTCATCTTGATTGAATTCCTCTAATACTAATCTGAAAATATAGTTTTATCGCTTATTAGTTATGGTGTGCGGAATCGATCATCAATAATCGATTAATCGATTAATGATCGATCATTATTTTTAGGATAATCGATTAGTCAATTATCATAATAATCGAATCGGCACATCACTACTTATTAGTTCTGCAGCGACATCTATAATCAACGACGAAGACAGTTCCTGAAGCGGGTAACGAAGTTCTCTCCACCGCTAATATATATACAACTTCTCGCCCTTACCCACTGGGGCATTCGGACCGGCATTGATTTCGAATGCATCCTTTCTTCAGAGCCCCAAAATAGACATAAAACTTTTTCTTATTTCTCTACTTATTCGGTTTTATTATAATGGAAAAGCCAACCAAAAAGCAATGTTTATTTATCCATGGGAAATTTAATTGAGGACGCCATGTGGGTTGTGTGTGGTGATTATTTAGTTATTTGACGCCGACAACATACACAAAGGACACAAAAACCAAAAATGCTTGCTCCTCCGACTTAATATACCAAAAATTGACCTTGCGCATGCCATGTAGGTTTATCATTAAGCAGTGTCGATACTGTTAATGTAAAATTCACTATTGATTTGAAATAATATAATTCATATTTTATTTTTATAATATATTTTAAACTTTTACTTACTCTGTCATATCATCGTCAGATACTATATTATTTCTGTTATGTTCACGCGCTATTTTGATGTCTTGTTCCCAAAATCGACGTAAATCGGGCGTCGACGTATAAGGAGCTGCGACCTCTTTTATTTTCAAAAACATTATGGCAGTTATAAAGATACAAATAACATTTACAATAGTCAGGCAGCAACTTACTATTCCTGCAACATTAATATGTACATTGTCAGATTCTATTTATATTAAAATAAATCAAAACCCCACATCTCGTTTATGCAAATCGTTTAATGGTCCTGTAAACAGATTATGTCGACTTTATAATAGTATTGTGAATGTGGACGACTCGGTTGATGTTTTTGTTTACCTTTCGTGGAGGCATTTTAAATACCAAAAAAAACAAACCTTTAAATCTTGATTGTGTTCGTATCTTATGTTATCTCTAAAATGTTTTAAGTTCCCATATGATTGTTTTGTGTATATACCTTGTTATATTATCTTATAAGTTTATTGTTTGTTAATATATGTAGCACATAAGATGTTTGGGGACAGATTTAATAAAATAAAATAAAAAAGTAGCGATTTTATAACGTTACAACTCTATTCTTTACAGACTACAGACTAGACTCGACTTTAATATAGTCTTGGTTTATTTGTAATTAAAAAAATATTTTTACCATTAACAGCAAATTCAATCGGCAAATAATTGTGGTACAGTGGTTCATAACTTGAATTTCCCGTATACGATTCCCCTTTTAAATGGGGTACTTTGACATCTGGATATAAAAGCCAAATGCATGCCAACGCCCAGTATAAACCCTGGAACATTTTTTAATATAGATTAAACGAAAGTAGTAATAAGAGTAGAAAATCGTTCGACGCAACTTTTGAGTTTGAACTTTATGCTTACATATATTAATCTACATACCATATCATCTGACATCGTATATACGTATGTAGATCCGTACATATAATAACCATAACAAACTTATTATTTTTTTGGTAAATCGCTAGTCACCTCTAAAGAACAATTAAGTCAAACAGAAGTCGAGATAATATGATTTGGCTCAGACACAAGGGCCCAATGTATGTATCCTATTAAGTACTTTCTTCTGGTTGCGAGACATTTTGTTTCATTAATAAAATTGGGATTATACGTACACAATTGACAACTGGTGGTAAAAGGGAAGCAGATATCGCGATGCCAATGAGAGGGCCCGCGCTTCCTTGAAGGAGTGCCAAAGCCACTCCTGTGCCAGAGGTCAATGCCCACAACACTCCCATCCATAAGGATCTCACATTACCCCTGTAAGTCAATAACAATTTATCATTGAATCGGCCTTTTTTGTGTATTATAATCGATTACATCAATTGACCGTCTTGGATAGTTTTATTTAGTAGTTAACCTATTTTAAAAGCAGATCGGTATTGTTCAATGCGATAAAATAACTGGGAAGTCTCTTGCCGGTTATTTGGCAGTAAGTGATGTAAATTTTGCTACGTTCATGTAAAATAAATGAGTAAATTTATTTTTGAACTGTGAATGCCAGTTGTAATTAACAAGTCCTTTTACCTTGCTTTCATCTCGTCTGTCGGCCAATCACCATATCCCCAAGGCATCTGAGTAGTTCCCAATATTAGCCCAAATATGAAGCCGAAAAGTAAGGAAACTAACATTCCCATTATGAGACTCTCGAAACCACTCTTTACAAGACTTCTATCAGCTATTATTGTACCAAATGTTATCGACATAACAGGTCCCATGAGTGGTGAGACTAACATAGCCGCTACTATGTTAGACGCGTTGTTCTCGACCAGACCAAGCGCGGCCAATGAACTGGAATATAGATCGGAAATTCAACTATCTTATACGTATTCCATTGTTTTTTTTTAATATGTATTAAGAGATGACATTAGATGACTGAACAAAAAAAAACATATACACTCTGATTGTGTATGTAATTTTGTAACCCAAAATATTAATAGTAGCCATATCGATCGCCAATCTTCAAAAGGCACCGTAAGAAAACGGTATATGTATTTGATTTTTGTAATAAAAATAATCTATAGATCACAGTGTTCATTCATAAATGTCGTTATTCAGTTTATACTTAAGATATATCCTAAGTATACTATTGAACCATATTGATTAAAAACTACGCTTAAAATTTCAAGTTCTATAATACCAAACGTATGAAATATTTTTTATTGATTGCAGATCTTCATTCCTATGAGGTCGTGCGTTTGAAGCTCGACTGTTGACAAATCGATCATGGCAGAAATGCAATCTCAGGCTTAACCATCTAGAGATGCTACGTCACTGGATATGTTTTATTTGTAATAAAATCTCGTATTGTTACTTACTCTGCTGTGATGATTAACGTAAGGTAATCGAAAGACAATTCACCACCCCCTCGTACGCCATCAACAACTTGCTTCACGGTTAATTTTGATCGAATCGACTCGATAAATTGACGCCAACGCCTTGCATCTTCATTTTTATTACTGAAACAATAAATGATTTATAATTAAAATGGATCGTCCAAAGTGTCCAGCTTTAAGCATGTAAACGTTATAATTATAACTTATTTTTTTATTAATATTTAAGAAATGAATGAATGATATATATATATATATATATATATGATTAATTAAATTAATTCCTAAATATCAGGACAAAATTGAGCAAGTTAGCTTACAGCTAACTAACTAACGGTGAGCATTTGTCTTATGCTTCACATAACAACGCCCAGATCACAGCAAACATATATGCATATTGCATTTTTGTCCATACCTAGCATCAAAACTGGAGTAGCTGGGGCTGATCTATATTAAACATAATACTAAACTCAGTGGCTTACACAAGCGTCAAACATAAATGTATAAATAACGAACAAACGCCAAGTACATTCAAAAATCTATGATGCAATAATTGTAACTCAATCTCCTAATAGCTTGTTAACAAAGCAAGGAAATACATACATTATAGTCTCTTCGTCATTGATTTTATTCTCGGACGCCGAATGTACAACATTGCATGGAAGGACGCTGTAACAATGAATTAAGTCATAGTTTTGTACAAGTTTACGGTTTAGTGTATTTTCACTATAAGTTACCTAACAATAGATTTGCATCGAACACCAATACCGAGCTGTGTGAGACAGTGTAGCATTGTTTCACATTTGTCACCAGTGGAAAGTGGAAACATTACTTCGATATAATTGCCCATTTTGTCGCCAATCCACACGACTTGTTCAACATGCAGTTTATTTAAAAGTTCTTGTAAAATCTGTTAAAATTAAAATATAGTGTTGAAAGTTAACGCGCCCTGCCTACATTGTTCGGTGTAAACGCACCGCAGTAAAACGAGGAAATATGGGTATGCCACAAATATGAACAAGTCTTAGAAACTTTTAAACACATAACAATACAATAAAACTTTTACAATACAGCTTGTCCTCGCGGGAGAACGTACTAATACCATCTATCGAAAAGAACAATGCCTAAGACTACGGTGCAAAATGTGAGAGGAGGCTATGCCTTGGGGATTGCTGAACTGTTATTTCACAAAAGCGACTACGCCTAACATATAAATAGTTCAGTATAGACAGTCTTATATATTTTAAGTACAATAATTTGTGGCACGCATTTTTTGTGGTACTTATAGTAGTTCACTGGGTATATCATTTAATGTATGTGGGATTACTCTTAAAGCCTTTTTTTCTCAAACCCATAAAGCACAATAACACAGATTACATATTAATGATAAAAATTAAAACAAGGCCAGAAAGTATAAAGGTAAGCGAATATATATATAAATAAACACAATAATCACATGAATATGACTTAGTGAAGTATTTTAAGTGAGGAACGAGCATATAATGTGAGTGTGTATTAGTGTTGCTGTGGGAGTGGACTCTTTGATGAGTTTGTTCTTAAATGATTTTCTTTTTATGATTAACAATAGGTACTGGCTCTGAGAAACAGCATTTAACAATACGTTAAATAATTTAGCACATACAAATAATATAAGAAAGTATATATATTACTAGCTGATCCCGACAAACGTCGTTTTGCCAAAAAATGTCTCTAAAAATAGATGTTGGCCGATACTCAGTCCTACTCTATATGGCCACAAAATTTCAGGAGAACCGGTCAAACCGTTTCGTAGGAGTACGGGAACAAACATTGTGACACGAGAATTTTATATATTGGATGTAGTTGATTTGATGGCATAAGTTTCATTTCAATAATAAGTTTGAGTGTTGACTATAAAATCAACAAAAATGTGTCTAATTTTTATATAGATTTTGCACATACACTTTCCATTGAAATCAGCTCATCATGTTCGCTTATTTTTTCTAATCTATGATCATATCCGTCATAAACCCTTTGAGTCAAATGTATTGGTATGCTTTTCGCGTTTTTATTTCGTAATTCAACTTCTAACTTGCATTTAGGTTCAACACATATTAAGTCCCTTGGTTTTCCATACTTAATTAAATGCTCAAAATCACTTGACGGAATATACACAACAAATATTACACCAGACATTTCTAATAATAAATGAATATCCAATGTCTCGTATATAAATATGTGGACTTAATTTAATTATTATGTTATTAACGTTTAAGTATCACTTTAGCGAAGTGCTCGTTAATTAGGTATAAGGAGGACGTAGAGGCCTTTTTCATTACCTGTAACGTAATTATTTTTATTATCCGATTTGTGAATCTAACTATAAATATCTATAAAATGTTATTAATCATAATAATGTACAATCATTTAAGTCTTATTAGTTGGGTTTTAACTTTTTTAAAACAAAATATTTAGCTAATTCCTTTTTTGAAATTTTTAGGTACGCTCATCTACCCATAAACACTCACAATGCGTTATATACGCTCTTTTTAAGGTTTATCCTTTGAAATACCTTTTCGTAACGTGGTGGTGAGGCTGTCTTATATGTTTGTTCTAATATTGTTTATGGTTTGTATTTATTAAACTAACGTACGTAACTTTTAAAACAAGTCATGTCCAAACGTTCAATGTAAGAAAATATTGTGACGAAACAAGCAATTCTTAAATCTCAAAAATATCTGTTTTTTATTAATCGGTTCTTGGTTTAGTTATAATTGGATTTCTGCAATTAATTTAAAAAGGATTCCTCTCTTGTTTTTTTTATGTAACACGAGACATACGAGCATGCGGGTCACTTCGAATGTAAAACAAAAATACATAGTAACAGTATTTTTAGAAGTGTCATATACTGTGTCATTGTCGATAAATAAACTTGATAAGGAATTATAGCACAGACTAGAATGTACTGGTAACAACAGAAACTAATCAGTTTTACAATATTATAACGAACGATACACTACAAGTTACGTACTAACTTGAATGAGATTCTAATGCTTTGTTTGAAACACGAAGACTAGTATCGTAATTGGATTTATTTAGAGTATAGTTCATCACGCTAGCTGTATTCGTGTCGTGACCCAATTCCTTAACAGTGTAACTAATATTTTAGATATTGCTTTGTAAATCTAGTTGTTACGGACATTGCGATCAGATGGTACAATAAGTAACCGTGTGTGCTTGGTATGGCATCATTGTTTGGTTTTAGACCATTAGTTTGATTTGTATGACAGATTTACACAGCCTGACGGACTGTATTGACTATATTGACCATACCATTGTAATATTCCAAAGTTGGATAAACAAGGAACATCTCTGCTTAAGTTTTGTTTATGAACGCCTATACTTATAGTATACAAGTACATAGGTAATGTAAATTTGTGTTATTAATTTTACATTTATGAATGTCAAACACACGTTGCCGCCGCCGTTGTAAGTGTGATGCCGGCCTTTATTGTAAAACGCTTTACGAGGGCCTTTAGTTGTATTGGTATAAAATGTTTTGATAAATGAAATGCGACAAAAAGCTTCTAAAATAATTGAAAGAAGCTCACTACTGCATTTCGTATTGTATTCATAAAACCAATGCAGTCCGTCGCCTTTCTTCTATTGTTTCACTTGTAAACTACGAATTTAAGAGGTTGGACGCGTTGCTTTTTTTGTTTTAATAGCTTTGTAAAATAGTCTTGCCAGTTCTTCTCGTCCGCTCTACGCCCTTGATTTGGCAACGGGCAATAAATGTAGGGTCAATTTTTTTATTATATATTGTTTTTTTTGACCAATCCTAAGTGTACTGTGTACTATATTTACCTATATGAATAAAGATATTTTTGATTTTATACAAACAAACAAGTGTGCAGTGTTAATTAGGGCTTCTTCAGTAGCTGTGGTAATTTAGACTAGTTTAACCACAACAGTGATTAATTAGCGACACACTTAGACAAAAAAGATATATCCTACCTAAACTTAGATGGGCAGAGAAAATATCTTTGTTTAACAACTTATAGTGGAGTCCGTTAAGAGGTGAGAATATAGAACGCCTGAACATTTTACATAACTAAGTAATTATGCAGCGGCAAAATCTGATATGCCACTACATTTCTTGAAGGAACATTACACATTTCACCGAACATAACAAACATAGTACAGTTCTGTAATATTAATGTTGTTTTTAGATTGCAAATGTGTAGAAAACTTTCCTAACCAATGTTAGTGCCTCATTAAATATGTACTTAAAGGCCGCTTATATCTGAAATAAATATCACAACTACACGTTCCAGGTATATTGTTTTTGCAGTAACTTTTATAAGTAATCAAGATTTTGAATTTTTTATATATTAAAAGTAATGAATTAGCAAATTAATTATGCGTGGCATTTTTATCGAGTAGTTAGTTCGATACATTTTTTAAAATAAATTATTAGTAATCCCAAACTTTGACTGTCACAAAGACGGTGAACACAATCATAAACAAAACGAATGAATTATTTCTGTATATACATAAATAAATAGATGTAATAGTTAAATCGAAATATCGATTAATCAGTTGCTAAATTCACGAATGGAGATAATTTGTATTACGATGCTAGAAACATACGGTGTTACAACATAAAATCTATTCTCAGCTGTAATATAAACTTGCATTAGAATCTTCACGTGTAATGTGTTCGGTTTGATGAGCGGTAACAAAAACAGCCGGCGCGCAGCCGTGTACCGTCGCCCTAGCGTAGGGCGGGCGGCCGCCCAGTCGCGGCTGTCTCGGCCGCCGGCGCGAACACGCTTTCAACGCGCGATCGATACCCTTAATACCCTTTAACTACAAATTAATAGAAAATAGACATTATATTAACAGTGATAAATAGCTTATGAAAGCATAAAGTGAGTTAGTTACATTTGCGATGCTGATATTAATATTTACTACATTATAACACGATCGTTACATTCCAATCGTTTTTTTTAATTAAAATTTCATGTATTGTAAATATATATACGACGTTGTCTGATATATAAACGAGATATCCAGCAAAGTGTTGTGTTACGTAAATGTTACGCGACAGACATTTCGAAATCGATAGATTATTAATTTCGCTCGCAGACCTAAAAAGCTGTAAAAATCCAGTGACTGCTTTTTAATTTCGAATGATTAAAGAAATATATAGATAACATACTGTTTTGTGAGGTTCTAAAAGCCTTTTAGTTTTTTTTTGCCCTACTTAAATTCATTTTGTAATAAAGAAATCAAATATCACGTTTCCGTTATATAAGTCTATCCTTGTGACGTAATGTTTTAACAGGACGAAACTAGTCAAAACCACGGACATTGTACGCATACAAGATTAACACCAATACAATGACACAGTTGGTATGTATTTCTAAAATGTTAAAGGGGACTACAAACAGCTGATATCCTGCGGTACTTTTAGCCTTGATATTGTAACCCTGCAAGGTCTTTTGGCCAGTATGTTTCTGGAGGTTATACAAACGAATGTTGGCGAGGAGACAGCTATCTCATATAAAATAAACAATAGTAAAGAATAGACATATTTAATTCTACATGCAAAGTTTAAACTATCAATTCATATTTAATTATTTTTTCAGGTATTATATATACACGATTATCAAACATTTAGAACATAAGAGCCGGTTATTATGTGTTAGCTTATATTATATTTGGTTATATACTTCTCACACACAGAAAGACAAATTTCTAATTTAATATTGACATACTAAAAAGGTGTTTTTTTTAAATAATCCGGCATTTTTTTATGTCGTATTAATAAATATTTTCACTCCCCAGTATACAATGGCATTACCGTCAGAAGGTAAAACAAACAACTTACCATTTAGTGACCACTATTTACGGCATAACAACCTTCATGGTACATTTCCAATATTTAATGTACTCTGGCAATTTTATTTAGACAGTATCAAGGATAGAGGTTCCTTCAAAGCTTTGGCAATTTGAAATAAGGTTTAAAAAAACTCGAACTTTTATTTAACATCACTAAATTTACTTAAATAGTTTTATGAAGCATTTTATAAATGTGACTTTATTATTTCATTCTTTTTGTATGAGTACACTTTTATTGTTCTCATTTTATTTGAATTCAAATATATTTTGTCCCCGAAGATACATCTTCGCATAATTTAATAATTATCAACCCTTTGTTCAATCTTAATAATTAATATTACTTCAGGAATCATATATCCAAAAATAGTACGCATTTGTAGTATATATACAATATACCCAACAAATAATCATAGACTAAATATACAATCAATTAATCAAAAATATCTTTATTCATATAGGCCAAGGTACACTTATGAATCGTCAACAAAATAAGTTTTAAATTTTCGTTTCTACATTTACTGCCAGTTCACAGACATAGACACCCACCTATGTATTATTATAGATAAATAAAAAATATACAATCTGTATATTTGGTATAATCTGTATATCGGTGTATTTTAATTTCAAAATGTAACAAATTCTTCGTTCAATCTGCATTCCAATAAGTTTTATTAAACGTCCTAGTTGCTTATCGGATGAATATGAATAATTAGATTATAATAGCGGATGAGCCCGAACGATTTCATTAAAATATTAACAAGTTAAAGCCCCTGAATTCGCTTGTAAGTGAACGCTCGCAAACAGGACATTTATACATTTCCTCTCCTATTATTTATTCAATATGTTTTTATAACATTGTCAAAATATTTTTATTCGTACATAGGTTATATATAAAAATGATTTTAATATTTTTTAAATTTAAACGAAACAGAAATCACCTTTGAAACCTTCGCCCTTGAAAGTTCTGAATAACTATTCAAACGGCTCATTAATCGCTTGATTTCTGTTGAATAGCGATTATTGTAAGATTTCAAATAATCATTAATATATATATATATATATATATTTACATATATATATATATATATATATATATATATATATATATATATATATATATATATATATATATGTGTGTAAATAATTAATCAAAAATGTTAATATAACATAAGAATTATTATATAAATGCGATTGTATTGTGTTAGCTTTTGGGTGCTTTGCAGCCGATGGTGATCATGCGTTTCGACACTTAGGGACACTTGCATACTCTACTCTCATACTCTCTTTAAACACTTATTTTTAGTTTACAAAATTACATTTAAAACGGCAGTGATTTGTGCAATGTATCCCAGAAATCTGTCAAATGTAATGAAATATGTAAATAAACGACTTTAGCACTACGTAAAATATTAAAACCTTAATACGTTCAACGAACCATCAAAATTAATCAATGTGTGACGCGCACAGTGATTAAGTTTGACTGTTTAACAGTCAAACTGAACAGAATACGAATTTCCATCCGTACCCCCTTGATGTCTGGCGCTACACGACTGTGCGTTTTTTAAGGCAGTTTCTGCCGCGCACCACCTCTTTGTGGAACCAACTGCCAGCGCAGGTATTCCCGATCCGCTACGACTTGGGGACCTTCAAAAAAAGAGCGTTCCTCTTCCTTAAAGGCCGGCAACTCACTTGTAAGCCTCCTGGCGTTGCAGGTGTCCATGGGCGGCGGTTGGCACATCACTCGAAGTGAAACGCCAGCTCGTTTGCCTCCACTCCACTCACATAAAAAAAAAAGAAAAAAAGTTTGACCTATTGAAATAATAGTAACATAATTAATAATATTTTGTTAAATGACACTCAAAAGTTGATAAGACTTATTCATTACTTAATTACTTATACATTACTTAGACATTTTTGCTATACAATAAACGTGTTTAGTTGATTTAAAAACGTGTGGTAGAGAAGACGCCGTCAGTATAACAAAAAAATATATGTAAGTCAAATATTGAATAGGACCATTTTGATCTACGCGACGCGATTTAGAAGTTACGTAAGAAACATATACTTGAAATATATACTTAAAAAACTGTTACATGAATAAAAGACTAACAAGATTTTCATCACTGTTTTGCGATGCTAATTCGCTATGCGAGACAAGCGCCAGTTGTTAGGTGACCAGTTATTAACCAAAATGAACTCAAGTCTTGCGCAATGCGAAGTTTAAATCACGTTTTAAAATGGTTTCATCCGCTATACACGTTTACTTGACGGACATGAAAAACAACAAGCAAAGACATATTTTCAATTATTAAATAGAAACTGATAGACATAATTACATGTGGACGTAAGTTAAATAGTATGTTATACTTTAAGTAATATCTTGCAAAAAAACTTTCTTTCTTCTGGCTTTCTTGCAAAAAAAATATAAATGCCTTATAAATAATAACAAAAATGACTTAGATATAGATTTATTCTCTAACGCAGTCGTAAGAAAACTGTATTTAAAAACATCTTACTAATTCAAATACGAAGTAACTACATATAGTTAAATTATGTTATAAAAACTCTTTAATTTTTCAGTTAAGAACCTGTTTAATACTCTGTTTGTGTCAGATTAAAAACACACACAAATTTTAATATGGGACGCACATTTCACGTAGGTTTAGCCCTTAGTTAAGCGCTGTCGCTTAAGGATACTAACATAAGTAATAAATATATTTACATAAATAATTGGTACTATAGCACCCAGACCTCAGGCAATAATTATTTTCATCACACAAGTATTATTTTGGTCTAGAATTTGGAAGACTCGCGTGCTGAAGTCAAATTTACAAGAATATCCATTTATTTATATATTTTCCAAGTAGAATCATTAACAGAAGTAATCGATCACTTGTGTAGGTACGTCTAAGTGCATGAAGAACCAATTTTGGAGGTATCAAAGTGAGGGTGCGACGATTCCAAATTTGACCTGCAAAGAGGCATAACATAAAAATGTATAAAATATATTCACTACACTAACAAATTAACATTTAAAGATCTCATATTAAAAATAAACACAATACTTAATAAATTAACATAAACATTCTTATTATACTACAGTAACTAAGCTCCATACTTTTATCGATGGGTTCTCTCGGCGTAGTGGCTCAGTATGAGATTCCCAACGTCACTGAATTATACATTTTAATCATACAATTTTAAATGAACGCAAGTGAAACACGAATGTAATTTTGGCTCGTTGAAATGAACGATGTAAATGAAATATCTCCACGTGTTTTCGTTCCCATTGCGAAACGAAAACCTTGAGCGGTGACCGAGTTATGTTTTCCATTGGAAATAAGACCATAAAATTTACTATTGAAATATTATAGCAATACAAAATTGCTTCTTAGAAGTCGTAGATTATTTAAGCTGGATTCAATTTTTCAATCGTTTTCTTAATGGTTAGTTTCTAGAGTAACACTTACATTAACATACATCTCTTTTTTGTTTTTTGTTAATATTTATTATTAATATTAAATTATTTGTGGGCGTAACAACAAAAAAAACTGAGGCTCAGTTATCTTTTAATCTTATCTAAACTGAATACTGACTCTATTACTCATATTTAGCAAAAAATAATAACTTATAATACGTAATGTTACAATAATGGTAAAGCTGGAAGCCCTACTACAGTTCTCTAGTTTTTTGTAACGAAACAATACAATAATAAAAATCTCACTTAAATACTAATTAATTGATCCAAATATATTTCATTTATGTAAGTTAACGAAATTAAAAGTTAATATAAAATGTATAAAATAAATTATAATCATTTTTTAATAATATAAAATTGCATTGGTATCACGTGTTAGAAGTGTCATTCTGTGTACCTAGGCGGAGTGGCATTCGATGTCAAGGTTGCATTTATTGAAAGCAAATTGACATTTATATAGAAAACACAGATAAGAAACGTATTAAATAATTATTTCAATAATTGGATAGGTAACTTTCTATATGGGTCTATGCTTTGGAATTGGCCATAGAGCATAATGCAGTCTTTTGTTTCCAAAATAGGTGACAGGATAAATTTACTTTTATTCCTTTTATGAATTCAATTCTGTCATTCCATTTTATGTAGCCATCTTGAATTTATGTCTTTTTCACTTTTCTCTTATTTTGATAATTTAATAAAAAATATCTTAAATTGGTAAAGCAAAATATATGTAGTAATTATATTTTTACAAAGTGTTTTTTTAAATTAATAACTAAATACATACATGTACAATATGGTGCACTAATAAAATATAGCCAAGTATATAAGTTTCACGAGAAAATTGAAACGATTTAAATTGCTATATTTTAAGTAATTTTTAATATCATAATAAAATATACATATTAAGGCTATTTTCTCTGAGGAAATGACCGAGCTTTTTTGTATGAATTGTTATAAAGGTGATGAAATGAGTTTTCATTTTCTTTTTCACCGTTGGTTGGTTCCACGGACGACTGTTGGTTGACGGTTGGTTGAATATGCGACGTCGATTGTTTTAGCTAAAACAACTGACATTTGGGCTAATTGACAAGCGACCTATTTACGAAATGACTATACATCATGGTTTCAATTCCTGAAATAGATAAATAAGTATATAAGGGTAAGAAGGTTTTATATGCAGTATGGGAGGCAATGTTAAGAGCCAAAGAGTGTCTTTATTGTTAACAATTTTACTAATGCTGGATTAACATTCGAACTTTGAAATATTTGGTGTAGAGCCTCTACGCTCTTAACATTGCTACGCGATACCTACGCCGTAGGTCGTTTTAAACTGATCTAACACGACCTAAATAACTCGTAAACTATTTTAACGGATTTATGTTGTATTCGCATTGTTTTTAACTTTTATGTTTAATATATACAAAAAGGTATTCATTTTATATTACACATACTTATAATATTTTATGAAAACACAGTGCAAATTATAACAAAATGCTTATCGTATATAACATATCACGCGATTATATAGAGGAAAAGTCTGTAGGTAAGGTTCATAATAATGAAGATATAATAGTTTAGTTTTTTATATCACTATATCTGTAAATAAATAACCACTGGCTGTATTGGAACTTGATTTATTTTATTAACCGACCAATTTGTTCAAACTTGGCCTAGTGTATTAAGTATACGTACGTCAGCAAATTATCCATAAAGCTGTTTGGTGCTTATTACATACCATTTAAATGTCCTGGAGCGTTAAGATCCTTGAGACAAGGACATTACGTCGCCAACTCGGTAATTTGTCTAGCATTCTATTACTCTATTAACCTTCTTACTAAATACATTATATATTGAGATTAATTGAATTATTTGTTAATACTTGTTATTATTAGTTAATCAATACAACAAATCAGCTACATAATAGCAGCTGTTGATAGCCTTGATAGGCGTAGTTATTTAGATTTAGGACGATTCAAAATATTCCTATGTACCTGATACCTGGTGTGTAACTATGTACCAGAATTATAAGATTTGGCTTTGGACTTGGGTCTGACCGACCGTGTTTGAAATGTGTGTTTTGCTAGGAAATCGACGTGTTCATAAATTTAGTAAATAACAACTAATTTTATAACAACTAATAAATTAACGATAAACTTATTATTACTTTTTTTGATTAATATTTTAAACTATAATATATTATAGAATAAAAAAAAATTAAAAACAAAATTTCAAATGTTGTTTTTCATATATAAGCAAACGTGTTAGGGTCAATTCACGATCAATAAAAGCGTTAATTTTTTTTATCAGTTTTCGATTACAGGACTCGATATACAACACTTGTGACATATATGTTTCATATATTTTTAGTTGTTTTGTATAAATACATGTATTAAATATAAATTTTTTACGTCTTTGACATTCACATAACACCAACCGGCATGACATTTAAAATTCTATCCAATTCCAGACTTTTACATTGGCAGACTACTTTTCTGCATAATTTCATAAAACAATCCGTGTTGTTCAACAAAATACGTTTAATAAGCCATAAGAAAACCAATAATGCATAATAAATACTATGGACAGTCACGCAAAAGAATTAGCTACGCATTACCTTTATCAGCATCGCAAATTTATTATTATGTGAGAGTCATTTCCTTACTAGATCTTGAACGGATTCAAATGGAAAATGTTAAAATAGAGTGTCTTAATCAATGTGCGTAAGGTGATTTGTTAGATATGACGTCACTCAAGCATGGCGTCAATTTGAGCCGAAGGGCGTGCAGGCGGGCGTTTGGACTCTTCACCGCCGCTGCTCTACTGACTGTCGCCAACTCAAATCCTGTTGAGGTAACTTTTTATTTATATAAGACCGATGCAAAAAACATACACAAGGTTAATACAACACAATAATTCTTAAGCAGAGTCACATTCTGGTGCAGAGTTACGAATAAGATTATAAGAGTTAGATAATGCTTAGATATGGCGACTGTAGAGTCAATTGCCATCAAACAATTACTGATAATTAGCCAATAAAACTTATAGTCAATTAAACATTATTTTTTAATCACTATATAAATCAATTTGTCGTATCACTGCCTGTGTGTGTAATAAAGGGTGAGATAAAGATAGAGTCTACGCGAATTAAGCGCATTCAGAAGGTTGTAACCTTTACTTATAAGATACGGATTATTTAAAATGTTAATATAACGTGGCAATATTGTCGCTGCTTACTTGCCAATCAAAAAAAGATCAAGAATCAGATTTATGTTATTTTGTTGTCAAACTATTTACCTTTAGACAAGGTCCCCGAAACTTGAGATAATTCTCAAGTCTCCTTCTAAGACAGTGCAAGGTCAAGAACGGCAGCTGGCAAGAATTCAGCACAATACAAACTTTTATTAGAATAAGAGCAGTTCGAACATATATTTATAAAATCCTTACTTGAATGTACTCGTATTGTTTGCTAAGAAAGCATATCAGTGTTTATAATTTAACGATAATTTCCAATACGACGTAAATTATCAGAGTCATTTCTATTTAAGATCTAACATTGTACATTCAATCAAACACAGTATTTTTTTTAAATGGTCTTCGTTAGGGACGGCTCTTAATCTAACAAGATGGTATCTGGATGGTGGATAGAATGTATTCCAGCAAATTATTTCTAATAGCCATTTTAATGTATGTATTAATTTTAATTTTTAGCTAAATATTAAGTTTTAATATTTTTAATAATTCTGTGGTTACTCAATACACCATAATAGTATTATCAAATAACCTGTACGGAATACTAAAAGTAAACTTTTACAGGGTACGACAAAAACGAGTCCGTCCATTGAGGTAGATGGGATCTCAACGTATCCAGGGCTTGGCTTTGGGCCCATGGGTCCCGTGGCACCTTTACCCGGAGAGCCTCCGGGGACCCAATTGCGCCAAAAGCAAGAAATCACCACATCTACCCCAGCAACGGAAGAGCCGAAGAAGGAAAGGACCATTGTGATAGCAGCGTTTGAATTTCACCGAGTCGAAACACCATTCTTGATTGGAGTATGGATTTTCTTTGCGAGCATTGCTAAAATAGGTTAGTATTATAAATATCAAAATCTTTCAAATGAGTATTTCACAAATAAAACACGTCAATTCATAACGATAGGGTTTTTTTTTTAACAAATAGCAAATACAATCGCATTCTACATTTCACGGTATATATTACTTAGAAGTATAACGAAACGATATAATGAAAAGTTAATGTATCTAATAATTTAGACACTGGACTGAAAATAATTTTCAACAAGCTTTATATTTTTCATACAAAATCATTCATGTTTAATAAAGAGTTGCTTCCCATTCTGCACTTTCTTAGACACAGAGTTTGAACCACTTTGATAGCTGAGGCGAGATTTTCTTCGTCGTTCCTCAGAGGACTTCACGGTCAGAAGTCGTCTTATGTTTGCGGGTTAAAAAACTTTTTCTTGTACTCGCAGTGTACAAAATGCTTAGCGATTCCCTTCTTTTATACGTCAAGCATTTATTTAACAGTACACCATTAAATGGTGTTTAAGCAGCAATTTGCAACAATGGGTAAGATTTTTGGCTTAAACCCTGTATTTATTTCGGAATTAGCTTGTTTCCTATACGTACCGTGCGAAGGACAATAGCTGTCAATTTCGAATGAGCTGGTCGAATACGTTGCCCGCTCACCTCCAGTAACGTGGTTTGTGAACTTATCCTCATACCGAAGGGTATGATAATTAGAAAAGTATGTCTCCATTTTATCCGTACTATCTTTGAATGAAGCGTTCGACCTATTTGATTGTAATACATTGCTGCATGAACCATGTTTATTACGAAATTGGCAACCAACATCTCTAATGTAAACTATAACATCCGAACTTTTCGTCCTAGTATTTAGGTTGTTACAGTCAACACATTCATACTGACATGATTTATTACTTTTGGGACACGCGCAAGATATCGGGGATTCATTGTTGGTCGGTGATTGTTTTTGATTGGGTGAACATATCGGGGACGTACGATTCTGTTTTGGTATCAATGTAGGCTTATTCGTAGCATATTCACATGTGTTGTGTGTGGCATGAAAATGTTGCTGGATATTACCAACTGATTCGTTCTGGTACACATACGCAGGAGTGGAGTAGATATGGCGTTTTAGATTGTCCTCGTCGTTGTGTGAATTATTTAAAAGGTCATCGTAGTCGATTGTTTTAGAAAATGGGATGCAGAGGGGTAAATTGACACAACGAGGACGGTGAAGACACGGTGGAATATACTCACAGTTATTACTTAGTACTGTTATTCGTTGACAGGAAGGTACGACCGTGCACGGCGGGTGATGTCTGCAGGCTTTCGTGACTTTGATTGTTCTTGCATTAGTTTTTGCTTCCACTTTAAAACATTTTGTACTGTTTGCAAATGCTTGTTCAGAAGGTAATATTTGGCAGACCGGAACCATTTCACACGGTGGGTCATGACAACACAGGTCCCCATCGACATTGCATCTTTGGCTAAAACCACTTATGTATGAGTGTTGAGCTGGAGACGAGCTTTCCTGTACATGACAATTCATGTGCTCTTCTTCCATTATACTTGTTATTTCAATTCTTTGCTTACATTTAGGACATATTACATATCTTGATTTGCTATAATCCTTATGTTTGGGACTGTGGCTGCATTTCATTTCATTGGATGTGTGTTTGGATATATTCTTGTGATATACTGTTTGGGGTGACATATAATTAGAGACTCGTGCTACATTATATTCTGGTGCCATCCCACTTGATTTGGGACTGGTGACTCTATCTACAAGATTTTTTGTACCATGCTCCGTAGTTATATTTTTATAATGAGATGTTGTAGTCTTCAATGAACGTGTTACTTGATTCGATACTGTTTTGCTATTTTTAGCTAAATTCGTTAAAGATTTTTTATCAGTGCATGGGCAAGCGTATGAAAATAATTGACAAGGACAAGGATTATCGCCATCATTATTTTTAATTCTATTTCTTCTTTCATCGGACATTGGTTTCGTATATTCTGTTTTGTATTTTGAATATAACCAAATTTTTTGATCTTTTTCATTTAATTGTTGTTGATAATTCGCTTCTTTTTTGGTATAATCTATGTTATTTAAACATATATCCGAAATAATAAGTGAATTGCTTTTGATAGGCTTTTTAAATCTTCTATTGATTTGAACACTGTCTTTGGGTGGAATCTTTGCCTTAACAGTAGTAGTACACTCTTGGACAATAGCTTTCGATTTAGCATCGAAACCACTATTTTTTAAGCTTCTCTTTGCTTTCAACGAAAAATTAATGTTATTAGTCGAGACACCGAAGTCGGCAACACAATGATATGAATGCCTTTTAGCTAAATTATCCAGATCGTAGAAGAGTGTGCTAGTCGAAGGTGACACTGATTTGTCACTGGATCTCTTGTTTAATTCATAATATTTTTCACTTGTAACATATGGTGTTTGATATACGATCGATTTTCTAACCTCGGAATATTTTCTATGAGGGTCAACAGAAATTTCACGAGCATGACACGGTTTAGTATGCTTTGAATAATGAACGTCGTTCCTTGTAGGTGGATAAATATCATAAATACTTGTATGGGACTTGGCCTTGTAAATTCTTGTGTCGCAAGACGAATTTAGTACGGCTGCCATACTGGTGACATTACTTTACTTATTTGAATAATTAAATTTCCACAAATCACATGTCGCGATAAATGGTTGATTTGACTAGAATTTTTTTTAGTTAACACTACATTTGCATTTGTATTTACAATTTTTTGGTATAAAATTGACATATTTCATATGCCAGATAAAATAAGTGACACAGACAACAAATAATATAGCATAAAAGTTTCAAATAACGCTTTGAATAATATATTCATTATACAATTAGTAGATATTTTAAATCATAAAAAATAAATTGTGCCGTAAGAGTGATAAAAGTTTTATTTCAGGTTTTCATATGGCTCCTAAACTATCAAAAATATTTCCTGAATCCTGTCTCCTCATATTCGTGGGTGTGCTGATTGGAGCCCTGCTTCTGAGCACTCATAGCGTCCATGTACAACCATTAACGCCAGACACATTCTTCCTCTACATGCTTCCACCAATTATCCTGGACGCTGGCTACTTTATGCCCAATAGATTGTTCTTCGATCACCTGGGAACGATACTTCTGTTTGCTGTTGTAGGAACAATATTTAACACATTAACTATTGGTAAGTAATAATATGAACTTGATTGATAACAAACAGTCTTGAGGTATATACGCGGTGGAGAAAGCAAGATTCAATGCATCATCGGACATTTTCGATAATTGTAGTTTATCCACAAAAACCTACAACATTCTAGTTTTTTGTATTTCTATACATTCTTCTAACATCAAAAATCATTTTAAATTGTATAAATAAACATACTTACTGTATAACAAACCGCGAATATTTTAAAACTTTCCCCAAAGACAGCAGCTACGCTCGCGTATAGAAGTTAGTCTAATATTGAATATTTGTAGGTCTATCCCTATGGGCGTGCGGGCAAACAGGCATGTTTGCGTTCCAAACTCCTCTATTGGACATGTTACTCTTCGCAGCTTTAATATCAGCTGTGGACCCGGTCGCTGTGTTAGCCGTCTTCGAAGAAATTCATGTAGATGAAATTTTATATATAGTAGTGTTTGGAGAATCGCTTTTGAACGACGCAGTAACAGTCGTTTTGTATCACATGTTCGAAGCTTATACGTACGTATCAACTATTCTCACACTAGTTTATTTATTGCATGAAGTTTCGTTCTAGTTGTCCTTATTGAGGTATGGGCACCTTTCAATGCCTTTAAATTGTTTTTATCTATGTTCAACTACAGCCTCATGTAGTTGATGTACGTCTAGTAGGATTTACAAAGATCTATAAAACTCTATATGAGAAAATATAGGTACACAATCGAGGATCAAATACCCTTGGGGTTAATTCTTACCTACTAGTGTAGCCATAAAGAAGTACATTATATTATTGATAAAATAGTTTTTTTTATTCTATCTTTTGGTTCTTCGAATAATGTTAAGTACTTATTGTGTCAAAGCATTATATATGTAATTGACAATGATGTGTGTATTTATTAAGGCACGAAAAAGAGAACGTAACATTGTTTGAAATGTAGTGAAATTACTTTAAACAATAGGAACTTAAGTTGTGTTTACTTTGCAGTGAAATGGGACCATCAAAATTGATGTATACAGATTTTCTTGCTGGTTTCGGATCATTTATAGTTGTGGCCTTCGGTGGGACATGTATTGGGGTGGTGTGGGGTTTTGCAACTGGCCTCGTGACACGATTCACACATGAAGTTAGAGTTATCGAACCAATTTTCATCTTTGTAATGGCGTATCTGGCGTACTTAAATGCTGAGATGTTTCATATGAGTGGGATCCTTGCGTGAGTATACATGATTTACTTTAAAATACTTACTTAAAATATATGTTTGATAGATTTTTGTGGTTGTGTTTATTGGTCTTATCGTAAACTAGATGTAGAATGTTATCTATTACATACATAATAAATTCTCTAAACAAAAATGAACATTAAACTTATAGAAAGTAAGAAAACACAATAAATTTATAAAATATTCAGTTACAATAACGTCCACCATCTTATAGATGTATTAAGCTGTCAAAACAAGAACAATGCCAGCGACATTGTTCCTTAATTATATGAAAAAAAACGGTGAATATTTTTTTCATCAGAATAACATTCTGCGGCATCACAATGAAGAACTACGTCGAAGCTAATATATCGCACAAATCACACACAACAATTAAATATACAATGAAAATGTTGTCGTCGTCATCTGAAACGATTATATTTATGTTCCTTGGTGTTGCGACTGTCAATAATAATCATGTTTGGAATACTTGGTTTGTTCTATTGACGATAGTTTTCTGTTCCGTGTTTCGTATTATAGGTACGTATTATGTGGTATTTGAACTAATAATCATATAATGCCAATGTAAAACAAAACAAGGAAACGCTAAATCTAATTTGTTATATTTTCAAAATTAATATTCAAAAGTTAAAAATGACATTTAAGACCCTTATTATGTCACTGATCTACTGTTTCTTTGTTATTTGAGATTACCATTACTATAATATATGTTTATTTTCAGGAGTGTATATATTAAGCGCAGTAGCAAATAAGTTTAGATTGCACAAATTAAAAACCGTGGAAAAGTTCGTCATGTCTTACGGAGGTAAGTTGTATTCAAAAAATCTATAATGCCTTCGAACTTGTTTCTTAACTCCGTTCAAGATGTCATCGACCTAAAAACCTGATGATTACAATGGGTGGCCGATATTTTATTGGCATCTTTTACAACCTTGCTTTGAAAAACTGATAGTATTTATAATTTATTACATATTATTTACGTGATTAATTACGCTTAGTAATACGTTCACTGTTCTATCAGTACTCTATCTGTTTTCGCCACACCGTAAGCAGAAGGTCTCTGGTAGAATGCAAACGCTACCCCAGTAGTCTCCATATGCGGAATCGTGGGTTACGCCCGAGGAGTGTTTTAGTGGGTATGGCTCACCGGTCCTCTGAGTAGCAGAGGTTTCCTGTTAAGAGAGTTGAGTCCCACTTACTCCGTGACCTTTAGGTTGCGGGAAATGCGTAAAGCATTTCCTCCTCGGTTATCAAAAAACAAAACACCGTAAGCAGAAGGTGACAAAAAGTAGTTACTACTTATATAACTTGTTAAGAAAGCATTAAGACTTATTTATTACGTATGAAGTAAGTCTTTAAGAAAATTTTACATTAGGTTTGCGAGGTGCGGTGGCGTTCGCATTGGTGCTATTAATAGATCCAAAAGTGGTGAAACTCCAGCCCATGTTCGTAACGACGACGATTGCAGTCATATATTTTACTGTCTTCATACAAGGGATCACGATAAAGCCATTGGTGAAGATACTTAACGTAAAAACTGTTGAGAAACGTAAACCAACTATGAATGAAAGGATTCATGAAAGGGTAAGGTTCTATTTACGTAAATGTTGACATCATAATTGAAAAAAAAAAAACATGTGAATATCGAATCGAATATATCTTTAACATAAGTAAAGAAATTCGTTAGAAAAACTCAAACGCAAAATATCTTTATAAAGACGAAAATCGACGTTAAATCCACATCAAAATCTATAAAATAATCTTTTCTAAAATATTTGTGGTTGATAAACACATACAATGTTATTAACTAAACCTGCAAAATCCAGCTCGTTAAGGATAGATGCACAGCATACATAACTATTATATTGAAGCATTATAAAGTTGTATTCTTTCAGTTCATGGATCACCTTATGGCAGGAATTGAAGATATATTGGGAAAACATGGAAATCACCATATACGTGATAAATTCAAGAGGTTTGACAATCGATTTATCAGACCATTCCTATTACGCAATTATCAGGTAATTAGAACGCGTGGAAACAGCGAAACGGACGACACACAATTTAAATTCAAAATAATTGTTAATTAAAAAGTTACCATAGTTTTAATTTTTATGGTTTTTAAAATATTATAAACGTTTCAAGTAAGTGAATTTATTTGTAAATTCTGACATTAATTCTTTTATACGAACGAAATTCCATTATCTATCCATTTTTTTTTACTAACCGTATTAAAATACGCAACTTTTAAATGTCAACATAAAATATCCACAGATACATAAAAAATACCCTAAAATTACTTGCACGTAAAGAAGTTTTTATACTTTTGCTTTTGTCAGGGTGCCGAGCCAAAGATTCTAGAAACATACTCTAAGTTGGCCATGCGTGATGCCATAGAGTACATGCAGAGGAACGCCTCAACTATTGGGAATATATCCGGTGCTGAGTCAATGTCGGCTATATTTAAAAATTATACTAATGCCAATTTAAATGGAAGGTACGAACACGAACGAACATAAACTTATACTTAGCCAGCATGTTATCATGTAATAGAACTACTACAGCTAATTCTATCCTAATATAATTTTACGAAATAAAACATTCATATTTTAATTACCATCTTGCATGTATAAATGACAGCAAAAGACTTCTAGTGTGTAATTCAGTATAAAGATTTATTCATAATCTGTTAATTCACGGTTATAAGAACCTTAAAGGCCGTCTGTATTTCCAATCCCATTATAACATAGCACCTTCGTGGCATTCAATACAGTTGAACAACAAACACCTTTTGTGTATTATCTTTCTTTAGCGTGAACGACGATAATTTCCAGATATAATTGTGTCTGTTGACAGCTCGAAAGTATAAAGTTTCCAATTTAAATTCGAATACTATGTCAACGATGCATTGTTCATCTGTAATTACTTGCGTTACGCGTTTCTTACAGTTACCAATGTTTTATCTATAGTTATACATATTTTGTGTCTATAGTTGTTATATTTTCCATATATAATTTAACTATTAAGTACTTATATTTCTGATTGCATCATTATATATTATGCTGAATTATCTGTTATCAGGATTATAATATGTTACTTGCATTATTAACCCAAACACAATAATAATTGTATTTAATAAAGTAAGCTGGTTAACAGTAATTTTGCAAAAATATCATCAAGGAATAACACTTACGTCTAATATCTTGTGCGCCAGTCGGACCCAAAACAGCTGCTTACCACAGAAATTACAGAACCATCAAACGTTATTCAAAAGGCCTCTAATACATTAATTTGGTCAAAAAGGTTTTGATGAATTTATTTTTCAAAAGAGGTTTTAATAAATTTATTTCTTTAAAGAGGTTTTAATGAATTTATTTCTCAAAATAGCTTATAACAAATTCATGTATAATCATAAAAGACATGATTCATTTAAAGATATGATTCTACATTATAGAACATTGTCGTAACATATCAATATACTGATACGTTCAAATACTTTATTACATAATCATATACATTGGATATGTATACATCAATGTATTTTCAGTCCAAGTTTTAGTCAATTAGATTCATCTACGTGGAATATTGATATGCAAGAATTAGAATACAATCCGTCCAAAAAGGATCTAACGGATGCAAGAATACACCACCTTCTCGCTGAAGAATTGTGTAAACCTTACAGACGAGTAAGTATGACATATGCAATATTTTTTTGTATGTAAAATGGATTAATATTATAGATATTCAGTAAGGACAGCCGATATATTGAGATTATTTTTAAGTAAAAAGGTTTTCACCTAGATGTTATAATCGGTCCCGACACTCTACCACTCAGCACTCAGGAGTTATATAATCCAATTGATCACAAATATCTATTTAATCTAAACGACTTTTTTAACTCATTTTACAGCATCGTCGTTTGAGCTACAGCCGTCATGCAGTGAACGACCGTGATTTGGGAATGCAAGTGAATTACAAAACTCACATGAATATACGTAGACTGGTCGGTGACAGAAAGCATCATCACAAACGCAGTAAGCGAGGGAAACAGGTAATAGTTAAAACCATCATATTGATTTATTATTTTTTTTTATTTTATTATATCTGTCCCCAGACATCTTATGTGCTAAATACATTTTAAAACAGTAAACTTATGAGATAACACAACTAGGTTTACACATTAGACAATTACTTTATTAGACGTTACTGAGATAAATCTATACGACCCTTTCCCGAAATGAATATTCATCTATATAAAGCTGAATATTAATTTTAAATATTTCATGTTTTTAATATTAATCTATTGATAAATAATTGTATACTACATTACAAGATGGGATCAACATTTATCTTAACCTACATTGTCTATGGAGATACATTTTAGGTCGATGATTGCGCATAAACTAATAATTTGTTCGAAGGGCATTAATATATTGTTGGAACATCGCCAGGAAATATAATCTGTATGACGAATGTGTAGTCATTTTAGTAAATGAATACTTTTAGTAATTCACTCTCGGAATCACTTACCACCTACCGTATATATCAGAACCAAGACCAAATTCTGTATTTGATCATTATCTGTGGATTATAACTGTGATACTTAAAAATCAAATTGAAATTGAGTTATTTAAAGGCCTTATAGTTCTAAAACTTAAAAACTTTTTAATTATATTAGAAATATTGATTTCACATAACAATGTATTATTGTTGTCCTATATTTTTTATTACCTATTGTTTAGAACTTTTTAAGAGAAACAATTATATCAACATTATTAAGCAACTTTTTCTTAAATAGGTATTATTTTTTGTAAAATTTTCAGCCCATATCCCGTTTGTATAGCTCGCGATGGAAAAAATATATTAAGCAAAATCTTTCTCTTTTAGTATAAGGATGGATTAAGCAAATTTAATTCTTATAGTTTAAAACTTACAGTTAACCGGCCGTACTGTGTCCGTGTTTAACTCTTTTGACCTTATTTGTATTGGGGATGTTCGCCCTGCAGAAGCTTAACCCAGCTTAATTGTAATTTCTTATTTTCAGGAAGGCAAAAATGTATCCTTCCCCGAATTCCAGCAAAATGGTTCGGCCAAACAGTTCACGCACGGTAAAAAAAAGTATTATAGATTAGGTACTTAAATAAATTATTTACTTATCACGAGTATCAGTCGCATGCACGCGTGGGTTTTGGTAATTTATTTTTATTATTATTTTCGCCTTAACTTTTGTTGCGACTGTGTTGCGCTTAGAACAAAATACTCGTTTAAGCTTTTTTTTTTAAAGCAGCTTCGTTTTTAGTTTTGCATGTACCCACAATAAAACAATCTTGTATACATTACACACAATATTGTGGAGTTACGTTGGTGATGAATGAAGCTTTTATTTCAGATTACATTGATGAAGTGTTGCAGGAAGATGATGAGACTCCGCGTCGGGACAATGATGACGGTGGTATTACCTTCACTGCCAAATCCCCACGTAGGTATTTTGCATGACAGTATTCCCTTTGGATTGAAACTTGTTAATAACTTTAAATCTTAGCAAATCTAACATATTGTCGTGGTATAAGTATTAAGATCGATATAAAACCTTTTTTAAAATACAATTATTATTGGAGTAAGTATTACTGAGATTAATATTTAGTAGAGTTTGTTTCATATATTTACTAATGGAATTATATATAAATATTTATCCATTAGAAAATACATAAGAAATACGTTTTTCATAATTAAACCAAGTTTGAATGCAAAACCTTGATGTTGTAAATACTTTATACATATGTTTGCTGCTTTATTACTTATCTATTGTTTCTTTATTGCGTAGAGTTATTGACACTTGAACTCTTTCAAATATAATAATATCTTTAAGCATGCTTAATGTTATATTTAAGACAACCGTTGTGCTACGCACAGTCTTTTTTTGTATATTAAACGCTTGTTACTATCATCAAAGCTAACTACTTCAGCCAGTTAACTAACGCTCTTTTGCTCTTTTCGCTTTGTTCAATATCATTTGTTTCATTGTTTTCTTTCCCTTCTGGCATTCTTCATGACACCACTGGTTATTTTGGGCGAATGGATACAGCTGGATTTAAAGAAGTCAGTCCAACGTCCTCTCATAAGGAGAATAGTAGCTCCCTACTGAATCAATTAGCGAATTTGCCCGGATTTAACCCTTTGAAGGCGAGGATCGTGAAACAATACGCAAAAACACCAGAGGAAATCCTACCGACGGCTGTTGAAAAGTCTTTACCGTGGAGGCGTGACCGATCTACTTACAACTTCGGTATGTGGACGAAACGTAGTGACACTACTTGAACGCTTCTCAGAACTTTGTTTTTGCAATTATGTTACTCTGTGTTATATGTTGAAATAGGTTAAGCTTAAAACATCAAGCTTAATGATATTGGCTTTTGTCGTTGCGCATGGGTATCGTAAGTATATTGTTTTTCTTTTTTTTTTCAAAATCAACGTCACCAATTCATTTAAATGCCATTCCGTAATCACCACATATAACGTATTAAGAAGTGCATTTCCATTGAAATGTTGCCAAATATTAAATTTAGAACTTGTGTGACGCATCTTGTAATGGTTCGTTTTATTTTAGTACCAAACGAAGATATACTAGAAGAAGATGAAAGGAGAATGTCGGACGACAATGGTAACTGCCCCATGCTATTTCCGGATTTAATTGTTTTCATTATTATCATATCGTGAAAGTAGTGTACTTTAAATAATTTGCTATTGTTTTAAATGTTAAATTACAGCTAAGTAACCTACGTAATATAGTATCTAATAAAATGTAGCTATGTTGGAAATATTGTATGTTTCTCACTACCGAATATGTATAAAGTTAATGATTTTGATATTATAAACGATAGTATACTTCTTCTGGCTTCTTTATTTTCAGATACATATATAGCTGTGATCGAACAGGCGAGAGTTGCAACCCCAACGGCAACGGAAACCATGTTGCCATGGAAACGAGATGACACAGAGGGTAGCGGCGCCCTAAAACAATCGGAATTCCCCTCCTGGGCCTCTAATAAGGAGTACCTAGCGTATAGCTCACCCTCGGCAACATTTTTAGGTAACAATACATCTCGATTCCATTAATTTATATAGTTTTTCGTTGAATTGTATTTCAAATTAGTTGATTGAATATTTCTTAATGTGACATTTGTATGTTTGCTTTTAACAATTTCGATTAGTATAATTATAAGTTTAGTTCCAAAATCAATAAATCCTTATTCTCTATACGCATTCATCCAAATAAAGCACGTTAGTTTCCTTACATATTTGTTCCAACATATATTTAAAATGAACTCCTTATTTACTTAAACAAATTATTATCTGCAATGCCACTTTTTTTTTATTTACATATAGAAATACCAACTACCTGTAAAACTCATTGAATTTTTTTCTTCCTACCCATACCCGTACCTGTCACCACCCTGATAGGTGGAATTGAGAAGCCAAAACATCCTAAGTCTATCATAGGTCTATTCCGAAGAGAGAGTTCTAGCTCGACCCACGCTGGAGGGGAGATACTTATATCAGATTCAGAGGGCAAAGCAGATTCTCTAAAAGGCGATAGTTCTTCGTCAAAGGGTGAAACTTCAGTGCCGAGACATGGACCTTGCTTGCTGTCAAAGAGAAGTACCAGTCTCGGTGGACCAACAGTATTATTAATGGAGGATGTAGCTCATTCGGATCCATTAGGTGCGTCTTCCAGACCTGCGAGTATTCTTCAAGGTCCACACCGGGGACAATGTAGAAGGGGATCTATGTTGGAGCTCACTGGGTATGTAAAATATGTATTTACGTCTCTTATTGTGTGAAGTGTCGTGAACCCCTTAAAATGGCATTATATTTCTCAACACGGGCCGGTTTAAATAATGTTTTTACTATTTAAAACGTAGAATTGTTTTTTTAATGCCCTTACAAAAATATTCAACATTTCAGATCCCTATCAAGAGATGCCATCACCGAAGAAAAATGCAGCAAATCTTTACCAGAAAGTGAACGTATGGGCATTCGTCGCCTAACCGGTCAGCAAACCTTACCACGCGACTCATTCAGTCGTCAGCATACCCTCACTTCAAACCTGACCAGCTCATCATCAGATGACTCTTCTGATGAGAACACCTGAGTATCAAGACGTGGTGACCAAGACAGGTTACCACTACTTAAATATAGGACCTTGGAATGAAGTATTGCATTTATATTCCACGCTAGACTAGCATTGCACAGAAGATTAAACGGTAAAATATCAAGGTTCATACGTGTGAAACGAGTAATTTTGACTCGACTCGACATAAATAAAGTGCGAAAACAATTATAATGGATTAACATAATTGATGACTTTTCCTAAAGTCATATTCGCTGGAACTTGGCGTTTTAGTGTTAGCCTAGTGGTTGGCCATGAATGCTTGCCCAAAAAAAAATTAAGGCCAAGACCGACTTGCGGCGCAACTGTGTTTCTAACTTAGCTTATTTGTACCGAGCCGTGGTTGTAGCATCGCGTTGAGCTTAGGTCTACATAACCGCCATATAGTGGTTGTAAAGAATTTCTTAAAAATGGGTTTTTAGTAGCGGTAAATTGACTATAGATCCTAGAAACGTTAATGCATTAAACATACATTCTGGAGTATAGCTATTTTTCTCTGTAAATATGTTATTGCTTAGGAACATATTTTTATCGCGTTACCGATAACTGTTGAAAACTTATTTACACTACTATGTGATATTATTGAGTATTCCAATCTAACGGGTTTTTATAATCGCAATTTTCATTTCCAGCTTAATTTTCCATGTGAATTAACAGTATTTTTCTATAACTCTTTGTAATATATGTTAACTAGAGGTGAAGTAGAAAATTTAAATAGTAAATTAGTTGTAAATAAGTGAACTGGACTTGCCAATGACAATACATAAAGATTCATTATTTTAATAACTTAAATTATCTGCCATTAACTAATCCTTTACACTTAATTTCACTTTTATTCATGCAATACGTTTTAGTCCAAATATAAAAAGGTCTATTTCATAGATAGGACTAATGTATTAAACTGTAGGACTAATTTTCTTTATTGTATTTGAATAAAACTAAAAACTTTAAAAAATATTATTTTGTTTTAATAGGCGTGACTGAACGCTATATTTCGTACAGGTACGTAAAATTAATGAATTTGGGATCTAATATAGAGATATTAGACGGAATACCGTAAAGTTTAGGATTAGGAAAAAAATCATATAAAACGAAGTAAAATTTAAAATGAACATTTATATGAATTTCATATAAAAATTGAATCACTGTGTATAATGATAAATTTTATTCATAGCTTGTGTATTAGCTTAAATGTTTGAATATAGTTCCTAAATATATAAAAGAATGTCATTGGCAAAGTCTTGGTCTTTTATAGACATGGTAAAAATAATAAGAAAAATAATTGGAACACCATTCAAGATTATTTCTTTAATTACTTACTTACTTACTTTGATTCTCTACTTCGTGGAAAAAATATTATTTTATATTATTTATTCTTGAATTCATGAAACATATGTTTTTTGTACCAAATTGTGATATTGTATATAATATTATAAAAATATACGCGTTATTAAAATAGACAACTTAATCAGTTATAGGTTAATTGTAGATGAATTGACAATAGAGTAGAATATATTGTTGTTTATAGCATCTGTGACTAAATAATTTATTATCTTTACTTTTTTCTGGCTGATGTACTTTTTACGAAAGAGGTTTTAAGTTAGCATATGGTGATGAAAACTTGCCTTTTATAGGAAGGTACAGAAAATTTAATCTTTATCTTTTCACGATAAAGTAATTACTTGATACAGTAATATTTAAGCTTTTCTAACATCAGTGTGTCAATTGAATAACAATAGTGCCTAGTACCTACGAAATACAGCTCACACAGTACAGTGTTAGGTACATAAATAATTATAATAGTGTGATAAATATGTAAAGAACTATTGAAATAAAATAATTAAAAATAAATGTGTACTTTTTTCATTTTTTGTTGAACATTATAACATCTCATACGTCTTTTTCTAAGATTACACATGAATTTCAGCACTGGAATTTCACCAGCTAAAACAGTAAAATTTTGACCTTAATTACTAGTAAGTTACATAAATATACCGGCGATGACGGCTACTTGCTAAATAAAGAAAAATAAATTATATCCTGTCTTTTTCGACTGAATAATAATTTATTTACGTAAACTCATTTTGTATTACTCAATTACTCTGAATCACAACACTCAATACGAAAACTAACGAATCCTTTTAAAGGGGTAACTAAATGAATTGATGCTTTGTTTGAATTTTTTCCTTAGACGATAGAATGAGGGTTGTAAAACAACGCCATCTAGGCATACACTATGGAAATTATATCCTTCATCTTCATATTTTTTTGTTGATTTATAAGATTCTTTATTGATTAGGTTTCCCTTAAAAAGATTTAAAATGCATATTTTTGCTTTAGAAAGATTATAATTGGAAATTTACTTTGAAATTAGTAAGAAATAAAGCGCTCATACGTCGTTAGACTTCACGTGACACGTTTACCTTAGATCCACTTTCGCCTAGCATTTGTCAGTTGAGAACTGATTGACACTGACAGTGACAGTTAAAGTTTACAATCTAATCACAATCATAGATCCGCTATAAAATTGAAATCCGCTTTAACAGCATCTCGCTAACTTGCTTCTTGATTGCTTGTTGCTTCGGGTATTCTTTAAAAATTCATTAAAGTAACGGAAAATGAAATGTAACTGTAAAGCTCTCCTCTAAATCGGCCATAAATAAACGAAAGTGTAAAGAAAGATTCTAAGTTTTAAATTGTGAATATGTGTTTGGAAAGAACGACACTGGTATGAAACAGACTTAAGCTTTTACGTTAACAAATAAACAGGTAAGATATTTTATATGATAATTTACGTCCATCCATCTGAATCTAGTAAACAATATTTGTCGCCACATGAAGGTTGTATTTTCGTAGTAAAAAGTAATAATCTCCTTTCTAATGAGTAGATAAAGCATACTTACCTACATTTGTTTATATCCTCATTAATGCACATTACTTATAATGCTGAGAGCATTAAATAAGTTCACATGTACAAGAAATATATGCATACTTCTTTTCTTTTATATCTTTAGCTATTGTGTGATTATCTTATCAATAGGGATTTATCAGTTGAAGTAGGTAGATATGTAAGAATTTATTTGGAAAACAAAATATATTGTTTTCATTTCAACATTTATTTAGAAAAAGCTACTGACATTTACTTACTTATTATATTATTTTTACTTCTATTCAAAGATTTTGTTTGAGAAAAAAATTAACTATAATAATAATATTAGATAATCTTAATATATATATTTATCTATCAGGTTCATATTTGTTTATCAGGTTAACTTACTCTTGTTGGTAAATATTGATGTAACTTAAAAAAAATATTAATTATGTGTGTAGCCAATTTATGCAGCTTAACTCATCTCACAACACAATTATTTAATTGTTATCAAGTACTTATAGTACTATCAGCTTAATTAGAAAATTTGAAATAGATAAGTCTAATGATTGGTAAATATTTTAAACTTCATATTTAACACTGTTTCTTTTTCAATAAAATTATTTTAATAGTAATTAAACATAAATATTTTCCCACTATAATATCATGTAAATTAAATCATAATGTTCTTTATTTATGTAAGTATATAAATGTACACAAAAATGAATATTTTGTAATATAATATCACTGGCCAAAATTGTTAAAAAACACTTGGAACAATCTGTGTAATCATATTCATATCTGTTAAAGAAGTTTATTTTTTTGTTAAAACAGTTGTTTCCTCTATGTGCTACTGAAAACCTGGATTATATAATATTTATATTTTATTGCATAAAATCTGTTGTTTTAGATACTGGCAGAATGGAGCATGCCGATCTTGTGTCGGAGATGGCACAGGTGGAGCATCTGACTACTCAGGAGAGGCTTCACCTAGCCCGTAGGTGAGTTAACTAATCTTTTAGCACACTGTATAGTAAAGATTTTATACTTTTTTCAGAAATTCCTTTTAAATAATGTATAGATTTTTTTTTATGAATGCACTAAAATCTGCTAAATAACAGATATTTACAAGTACATTTTAAGAACAAAATGTTTTAGGGTGGTTGAGAATGTTCTATTTTAAACAGATATTGTGACCTTATTAGAAACATATGATTATGTAATACAATTTGAAAGAGACATAGGCAAGTTCATATAGTGAAATATTTATTATACAATAACTATAAAATACACTTATCAAATTTTAAGAACATAATTTGGTTCCATTCTCAGTTCTTAAGACTGATTTTAAGTATAACTTTGAGAATTCTTTGGATAACTGTGCTTAATCTTATGATATTGCAACAGTTCTTGGCCTTGCTAATAAGTAAATTTATTGCATAAATTGCGTTTACACGAGGACAATGGTGTCTGTTGTATTTTTATGTGATGTCTGATATAAGTCTTGTATGAAATATTTTTTTTTAATGTTACTAATATCAACACTACTAATAAATGCGAGGTTTAAAAAAATCATTGTATTTAAGGTTGATATTTGGAGTTTATAAGACGATTGTCTTATTATGCATGGTTGATGGTATATGGTTGAGTTGTTTCGTACCATAGCGTGAAGCTTCATAGCTTAAGAGTGGGGTCCCTGACAATAGCCGGATAAAGTCTCTAATATAATATTGATAAGGTATAATTTATGAAGTATCACAATGCATCCGTTACTCCGGTAGCTTAACACCAGCTGTGATAGTGTGTTATTACGCAACATGTGGTTTTTATATTATATTGTCGTTATTACCTTTGCACGTTCCTTATCTAGTATTTAAGGTCATAAGCGAAAAAAAATATGTTCAGTCACGTGAGAATATTAATTGTTGAGTAAATTATTTAAATTCCTTTTTTTGGATTGAGGAGGTATCTAGAGATTTTAAACCCTTGTGAATATCATGCCATACGATGTTGACCTTGGTATTATCTGCGTGATGTCGGTCGGACTCATAAGTTACTGTTTTTTTTTTTCATATATTACGTAAAACTAAACAATTTTAATTCCTTCGATGAATGCTGTGTTAAGTCTGAGAGATGTTTAAGGAAAAATGTAACAATAAACGTTGATGCTATGGTTTAAGAATTCCCTAGCTAAATATACTATATATAATAGTAAAATACAACTATTGTTACTGTAAAATTTAATTTTTAATACCCATCGACGGCTTCGAAGTCTCTTGATAAAGTTTTCGATATCTAGCCCGATAAGTTCTTATCTATGATAGACATAGAACATGAATGATAATTTCATATAGGGTAAACGTCTATTTTTGTGGATTTCAAAAAACTTGTCTCAGTCTTTCAAAGAGGTATTTTGTTATTTATGTTACTTTGCAACTACATAACAAATATAAATAAATACTAATATGACGAGGTTTATACAACTTTGAGAACTGTAAGTTCCACTAACTCTATGATCGAAATATTATCTTCATACTCTACTAAAAGCTTGTTTTTCTGGACCACCGCTAATAAGATTTCATATAATTTAATTACAATTATAACTAGCTTATTAAAAGAGCTGCATCGATCGGTCGTTGGATAACGTCATGAATATTCCTTTCTGCAATATGGCGAGTGCCTATTCCAACAAATCATTTGGAAATCAGTGTTACATATCCCTTTAATGTAGATCGAACAAGTGATTTCTTGACCATCGACGAGAGAAACAAACGGGTCGTGACAAGTTTTTTGTGATATGAGTTTTGTTATTCACCTGTTTCTCGTTGATTTACCGTATCTTGTCTGTCGTTTTATATGATGTTTTGTTCTTAGATATTTGTTATTAATGTTATAACACCAATTTGAACTTAGAAATTACCTGTGGTGGAGCACTAAGGTTATTTTGATTGCATAGCCCGGTAGTATAAGTGATGGTTAAGCTTCTGTTCAGCTACCGAAAGCTGTCTGCTACATTAAGTGTGTAGTCTAGCCTGCCACTTAAAACTAAGTACTTTACTAACATTAGCTGCACTCAATAGGGATGCATATCAGAATGGACCTTCCAGTACACATCTCCAAGTCAGATTGGTTTTTGTATTCAAATAGTTTTTTTAAAAAGCTTGAATTGCCTGTGATTTAAAGGTTTGTTCTAATCGCGAAAATTATTAGTATTTTAACTTGAATTTGGTTCGCGTAGAAACGAAAAAAAACAGTATAAGCTATGTCACTCATTCACAATCTCAAATGGAATTATGTACCTTTATACTACTGAAAGAAATTTAAAAATCGATAAATCATATATATATATATATATATATTATGTTCATTTTTAATCCTATATACTAAGCCGTATTAGTTATATTGGATTTAATTAGTTATGATACGCACGTGTTTGTCAGAAACGATTTCACTTTTACAATTGCATGTGACGAGATAGGCGTTGAGAATTTGGAGGTTTTGCGGAAATTTGAAAATGGAACTGTTACGCGAGTAATTGATTTTCGAACTGTTCAACCGTAGGCGGTTTTCTAGATACAGTACAGAATAAATATCGTGATGAATATTTTAAACACTACCATTACTCTACATATGGTTTATATATCCAAAACACGCGTTTACAGTGAAATAAAGTGTTATAATTAATAGTGTGATATGATATTGTTTAATCATAATATTGTAAATAAATTGAAAAGTAAAAAAAGTAATTCTTAAGACAGCGTAAACGCAGTTTTTCAAAGGAGATCCAATTAGGTTGATATTTTTTTTTTGTTGAAATAATAGAAATAACTTAAGCAACTTATGTTACAGCATATCAATAAATAAATATTTGATTTATTAAATCATTATGTTTCGGCTTTTTATGCACCTAGTATGATACGCCAATACCACAAGGCTATCTTTGATCATCGAATGATTTATTACTTTAAGAACTCGCTAAACATCGTCGTCAAGACTTAATTCAGTAGGACTGTGTCAAATTCATTTTTTTTATGACCAAGCAACCTTTTTTAGAGCAATAGATTACCTACTAACACTTATGAGTCATAGTCACTTGAATAAATTTATTATTATCATATTATAGCAATGCAAAGTCAGCTCATTTATTACTTGAATTTATTATTTGCAATGTGTATTCTTATTAACATTTTAATATTAACGTGATAGTTACGGTGTCAATTGGAATCACTTGTCACAATTAATACGTAATACGAATTACGTCTGGAATAGTTTATTTTATGTAAACCATTTACCATCAGAACACGTTTTTAAATATATAGACCTGACGACATGTACATGTCGTCAGGTAGAAGATCGTACGATCTTACATTTCGAGACCGGACAATATTGACAGGAGTATAGACTATGAAGGTTGACAGCAACATTTATTCTGTTGTCTATGAACTTATTTCGCTTTTGAGAAAATTTTGATTTATATTTATCTACAATAAATCTATAGTCCAAGCAGTAATATTTAATATCTTCAATGTTAAAATTGTTTAGATTAATATGTCCATCCGCTAAGAAATCTATTTTTTAACCTACCCGGTTGTTTCTTAAAAGATGGCGTTGCGGCACTCTGTCTCAAAATTAGGTCAACCACAAGTTCATTTACATATTTTGAAAATGTCCACCTGGAAACGCTTCAATGTGAAGTTTTCCCCACCCGCAGTAATCAATGGACATCGCTCCCTTCGACTACCACTTATTTCGGTCAACGGCCAATGGTTTGAGCGAGCAGGGCTTTCATTCTTTCTATGAAATCGAAAAATAGGTCATTCATAAAAAGATTAATCGTTTTTGGGAAAGTTTCGCCAGAAATATGCGAGAAAGTGGCCTCTAATGAGTGGAAAAGTGGCAATATTTTGAGTTATTGTAAAAAGGGGGTACTTATTCAAGGTCCTAATATTAAAGGAGCAGTGTTTAAGTTGTTGAGCGTGCGATTGTCAACCTACTGGACATGTGTTCCAATGTTATACACTAATAAATTCATTACGCAAGTAAGTCTAGTATTGAAAGACAATCTTGTGTAACTGGTGTATCTTAGTCCTAACAATAAAACAATATAATAATCTTATTGTTTTTCGTTGTTTTCTGTCAAACTGTGTTTACGCTGTCATTGAAAACGAGACACGAAGAATTACAATGATTTATGAATACGGGGATCTAAGTTTGGTGGGTCGGTATTAATAAATTATACAGGTGCTTTATTTTTCATTGACGACTCTGGCACAATTGTTACCATGCCAGACTGACGAACAGAGAGTCCCGGGTTCGATTCCCGGTAAGGTCAACGGTTGTCATATTTTTTGGCTGTGGTCGGCGTATGTATTTATTATATGTAGTTTGTGAATTGTGTTACACAAGTTATAAATTGTTTTATCTTGGGGTTGATCTACCATGTGAAATATGTACCATATTAATTAATGTTAAGCAATATTTTTTAATAGTTAGTGAAATAATCGTAAGAATAAACTACGCTTGAGATTGAGATTGAAATTGATTAAAAACCGTAACAGCGGTGACTTGGTGAAATCGGTACGAATGAAATTGCAGTGATTCACACAAATTTTTTGGCGCCCTCATATTGACTTAGCTGTACGTAACAAATTTGTTATTGTGGGTAAATAAAAAGTAATAAAAATATGCCTTTCATAAAACCTATTATTTTTTATTAACGTTCGTTTTTAATATAGTTAAGTATATTTAAGGGTATTAAATATACCGAGTTTGGCTGTCAGAGAAATACTACATTCGTAAAAAAAAGTTTAAAACTTCATAATTATAAGCGAAAGTAAGTTTTGTTTTCTTTTGAATTGCCGATAGATTTTAACGAACTAGACAAGACCTTGGATAATCTAAGCTATCTAAAACCTACGTAAACCGTGAAGATTATCGGTTATGTAACATTATTGAATTTTACTATTCTAAATTTAGTTTATTCAATGTATCTGGTCCGAATATATTGAGATTAAAGTGTAAATAAATATAAGGTAGGTGTGCTTCCTTCAACCTAAAATGAGGATTAGTAGAACTACTGACTGGCTCAAAGACCCTGGCTGATGACGTTGCTTATGCTCAGCGATCGTGAGAAATTCGTTAGCGATTCAGGGTGTGACGTCATCATGCTTATCGTAGCAACAGATTGTACATGTCAAAGCAACGACAACCATATTAAACATAAGTGGCATACAACAATATGTTCCAAACATGACATCTGCGTTACATCCATGACCACTAAGTCTTAATACAATCTTAAACACAGTTCAACTACCACAAAAATTATAGATTTTTTTGTGGTCACTTGTTTGTAAAAATTATATTGTTTACCGGTTGACGTAATGTTGACCGTTTCTGTTTATGGTGCTCCTTTTGAAGGCGATCGTCATGGCTAGTCTTTTAATTCTCTCATTTGTGAGCCGCGGTTCTGAACATTTGGTGCTTTGACGTAGACTATTATGAGACTTAGATGAAGGTGCTTATATTTCTTGTTGTTTCAGCCTTTAATGAGATCTAATTATGTAATTTAAACAGTTTTCTTAATAATATACAATTATGTAAAACGTTCCATAACTCTGATTACTGTCACTTACGGATAACGGAGGTTTAAAGTATGCGAACTGAATGGCCTTGCTAACCCACGAGTATACATACAATATAGATGTTAGGCCTTGTTTACGATGCGTAGAATTTGCATTATTTTGGAATTAAACATCTATGTTGGCTACATATTGCTTTAATAAATATATGTATGTCTGCAGTTGTTAATATGTAAAACGCGATGTGTTGTGGCGCCTTTTTAATAATACATTAATAGTACATATACAGAATACATGAAATTGTAAAACTGTCTTCTTTTAACACAGCGTAAAGACAATTCGACAGAGAGAGACAAGTTAGTTATAAAAAGTTTAATTCTGTCAGAATTATAGACTGTAACTGTCTTTAATAATAATTGGGCTGTTATTCGGCCTCGCTATTTATATATTATACAGGAAACGAGTCAGTCACTTTTACAGATGTAAATCAAGAAGATGTTAGAATTTGTTTAGTCCTAGACGACGTTTAATAAACTGTTTATAATCAGAAATATCCAGTAAATCACAATTTTACTTCTCACGTTTCATATTTCATCGTAGAACATGTTTACAAATTTTTTTGAAACCGAAGCTTTAATTAGCTGTAATTCATAAATAAAAGCGGTAAATATAAATTTGTTTATATGAATGAATATATAGATCATTTAATAAATATTTACGCTTTCAACTAAAAGCTTAATTCGCTTGAAGTATAACATCTGTTTACGACTTAATTAAGAACCGCTTGTTAGGAATATGCATCACATGTATGGATATTTTAAAATAAACTATGTATTTATTACAACGTTAATGATATATTCATTAGTTAGATGAAAAACACATATCAGATTTCTTTTTCAATCTATACGGGTCGTTGTACAGACAGCGGGTCTCATTAAAACCTCACCTGTGCAAACTTAATTTGTAAACCGTCGAGCCGTGAGCGTGCAGTGAGGTATACGTTTTGCAACTGCCCCAGTTTCAAAGTATAATATTTAATGACACACTCGTATCCTGGATACATGTGGTCGACTTGTCGCGCGACCGGTCGTCCAACCGGTTTGTGAACGCGAATCTTGTTTGGATTTTTGCACTGATAATTAATTGTCTAATTAATTTTTTTTTATATATACACGGGCAAGGTAAAGATAACGATTATGTTATTATAATAAGCTTAGAAAGAATACAGAAAACTTATGTAACAAACATAATCATAACAAATATATCAAGAATGATAAATTACTTTAACGGTCATAACGTAACACTTAATTATTCTAGAAGCATTTTTTTCTTGTTTATAAGTCAATATTAAATGAAAGAAGTGAGCCTCAGTTTGGTTTAAAAATAATTGCTGGTCAAGAATAATAAATACTTTTAAGGACATATTATTTAATAGAACTATTAATTACTTGTTATCAATATTAGAGTGCCTTGCACTCTACGTTTAAGTACTTGACATTCTTCGCCAATTTTCGTCGAACTATGACGGCCAAAGAGGTCGTCCTTCTATAGAATATAATTGACTGCCTATAGACAAAGTAGATTTATCGAAAAAACAAATATTTTAGAAGTGGACTAAAAATGTTTTTACTTCTAGCAACATTGATTTCGATGTATAAGCAACCTCATTAATGAATTTCAACTTTTGAAACTATTCTCTCTACTCTTTGATAAAGTGTTATTGTCAAGGCAAAAGTGTGAGATCGTTGTCAAATTGTATGGCCATTATTTTGAATCACCAATTACACAATTTGAAGATTCTGTTTACGTTAATTACAAGGAAATTACCTGTATTTTTTCCCCCAGATAATATTTCTAATCAGATATGTACATTTTTAAATATAGGTATAAGATTTCCTTAATACTCTTATCGCGTTATATTAATAAGATTAAATGTATCTGCCTGTGTGCAATGATTGTCATTTTTAGATTATCCAATAATTTAATCAACAGCCCTGCTTACAGTAGTTAATACACAACATAGTATCACTCACTATAATCAAATTATACTTGTAATATAATTGATCTAAACAAATTTCAAATTTATAATGTTTACGGTACGTTTGAATGTTAATTAAGAAGCGAATGTCTAATATACAAAATTTTAATTACAGACGTCGCATGCAACAGCTTAAATTATGGCAGCAGAGAGAGAAAGAATGGGCAAGAACAAAGGCCAGAAGAGAGAAGAGCAACAAGAGAAATATATACTTCAATGATAGCGTCATGCTGCTCGAAGCTGCTGCGAGGAATGACATAGAAGAAGGTATATCAATTGTTTTGTGTTGATAAATATTTATATATATATCAATGACGTACATATTCTCTTATTTGCATTTAAAAAGAAGTAATAGTATACGCCAATTTACATAATAATTAAAGTATATAAAACACGTTTATTCAAAAATAATGCTATTTAGTTATCACCAATTGTTATTATTTTATTTCATCTCTGGTGTTAGAAAACAAGATTTATTATCAAAATATTCACATTTAATATATTTTCCAAATCGGATAGACTTAAACTCGAGAACTTAAATAGTTTAACGGATGGAAAAACCTTGTGAAACTCAGTTTACCCTATTCTCCACTGGGAATACCATTTCACTTTGAATAATTAGGAACGTGCCTTGTGAAAATATATGACTTGATTATCGGACCAGGTATTACCGAACTATATCATGGCATTGCAGTGTCCGGACACGTTAATTATCCTACATTTAATTTTTATTTATTTCTTAAACCCATATAACATAAACAAGAAAGTAAATCTAAGATCAAAAACAACAAAAATATGAACAAGTGAGAAACGAGCATTTAATGTGAGTGTTTATTAGTGTGTTGCTGTGTCAGTCAGTGTGCGAGGTTTTTGATTTTTTTTTTAAACGAATTTCTTTTAGACTAAATATTTTCAAGGACAGATAGGACTCATTATAACTTCTCACTGCGCGAAAGAATACTTAGTTTTGTCCGTAACTCGTGCTTGCGTGAGGGTACCTGGAACGAGTTTGATAAGCAGGCTCCAGCAGCCAGCTACAGTTTATTCTGCCAGTGACCAAGTCATGTAAAAGCGCCATGTCGTAATGCTCACGTGACAATTTTGAAAAATTGACACGTTCGAATTTATTATGTAGTGAATTTATTTCATGTAAATAAAGCCTCCTTTTCGTTTTTTTCCGTTCTACTACATAAAAAAGTAAAAGTCTGGCCCTATTTGTCTATTGTCCGTTTTCCCGCTCTCGAATAATGTGTAATTAAATTTGTTGGTCTACGCGAAATGTGAGACTTTCACTATATAATTAGCAGTTATCCTAATGTGTGTTAACAGTGTGTGTGCATAACAAGATTATGTGTTTGGCTTGAGTTACCGTAATACTTGTGGTAATATATTGCGGTATTACTAAGTTATACATGCCGAGAATTACTTCTAACTATTGTATGTTATCAAATGCTTTCATATGTCGCGGTTACATTACCGTATTCTATGTAAGATTTGTCGCTGTATACAATTTTGAATAAAATGACGTCAAAGCAGAGAGGAGAATAAGGCAACCGTCTTCTTCGTAATCCTAACACTAGAGTTTCTGGCACGCCAATTATAAACTATTGAATTGTTAATTGTAGAAGCCTTGGTTAAAATGGGTGTGTAAAAACTTCAAATGACATGAAACTCGATTTATATGAATGATAAATACGTAAATCTATTCGTTGATGTTTGTATATGAAATATTAAATAGGATGTTAGACAGCTGAGACATATATAATCTTAGCTTACAGTTGTAATACTACGCTAAAGATGTACTGTACGTATAAACATGTGAATAACGATTGAATTTACCTTACAAAGATTCCTATTAGCTTAAACGATTCATGATCACTTTTTGTCAAGGATGTATTGCTTATGGCAAAATCTTTATTTCCCAGTCGAACATTATTGAAAGAGTGGTTGACTCTGTTAACCACTGGGACCATGGGATATCATTGCTATCTATACTAAATATCTATACTTTTGTCTGTCCGACAATAAAATGTAATATTTTTTTTCGTATAGGGTTAAGTTTCCCAGTTAAGCTTTTTAAATTAGCTCGATGTGCTATTTAAGTTATTCAGTAACCCATACTGAATAAGTCCAACTATCAATAAAGGAGCCATCCATCGTCATAAATAAATATTATAACTTGGTAATGATTGGATGATATTTGTGGAGCAAGACACATTGTATCATTGCGTCTATAAATAGATGTGTCGATTTATCTTATTATCGTTTCGACATATCGTTATTTGTGTACTAAATTTGTATGTAATACCTAAACTACTAATGTGTACATATTTGAACCAAAATATATGTAATTTTGTACTGACTGTATTTTAGGTAATTTTAGTAGGGTATGCGTTTGCTCTAAGTCTTTAATCAGTTAACGTTTAGTATCGCTCTGTAATACGCACTTAATTTCAGTAAATAATCAATAAAAAAATAAACAATGAGGTATAAAATAGGCCTTAGTCATGAAATATTATTTCATGATAAAACAAGGCAATATATATGGCCTTGTTTTTATGAAGCCAATATTTGCCTTATCTTGATAATTGAGAACGCGTTTTATTTCTTGAAAACTGTCCTAACAAGTGTGCTTAAAATACATTGTCCTTTGTTCCTTGTGGGCATAATTTTTCGCCGGGTTTTTCATCAAATATATCGCTCGTCGAGAACAAATTAATGGAAATTTATAAAACAACTATTTGAACCGGCAAACGCTGCTTTGCCTTAAGTTTTTTCTAGTATAGACAATTTTTATTCTATTTCTAGTATAAATAACTGGCAAAGATAACTAATTAAATGACGATTGATCAGTTATCGATCGAAATGATAAATTATTAAATTACTAAAATTACCATAAAATAAAAAAGTAATAATTTAGGGTTGTATGTACGTTCTAATGCCAGATTATAAAAAAAATAAAATTTCTTTAAAAAAATTAACGGTAAACAACCCTTATCATTAAGGGGTATAGAAAATAAATGTTGACCTACTGAATACGCATATAAAATTTGGTAAAAATCCGTCAAGCCGTTTCGGAGGAGTACGGTAACTAACACTGTGGCAGGGAAATTTTATATATAAGATAATTAAACTAGTGTTAAGTTTATCCGCGTTAACGTGAAATTTAATGTATTTCAGTGCGTCGTCTCCTCGCCCGTGGCGTTACACCGGACGCGACAAACGAAGATGGATTAACAGCTTTACACCAATGCTGTATAGATAACAACGAAGCGATGATGCGTCTCCTCCTCGATAATGGTGCAAACGTGAACGCTGAAGACAGCGAGAAATGGACACCATTACACGCGGCAGCAACCTGCGGCAATTTGAACCTTGTCCGGATATTAATACAGAGGGGAGCGAATTTATTGGCTGTGAACGGTGATGGGAATATGCCGTATGATATATGCGAAGAGGAGAGAACGCTGGATGCAATAGAGAGTGAGATGGCGGCGAGGGGTGTGACGCAGAGACTGATTGATGAGACCAGGGCGGCGACGGAGATGCAAATGTTGATGGATGTTGCTGAGTTGGTCAAGACCGGCATGGATTTGGACGAGCCGCGGGATGGCCAAAGTGCGACACTGGTGAGTGGTATACATTTAGATTATTCAACTGGGTAGAGGTACACCTAGAGGAGTGTTTCCAAACATTTTTAGACCACCCTAAAATATTTTGCCCCCATACATCATTTTACACCTTTATAAATTGTCGAGTCTATTTTTAATTGCCCCCCCACCCCCCTGTGGGGCGTTGACCCCACGTTGGGAAACGCTGATCTAGACGCTAAAATTGTCAATGTATCGCATATGAATGATTAACTTTTAGTCGTTTTTGAATGTTTTTTTTGTATTTCAAATTTCATTGTTTGCGTTGGCTTACATAACACGTCTTAAGAATGCTGTAATCTATAAAGTCGTAAACTATGCCGTCATGTTCTCTAGAGTAACATCTGTGAAAACATACGCTAAACACTAGCAGCATTAGGTAAATAGCTTATTGCCTGTAACTATTTGTGACATTGCAAAACATATATTCGTTTCTAGAATTAGATTTCGATGCAATTTTTTAGCATTCGTGAATAGGTAACTCTTATGTAATATAACTATATTAATACAAAATAGATCGTTTGACCAAAAACTGCTAACTGATCAATATATTTGTTGGTGGTGTCTGGGTGGTGTAATGTGTACTTATTTAAATATCAGTTTAAGATAAAATTAACTTATAACACCAATGACTAAATATTTAATAAAATGCCGGAACACTTAAAATGGTGGACAAAAAAGTATTTATCGCTTAAGCGATCTCTTACAGGTAACATGAGATGAGACGCCTGTAAAAATAAATAATTACGAAAGTTTGTTCAAATATTTCTTAGTATTTTATTACAAAGGTCTTCGATATAGTTAACCTTTGACCTATTTCATACCACAATTTTGTGCGAACTTCTGTCGTTTGAAACGCAAAAGGCCGGCCTTGAATCTTGATTAAAACAATAACAAATTGTAATAAATTTTTATTCGTGTTGAAATTAGACTGAACTAGACAATTACGAGCAATCAAGGAATGCTATTTGATAAGGCTGAATAATGTTTAAAAGCTCTCAGAGTCCCTAATTAAAGTATTTCTCATGTTTGAATGGCGTAAATTTCACAGTGCAGTGAAGCTTTTTTATTCTAATGCATTTTTTGAAGCATTGTATAATAGTTGTAGATAAGGAACCGTTATGTAGAATGTACTTGGCGTTTTAAAGAAATGGCAAAAAAAAGTTTCTTGCTTTTCTAATCCGCTCTAAGCACTTGATTTGGAAAGAGGCAGTTATTGTTGTCAACTTTTTTAAACTATTTATAATTGTACAAATGTTATATGAATAAAGTTAATATATTTTATATATTTATAGTTATATGAATAGTCATATAACTATTTAACCGTATTAACGGAGGCTAAAAGGTATGTTTGCCTCAAAATTAGGAACTTACATATCGCTATTTTAATATAAATCGTGCTTGATGGCAATTCGTTAATATAATATTGAGTCGTTAAGTGTCTGTACACAATATACATTTAATATCTATGAATTTTTATTTGAATATAATCTATAAAAATGTTATGAGTCTATTGCTACAACGAAGAGCAAACACTATGAGGATTCTTATCTAAATTTATTAAACATTTGAAATGGTAAAATCTAAATAATAAATTTATACTACAAGTTCTATAGACTTTGGTGTGATATCGACTTTACAATGGAACTGTATATAAAAAAATCAAATAAATATCTTTATTCACATAGATAACTATAGTATACTTATGAATCGTCAAAAAAAACTTATAGACAACTCGATAAATATTTTAGGACTTCTTGGCTATCTTATTATCTTAAAAAAACCCTTTAAATCTTGAATCGTGTTCGCATGTATGTATGTTTTGTTGGTTCCCAAATAACTTTATATTTGAACTATCTTATAAGTTATTTGGGTTTAATTAGCACATGAAATGTCTGGGGACACTTTTATTAATATAAATAACAAATGGGGCTCTTGAAGCACTTTCTCGACGTATACAAGTGGTCCCTGATAGGATTCCACCTAGAAAATATATAAATATGGTATATATATTTCTTTTTCAGTTACATATAGCATCCGCGAATGGTTACTTGAAGGTTGTAGAGTTCCTATTGGAGCATAGAGCTTCAACAGACGTGATGGACCATGACATGTGGCAGCCGGTACACGCTGCAGCCTGCTGGGGTCATGTGAGTATTCATTTTTTAACAGAAGTCGTATAAAAGAGATGAAGAGAAAACACAACAAGAAGAAGAGAACACAAATAAAAAGAAAACACAACAAAAAGAAGAAAACACAACAAGAAGAAGAGAACACAAAAGAGATGAAGTGTAAAGTCATTGGTCGAAGGGTGATATTTTACTGATAGGATTTAATAGTTTTTGATAGAAGCGCGTTAAAACAAACAAACATTAATGCAAAACATTAGCTATAACCATTTATTTTGTTTCAGTTAGAAGTGTTAGAACTATTAGTACAATATGGAGCCGATCTCAATGTAAGAAATAAGCACGATGAAACACCGGCAGGTTGGTATTCACACAATTATGTCTGACAGACACATATCTCCTAAAGAAAGCCTTCTCTACACTTATTTGTATCAATTGTGTAATAAAGCGTGGAAAACTTCACTTTATGTGTCTTTTCTGAGTTCACAGATTGAGTCACGTGACCAAATGCAACAATAATCTCAAGTGGTTTTTACACGTTTCAGACATATGCGAGGAGGGGGATATGCGTGCGCGCATAACGCGATTGGCGGCCGAGCAAGAGGAGGTGAAGCGCCGCGCTGCGAGTGGGGCTGGCGACAGGCTGCGCACCGCGAGGAGGTCCTCTTCTACGGCTTCCACTAGCAGGTACCACTTATACGAATGCTATGGGATCACGATGTTAAATGTATCTTTAAGATTCACTTCGGTAAGGACCATTTTGTATCGTCCTAAATGTAAGTTGTTCTTAGCCCGTTCGTACGTCACCAAGCTGAGTAGAAGCAGGCAAGAAACTCGGCTTGGTTGATGTTTTTTTTAATATTCAACACTCAAATCATCTTTATTCAAGTAGGTCTTTATAAAGACCCTTTTTAATTGTAATTTTTGTACTTGCATTATGACGATATATTGCGATTGTGTGCGTCAGTTGTTTACGCACACATGTATTTGTTTTTGTAGTGCAACTATTTCATACTTTTTTGTTAGTGTACAAAACTCTTCATATCATTCGACACTTTTTTTTAAAATTTGCTTGTTGGTTTCCTGTAAACATGAATGAAAATATGGTCTTTGAGATTAAAAATGATAAATATATTTATACTGTATAGAATTTGTTATTAACGCCATCTATCGGTCTAACTAAAAAACTTTTAAAGGGTTCGTTCTGTTCGACGTACTTCACTACGAGAGAAGCAAATGGCGGCGAAGGCTGACGCACGGGGTGAAGCGAGACTGCGGGAAACCTTCGATTCAGCTGTTGATGATGATTATCAGGTGAAAAATCGTGGCATAGGATAAAATTTTTGAATTGGAATAAATTTTAAATAAAATAGAGTTACATTTTAGTATTCAGGGGAATTTTTACTCGAATAGACTCGAACAGACGGAATGAACCCATACTGAAAGTGATACTCTTTGTTATAGCTGTCATCGGCGGTTTTTTTTATTATTGATTGGTTTTATATATTCATATATAATACTCATATTTTTCACCGCATGAGTAAGGTCTATCGGATTGTCAACAATTTGAACGGTACCCTGCTTAAGTCGTCTAGTGGTACCTAATTATCCTTCAATTATTCTATGCTGAATTTACCTATTTTGAAAAACAGAAAGCCTGGCCATATCTATGGGCGGCGACTTCAACATATGTTGCTTGTTTACCCCTTATATAAAAAATAATATAATAATAATAAAACACAGTTTATTGCACTTAAACAGTAGAAGTAGAAGATGTTAATATATAATAGCAACGTGAGAGTCTAAGTGATCTCTTCCAGGCAACCCACAAATACAAGAATATTTAAAATCCAATTTGACTTATATAATATATCTATATGTATATAATTGCTTTATGGCGACATCGCGAATTACAAAGCCGTCTTGGACATAATGAATCCGGAATATTATCCTTAAATCACGTGTCATCTCAAACCCTAATAACGTTAGGTTCTCGATAAATAAAACAGTTTCTTTTTTCATTTTTGCCGTATCTAAAAAATATATATTACAATTTTCTTTCGAACTGGGCTCTTCAGGCATTTTCTTGCAATCAATATAAATAAATATATGTCCTGGAAAACTGGTGCTAAAGGCCATGTTTATGTACCTAAATGCTTCTGTAATATATAGTTGTCTATATGCGACTTGTGAAAATCTTGGGAAAATACAATAAGTTGATCATAACTTCTATCATTCATGCCATTCGTTTAACTATTTATTTTCCTTTACAATTAAAATTGATATAACAATCGATTTAATTTTCATTCAATTTTCCTTCAATCTTACCTCACACCACTTCCAAAACTTACTATATTGTATAATACAACATTAAATGAAGAAACAGATTTCTTCTGTCAATACCAGCGTAGCTTTCGTGAAATTGTTAGGAACAATTGTGTATTAACGCGATAATGACTTTAGAGCCAATATAAGTATATATTAAAAGGAAACTTTGACCTTGAAGATATCGACACAATATGCACAGCCCGTGTAAACTGGGTCAGTGGCCGTGAAAAGGAGACCTGGCCATGTCGGTTCATTAGACATGATGGTCAAGATTATGTATTCAATACGTTTCAGGCTTAACGATTGACAGATTTATATTCGGAAAGAATCGATTATTTAATGTTCAAAAACACGAGAGCTTGTGTCGCGTAATATTTTTTAAGTTTAGGAAATGGCTGTAATGTTTTAATTAAAGATTGATAACGTAAAAAAAAATTTTAGGTATGAAGTAACCATAGTTTACTTAAATCGATGTGGTCATTGTATTTTTTTTATTATCTAAACACATGTATAAAATAGATAGACATTTTTATTAGAGTACGCACTTAAATTTTTATAGTGTTAAAAAAGTAGTGTGCAAAAATGATAAAATACAAATTTAACAAAGATTTGCTATATATTACGAGGCCATATATGCCATAGAATTATATGATTTATCATACATGTGATATCAAAAATATCTTTATTCATATAGGTCAACAAGGTACACTTATGAATCGTCAACAAAATAAGTTTTAAATTTTCGATTCTACATTTACTGCCAATTCCCAAATGAAGGGCGTAGAGCGGACGTGAAGAACTGGCAAGAAACTCTCCGCCAGTCATTTAAATCGCCAAGCATGTTTCACAGCACGTTTATAAAGATCTGCAACCATTACACCATGCACCAGCGAACGCGTCAATATCTATATTAAATAAAAACAGTAAAAAAAATAACCTTTACTATCATCGTTGGGCATAGCGAAATAGGAGCACACATTTACGTCATAGTGAGAACAACCCGCAAACACACAGTACACCGAGACTAAGCCAGGAAAAGTGATTAGTATAGCAACACAAATTCAAGTCCGAACAGTCACCACAAGTAGCACCCGTTCAGCGAGCACGAAGCATGACCCTCGCCATATTTTAGGGGATATTATTGCATTGTTATAATATGATAATATTGGTCTTACTATGAACCTTTTAAAACCTCTCACATACAAAGTAAAAGTATTTGTTATTTAATAACAAAAAGTAGTTCTTTTACTTGTCAGAAATACGAGGTAGAAATGTATGCTTGTGTAAATACACCAAAACTACCAGAATAATTCTTAAATATTATTACAACACGATTACGTCACATGGCATTCATTATATGGTTTTAAATGAAATATAGGCTTATTATACGAGCATTATTCTCGCGTGCAATGTTAATGTAACATATTAAGACTATACGAATGAGTTTTCAGGTCAAAATTATTCTCGATTGTGTAATGTTTTATACATATTTCCGGATGAATTTCTAGTGGCCCAACCAAAATTTGACCCTCAAGATACTACTATTATGGGTAGATTTTAATGTTATAATATAAATTCACGAGATACACGACATGTAAGTCTTTCGATTGATATATGTATTTGATATATATCATTCACAATTCAATCAATCAGAATGCATTATTCCGAATTAATCATACTCCAACAATCTGCTTTAAATATTGAGTGAATGAGATTGAACTAAAAACGTACAGTGAATAATATTAAAACCGAATTGATTATAGAATCAAGTCCTAGGTTTACAAGTTACCCTAGTTTTCAATATCCTGGTTTTCGACTCTCTCGTCTCTGACAAGCAGAGACACCATCGTGGGTTGAGTCCCACACATCCTTAGGGACTAGGCAATGCCTTTTATACCTTATCTTATAGCTCCGTCTGAATCAATAATATATAATATACTTGTTATTTTATTTAATTATGTAGGTATATTCAAAACACTGTAATTTCATAGTAATGGTATACTATGATATATTTTGAAACCTACCTACGTTAAATATATTACGTTTACTTTTTAAGTGCGTTATATATAATGGGTAAACGTGGTAATTAATTGGTACTTGTTTATCTATGACCTAAATTCAAACAAAAGATAAGTCCACACGACTTCCGAAATAAGTGATTCTACACAGGAAAGCTGTTTTGAATCGATGTCATATAAAATAGTTTAAAAAATTGATACTCTGTTTTGTAAAAATGCGAAAACCTTATTGATTAAAAAATAATTTCCGTCCCACGTTTGAATTCTCGATAATTCCCCGAATTTATTGTTTTTGCTTAAACGTATTTGATTGGTCTAGTCTTTTTTGTCATAACGGGACTGTTATTAAAGCGAAATAGAACTTTTTATATAGACTGCGTTGTTTAGCATTAAATTGCACTTTTTAGACTAATTGCGTGTTCTTGTATTTAATTTTAGGTTGCAGACGAACTTTTTTTTTTAAATTTAGAGAATAGGTATGTCTGTTATGAAATAAAGAAATTAATCTATTATCAAGTGGAACGGACGTATGCGCGAGCTGCTATTGAGATCAGGCGCACAACTAATTGGCTGAAAGTATTTACCTAAGTTTAATTGCGATGAACACTTTTTGCCGTCTCAACTACATGGTCTTTCACTCGGTCTTTGTTCATAAGGCCTCTCACATTAGTACCAAGTAATACAAGAAGGACTGGTATTTTCGCTCGTTCAAAGAAACAAATGCTTCATGATGAAGGATATTTAGTGAGAGAGAACTAAAGATATTTGATACGATATTTATTGTTAACCCAAATTCCACTAGACAATATTTTTTTAAAATATTTGTCTTCTTTGACAACATTGTCATTATGTAATAATTATTACTTGATATCAAAAAAGTCGCATATTAATTAAAACGCAAAAATACCGCGAACATAATAAATAATACTAATCAGCCATGTTTTTTTTGTTGTCCGTACTTTCTACGCTTTCAACGCGAGCCGGGGTAATTAGACATACTTATAATTAATTTTGCGGCTCGTTTTTTCAATTGTCTATTGCTTCCCTGATCGATAGCTAATATCTATAACTTTAAGTTTCCAGTCGCCTCGTTGAATCTTGGTGGGATTTCTAAATGGTACCTACAAAGAAATCCTTGAGCCAACACTACGGCCTTTGACCAAAAAAATTTTAAGCAAACTTTTAACTCATTTTATGTACCGGAATAACTATGCTAAAAGCTAATAAACAAAATATTACTTTAGTTAGAAGAGCGTACCTGTTTATATGCTAATCTATACTTATAATAAGACAGTAAAAATCGAATATCTGTACATGAAATATTTTTCCAAAAAACTGAAAGGAGGCAATTAAAGAAGAGTCATAGAAACCAAAAAAACATTTTTTGGAATTCTTGTATTTAATACGCTTGGAGTTTTAAAAAGCGAACTTTGAGACCTTGTTTGTATTAAATACCTCTCATTCCACACTTATAAATATATATTTTTGATTTAAACTATAAACGTTTGAAACCAAAATGACCAAGCGGCAATCTCAGGCTTTTATTAATAAAATTTGACTTACGACACCACCCAACAGAATACCGTTCCGTTGAGCGCATTGTAATCACAATTTTCATCCGATTTCCCTCGCGAGTCGCTTATCACGCACGCCGTGGTACGGGCCTGACGTGTATAATGCATTACGATATACAGTGTTTGTGTATATGTGTTTGTGTGTGAAAATGTCTTTGGATATTATGTTTTTGACTAATGACAACTTGCACCGTGGACGAAAGCAGCCAGAGGTGTTAGGGCTTAGATATAGGGTATGTTTCGATTTTATGTTATATATACTTGGAAGGTTTTAAAATAAATCACAATATTTATTTGGATTGAATGTGAGGCAAATTCACTTTGTAACCATGGTAACGCGTAACGAATTTCTAATTTTGTTCCTATTAATTCGCATTTGAATAATTAATTTTTTTCGCATTTTGAATAATTTTACATGTTTTAAAGTGATTTGAATAATTATTTTGTTATTTATTAAAACTATTTGAAGATTTTATTACTAGCTGTTACCGGTGACTTTGTCTGCACTGTGTCTACTTTTAGCATGGTTTTATTCTTCACCGTTTTATCTTCGATGTATATTAAATGTTTCATACAATGTTAAAAGTTTTAGAATCGGATTTTCGAATATACCATTTGTAAAGGTCAACTATCCCTATACATTTGAATCGAGTCAGTAGTTTAGGCGTAAAAGCGTAACAGACAGGTGTATCTTTCGCATACATAATATTAGTAGGAATGAGATCTAACTACACATTATATTTCGTCCACTTCTATGATTTTTATAGAAATAAAGATGTGTGTAATCTAGATCTGCATACTTTTGACGATTTACAAGTAATTTCACTTATGCTTCTAAAAGCCTTTCCAATTAGTGATGGTTGGCAAACAGCTTCTTGGAAGCTATCGTAAGTTATGTTTTGTAGCCATTCCGGTCCATTCTCGAGTTTTCGTAACTATTACTTTTTCTTCTGCCGGCCCTTAAAATTATAGCGTTCGTGCCGAAAAACATAGCCCAAGTATGAGATCTTCCACTTCCACAGTGAGCATAAGACGCCTCGGTCTTAGCCGAATCCTTCTGAAATGAATTTCAGTATCGTGTCATAATTAAAAACAAGCAGCAGATTTTACGCTGTGACCTAAGCTTTTACAACCAGTGTTAACTATATAAATATTTATACTACGAACAGATTTATTTGTGAGATTGACGCATCGTTACTATTAAATTTATAATATTAGCATACTAAGCCCTGTATGCAAAATTATCGGTTTAATTTATTACAGAGATAAACCCTGAAAAATATGTGATATATATATAATGATAATATGATGATATTATAATCCTTGACATCTTGCAACTCTCACATATTTACCAGTTTGTTTAAGAGCGTTATCGGTGAATATAATTACGCATTCATGTTTGTCTAGGGAAATCATCTTCTGAATCACAGATTACATTGTTGACCAAGCCCTTTTATAACTTAAACGACAAAAAGAGCTTGGTAATGAATCGCCCTAAATGTGATAACACTGACCAGGGTTAAACAATGATAGTTATCTAGCTAAGTTTGTTGCTGGTATCTTCTCAGATCAGTTTACTTTGGAACCCGCAGCTTAAGTTAAGAAAAACCACCATGTAGGATAACTGGTTGATGGTGTGAACATTTTGAAACAAAAAAACATATACCGGGTCGTAATCCAAACCCCTTCGACGGATTGCATGATAATTAATTTGGCTGTTTTGGTGAAGTATGTCCTGTAACACTGTGACACGATTTTTTCTAATAACTTTGGGCGGATATTAAAATATCTTTGCCGTAAGAATTTTGCGTTTTGAAATACCTTCAATCTGCCTATTACTAACTAAATAGGTAAAGTTGGCTTATTATATAACTGTTTCCTAGTATTGCACTATTCGATAATTGATTAGTAAAAGCAGTTTAATTATTCTCGCTTAAACCATTTTTTTTTACACAACCCTTCATTTTGCTCACTCACGCGTATAACGAACTTGATTTTGTTTACAGGGCTTAACGAACGGTGTCGATAACGATCCGAACACGAGTTTATCAGCAGACATCAATACACGACTGTCTGTCAGCTCAACAACATCGAACCACAGCTACGATTCGGAGAATGTTGATTACGCCGTACCGAAACAACAATACCGTACCGAACAGGATACATATCAACCAAAAATTACAAATCCACTGTTCGGTGTGAATGCGGCGTCGCATTACTCGCCGGCGCCAATACAAACGATACAGGAGAATGTGAAATTAGAACGTACATTGCCAAATGGTATACGAAAAGCGCCAGAGGGGCAGGACAATGATGGTTTTAAGGGTGAAGACACGCCCGATGGTAGGAATGAGTTGATTGCGAACCAGATTGCAATCGCCGACGGCAGTACGGCCACGTACACAACAGACAATAATGGTAAAATCAATGTTCATGTCACCGTCATGATTAATGCAGGTATGATATGCATCCTTACGACACAATTTTTGCACTATGTATCTCGCACGTGACAACTGCCCACATTCAAATGGTTATAACATGTTTGATATGTATGATTAAAGTGTGGAGGTTATAATATATAAATGATTTATCTAACAATTTTGCACAGTTATGTATTTAAAGGGTTTTGCGGACGAGGATATCTTGAGGATGCATATGAGGCAAGAAGTCTCTTTTTAGCGTCGTTTTGTATCGTTGTGTAGTTTGGTTTGGGCCCCGTACTTATAAACGCATCTCTTAATGTAATATTATTTCTTTAAAGATGGTGTGACTATGTTTTTCAATTGGTCATAACAGTCCCGTTTTTATTGGTGCCTAGGAATCTGGTTACTAATATATTTTTTTGACATTTTAACTGTAAGATTATAGATTTAAAATCGGGTCTAAGAATAGCTAAATCGCTTTTATAGGTAAGGGGTTTGGTAGAAGGCTTTTTATTAACGTGAATGCTCTGTTTTTGTGTGTTTTTGCCCTAAATAGTTTTTATCTGTGTGTTGATTGTGTTGGTAAAGTTCAGTTAAATTTCAGCTGGTAAATAAATTTTAAGATCGTTTTTATATATATAGCAATTAATCTTTTTGAAATAATGACTTAAATTATGAGCTGTATATTACTGTCGAATAACTATATACCGTAAAAAAAATTACAAGCTGAAATTCGTTCTGAAATATAATAAAGATTGTTTTGAAGGTAAACTTTAAAAAAAATCATACAAATTTAACTGGATGATCCATTATTAAGTAATAATTGCGTAATTTATACTTTCATCTTATGAAAATCAACGTCTGCGTGAAAGTATACATTCCGTCACAGTTGCTTATATCACATATCATTCTGCTTTATGAAACTCATTTGCGTATTATGAATTTAATTATTAACACTACTTGAAGAAACCTATACATTATAAACATATATTCAGATTATTTTTCAAGGAAATAGTAGTAGGACCACAAAAATGTACAAATCACTTAAATACACATATGAAAGAAGCCTCGATTTTAATATAATCAAGGACAGAAGTCGCAGAGGAAATCAAATAGAAATTTACAAAATCATCTCAGGCTTCTATAACGTAAAATAATTTACTTTTAATGAGAGCAAGCATCTCCGATGCATTTATAACCCGATAAACATTAGAAAGAAGAAAGAAAGAAATCGCTTATAAAAATAGTTAAGATATCCACTGATGCTAAATATATACGCATCAGCATTTGTTAGTGCGTTTAAATATTTATTTTACATACTTTTTTTTTGTTATTTTGTTTGTAAATAACTGTTAGATTAATTAAGGTAACAACGTATGAAGTACGGTCGAATTAGGCTCACATTTTGTTCTAATATTTACGTACCTATATGTAGCCAAAACAAAGTACATTAATTAATATAGTATCGTTATTATATTAAAAATCAAGTGTTTGAGAGATAATATCGGATACTTATATCGTGTTAATTGACAATTAACATGACATGTTTTATTCTTGTCACTCTCATGCCGCGAGAAAAGAACAAAACATATACCACATAGACCAACACAAGAATAGAGGTGTAATTTTTTACACATTTCAAAACAATACCGATACAATATAGATATTTTTTTTGCAAATTTAAATCAGCTTTGGCATGAAATTAGAGCAATGTGTATGTTGCTAGTTTTGCTTTTTTGTTTACAAAAAAAAAACCTTTTAAAAAAACAAATGTTTACAGGCACTCTCGCGGATCTTAAGAAACAGCGCGCGCAGATTAGAACAAACGGTAGTCCCGTCGAGTCGAATGTCACATCGAATAACCACAGTTTGAATTCAATACCGGAAAAGCAGGAAAATGTATTAACACCAAGTTCAGGTACTGTGCCGAGGTTTTCAGGACACACGAGTGATGTGATCGGTGATACCAAATCGCATAGGTGCTGTATCATTATGTAGATGGCGCTGTGTTGAAAACAAGATGGCTAGTGTTTCACCCTATACCCAAGGTTCTACAGGTGTAAAACACGGAATATGTAAATACGGCCTAATCCTGTAACACTATTTATGTATTTCGTGTTTGTTAAATTCCCAATAGAGGGCGCTGATTAGGTTTAGTCGTAGTTTCAATCTAACCTTACGCAAATGTCATATAAACTAAATATCCCGATAAAATCTGTGATGAAGAAGTATACAGACATGTTTGGTTACTGGGGGCCTCTCATATATTATTATTGTTGCCTATTGAATACGCCATTGGCTTGCCAATAGGCCGTGATAGTTATAAGAGATTTATTTAAGACAAAAAAAAATCAATATCAAATCATACCTAAATAGCATTTATTTTGAACTATACATTTATTGGATAAATGCATCTACCTACCTACCTTTTGTTATTAATTAACTTTTTAATGTTATTTGTAAAATTTTGATTCCAATAAAACATTCCACGATTCTATTGTTAAAAGTGCCTCTAGATGTGATAAAGTTGTGACTTGAGGGTTTCGATCAAATTATTTTTAATAATATTAGTCAAATGAGGGTAGTATATTATTTCGATATCAACAAACTGTTTATTGTTATTAAGTAATAACCCAAAATCTTTTGTCGTTATTCGTTTTTTTTTTGACACGGACAAACTTAATTTTAATATGCAACTACAATTTAAAAATAACATGCATATTCAATTATGACAGATATCCTATTTAGAAAATTCGATTACAACTAATTTAAGCGAATATTTGAATGTATTTCTTCAAAGCATTTCTAACCTTAAATATTTTACGTTAGGTCAGTTATTCGATGCCAAACGTGATATCTGTTGAATATTTCTTGATTGGGAAATCTTCAAACATGACTCATAAATTCAATCACGCATTCATCTCCTTACCATTCTGAAAAGACTGGGAGTCGTTTCGTAACAAAATCTTAAATGTTTTAAAACTACGTTAATTTTATATACAGTAAAGAATATTAATCGAAAAAATGTCTATTCGCCTACAAATTTCAATATTTCGTGAAATTCGTGCGATGTGTAAAAAAATACGTATAAATATTCGATTGTATGCTAACACCACGGCAATTAAAAAATATTCACTTGTTGAATGTCGTTTTTAAAATATTTACACAGATTTTGTTACACCTGTATAATGTTTATGCCAATATTGATAAATATGACAGCTACGTTGAAATTGAGGGGCCATGCTTTTATGTATCCGTGATTTATTCTATTATCTTTGTAATTCGATGTTTATGCAAATCTATTTTCTATTCGTGGTATCTATGGTAATCTGTTTTTTTTAATCTGTGTAAATAATGTTGTTAAAAACTCGTGTTCAATGTAGGTTAGATGAATATCCTTATATAAAAAAATGTGGTATGTCTGTCTATCAAAGTTTTTAATATCAAATTATACTAGGCGTAGCCTTGCTTATAATATTAAAAAAAACTTACATTAAATATTTTTATAATATGTATATTCGGTGTTTATTCAATCTAGAATGTCAACTGTCAAAATTTTTCAGGTTGTGTGTAGTCTATGTGAAATAAAATATTAATGTGATATAAAAACTTTTTGGTCATACATACAACTGTCAATGTCAAAATCTTTATGACAGTGAAGGTAGTGGTATAAGTCATACAACACGGACATTCCATTATATATTTGTGTACATACATTTAGAACTATTTTTGGTTTTTAAATTTAAGTCTTCATTCACTAGTAAAGCATTCGTCCATATCGTAGTCATTAGAATATACTTAAGAAGTACTTAGATTTCTCTTACACAAGGCCTTGCACAAGATGGTTGTTGTACAGTATTAATTTTGAGCGCATTTTCCATTTTACATGCAGTGTTTTGTGATAATTTATTTGAATAGTATTTAAAAGGCATTTACTTGATTATCCCGTCCTATGTTGGGCCAAATTGTGCGGTTTCAATATCCTATTAATTGCGACTAATCTTTATTTTTTATATAAAAACCTCCGGCAGGCATTTATTATTAAATGTTTTTGATAACTTATAATCCTGTCGTATGTGAAACAACCTATTATTTATACATAAAATTATTAAAAATATATATATCGGGAAAAAAACGTTATGTTAAAATTTTAAATATTTTATATGACCCTTTCGATAAAAAAGGTACTGTGGGTTCTAGCCTTTAATTATAACAGTGCCTCGTAAATTCTTGCCTTAAAATATATCTTTCTGTTACAATATTAGTCAGAGATTATATTATTAAAACACTGTTTAAGTTAGTGTTAAAATCAAATTTCGCCTTTCCTTGCCTTAGCGTGCACCACGAAACCATTCAGTCAATCAGATGAATGGCAAGAATAAGAATTGTATAACACTTAATACGTTAAAATTAAAAGAAACTATCAACAATTTATTCTGTTTTATTATGATAAATTTATATATTTGAAAATGTGCCTGTATTTATTACTGTTTTAATATTGTATACGGTACAAATTATCCATAGTAATTTAAATGCAAATTGTACTGTTGTCTTTTGAGCTCATAATAATTGTACTTAATGACCTAAGCAGTAGTGTTTTATATTAATGTGATTCCTGAATCCTATTGAAATAAATTTGTTATTGAAACGAACTGTGTTTGATACAAATACTCCTAATATTGATCCATCTTAATAATTACTTATTCCTTCCTTCCTTAATAAGCAAATGGGTTATTTTGGGATTGTTTTTCGTGTAAGTATGGTAAAAAAAATTCCAAGGTGAGTAGCTGTTGTGATAATGTCCAAGTTTTTTTTACACTGTCACTAAATTGTATTAATTAATGTATGTTGGGTTTTGTTTTTGTATACTTTGCACCATTCAAAGTGTATTTTAAGTATGCTTTTATTTTGTGGGTAGAGTGGAAGAGATCGCTTATTAGCGATAAGGCCGCTGCTCTTATATCATCTACTTCTACTGTTTAAGTGCAATAACGTGTGAATAAATAAATAAACTAACTCTTTAAGTTTTAATTCCCGACTTTGACAGACTCCTCTGTGTACACAACAAATCTAGATAAAATATTTTCAAATGAAATTAAAAAAATATATTAATTTTTATTATTACTTTGTTGAAAGCTTTTTTAGTAACAAAAAATAGTGTATCGAATACGAAAGAACAGAACTTTGTAGATACAAGAATTAGAACTAAAAACTCTTTTGGCGACTATCTGTCTATATATAAAAAAATATCAAATATCCTGACATCTGTCACATTTAAGATTTATGACAATTTCTATGTTTGATTCATTGATTTGTAATTTCCACGCGGAAAAATGTATGACAAAGACGGTATCAATTAAGCTTTATATTTTACATAGACTATTTATTATAACGTTCAAGGGAAACATTATATTAATATATGGTATAATGCACAAATAATGTAAAAGCAATCATCATTGCGTCATTATTACCCGCCAATATTCAAGTCTGTAGATCATTGTCCTCAATGTAATGAGATGGTTGCAAATATGGTTTGTTACTGGCCAGCAACACGTAAAAAATCTTTTTTTGACTATATTGTTAAATACAACAGCTATAGCTTTATAAAAATTCTGACAGAAGTTTATTATTGCTATAATAACGTATACGGTATAAAGTGATTGAATTAAAAATCCAAATTATTCTTAAATTACACGTATAAATGAGAAACATTTGATAGAGCAAAGCCAAGTTCTCATTTCAGATACAAATCATTAGAAATGGCCAACTACCGTTATCATAGACTATTTAATTTAACTGACGTTGACATTGACCAATGAGGCATTTTGAGTACAAAGAAAGCAAAAAATAATAATTACTTTTTACATAATTAACTGTTTCATAACAATCGTGTCAGGAGAAGTTTAATTAAAATACGGCAATTTTTTTTTTGCTATTGATAAAATACGTTTACATTTTGCGGGCTGCGTCAGTGTTCGCCGGACCGCCGCCACGTCCAGTTGTGTCTCGGCAACACTGGTTTCATACAGCTGCTCGGCCTGAAGTATATCTGAAAATATTGTATGTTGAAGTTCATACGACTCTTAAGCAATATGAAGCCACCAACAAATGTAAGTATTGATAATAATTTTTTCTACGCATTAAAATATTGATTTTTAAGTTTTCCATTTGCTTGAAAAATATGAAACCAAGTTTGAAGTTATAATTTTAATACCTGCATTAATGTTATTCAAATCAAAATATAGGGTAGATTTAAACGTATTATAAATAAATTTCTCTTTTTTATTATTACACAATAGAACACGCTTTCTAATACGCAGTGTGCTCGTCATTTTATATTGAATAAATAAATATATTAGTCTTGAATCTATTTTCAAATCTTCTGAGTCCTATTCAAACCTAAATGAATTCAAAGGAAGTCGACAATTTTAATAAACAGAAATAGATATATTCGTCCGACTGATTTATTGAATAATACATATAGGGGTTTTTGGTGACAACTTGGTAAAACGATCTGTTATTTTTAAAACATTTTTTGAATGAATATTACAATTTACAATGACACTCGGGAATTAAATTTATATAAAATACGCGTTTTAACGCAATACGCTTTAGCAATCAATTTCTTTCTAATGAATAAAGAAAAGCATAACCAGGCAAGTTAACCTTTCAACTATTATCAATTGACTAGTATAGGGGGCCATTGATAACTACAAAGCGTAATTTATTCGTTATCAGAAGTTAACGTTATTAATTGTGTGAAAGTATTCTACTATTTTAGTATTAAAATTTGAGCGATTCTGTCTTAATTTTTTTTTCTCGGAATAAATGGAACTGTTCCCCCCCTAGATATGTATGTCATCCGGGCATATATTGTCATTATTTATCTATAGAAAAGAAAACCTTACGTAGTTTTAAAAGTGAAGAGACGTCTATTATGTACATTAATTTTTTTAACTGTTGCTTTTTATAAATTTGTATATTACGCGTTGTTTAGTACTAACCATAGTTCAATAAAAAAATAATACGGTAATGTCTGTATGGAATAAATATATGATAGTAATAAAAAAAGTAAAATAAATAAAATAATTTTGACTTAAATCGACACACATTTTTAGGCATAGCTAGGCTTCTTTCGGAAACAGGTTTAAAATGGGAAGAAAGCTGGTTTTAATTTGAGGAAAGTCACTGGAAGACTGGTTTCAAATAATTATTGTGTCCCGAACCACCGCGTGTTCGGTTGATTTAAGTTTTGCTTTATCGTTACAGCCTTTCATCGGTTTTGACAGATCGATTAGTTTATAACAACATTCATATAAGCATTCGTAATATATTAATTAACTAAATGGTAATAAATTTAAATTAAATGAAACGCGAACAGAATACTGTCGGCATATCTCACAGTTTTTCTTATTTTTTTTTTAACAGGCCGGTCTTCTCCACGATGTTGACATTCCAACCACAAAAGCGACCTTTGGTATGGGTTGTTTCTGGTCGAACGACTCTCTTTTTGGAGTCACACCGGGTGTCATCCGTACCAGAGTAGGCTACTCCGGTGGTACCACAAAAAATCCTCACTACCGAAACCTGTAAGTTTGTAAAGCAAATTGTAATGTCTTATATTCTGTTCAAATGTTCATGACCATGGATGATCACCGACGACTTATCTTGTCACTTAATCCTATCCTAATAGCGGTCAAAATCCATTTAATAACTTTAATATGAAATTCCTGACACCACACTTATAAGATTCAGTATTCATTTGTATTTTTTTTAAACTACCTTAATTCATTGATATTAAAACACTTAGTATGAATGTGAAGTTACGCGTACGTTAAAAAACCGCTTATAAACGTATACACATATAACATACAACATATATATATATATATATATATATATATAGTCCTGCTAGTACCTATTGTTTATTTATTAGAAAAAAATAGATGATGTAGCTTTACTATATTTCCGTAGTACGAAAATGTGTCAAGGTTAGATAAATTTATTATTATTTTTCAATGCAAGATAACTTCATAGTTTATATAACAGCAGACATTTTTATCACGTGTGTCATTTCACACATTGTAAGGAAATACTCATTGCGATTCTTTTAGCGATTTCGATTATTATTTTTATACCTACTAATAATCTACATACATATTTGCATTTTCTAATAATTTGTTCTGTAAAGTCCTAGTTCGTATTTTGGGACCCGTGGAAAATGCGGTCGCGCAGACCTGCACCTGAAGGGTAGCGAGTCCCCCCCCCCCACTAAAACACCACCCTTCACACCATTAAAAACATTCTACCCAGTGATAGAATTGTTGTTCCAGCCTAGATATTTTGCTCTCGTATGTCCTGTTTATTTCTTATTTATATAACGAAAGATTAGCAAATATATATATATATATATGTTGAACACCATGACGTGTTTGCACGTTGTATGATGTTATAAAACTCCATAGTATATTTTATTTGTACAGAAACAAAAACAATTATTTATTGAAACATCATGCTCTTTTGTTATTTCGGACGTTCGTATACATAAAATATATGGTATATCTAATCTAATAATCTAATTATTGAAACAATGTAACATTTTTATGTGACACTAAGCAATACATTGAAATTTTACTCGGTCGTAAAGAAGACGTGACTTATTTAAATTATCACAAAACTCATTAATAACATTGTAAAGTAATTTTAAATAATTATGAATGAACTTGTTCAGAATGATTCTCACTGTTATAACCAAAGGTTGTCTTTAATCATACACGAGTACATTAATGGGGTTATATAAGCGATAATTACATAATCGATGTATTGTTTCTCACATTTTGTAAATAAATTATATGAGTTCTGATCAACATTTTTTATAACAAATACTTAAAGCTTACATAATTTTAACAAAAAGTGTTAACCCTAAATAAAGATTTGTGTTTGTGTAGACGCGATTAACATTAGTAGTTTCTACTACGTTTCTTTAGTTTTATGTAAATCTATTAAGGAAAACTGAGTGAAAACACAAAAAAAATATTTTGGTTCAAGCACACAAGACATAGCAAAAACTTTTTTTAGATAATGTGAAAACCTTGTTACAATCTTACTATAAGTATCTATATACTTTGTGGCGACTTTTGACGACACCTGACATAATTTATTACAATTAAAAATACGGTTTGCGTTTACATAACTCTTTAGTTACAGTTAACACAAATACAGTGAAGTGGGTTGTCTGTAAGAGATCGCTTATCAGCGATAAGACCGCCCGTTGCTCTTATATGTACTAACATCTATTAACGTCATTTACTTCTACTGTTTTAGTGCAATAAAGTGTAAATAAATACACTTTTTAACAATAGTTACTCGGTCTCAAATGGTATATTCATGTTATAGACAAAGACGTGTGACAATTTAAATAAAAGGTTATTATAGCATATGCAAGTAAGTCTCAAAAGTTACTTTCATAAAAAAAGATTTGAACTATGTAAAAATATACCGATGTTACTATAACAAAATCCAAAATGTTTTGAATTGCCAATGGAGCAGGTAGTTCTATTTTAAATTAACGTGACACGTGTAATGTAAATCGATAACTTCACACTTCATAAACAAATTTATATAACCGTTCGAAATTCAAATTCAAGCTTGTTAATAGTAGTACTTTGTTTTACATAAACAACAGTCGGTACCCAATAAAACGAGAAAAGAGGGTAGACAAAAGCCGACATAATGTATACGAATGTAAATTGTAAGAGAAAAAATCAATTTCAATTCATCATTACATTTCATATTATACAGATATCCTTGGATAGGTGTTTGAATACTCGGATAGTAAAATATAACTGTTTAATTTGTACGCATTTGTATTAGTTAACATCGTACAGAAATACTGAATCGCTTTCTTTCAATGATTAGGTTAAAATATGTTTATATATGATAAACATATTTTAGTAAAATAGTACAGTTACAGTAAAATATATTTGAAACATGGCAACCTTATCAAAAAGAGTTTGTAACGTTCGCACAACATTGTATGTTCGCATTAGCCAAGGTTGTGCCGCAAGGCCAAGGCATCGATTGTCTACGCATGCGGGATCTATTTTTGGCACGTTGACCGAGTTTAAAACAATCGTGTCTAGAATTAAGTACCACTAAATCTAATTTGTTCAAATCACAACAGAAAGGAAAACAAACCAGTTTATTGATATGTAGTATCTGATATGCCGACTTCTACTGTATATATCAACAATCTCACCTTTAGATAGTTCTAACTAGCGACTTTGTGGTATATTTCTTAAAACCTTACAAACATTTTTAAAAAATCTACCATTTAAACAAAGATTATGTTACAATAACAAGAAACCAAAACTTTATGGAAGGCGAATGTACTTACTAATGTACTAAGGCCCCACACCAGGTTATAGGGTAGATATGACATTTCTCCATTCTTCTTTGTCTGAAGCGCTAAGCTTACACCAAGTCAGACCAATATTTTTGGCTACGCGATGATCGCCGCCAGGTCTGCTTAGGTCGGCTTTGTTTGCGACGTCCCCGAGGTTTTCAATCCAAAGCTTGCTTTGATATAAGGAACCGATGTCTGCGGAAGGCGAATGTCGCAGGTAGTTCTATTTATAATATACGTGACACGTGTTATGTAAATTGATTTTTACATCAGTTCGAAATTCAAATGTAATAAGTAACTTCTATCCGTCTACATTTATAGGAGTTGGTTCCCACTAAGACAAGAATAGAGGGTAGAGGCGGATAAATTTTTTCATCTGTATAGATTATTTATTAGTAGGTTGGTACTTAGGAAAACAATACGTGTTAATGTATTTTTAATCTGATGACTATTTTATGACTTGGTAGTTTGCGGCTGTTATTTAGTGTTGTATGAAATATAAATTACCTTTTGTTCTGGTTTCTCGTAACGATGACAAGCGACAAATTAACGATATGTTAGAAATATATTTATTTTTTCACACTATGTTGTACTAAACCAGACGAAGTCGATAGTGATAACGACGGCCTTATAGATAATAAGCTATCTCTTTCAGGCAACCCAACAAATAGTTGAATACTTATATACAATTGCAAGACTTGCGAAGAATACAGAAAAAAACCAACAAAACACAACATACGTTAAAATTAAGTAAACAGGAAAAATTAGCAAAAATTTAATATAAAATTATAAATAAGAAGAAGAGATTTAAAAGATGATAATTTCCAAATCCTAAATATATCTTATTGTATATTTCAGAGGTGACCATACAGAAGTTATTGAGCTGGACTACGACCCTACAACTATCTCTTACGAGTGTCTGCTTGAGATGTTTTGGGCGAACCATGAGTATGGACTTACCACTAAACTTAAAAGACAGGTTAATATTACTATGAACGCTGTATTACGTCGATACACAATACAATACGACGAAAATTACTCTTCCTATTATAGTGTAAAGAAATATTAAAATAATAAAATAGCTAAACAGATCAGGTCATATAAAAAATAATAGTGACCGGCTGAGTAGTGAGACTTTGTACACATTGTTGATGTACACAAATAACCGCAAATACAATTATATGTGGTGAATATGGAAATAAAGTAATTTCTTGTTCTATAAATGTGATCATTTAATAATTATTCACATACATGCATGCCTCTGTTGGCACTAGTCGATCTTAGCATGTTTAACCAAATTTTCTGTGGTTGAATTGTTATATATACTTTGGAAGTAATTACATGGCACAATGAACTTATCAGGGGCCGAACAAGTTGGTACAAATATCAATCTGTATATTTCAGTACCAATCCCTCATACTATACCACGGAGAAAAACAGCAAGAGGCGGCTGAATCCTCTTACAAAGTGATGCAACATCAGTGCAACGGACAACTCCGGACTGAGATCGCGCCAGCGGGAGCCTTCTATTCAGCCGAAGAGTATGTATACGACTTTAAATCCGTAACTATCCCTCGTAGCTCCTGAGTTATTGTATTTATTAATAAATCAATAATAATATATTAAATTAAAACCCAAAATATCTTTAATACTCTTAATATTCAAGTAGGTAACGACACTTTTAAATCGTCATAACTCACATTACCGAACCGGAAGGCCCTCACTATCGAGAAGAGCCGGCAAGAAACACGATAGCTTAAGTAAAGATTTTAAATATGTTAACAACATGATATATTCAAATCAATAAAGCATCGTTAGGCTACCCAAGAAACTGTCCCCAGCTATTGATGACCCATTAAAAGGATCTTTGTCCTCTAAATATTATTTATTAACAACTGTACTGTCGTCCATTAAATTGATGAAAGATTTATCGAATGTTTCAAAGACCGTTCAACTCTCAATTCGGTCAGAGTGAACTTTAAACATGGCTAAAATATAACGGTTTACCCTTAATTACCTAACTACTGCGATTCGTGTTTTAATGTTACAGAAGTAATCCAAGATACTTTAAATTCACTGATAGTTACAAGTATACATATATTCACACGAATTGATATATTCACACGTGTATAATAAGGGAGGATATTTGGCTAAAGCAAAGACAGTTATTTGTTGAAATTGTATTAAGTAGTAGAAAGCAATTTAATATTACCTAATAAAAATATTTAACGAGCAGTGAGATTCAAAAAATTCTGTAAAGAGGCGCGCATATCATGTAGTAGGTTTAGATATCTAGAATACTATTTGAATATTGCTTTATTATCAATTGAATAATAATGTCATGGCCATCTCCTTTAGAGATTTCTCTTAAGTCTTGACATTATTAATAGGAACACTTAACCTTTCAATAAGTAACAAGTGGTAACGTGCAATTTTCTATTTTTCTTCTGCACGTCCAGTTTTTATTATAGTTTTCGTTTGTACTAAGTAGGTGTAGAGCTCTAGTCTCTATTCAATAGTCACAGAGAGAGATAGAGATAATTATGTCTATTGAGAAAAACATTTATGCATTTGAGATTATTAAAAGAAAATTATTTTTTTACGGGAAATTTTTAGTTTTCTAACTCCATTTGTTTTGTGCTGGTATTATTATATGAGTATGTTAATATTTATTATTCTCAATATTAACACACGTATCAAATGAGAACGCTGTAAACGATAGTATGCTTTTTTTCATTTACTTGTGTTTTTTTTTTCACTAAGAATTGTAGCATTACTTTTAGCAATACTAACTACTTATATTTTTTTTTCAGTTACCACCAAAAATATAGATTGCAAGGCCATAAAGATCTGTGTCGTAGCCTTGGTCTGGATTCTTCAAAACTACAAACGTCCCACGTAGCGGCCAGACTGAACGGCTACTTGGTGGGGATTGGCGGGAAAACGCAATTTGAACAAGACGTGGTACGGTTGGGCTTAAATGAGAAGCAAGCGGAATATGTACGGAGAGAGTTTGAGAGGAACGAAGGAGGCGGTCTGGCTTGTTAAAACCATCATGGAGGTTTACGCGCGGAGCGCTGGAAACCATAGACTATGTTATATATTTATGACGTATGACATTACATATATTTTGAAATAGTTTATGATTCATATCTGAATTATTTTTATACATGAGTTGCTTTACCAGGGCAAATATATGACGTATTACATAATATAGGTTATATTATAATTAAATTTTATGTGATAATTTGCTGCATTGGCAAAATATGTTTTTATCTTACATTTGTTTAGCCGTTATGTGACGTTAGTTAAATTTAAACATTTTTATTTTTACTAGTGAAAATTCCTCAAATTGCATTTTCGATGGAATAAATGTTTTCAATAATTATCATTCCATAGTGACTTAATTACTTTGGCTCACGTTCCTTTCTTTGAAGAATGTTTAAAATATTGAATTGTAAGCTTGGACGACACAATATTTTAATAGATATAATATTTACAATTGTATTTTTGACAACTGAACATGAATTGTTTATGAATTGAAAAATATAAATAATATACTATATTTTGTTTATCAAGGCAAACAGATTATATTGTTGTTTTATTCCATTAATTTATGAGAACGACATATTCCAATAAAAGTTAGTTTTGTTTTCTTATTTTTCATTTCATTGAAAAGAAGAAATGAAAATATACTTTTAATGTAAGCGATTCGGAATAGATTAGAGGTTCATTAATTAGACCAACAAGCAATATAGCTATATCTTAGGTTTTATATTTACTATGTTAAAGTTAAAGTGTTATTAGTTCCCACCTTTTTTGATAGAGGGCACGTTTATAAAATTCAATCAAACGTGAGCTATAACATATATTTGCATATGTTTATACTAAATAGTTTTCGTATCTACGTTGTATGAATCCTCCACATTTAAACAATTTTCTTTTACGAATGATTTTTACGATCGATGGTTTGATCGCTAAAACACGTCATTCTTTAAATAATATTGTGTTTATTTATCAATAAATTGGGTACAGACCACAAGGACGATATTCTAGTAGATTTATATTTGTGGTGTTAACTATGAAGTGGTTTTGAATTAGTATGACTATCACGTCCGCATGCTTAGAAACCATTGTTTGATATTATGTTACAACTGCGCAATAAAATAGAAAAAATTATTGGATTAAACATCCGTAGGTCATGAATCGATGACTCTTGTAAAATGCAACCGCGACCCCAGTATTAAACGTGGCTTACACCCGAGGAGTGTTTTAGTAGGTACGGCTTACTCGGTCATCTGAGTAGCAGAGGTTTCCTGGTTAATGCGTTGAGTCCCATATCCCCATGACTTACCACTCAATGCTAATACATTTAGGAATATTCTATTACGTATTAAATATATAGAACATACCTTTAGTATATTAAGTCGATATTTGTACTTTATATAGCGTTACTATTGATTATTCAAGACACATTGAAATGTATAAATTAACTGTAATTAGAATTCTAAACAGTACAACGCCTCATACACTTTACCAATTATGACAAATTGTATATTTAATACATTTATATAATCTATGCTTTAATCGCAATTGTCAGTGTCATTACGATTGATTCGTACTGGAAAAGTTTGCGCGGCAAATATCAATCGCGCCTAATATATTTTAGTGCTTCTGTGCGTTTATCAAAAAGTTTCTCGTAGGCGTTATTGGAATTTTAAAAACAATTTTATTAAATGTAACAGTAATAGTCGTAATGTAATCAATATTAAACTGTATTGCGTTAATTGCATTAGATGCCATTTTTTATCCTAGTTCATTCATAGACAAATATATGAGCCTTATTCTTGGCTTGAAGTTTTGTGTTACATGAAAATTTCTTTAATAAGATGACCAAACAGAAATTCGAGACAACTCCGGTAGAAATACCTATAAAAGCAACGAAAGATGTAAGCTGTAAGTAACTGTAGCATTTTAATTTAGGCGATTTTGACCATAGCGTATGGATTTACGCTGTAATATATAAAAAGGATATAGACAATTTCAGACCTTTCTGATTTTGTATATAATTTGATGACAAAATTTTAAATAGGTCAACTGTCGCTAAAATGCAGTTAGGCCGCTCTGGTACTAGCGGCCTGAAATAATCGTACCGCTTAATGTCGGTAACATGTATGACACATAAGTATCTAAGGTGAGGTGCAGGCACACTCGGTGCACTGGACTCCGGATGACTCCTAACAAGATAATTCGTAGCCTTGTTATTTACCGGGGTCAATTTGGCACTTGGTATAATCGTACAATTGAATTGAAATTGGTTGATTTAACAATAAACTTTGCAAAAGTGGCGAATTAAATGTATTATATCGTGTAATTGAAAATATATCGATTTGCGTCATATACTTCATATTAGAAGGTAAACTTCTAGTTATAATAATAGAATAGACAATAGAATTGTATATTTAAATGTATAGCATGGCTTTAACATTGTAATAAAATCTAAATTATTCATAAAATGTATTTAAGCGTCGTAATATTTTTATTATTATTTTAATCTGTTATAAATTATCAGTTAAAAAACGTCTCCTAGAGGCTGCATGATATAAGTAATCTTTTAAAACACGCGACATGGCTTTTCGAATTCTTTCCTCGCCTCGGCTAGATTCTTTTAAGATACACAAAAGAGGATTTAACGTTCCTATCAAATTTGACAAATACCAAGCATGGAGGTTTTAGGTAAATTGTTTTTAGCTCTTTAGTCTGTGTAATTCAATCAAAGCGAATCGATTCTACTAATCATTACTACTATTCCCGCTGTATTTTAATATTACATTTGTCTTTGTAACAATATTTATGGCAAGACTAACTATATCGTTTTGTTTCCTATATTACGTGTTAACAATACACAAGTAAAAATTTCGATGTATGTTTAATTGATTCTACATTCCGTGTGAAGTATAAAACAAAGCTTCACACATCGTAATATGATAAGTGATAATAATAATTACCACACTCAATCTCACGGCTCATTATTTGGAATTTCCCATGTAATATACCCACAAAATATTTCACGTAAATAATTATTATAAAATACATATACGGCATAGTTTTTTTTAGAAAACGGAGCAGAAGAAAGCACACAAGAAAAGTGCCGCCGCCCATAGGTACTCATACTATGGCTTGTGTGCATTTTTTTTCATTTTCGATTCGATGATCTTTTTATTGGTACTCAGGGGCGCCTTTGCGCTAAGTAGTGGAATATAATGATGATTAATAAGTTTTAACTTTCGTTGCCTTAACTAAGCTAACAAGGATTATCATAATGTACTTAAACTCCATTCACTAGTCGATTTTAAGAAAAAAAAAACCTCTACACTAAACATATTAAAACTATAGCTCATTTTAATCTATCGTAGTCATGATAAGGAGCTTGGTTGGTGCCTTACATAACGTTTTGCCAAATCTTTACCTTTATGGTTTTTTGCGCCTCTTATACAAAGTACGTTTCTAACATAATACTTATAACAGATACTTAATTTTCTATTGTCGCACTCTGTTGTCGAGTACTATATAATATGTTATAGAACCTTGTATAGTGTTAGTTAGCATTATTTCCATTACTCAGATTGTAAACAAGTATTGAATCATCGAATTACAAATGCGTTGGGATGATTAAAGTTGGCTATGGTTGAGGTTAACTTATTAACGCTTTGATGTAATAGCTACCAATTTTCATATAGTAAATATTTAAAATCGTATCAAAGATAAAAACTGAAAGTTTTCGTCACATAAATAAGGAGAATTTTGTCAGACAATCAATTATACATAATGTACTAGGACAATTTTTTTGCAAAAATCGGAAATTTCTTTAGAAATATGTTTTTTTTAAATAATATTTACTGCAGGTACCGTCGTACTATAAAAATAATTAATTCAAACTTCCATTTAAAGTCATTATAGGGCAACGACCTATAACTTATATAGCGGATTTAAAAACGTAATGGAATAAATGATTGAGAAGACACTTAGATTTAGTAAAATGTAAGTTTGATTCGATTTACACCAGATTCTCACACTCACACTCGATAAAAGAAGAATTATATAAGGAAACAACACATTTCGTGATTGTGATTGTCCAAAAGCATAACTAGTCCATAACGAAAACAAAATGATAAAACATTCATTTGTTTAATTTAAGTCACTTTTGTTTTAAATTCTTACTTATGGCATTTTCAATACATCCGCATCTCTGATTCTCACTTTGGTAATTTACCAGAACGGTGTAGGTATATGCCTTTTCTCAACAGGAATCAGACGTCTATAGTAATAAGAATAATATATAATTATAACTATAACAAGTCGATATCGTCTTAATTAAGTAATAAGCGTACCACTCCCTAAAAGGCCGGCAACAAACTCACGAGATTCCAGCCACGTGAGTGTCTATGGGGGGCGACTTCACCTTTATGATGGGCCTCATGCTCGTTTGCCCCTTCTTCTATAAAAACATAGTCGTTTATATAAGAGCTTTGCATAATATCACTCGTGTGCAAAAATTGACAAGCTCTATATGATAATTCTCGTTATAGAACTGCCATATCACGTTTCTTATGAAACACGTTTAAAATTTAAAATGTTATCCGATAAAAGAAATCCGATACTTATTATTATCAGTAAAAAAAAGTTCGAAGAATTTTTTTATTTAGTGTAATTCATATGTTTATATATATTTTTATTTATTTTTTTCTGTTCGTGTTTTTATTTGTTGTATTATTTTTTTCTGATATAAGATTCTATTTCCGGTTCTATGTTTTAACATTATTTTGGCTTTATTTGTTATCTATTTTTATTTTGTAAACTTTTTGTGATAAGGTATAGGTTTAAGAAATAAAAATAAATAAATAAAATAAGTGGAATGTTCATGTCGATAACGTTCTGTTATTAAAAACAGTAAACAAAAGGTCGATTTATTTTTTCCTGTACAAAATAAATTAGAATGTCAAATAATTGTCATCTTTAATAAGTTTTTACTGTTATCGATCTAATAAGGTAATTTTTGGTAAACTTATTAAACCGAGTTCTAACCGAGATTATTTTATAGGTTACCTAAGAAACGTCAACCGATAGATGTCGTGATCGAATATACTCCGTTCAAATATTCCTAATACACCGATATTAGAATAACTTAAAATTATTGTTTCGTTGAGAATCCAGGGATAATCCCAGTCTAAGTGCCAACCAAAACCATATGATAAAAAATCTGTTATCATATTTTAACCGCATTTAATTTTTAAAATATCACAGTCGTTTGCCAACTCATGTAGAAAGTTGGCGCCAGACTGTTCAAGCGAGATCGTGCAATTAAAATATTAATAGACCCAACTGAATACTGATCATTGATCAATTGGTCATCTTCATTGATATACTGGTTTATTTTAGGACAATTGCCTTAATCATGTCTGATTTTCATATGCTCATTAATATACTAGTTTGTATCACCAATATGTTTAACGGTTCACACTCTTTTATACGTCAACGAGATAAATATATGTCATATAAGAATAGCTATATATGTTAATATAAAAAACGTCGTATGGCATTAATCGTATGATTTATAACTAAGATATCATATAAAATGAATGGCGCGAATCTCTATTGTATTGACATTCGTCGTCCACAGATAATAGATGATGATAGATAAGAATCGGAGACAAATAAAGTGTCCTCGTGTCTTCTACCCTTTAACATTCTTCTTTGCCGTATTCTGGTTTGAGAAAATGTCTTCCAACACTTGACTCGCCAGTAATCCCTGATCTACTAGAGAAAAAGCATCGTTAGGGTAATACGCCTTACAGTCAGGATATTTATAATCGGCAACTTAGACATCTTAAAACTGAAGCGAAATACTGTTTTAGATAAGCCAATGGTAAGACTTGCATCGAGGTAAACCTAACCTGACAATTATGTTATATATATATAGACAATAGTCTCTAATCAAGTAAGTCAAATATATTTGTAATAACCCGTATTTGGACTTTGTGACAGATAGAGAACTAAATTTATCATTGCTAATAAAGTGATTTTAACTGGTTAGGGGTGTATTTCTTATTATTCCTCCTGTACCTTTTTAAAACTATATCTGGTTTTGTTGAATTAAAGCGATACAGTTGTGAATCAATTCATAAGGTCACTGTCTGTTGGGAGTCAATTGCTTCCTCATTGGCGCGCGGTTACCGGCGCGAACGCATTTGTCATTATAATATATATCTATTTACAGAAATAAATTAAGTAAACTATAGTACAGTGTACTGTTTTATATATCTAAAATTAGTTAATTAAATGTTACCATTGTCTTTTACAACTAAACCCTGGTTCTATAACAGCCTTAATATAATATAACAGACTTAAACTATATAAGATTTTCGTTGTTTGCAATCCCTTATAAAGATTAGTTTTTATTTGTGATATTAAACTAGCAACAGTAAATACTATAGGCAAATTTCTAGATTTATAATGATATAAATTTTATTTACTAAATGTAATATATTATTTTTACGTGAAGCCGACCGCGGAATACAGTTTGAATGAGGTTTATGCAGAGTAAAGCAGATATTTAACTAATGTTTCTATATATATAAATAATGATTATTTATTTAGTTTAGATAATCTAAATAAAGCATTATTATTTATACTATATTTCTCATCAGTCATTGGTTTAAGTTTAAAATGATTTTATCTATATTTACGGCCTCATGCCAATTTAATGCATCATATATCACTTAATATATTTGTTAATCGTTCAATCGACGATCTGCAACGATCACTCGACAGCCTTGTTTAATGTTTATTCTATTTAACACCCCTAGGTAAACATTTTGTCTATTTTAGTTCGGGTAAATAATAATTTGTTACCTTGTTTCCTTTACGATATTTACTTCAAAATCCAATACATACAATACAAAAGTTTTACCGAACATTTTTATATCAGCTATGAAACGTAATTATGAGGTGAAGCTATCCTAAAATATACTAGATAATACATTTACCATTGAATGAAGATAAGATAATAAAGCTAAATAAAAATATTCTATAGATTATGCAATTATTTTAACTAAACTATATATGCAATATATTATAAAGTTAATTGGTACGTTTGATTTCGTTATTTAAGTGGCGTTAATGATAATTCAATTATTACAGTAATGTAATAATTGAATTTTTGACTGACTATGTAAATAGTCAGTCAAAAAACACACGTACAAAAAGTACTCAAAAATTACTTAATTCATAATAATTAGAAATGGGAAAGGTTAAAAAGGTTGAAAAATTGTTGGATAGTCAATTGGACTAGTAGCTTTCATTAAATCCCTTTCCTTTTTTTAGAAGTATACTTTACGATACTACAGAGGCGTAGGTTGGTAGATTTTTGGATTGTGACGTCAGTCTACAAACGACCGCCCGGTAGCACCGTTTCCTTGACCAGCCTTATTTATAAACAAATGACATATTATATAGTATTTATACAAATTACAACGCATTGTTAAGATAGTCGATCCCCCGTCGGTTTTATCACGGGCGAAGTAGGGACACAAGTTAACTTTGGCATGTTTAATAACTGTACTGTGGACAGTAAATAAAATCATTCTATTTTTCACTTCACAACCATTAATGTGACTTTAATCACGTGTAATTAATGAAAGACAAACAGTACAGTAATTTATCACTTTTATTCTTTTATGATAGCACTTTATAGACATCATTTGTATATGGCTCGTATTAAAAAAACGAATGATGAGAACGTTTTTATCAATTTTTATAGTTCGACATTACACTCAACCTACGGGAACATAATTTCCTGTCATGTCTTTATTCTAGTACGTCTGCACTTATTACGTTGAACCAGCCGGTCTGTCACGAGACTGGCTACCAGACCTATTTTATAAGCGCCTTTGCATTTATCCCCAATACTAAAGACTACAAAGGGAGTGTAAGTATCTCCAAACAGCGAAAAAATACACTGAAATTTTGTTATTCTAACGATTATTTTTAAATACATTTAAAATAATGTAATTGTTTAGTCTTACTATTTCATTTAACAAAATGTCATTAAAATTACAGTGAATACTCATTAACGCCAAGCGTAGGTATGTGTAATAAAGAAATAACTTGTTGTCCAAGACTACATTTGCTTTTCTTACATATTCCTTTGTGTGTACAAATGGCGATCGTTCAAGACAAAATAACGATTCGTATTAATATCTAATAAAAATATTACAATTCAAACCCATCCTTCCCTCTTTATTCCTATCACTCCCCCTCACTTTCCCATACCTTCCCCATTCTCTAGGATGCATCGGACTACCAATAAGCGTTTAGGTATTAGTATTATTAGCCACCTCTATAGTTTTACAAGAATGTTTTTTACATACAAAATAGACACGATGGCATTGATTCGACTTGAATTTCATTATCAGTCGATACGACTGAGTCATGTGTCGTCATCAGTGTAGTTAGACTTTAGTTCGCGTGCACTAGCCACCGAGAGCGGTCATTCAGTGCTCAGCATTTCCGTTAACAACTATTAAGTGTGTGTTATTTGTGATTACGGATGACTGATATTTCTATATCATTTTTGGTGGATCGAGAGAAGCAAGGAGCGATGGATAGTTGCTATAAAATGTACACATGGATCAATCATACACTGTTGATGCTGATGATGCAAATACTATGGAAAATGAGTCAAATTTCCAATTATTTCAAACATAAGTAAGTATTAATGTTCGTAAAATCAAATCAATTAAGTGAGCTAAGTCCTAAAACGAATGTTTGGCCGACCTTGACGTCGCAATAGCTTTAACATATATGTATAAGGATAACTTAAGGATTATTTGTAATTCCGTGTAGTGAAAATTAGATACCTACAACATAATTTAGAAATTTATAAGCGAGTATAAAGTATCCGAGAATTCAGACAATTTGTAACATTTTATAGGTTATGTTTTAGTTTTATACATTTTAAATATTGTATCGGATATGGACTGTCACGTGTAATTACAATTTTGAGTATTTGCAAAACATTTGTAATTTCGATTATATACGAGAATGGTTGTCACATATTTGAACTTCCTATTACATAAACTTGCTAATAGAAAAACATAGATACCTCTTATAAAAACCACAAAAATTTAATTTTTCTAGAAAAGTTTTAAAAACAAAAATTCAAACTGTCTAGCAACGGTTCACGTGTTCGGCTGTGATCACGTTCTGACCTAAATTATTTTATCTTAATACGTATAATAATTGTCAAATAGAGAGTACGTAATAAATTTGGAATTCTATTTTTAAATCACAAGTAAAAAAGTGTGAACTTAGCTGTATAATCTATACTATGTTATGTCAACTCAAGTCACGAGCGGGTAACGAAATAAATTGACATTTGCACTGATTGGCCAACGCTATGATCTTTATTCTGGTATTTAGAATACTTATTCTCTGTTTATTGTGATTGAGATCATGATATTATTTAGCATTTAAAATTTTAGCTCACATAATTTATAGCAAAGAATAAATAAATTAAAAGAGTGTATACATGTTACATAAAGAATTTGAGCGTATTTGTACTCGGTCTTAAGTAAACAAAGTCTATTCTATTTAAATTACATAGTGTAAGGTACAATGACCTCATTTATATATATATATATATATATATATATATGTAAATCTAAAATAAACATATTTCTTAACGGAAGTTAAATGTAATTTTTTTAGTGCAAACCAATTATTGGTTAACTTAATTTTTAATTTAATTAACTAATAAAACTGTTGTCCGAATAGCCTAAAACCAATGCTCTAATTTGTATTTTTGGCGCAATTTTCTGTCCTTTCTTATTTAATATACTGTATAGTAAAAATAATGTTTTATAGTACAGAATACACTTAATAAAGCGGACAAATAATATTTCTTGTTTGTTATGTATAAACTTTTTTAATTGTTATAATATAAAGGTAAACAAGAAAGGGTACTATTATAAAAATATTTATATATAAGAGGGTGTCCTGTGACATAGTTACTTAATCGTATATTTTTGATTAAATATGAATGAAAATAGTTTAGAATTAAAGTTGCATTAAAGAATAACTAAATTAATTTTGTATGAGTAGGTGTACCCGATAACTTTTTGAGTTTAAGACGTGTCTATTTATCATTATTACTACATAGAAGCCGTATAAGCAATAACAATATATTAATTACATAACATACTTAATTACATGATCGGTAACCGTTAGTTAAATATCGTGTTTCATTTTATTTTTAACATTATTCACGTAAGAAACATTTTTATAACACTCGTAATGATAAACGAACCAACACGACATACGAAACAAACTATTATAATTCATTTAATGTTTTAGTTTTTTTTAAGTTTCAATAATTGACACACAGATAATTAAAACTTAATTAGTTATAATTTTAATACCTTAAATGTTAATTTGTTCTATTGTTGCATTTGGTTATTTATTATAAATTATATTAATTTATGTAAGATATATAAGTATTTTAAATTACTCAACAACCTTTAAGTTGTCGACAATATGATTGTTTATTTAATAATAAATAATGACGATAATAATAGCATAGTAATATTTTTATTTTTTTGTGGTTTATTGCATTTTTGCGACGCAAGCAAATTGCAACGCAATCCTAGCATAAAGTCATTGTTTTACCGCCATTTGTTTGATAAATGATCACGTTTTGTGTATTCAAAACAAAGGGTTTAAAGGTCACAATAATATTTCCCTGTAATGTTATAAAACTGCTCGCGAAAACATTTACAATTATTCGTATAAACTCAATATCGTATTATTAAAACTAAAAAAGATGTTAAATGTTTCTTTAGTAATTTTATAAAATAAGATTTAAAAAAATTGCCTGAAACCAATTTCAAATCTTATATGTAAAATCCTCTGTAAAGGCTTAACCGATTCTCACGAAATTTTGTGAGCATATTGAGTAGGTCTGAGAATCGGCCAACATCTATTTTTAATTCCCCTTAGTGACAAGGGTTGTCGCCTTCACATTTTTTTTAAAAATATTTTTATGTGTTAGTAACATTTGTTACAAGAATTATTTCTGAAAATATTTATCGCCCACATTGATAGTAACTGAATTATAGAAGATTATGCAATACAAAAATACTTTCGGATTCAAACAAGTAATTCTTGGGGAATACTTAGCTACAAAATGAAACTTTATTCAATTTGATGTTACGTCACAATAAACTGGGCTTCGGACAATTAATATTAGTAGAATAGATTAGATAACTTAAAAACTTTTTAGAAATGAACCATAGATATGTTTGTTATCAATTCGACACTATTGTCTTTGGTATTTTGACTACTCCGCTCACGTTACCACAGTCCCAAAATGAGTCTTGATCTAACAATAGAACACACTAAACGTCATAACTGTTTTTAAAATAATTATTTAACAATGTTAATTTTAAATGACAATCAATTGTAACAGATAACGTTTAAAATAATAATAATTTATTAGTAACAAAATAAAGGGTATAAAATGTTTGGATGTTTGAATGTTTGTTTGGACGCTAGGATCCATAATCTTGGTAATCTGTGGTTAGCTTTCAGATGTTCCGTGGTACATAACATGTTTTTAATTAAGTGTTTATTCATTATGCGTAATATATGAATGTTCGTAAGTGTGTTATTGAGTCTGTATATATCAGAGAGATTGGTGCTATGTTATGTATTTTCTTCAGTCTCACCATAATGACACAAAAACAGAAGTTTTAGCGTACTACTTCTTTTTTATATTTTTTTAATAATAGGAATACACACATGGCTAAAACTAATTAAACTTAACTAACTATGGATGGACCTAATTGGTTAATTTTATTTATTTTTCATTTACGCTTCAATTTTACCATATAAATTTTATTTATTAAACCCATACAGCACAATAATACAGAATATATGATAATAAAAGATACAAAGATGTCAAAAGTTCTAGAGTTTAACATAGAACAAAAAAGTAAGCAAATATGTATAGGAATGTTGTTAACAATATCAAATGATTATCCTTATTTGATTATCATTAAATAAAATATATCGGTTTATGATTGTGTTAAAGCTATGTATCAAAACAGTTACAGATTATAATCAACTACAATAATTACTTCACGGCTGTGATGATTATGATGCACGTGTAAATTGAACAGATTATAATAATTCGCGTATGGTATTTAATTGGATAGTGTCTTAGGATTTAGTGCCAAAGTTCACGTATTGATTGATTAATGCTCAAAGTCCGTTTCTTCTATATTAACAAATCACGTCTCAATCTTTGGCGACAATCATTCGAAATTCTAATTTAAAAATGTCAATATAATATATGCACACGATTGAACATGGTATTTAAATTGTCTATGGTTTACAATTGTAGGATCTGTAGACTTTAGTGAATAATGTTATTGTAAGCAATAACATTATTCACTAAAGTGATTTATGATTCATTAAATTCATTTAGAATTTAATGGAGAGTTGAATAACATTTGATACCTATAATAAAGGACTAAAAAAGGAAAACCCTCGAGAGCCATAGGAGAGAGATTATTTTTGCGATTAGAAACATTTTAACCTGTCTTTATGCAGGGTATACAGGGGTGTGTACTTAGTTCGTCACTACTCAACAGCAAATATGTACATTTAAAATACTAATTTAATTACAAAAATTAAAAATATAAAATAATTGTTTGTTTTAACTTTACTTTATTTGTAAGTAAAAACAAAGGAGAATGCTCTGATGAAATCAAATTGTCCATGAACCATTGTTTTAATTTAAATTTTAAATGTACTCACGACTACAGTTATAGTATGCACACTTGCACGTTCGTATGCAAATTCGTTTTCAGTTTTTAATTATAAAAAATATTTTGTTTTTCGTGTAAAGAAAAGGCGATAACCGATATGTTTTTATCTAAAATTATCGTTTTTTACCTAAACATTTGTGTGCTTAAACATTTCCCGCTTAACATTTAATTAATAGTTCTCCTGTATTAGCCTTCATGGTACAAACCGTGAAGTCTTCTCCAAGAAATGTTATATTAACCAAAATAATTTTTATATTCAAAACGTCAGAGTAGTCCAACTAAAACATTTTTTAGGGATAGCTCGCCCTTTTTCATATTAATCCCGTATTCACAGCATCACGTATAGAGGTCAGGAGAAGAAAGACTTGATATATATACCAGCTATTTTCGGCTCGAAAAATGTGAACACAAAAATCTTATAATTCTGAAAATACACCATGTTGATCACCTTGATTTTAAAACAATAATTAAATTGTTTTTTTTAGTAAATGTAGACATATATTTGTTCTATAATTGAAATAGTAGGTATTCTTAATAAATCCATTAGTTTGCTTCGTACTTGTTACCATGCCACGAACCGTTCAAGGACCTGTATTAAGACGTTTCCATTTTTAATAGTAGTTGGCATGAAGTATGAAAAGCATAAAAGATTTTTAATTAAGAACTTCTAAAAATACGGTTGAGTCAGATTGCTTACGAAGGAGTGAAGGTCTCCCACACTTCCGAGTTCAAACACGTTAACCGTATACAGTTTATGGAAATTCAGTAATATAAAATTTAGTTTTTTCAACATTTTTTCCCGTGTTATCTTCTTAATACAAGCAGAATAAAAAAAATAATCGCGCGCACTGGTCAATTTGAAAAAGGTTTTAATAGCGTTGTGGATTTGGAAGCCAAATTTGTCACTTGTCAAGTTGCCAATTGTTCTTTTTTTAAATTGTCACAGATATGCAAACATGTACCTTACTAAAAATCATGAAATGTCTAAATTAACATATATATATGTTATATTTGTTATACATTGGGGAGGCCTCTTTCAATAAATAATAAACATATAAGTAAGGTGGTATATATATATATATATATATAACCACAGATTTCTGTTACACTACACTAGTTATTAGTCATTTTTAATAAGGTCGTGCTAAAACTGTGGTTTACCTTCTTAGATGAATTCATTAATAATAAACATGATTTTATAAGTACGGAAGTATTTGTACTCAACCTAGTTATACTAGTTTCTTATGGTCATAGCTTACAAGCTAGATCCTTTACAATTGATTAACTAAACTAAAAAAGATATTGAAATGTTAGAGCAATTGTTTATAGTGTTTAAAGTAAATGAAGTTTCTTGTTCTTTGTAGAAATTGGTCATCAAATTAGAATGATCATATAATGTAAACTAAAGACCGATTTTGTTTTCGATATCAGGGTGATTGCATTTTTTTTATAATATTGGTATCTTGGCCGCAATATTGAAATACACGAATAAACGAAAATATGTTTTATAAATAGAGATGTTGGATTGTGTCCAAATGGTAGTTTCACTATACTGAGGTCAAGTTCACAAATTTTCTGATATTTGAAAAGCTGCATTGGATAAGCCTTTTTATTCAATGTTAAACGAAAGTTAAATAAAAAACTGTTGAACGCGTTCAATATGACAATACTATTTGTGTCGATGTCGCATTGAAACCATATAGACAAAATAAATATTGAATGATTCTACTTTAATTCTACCTATAACCAAAATTCTACCAATTCATATATTACTATAATTCTACCGGTACTGGACAACCTTTAACTTTATAGCTTCTATTATTTTTTCTTTCCATCCTATGCCTTCAACGCTACGATTCTAGAACTTAATTAGAACCCATCGTTTTCAAAACTAGTGTTCTATACTGGACATGCTAGTTAGTACGCCTAAAAATGAGAAGCAAGCCTAAATTTTGCCCAATATTCTTAGCTTTAATTTTTTATGGACAAGCATCGGTGTATACAATGAGCCAAATAGTCCCTGCCACTGCGTCATTTAGCTATAGCCACAAATACCCTAGGGGCCTAGATACAGCAAAGGCTAGGCTAAAAGCCTCGCCCCAATATAAAATTCAGTCATCGCGTGTTTATATTGTATAAAATTAATACTAACACAGAATACCTCTATTGGTTACTCACTCTAACCGCACACGTGTTCGTGAAACAGTATTAGTAGTAAAATAATAATCTAGACTATATTAACTATTATCGAAAACACAGTCCGTGTTACTGACGGCATGTTGAGTATAAGCTATCTTACTCTTCCGTAATTATTTATTCAAATGAATTAAATACATTACCACAGATAAAATTCTTCATATTGGTACGTATAGATGTATAATTTATAATTTTTTTAGACATTATTTGGGCTACTGTATACTCGGAATACAAACCTTAACAATTTTTATTTGGTATACGAGCAAGAATTCTTTTTATAGCGAAACATCTTAATTAATGGAGGAAATCACTTTGTACCAGTATTGTTTTGTCCTTCATTTTTACCTTCCACGTTTCATAGCCCACATGTGATTGTTCTATAAGATTTTTTAAATACACGTACTAGCTACGGCTTACTTCACCGTATTCCTTCAATCAATTTTTTTTTTATTTAACCTGTTTTACATTTTAATTCAAAGCGGTGTTCAACACATTTTTATCATATTTATAAATAAAATTTAGAAAAAAGAATATGATAAGGTTGATATGATATTCTTGAATCTGTTTTTTATATGGCATTCTGATGACTTCATTACAATACCAGTCATACCAAGCATACCAAGCGCATACCAAGTCAATAGGTCATCTTTTTTTTTTTATACAAAAACATTGTCTTTATATGTGATTTGTTTTAAAATTAACAAACCTTTTCTCTTAAAAAATATGCTTTAAAAGTTGAAAATATAGAGGGAAAAAACACTTTTTATTAGGGTGATTATTTTATTTCAAGTTAAGCTTTTTGTGATGACTATGATGAAATCACATTTCCAAACCATTACGTTTTTCATGGAAAAATACTATTGGTACAGTTTGTTTTACATTATCCTCAACTACGCAATATTTGCCCGTCTGTATTTACCTAAGCGTATATCTTATTAAATATATAATATACTTTAATTATATCTTTTATATTTGTTCGTATAAACTCATAGTTTAAGTACGTGAGTAAGAATCTTAAGTATTGCACCACAGATGATACCGAAAAATATGCGTGAATTGCAGAATTTATTGAAAAGTTATTTTTTTTTGAGCTATTCCGTTCTATAGTTAGCTAGACACATATGTGCTAAACATAAAGAAAACTACCACATATTAGACTTTATTGAACGTGAAATTCCTAAACAAATAAATTTCAAGTACGTGTCTTTCTTTTCAGATCTGTTGATGAACCTAAGTCAGAGAGAACATTCGTCCTAACACCTCTCACTAGAGACTACAAATTCAGAAGGCACATACGTTCAATGTCGGATGTCCAAAGCAGTACTCCTTACAGGATTCCCTACCGGTCTAAGAAAAACTACACACTCACATACGACTCTGACACAAGATCTAGGCGAATTCCCTACAGTCTGCAATTCGATTCGTCAGATTCTAGTGATCTCTGTGATTTACCAAAAAGAAGAATAGAATATGAGATTCTAAAGCATTCGGACTCTATGCGCGTATTATAAGAACTGTGGTTTTGCTGCCAGCACAAATCGTACCAGCACAAGTAAATGTTAGAAGGCTAGAATGCTTATATTGTGCAGACTATGGACGTAGACTTTAACTGAAATGAGAATATCTTATTAAAATATCATGTAGGAAGACGACAAGATGACTTTATGAAAGACACTTGATGTTTTGACAATTGACACAAATGTCAAGCATGTTACAAATGTGAAACAAAGGTACTTTTTGGAATACATATTTTTTTGTACACTGCAAAGGGAAAGTAAAGAAGCTATAAATCATAAACTCTATTTTATGAAACCTATTTTAAATTCTAAACAGTTCAGTAAAAGGATTTTAGACAAATAAGCAGAAATCCTTTCTTCTTAAAAAATTTATAAGATCCTTTAGTTATTTCTAAATTTCTCCGCATTGTATTTCCTAGTCCTTTAGGAAAATATATAGCATCGCATAATACATATATACAAAAAAATCATTGCCCTCGTCATCGATTAATGCCAAAAGCTTTAAAAAGGTTTTATCTATACCTAAAACGGGTATCAGCTGATAAAAAATCTATTAATCTCTTCATTGGAACTATGAAAGATAAGCTAGAATAACGATGTCAATGTATATGATGTACCCAGGTTGTCTTTGTTTATGGTAGAAATTAGTAACAAATAATTTGTCTGTGCTCTTCAAGTTTCTTGATGTTCAAACATCAGCTTCTCGTGCTCGACTAATTACGTTTATTGTTAAGCCATGTTGGTAAATGTGTCCAATTACTACTAATAACTAACCTAAGTGATTAAATGAGACTGTGATCGTGTTAGGATAATAATTGTAATTATTTTAATATAAGAAAGAAAATATTTAAGTTTATTATTAGTATAATAATATATATTATATGAAAGTATGCCATATGTGTTATTTTGGGGTTATGGAGATCGTTGCTTATATACCCAATTATCCGAATAATGCGCAACTTTTGGTGCAAAAGATATCATCGTAATCAGGTTGTTTGTATAACAAACATAAAGTTTGTAAATTCATTTTGTGCTAGTTCATGTTATTTACGGTTGTAAATAACATATTTAATAATGCTGTTAAACATACCTTGAAGTTTTAATCAAATAAATTGATCTAGAATTTTTAATTTAAAACTCTATAATAGACAAGAGTCACTAATCAAAAAATATATGTGAACCTATTTTGATTCTGTATTTTGTATTCACAAAGTTTTTACAGATTTTGTCTTTTTATGTTATATGAGTATAACTAATTTGCGACAAAACATGTAGTGCCTATGTAATAAAACAAAATGACTTAATGTTGATACCTATGACCTAACAACACTGACTAATAAATATTTCGATAAAAAAATTAAATTGATTTGGTTATATTTGAATTTGTGTTTTATTTTGGGCATAACCTCTATGCTATAGAGTGGTTCCATTTCACTTCTTACTTCATTTCGATAATTTTAAAAATATTTAATTTCGAATGTTTCGTGTTCGAATGTTAACGTAAATCACAAATACAATAATACATGAAACAGAGTGGTATACAATATATATGACATTATTGCTCGATTTCAAGATTTTATTTGTTTATTCAATAAACATCTCAGACAGTCAGTTGAAAAACATACAAATATTTAGACAAACACAAAACTCCACGAAATAAATTCATGAATAAAACATTTAATGTACAATTAACTATAGTTAAAAAAGCATACATTTTACATTGTGCGTAGAATGTTAGAGATTGCAATTGCCATATTGAACAGTTGACCTATCAAGTATTTTTTTAACAGGCGTTTATTTTGTCATTTTAAAGTAATTTTCTTATTAATATCTCATTTCAAGATATCAAAGACGCGATGGTTCGCGTGTTAAATTGCTTGTAAATAAACACCAAAAAAACTATTGGTAAAGAACTGCGAAAAATTAACACGTTTAATCTGACAGCGAAAACGGCAAAAAGATCCATTCGGTACTTTTCGAATGATACGAACAATTATACAAATAACTATTGTTTTAGAATCAGTGTCAAATCGTTGCAAATACTCTTCTTTCTTTCCAAGTAAGGTACAGACCTGACCTCGTTACAATTTTACTATAAGTGTAGAAATTATAATACAATTTCTAGGTATTTCCTCTGTGAACCAACATTGCCACTAAATACACTATACAGTGCTGCCACACGTAGGAGAGTCTAAACAAACTACAAGTAATTAGTAAGATTTCACATTGGAACGGGGACTTGTCGAGCCACAAGTCCGCCTACTTACTGTATGTTTTTTGTGTTTTATCCAATTATTAGGGGTAAATATTGTTTAAAATAAGAGCATTTAATTAGATTTATACCCACTTGCCAGTTCCTCTATTTTTTTACAAATTGTCTATCTGGTTTTAACTCTGTATTTGTTTTTTATACTCAATTTATAGTACTAATCACTAGGTAACGAGTTTTCTAACAAATGTGACCTCAGACCTGTGTTAAATCTAATTTCGAGTGTCGCAAATGACCGGGTTGTTCAGATTTTTAAAGTGGCGCTTATTTTGAAATCAAAATATATAATACGCCTTATTTTAATAGCTTTTATATAAATTACTAGCCCAAATGAATAAAATGTTGTTTAAAGAATAACAAGTTTACTTTGAAATATTCTATTATCCACAGCTTGAAAGATATAAAATACTCAAAATGAAGACAGCAATTATATTTTTTGTATTTATATTGAAAAGTATACAAGCTGAACCACTACCAATTGTGTTGTGGCATGGAATGGGTATGTAATATTAATTAAATTATGCCTTAAAATATTTTATATAACATCACAAATAATGTTACTATGAGTAAAAACAATATATATGTAAATGTTATAAAGTGTGAAAAAATATAAAGTATTGTAAAGTTCAAATTCTTAAAAAAAGACTGCTATAACATACTAAGTAACAATGAACTGATTTATTTTTAGGAGACACATGCTGTTTTTCTTTTAGCCTAGGATCATTTAAAGCATTTCTTGAAGACCAAATTCCCGGTGTGTATGTCAAATCTCTTATGATTGGTGACTCTATCGTTGAAGATATGGAGAATGGCTATTTTATGTACCCAAATAAACAAATAGAAGATGTATGTCACCAACTAACTAAGGACCCAAAACTACAACAGGGTTTTAATGCTATTGGATTTTCTCAAGGATGTCAATTCTTGTAAGTTGTTATTTTCATTAGATTTATAAAACTGGAAGAAAATTTTGATTGCATACAGAAAATTTGTGATAATGTGTTATTACTTTATTACAGCTATAAATGAAATATAATTAGATTATCCAGTTAATATGAGTACAAGACTGCTTTTGTGTTGTTGACTGTTGTGCACTAGTTTATATTGATTTATTTGTATTTTATATTGAATCACATATAACTAGGTGGTGGTTAGACCAGATACTTTGTAGCTTGGATAGTTCAAAGGTCATATGGGCTAGATAGATTATTTCTTAAGTTCTATGGCCTCTGTGTATAAGTACATACAAAGTCCTATTTATATTTGGATTAGTATTCATCTAATATTCCCTTACTCCTCCGAAACGGGTTGACCGATTCTCCTGAAATCTATTATTAGAGACATTTTTTTTCGCTCAACAATTTCTTATTTTATTATTTAACTTCATAACAACATTAAAACTATTTCAGCCGAGCTGTTATCCAGCGTTGCGGTAACAAGATACCAGCAGTAAAGAATTTTATTAGTCTTGGAGGTCAGCACCAAGGGGTGTATGGTCTACCTCACTGCGGTGCTCTACAGCATCAGACGTGTGATTATATTAGGAAACTGCTCAACTACGCTGCATATCATAGGTTTGTTATAAGTTATTTTAACGTTAATTTTTGACAACAGAAAAAAAAATATAATAAATATCATATTTTTGTTTTTGTCAGAGACTAAAAACCACCACTCACATACTTATTTAATAATAAATTAATAAGGTAAATTTTGCTTGTAGATCTAAATGTTATATCTCTCGTTCTCTCTAAATATCTAAAACCTTTCGTTTCTTGTTCATGTAACGGAAGAGATTGAATTCACAGACTTAAATGTGAATAATAATTTTTTTTTAACTTAATATGCGATATAAATAAGTTTATTTCTATTGTACAGAATCTTTTGCATTAATTATTCGCTTTTTGCTTGTCAATACATTGATAACCTTTGCTATCATAATATTTACCGACCAAGCTCCAATGTTATACGATAATATTGGTTTAATTTGATCATTAATAAACATATATTTATTTACACATGTCACTCTTATAATTAAAATGAGTTCAATCGTAAATAGCCTCAAATAAATTACCGTTAATTTTTACGTATTTCAGTTGGCTCCAGAAGTCGTTGGTTCAGGCGACGTACTGGCACGATCCCTTAAACGAAGACAAATACAAGGCGCACAGTGAATTTTTGTCTGATATAAACAATGAAGTTAATATAAACGAGACGTATATTGAGAATTTGAACAGGCTCACACATTTTGTGATGGTCAAGTTTGACAATGATACAATTGTGCAGCCCAGGGAGACGGAGTGGTTCGGTTTCTATGCGCCTGGGCAGGCCACGGAGCTGATCAGCCTGCAACAATCGGATTTGTATATTAGTGTAAGTATTGAGGTATGAAGGTGCTTTAAGGAATCTTTGAGCAGCTCGTAGTATTCGCTTAGCTGATTGCAGATCATAGATGTCGCTGTAGTATTTTATTAATGTAAAAAGAAATACAGTAAAATAAAACAAAACGCGATAGATTTAATGATTTATTTTTTATTTTTTTATCAATAAAATTTAATTGTCGTTAAAATCAGTTTATGATAGCACTTATTTAGGATTTTTTATTAAATTATGTAATCTGGCTAAGATAAGTTACGTATGTGCGTAACAATGGCAGACACAGAGTGTGTGTCAATTATCTTACAAAAATGTATCTATTGCAGGATCGCTTAGGACTGCAGAAAATGGATAAGGCTGGAAAATTAATATTCCTCTCAGTACCAGGGGATCACATACAATTCTCTGAAGATTGGTTCGTGGAAAGTATTCTGACTCCGTACCTTGCGTAGATCAATTGTATTGTTTTATTAACAGATATTATAATATAGACTGAAATTAAATCTCAACGAGACATGACAATATCGAAAAATAGTTTTTTTTATTTATTTAATTTCGCGACATCTAACGAACCTTAACAAAACTAACACATTCCGTTGTGGGTGCCGTACTGTCATTAGGTTCAGAACAAAGTTCGCATAAAAAGTATTGAAATTTAAACGTATTTCAGCGCCATCTATTGCACTTTAAAGACAACAATTCATCTTCAAATATTGTGTTCATAATATTAACAAGATGTCATGATATACATTCGTTCCTAACAACTGTCTAGTACTAGATGTACATAGTAATATTCTCTCAATGTAAATTCGAATAAGTTAGAATATTTGTTACCTATACATATATTACTAGCTGATTCCGACAAAAATTCCAAAAAATGTCTCTTTTTATAGATGTGGGCCGATTCTCAGACCTACTCAATATGCTCACAAAATTTCATGAGAATCGGTCGATTTCGTAGGAGTAAAGGAACAAACATTTTGACTCGAGAATTTTATATAATAGACAATTTCTAAAATAATACCATAACTTCGTTTCAGTTTACCGACTGCATAAAACATCAAAAATTGTATAATTATATTAAAAGATTTAAATCGGATTCATACATTTATCTATTAAAAAAAATATTTCATAATATTTTTATTTTTCATTAATCTGTTCACTTATAAATCAACTCAAATCTTAATTCCATCCATAGTACTACTTCAAATTTAAGGAAACATAATAACTTTTTGTTACGTTAACAATTCAAATTTAGAACAAATAATTTACATATGTATATATTTCATAACAATATTTAAATGACAATACAAATTAGATAGCATTCAATAATCTCGGTTGCCTACTCCAACAAATTAATCAAATCGTCCCGTCTGGTGTCTTTGTCTTTATCCGTTTGGTTCCTTACGTGTACGTAAACTCTCACGTAGCTATTGTGTTCCGATGTACGTTTGATGAACGGCGCGTTCGGCCCTCTCAGCTTGTGTAAGGGAAATTTGACAAGACACGACATCATGCAACGTTCAGCGATTTTGAAACTGGAATCAAACCATAAATTATAGAAATTACGTTCTCAATCTGTGGCAATATTGTTGATTGGAATCTGTAGTCATTTGTCGTCTATTAAGTATTTGTTAAAGTTTTAAAGCCTTGTAATTATAATTAAATCAATAAAAGTAATATTTAATTGAAATTACTCGTAATTATTTATGCAATCCATTCGAACAACGTTGTATCCAAGTTCTTGGGCTTGATTCAGAGATTTCTGCGCGAGCTTTGTAGCTAAACCCTGCCTTCGGTATTCCGGTAACACCGCCAGCATTTGAATCTTAAAAAAATGCAAAAAACGTGTACCTAAATGAGGATTTTTTTGATTCATAGATCTATATTGTAAGGATAGGATTTTCGTAGTATTCTCGCTTCACTCACTACTTCATTTTACACAGATTAGAGAAAAGACGAGAGTCTTATTTTAATATCTCAAAATTGTAAATTATAATATCTCTAAAAAAGTTTATACTACTAAACTTTGGGATCATATGTTATTATGGATAGAGTGAAAATATCAACGTAATATTTAGTTTTACCTCAAAGATTTTCGCCTCCTGAAATACATTCCACAAGTTCGGAGTTTCTTGTAATTTCGCTGTGTAGTAAAAGAAATCTTTGACATTCGGGTCCTTAAACAGTTTATCAGTTGCAGTTTCAATAAAATACAAATATAAATCAACAATAACATGCAAATATATCTAATATCTATCTAAAAATATACACGAACAAATAAATTGTGTTTCTAAATACCTGTCTATAAAAGGCATAATTCCTAAGATTTTTAGGATCAACAGGACTCAAAGCAAAATTAATACAGAGCCCGGCGATAGCACCATCTTCTGTTCTCGCATAGATTGAGTTTCCTAGTAAAATAAACGAGTAATGATTTATGGACACTTTTGCATATGTGTTATTTACATTTCTAAATTATTTGTTAGTTAGTCATATGTAATACCTAGATATATGTGATTGTTATGTATTAAACAGGACGCCGGTAGAAGTAAGGTTGGCATTCCGCAGAACCTTAGTTCTTATCCTTATATACAGAGGCTGTCGGGAAGATAATTGCCAACCTTCACTTTTTAGAGCGGCACTCTCAGATGAAATAGGAGTCATAGTCTAGCAAATCATAATACAAAATACTTGCACAGTACTTTTAGTGCCTCTTTCAGCACCACGATATAACCAGTTAAAAATACTTCTGTACCCGGCAGTTCCTATTTATTTTTATCCTTGCCTAAGTCATTACCTTGTTTAATTAAACCAACAATATATTCGTTCATCGCTCGGTCTTCGGTAAAATCAATATGTCGTGATCGAGCCAAAATATGCTCACTTAGATAATGATGTCTTATTATATCTACGGCCATCTCCTGATCTTTAGCGGTCACTTGCTGGATTATAAACGATTCATTCTGGAAATGTATTTAAGTAGGTTTTGGAATCCAATCAAAAACATAAATGATAAGAAAGGAAATACCCACGAAGCTAATTAGTTTTTTTGATTTAAGTTAGTGAAATTATAAAGTACACAGTCAACCGTATGCTTGAGGCTAAGTCAAACTTGTGCTTGATTAGATTCTGATTCTATTTAAGTGAGATAAAATTCATATATAGCTTATATAGTGTATGAATTATATAGGATAATAATAGAATAGGCTTTCGGGCTACTAAATGATTCATATTTAGACTAATGTTGTCTTAAGCAATTTTCCTAATTACTTCACGCTAGGTCCGCGCCATCTTGCGCGCTATAAATTGAACTTTTACTAATAATGTTAAAAACTATTGAAATTTAATTTTTTTTGGAAATTGCCGGACCATGGCTGAAGGTAGTCGAGTACGACTTTTATATGGTACATACACACACAGATAATAAAAATAGTCGTTTACTATATATTTCATATTTAACAATTCCTTCTTGACCATAGGACTTAGACTCAGATTTGGGCGTTAATGAGAAACAAATATAATTGTTTTTTAAGTACCTAAATCGACTATAAACGAGACACTAACCTTTTCTGGTCTTAATAAATCTTTGATACCAAAGACATTGTGACAGCGCATGTACTGGTTCCGCCTGAATATATTTCTAAAGGGAAAAAACATTTTTAATGATCGTTTAGTAATCATTTTAAACAAATAATTTAATGAGTATAAAAAAAAATACTAAAAAAACTTTGATTTAATATTAGTTGTCAAAAAGTCATCAAGGCGGAGTTGACAGATCTTGAGTGGCATAGGAGAAGAATTATGATTTTTTTTAACGCGAAACAAAATTTTATAGTCCATAACTACGTACTGTAATCAAAAAAAAATCGCAATAAATAGGTAATAATTTTTTTATTATGATTCCAATTTAATTAACCTTAATCTAAGTTCTATTCATAATGCTGAACTCTTGCGATTTTATATTTTTAAGTGGTTAGTAAAAATACCTTTAATATAAATGTTATAACGTTTATGAATTTCTTTATAGTTTTAGCAAATCATTGCTTCGCACAAGATTCGATTGAGGTATTCAAGGAGCACACTCCCTCAACAACTATCCTAAACGATATACCTCTAGAAGAAGCCAAAGGTAGCAGAAGACACTGGCTGGTATCAGGATTAGAGGAAAAACCCATAAACAAAGACAAGGACGATGATAAAGACGATGACAAAGACGAAAACTTAAAAGCTAAAATAACGACACTCGTCGAACAAACAATGTACGACACAGAACAGAAAATAAATAGCATAAAACCTATGAAAGACCAACATAGAGAACAAGCGCCTTACAAAGCAGGTTTCATATTGAGTTTAATAAAAAAAACGAAAGACGTACTAAACGAACTATTCAACGTGGCGATAAAGCATAAGAATGATTGGAAGGCACTTGAACAGTTAAAAGTATTTGAATTAATTGTTCATACGAATGTGGACACTACAAATCTTGTAAGACAGTTGGTTGAGATACATATTCAACACATGAATGCCACTAATACGGGAGAAAGTAGGAAGAGAGTTGTGCTTTTGAAATAGATTTTATCTATTAAATGTGTATCAATTTGGTAAGTTTTGTTGGTTTAACACAATAAATATCCGCTCTAAGCAAATTTTAAAGCTGTTATCAGTTGACTTTATTGTTAATTCACATTTAAAATATATTACGGTAAGTAGTTAACACTGTTTTTTTTTAAAATGCTATTTATATTGGATATCTTTTCTTAAAAATCTATTTAATATGCCTCTGCCACATAACTGTAGGTTATCTGTCGCCATTTATTAATAAAAAAAAATTGTTCTACCAAAATTACACTAAATAAATCTGCCTAGAAAGTATTAAAAATGAAAAATCTGCCGAGCTATGGACCGTACGAAACTGGATCTCCTAAATGCATGTAAACTATAAATATAGATTTTCCGTACGAATAACTCTTCCCCAATTTGTATAAAAACCGTAACCAAAGCTTTGCATTTCATAAAACAAAAGAGCATAACAATGGAAAAATGGAAACTTTTTTTGGCTTTATACAATGGAGTCTAGGTGAATGTGAAATAGATATATTTTGTGTGTAGGGCTGACCGGTGCTTTCAGATATTCAACATGATTAATAGGGGAAAAGATAGTTTTACAAGGAAAATCATTTTATATACATTTTCTATTAAAACGCTAATGTCAAGATGGCTTGGTATATAAACTTGTGATTCTAGTTAAGATTGTCTAATTTTTTTTACACAAATGTCGTTAATATTTAAATTATAATAAAAAATCCATGATTAAATAAAAATTAACGTGAATACTTATATTACTAGAAATTAACGTACAATTTGCTATAAAAATTGAAATAAATAAATAAAAGTAAATTACTCTAACCTTAAAAATAGCTAGGCTCTTCTAAAGTAAATGTAGGCCTCTTTTCGTAGAACTCTTTTGTTAATTTCAAATGTCGTATAATATATTTATGAAATGTTCGATGCGTTGTGTGAAGAAGCAACCCTCAATTTCGGTTGAGAGTACATTAATACATGCTCTGATATTGCTAAATTGATCATTGTTTCGGCAGTTGCTTTACGAATATGAGTTTCGTATCGTACAAATGTAAATGTCTATGTACTCCCGTTACCTACGCAACTTATTGACAATTTACATTTCTCATAGTAAAATGATAATTTACGTTTGAATTATATACAAAATGTATGGATTCGTTAATCGAAACTTGAGTGTGGCAAATAAAATTAAGGCCCTATTTATTGAAATCTATTGAATTTATGTGTAGCCATTTTTGATACATTTTGTGCAAATATGCTGTTTAAGTAGGATTTTCAGGTCTGCCATACATTATTATATAATTATCAAACAACGATGACCATAGAGCTATTAAAGATGATGATGAACGATAACAATTTTTTTTTTAATTCATATATTTTTTTAATGTTAATGTTTAATAAAATCGTGTTATACGTAAACATTGAAAAATAAAAAAGGGGAAAATTCATTTCTGTATATTGCGAATCTAGCAACGGCTATCATTTGCCATTCTATGCCATGCCGCCTAAATGCAGTAGCTGTGATAAAACTATCTTGATATTTGATATTTTTGTCATGTTTCATAAAATGAAACTTACATTCGATGTTTAAATATTTATATTTTTAAATGTTTTTTTCAGTTTATTATTTATTCTATTTAATCTAGAGAGAGAGATTTTCTGCAGACTTTCGCCAAATGTTCTATTTTACTTTAATATGGCAATATGACCTTCAATTTCTCTACAAATTTAGAATTTCATATGATTGACTATTACAATAAATTTGTATTCCATTTGTGTCAGAATTAAAAAAAAACTACAGGTATAAGTAGATTAATTTATTGTTATTATAAGTCACTATATTTTTACCGTGGGCATGCAGCCCATTAGGTATCGAGTGACGTATGAACGGACAGTCTTTCGACTTTTGTAATACAGAAGTACGGGCGTGGTAAAAAAGTATCAAAACCATTCATCGCAGTACAGTGTCCAGCGACTTGGGCAGTTTCTTTCATTCGAGGTAGAATTCACAACTAATTGTGGCATTAAACAATAGAACCTCTTAGCGATACAAGTAACGCGCCCACCATTGTTCATTTATATGAACATTTCGAAATTGCGCGGAACGCCATATTTTAAGTTACTACTTAAAAATACGGGTAAGTTTGATGTTTTGTACAATGCTTTTGCGACCACGAATATGAAGATTGGCTCTGAAAAAAGAAACAAGTATGTTGAATGGAGTAATTTCTAATATCTACTTAGCTTATTTATAAGCTAAAACTAATCTTATTGCTATTACCAGCATGTATCAAAAACCTTTTGAGTTGAATAGTATACTTATCGAGAAAGACATGTTTGAAAGAACGAAGTAATAGGTAATCGCGGTCACGATTAAATCCGCGGGAAACCGTTAGTTCTATTACAATGCATTTTCCATTTCATCGAAGAAGTTTGAGTTTTTACTGTAAGCCATAGACAACGGCGCGATGCGATTGGCCGATTTAAATTTGCTAACATCACATGTATTCTTTGTGAACAATAAGACAATTACTTCAAAATTTTCCGAGCTAATTATATATTTTAATTATACGTATAACGATTTTTTTTTAATAAATAAATTTATATATAATAAATAAGCTTTTTCATAAAGTAATATTTTCTTAATCTATATTACATTATGACATAACAAACATTCTGAAAACGTCATTAGCGATAATTTAAAAAAAATATGTTTAAGAAAAGAATTACTTGTATTTGGAGAACACTGTCTCTGTCTTATTCCATCATATCAATATACAAAATTCAAAGCAATTAAATATACAGAAGATAATAACAAAATAAAGTACAGAATATGATATGGTATCCCTATTTTAATAAGTGACTCTACTTTACCATACATTGGCCATTTCATATGTAGCAATTTAAAAAAAACGAACTGCGTTGAAGTTGAAGCCAGGTTGTACACGTAGTACGTGTTTGCACGATGTTTATCGAACCGAGTTCGATGTTTGAAAAGCAATTTAATATTTCACCGCATTTTATTGTGAATAGGGTAAAAATTGAAATTTACTTCTAAAAAAATGTTAAATATTTACTTAGAAGCGTCTAAATAAATAGACTTAAACTTTTAGTCTAGTAAACTTCTGGCTAGAGGTTAACTGGTCGCAGATTTAATTATTCTGAGAGAAGCTGATGATTTAGATTTATTAATAAAACAGAAAATATTTTCATACTTTTATAAAACCAAGATATTCTGGGACAGTGACAGTGCAACATTATCTATAATAAGTTAAAGATAATAAAAATAATACAAAGAAATACTAACAATAACATTTATTCTAATGTTTATTTAATGAAAAACTCTGGACAAAAGCGGATTTTTAATTAATTAAATTCATTGAATGCTAAAACATCACTTGCCTCCCAATGATTCTCAGACAAAGCGCAAAGTGTATTATTTTATAGACAAATCGAGATTGTTTCAGCTTATGTGCCCACATAATTTGAAATTGAGCAATGGAAAGAACATTTTAATTTTAGTCAATACGGTTGAGTTTTAATATTTTCGCACAAGCAAATACGTCGTTTTGTAATGGCCTGTTAATATAATAGGGGATGGAAGGGGCGTGTTCGTGGCTCGTCGCAAATATAATCAGGAACAAGAATTTCAGTAGAGGTGTTGACAATACCAACAATACTGAATTTGATTATTAATTAAACATGAGCTACGAATTGTTTTGTTGTCATTACTTTTAACTATATACTACACTATCAATATAGATCAATCATTCATAAGTTTTTGTACATAGTTGCAAAGTATGCCAATAAAAATAATACTACCTATAAAGTGATAAAAATCTCTATAACAAAAGATACAAGATGTATCACAAAACTAAATATAAACCCCTTAAAACACAAACATTATTACAATACAATTATATACATTTTAAGATACCTTGACTTCTTTAATGAAAGAAACAGAAACCAAATGACAACTCCATGCCACCACTGTCCACTAATCAACGCTGCTCGTCGGCTGAGCGCAGTGCTCTCTATCACAATGCCGCTATTACATTTGCTCAATAATTGCCACCAGACCTCCCTCCCCCCACCACAGATGATCGCTTCTCAATGGTTACGCAAATGCAAGGTACATGATTTTTATGGAATTGAATATCGTACCTACGACTAGAGACCCATGGGAATATCTAGCTGCGATTAGTTGAGTGAGCAAATCCGGGCTTAGATAATGCCAACTTGAGCAGGACTTCTTGCCACACATTTTATGTGAACGCACTATTTAATGGAAAATACTAATCGATCTGTAACATGACACTTATTAAAAAAACTAAAACACTGTAAAATATTTTAAAGTCCTGTTTATAATAAAGGAATTAATTTATAACACTAAAAGTACTAAAAAGTTTGGTACTTGTGGCATAGTACCCATGGCTCTTGGGTCACCATTACTGACTACCAGACGCCTACTTAATTCCTTAATAAGCGCCTGTGCACTCGTACTCAAGGTCTAAAAGTATCTACTCCAAAGGGAACAAAATCAAAAAGATAAAGAATCTTTTTTGTGCCTGTTTATTGTAACTCATAGACATGACAGATTTCAGCACTGTAGCACTAAGGTGTTAAAATTTACGTTAAACTATATCTAATAATATATCGATAAAGGTATTCAGGTTAACAATTTACATAAAGTATGTTTTATATAAACCAGTAAGGAACAAAGGTCTAAAATTTAAACGACACCTGCTCCTACGTCGAAGCTGAGAAAAAGTAGGCAAGAAACTTCAGCTTGGTAGTTATTTTGGTAGTGATCCTTGTAACAATGTTTTCCAGGCCAAGAAAATTCATCCCAAAACTTTTTATTCATCAAAATAATCCGATATTTTAATAAGACGCGCTTCCTAAAAGTTTCTGTTTAACTTCCTTTTTAATTTCTTTAATGACGACAAATTTCTTCGTAAATGAAACCTATGCCATCCAAAAGCTTAATATAATAGGCACTCCAGTCAGTATTACACTAAGTAGAATACCAGTAGAAGGTAACACTACAGATTATACAATACAGGAGATGTAAAGGCAGTGTTAAACCAACTATGATTAAGCCGGTCTGTGACGGCATTTCATTAGTGCAGAATGTATCGGTAGGTAGCCGCTCTAATGAAAATCAGTTGGCCTTAATTAGCTCTTAATGAATTGACTCTGAGCGTCACCGCAAATCCACTAAGGCTGGGAAATGTATGTTTTGTGGGCATTGTCTGTGCGATACATCATGCATTAAACATAAATTAAATTCCAGCTTGGTTGTAACGGTCAATTCATAGCATTAAAAAAATTTAACTTAGACGTAATTTAAGTTAAACAATGATCTATATTGTTCTGGTAACAGATTCTTATTTTCGTGTGGAATTATGATTTCCAACGGATGTACAAGAATAATAATCTTACAGACACATTTATTTTAAAAAAAATTGAAGTACAAGATAAGACAAATAGGATGTCCTGTACACAACACAGACACACACACTTAAACAACACACAGATGTTTGTGTTTAATTATTTATTTAAATCAGCTTACTGCCACATTAGAATTATTTAGTCAAATATGCATTTTTTTTTAATTTAATAACACAGAGATTACGACGTTATTGCACAAAAACTCTAGAATACTGATTTCAAAAATTCCATAGATTTAAAATTCCATTTGGGTGCGAACGGAACCGCTCTTAATAACTTTGGAATTCCCATAGAGTACAAAACAAAAAAAAACGAACCGTTTATAAATATAATATTTATAACATTAAACACGTTTATATCTGTGAAGTAATTTAGAAGGATTAATTAAGATAAATGAAACGGAGCAAGATAGCTTTGAACGACCGCCGAGTAAGCGTCTGAAAATTAGCCGCCAAATGCAAAATGTAAATGGATTGAAATAAACCATGATAGAAATTCATTTAGGGACACCAAGTGACGATTTAATTGATAAGATTTCATGGAAAATAACAAAAAGTAAAGATTCTGGGGTGTGTTTTACTGAAACTTTCTATAAATATTTACTTAATTACATAATAATTCAATCATCAATCTTACAAATAATATTATCAAGTATTAGTATTATCGCAGTGCAAATTATCAAGTATAAAACTAAAAAAATCATATCTCGAGTAGATAGACTTATTTGAATGAAAAACTAGTCCCCTTTAGAAATGTTTGTCACCCTCGGTGAGTCTATCTTTGACCGCAGCTTTAATTAAAGGATTACTCGTTTTTGCGCTGGCGAACATGGTTACGGTGAATCCTGTGAAAGCTCAAAGGTCTTTACTGAGTTTATTAGAGACCAAAAAATCAGACTCAACCTCCACACACTCCTTTTATACGTAGATATATTCAATATGTGGAACGTGTTGAAACGTCAAATTGTCTTTTCATTTGTACATGATCAAAAAGCAGACCTTAAAACTAATTGATTCAAGTGTTAGCTGGTTTAATAATACAAATATTTTACACATCAAGTGATCTAATACTAATTCCCTATCACATCGTTTATATCCGTTCAAAATGCTTTGTAATGCATTGTAATGAAGCTTAAAAGCTCGTCACGTGACGATGGATCCCTTCGATTGTTAAATTCAGCTATATCTTAAATGACATTAGCGATGTTCTCGCGAACGTGTTAATTTAATAAAACTGACAAAAATATATATTTTTTTTTGTTTTTGACTAAACCAAATTTTTTTCGACTTATATAAGGTTACAGAAACCTTATCTAAAAAGATATTGCAACTTTAATACATTAATAACTCGCGTATTCAAATTAAAAGCAATATAACACTACAACTTTTACGTTATACTCGTATTTTTTGAGTGAATTATTCAATTGTTAAAACAAGAAATCGTTTTAAACCCATGAAATGGAACTAAAAATAAATATACGACGCTTGAATCTATTTAATTTTGTAATTATTTTCAATCGAAAAGAGAAAATATAACAATTTGCGTGTACAAAAATGGCGGGATAGAATTCTCAAATAAAGAATCACAAAACACTAATATGACAATGACATGTCCGAAAAATAAAAACCGCCAGGATATAATGATAGCAGCATTTTTTATTTATCTGCTGGCAAACTTAAAACCATTGTTAAACACATTAAACGAAGTAAAACATTTCATTTACGACCGTAAAATTTTCATTTCCGCAACGCAGAAACTACATTCACATTTATCATGTAAAATATATATATAATAAGGAAAGTTTTGACTGTCCGTATATTTGATTTTAGTCGACGCAACATACGTACAACGTACCTTAAAGTATATAAAGCGACGATTCGAACAAAACACAACAAAATAATAATAATACAGAACCACAAAAGAAACTGTGTGTCTGTTTATAATAAAAAAGTGTTTATTATGGAGTACGTCACAACCAAACAACTTTTTAAAATTGATTAAAAGAATATCGATGTTTGAAGTAGACAAATTCATATTCTTCAAAATGATGTACTTTTTTTTTATAATATGTACGTAATTAGGCTAGGATATGACATTTCACTTCGACGAAGTGAAATGTTTCGTATTACTTAAAACAACTGATTAAAACGTTTTATCATTTGCAAATGATAAGTCAAATTATTCGTTCGTTTACATTGTTAGTTTTTCGAGAACTAAACGATACGATCATCGTTGTCCATCGTCTTAATTCTAAGTGTTGTTTGTCTAAACATTGCGGATACAGCTAGCAGTGCAAATGCTTATTTTTTTTCTCGTCATCTATAAATGTGCCGATACATAACAGAAAAGGTAGGCTCTACAATCAGCGTGTCTCAATATTATACCTAACCTATGTGTATAAGTGGAATCATGAGATTTTATGTCACCTGTTCGACTACTTTTATACAGAAGTCAAACCAAACAGGAGATGTTATAGAGACTCACATGGTACGTGAGAAGTTACGTTAGGAATTGATAAGAAAGCCCTAAAAACATACAAAACAGTATTATTAAAGTGGTGACTATGCGCGAACAAAGTCGCGTGCAAGTTAAAAAATATTTCACAATAGCGGACCGGCAATAATTATCAGATGCAAACAAAAAAATGGACCCCTTTTATACATTATCTACTTTCCGCTGAATAATTCCTCTGGAGCGTATTATTGTACGCTCTTTAACAAACTGCATTCGAAATTAAAATTTTTCATTCAACTCCGCCCGCCCCGTCCTTACAGGAGTGAGATCACTTTTGATTATAATCTTTCACCGCAACGTAATTGGGATATTTTGTTTGCTATAACAATGCTTGTGCATTCATTCGCTTAAAGTCACTGATTCATTTCACATGATGTTCTTTTTTAATTCTAATAATTGCTTGATCATCTAACGTTAAAAATAAAACATGTTACGATTTTTGCTATTACATTAATTGAGTAAAAATCATGTGAAACGAATTGTCAAAAAACATTATTCATGTGTCAGGATCGTGAACATCTTTTTAGGTTAGGTTGAAAATAAAAAATATTATAACTAAAACAAAATTCGTTCAGTAAAAGTTATTTAACGTGTATATTTCACTTGTTATTTAAAAACGAATATACGGGCAACGCAAAATTTAAAGTTTAATTTTACGATTCTCACATTTCACGTTAAACTTCGTGAATGCATTTCTTGAACATAACTAGACTAGACATTTGCTACAGTATGTTTCCTTAGCTATTATAACATTTTCATTTTACAAAAGAACGTTGGCACATACCGTTTCTTTTCTTATTCCACTGACGACTGAATCCTTTGTATCTTGTGATATCATAATGTTCTTATAAGAAGTAAAAATACCTGTACCGGATATGAAATAGCTCCAAAATCTCGAAAGCTTTCTAAAATATTTTATTCGAAATACTTTTTGGTCTGTAACACAGTTTACGGGGAGAGTTACTTTAAAACAACTGTACGGAAAACACAATGTCTTATGTAAATTTGAAAATCAATTTAATTTTTTTATATACAGTGTAAACTCCATGTAACATCACACGATTTAACGACAACATCTCTAAAGCGTCGAAATCAATTGGCTTTGGTTGGTATAGTTGGTATTTCATACAACGATTTTTCCTTTCTCGATTTAACTCGACCACTCTCTATAACGCCATAAAACGCACTTTACACTGTATGTACTTTATACATATGAAAATGTATGTTTGTCTTTAATTTAATTTTACTAGATAATTAGACTTTAATCACTTATAATAAAAACTAGAACACTAAAATATATTTATATATTAAAATTATTTATTTATTTATTTGGTCCTCATTATTAATTAATTAATATTGCGCATTACCTAAGAAATTGTATATTTAATAGGAGAGTATTAAAGTATCCAGATTCCGTATTTGACGAAACTAAGTACAATTTTACTAAATACGAGGGCCATTTAATATGTACGAAGAGTCTCTAAAAAATTAACACCACAACTCATCATTATATGACCTCTTTGTTCTTAAACAATGTGTCAGTTTTCGCGCTTTCAGCTTAGAAATGGTACTTCAATCTTTTAAGGCAAATTATGGCGTATATGGCATAAGTGGTTAGTGTTGCCATTCTAAAAACGAAAGTTAAAATAAATATTTTTATTCTATATTGAACCAATTAATAATTTAATAATGTTTATTATCTTTTAAATTTAAAGATTAACAGGAAAGTAAAAAACCCAATTAATATGCGACAATTCTATGGAGTGTATTGATGGTCTGATTTTTTTGGTTAATAATTTTATAATAAATAATAATTAAATAATTATATATTAAGGTTCTGGCAGTTGGCAACACCGGTGTGACGCGGCAGTCCGTGACGCCATCGACTAATGCACTACACTGATGATTGTAGCAGGTGAGGTTGTAGCCACAAGAAAGGTATAGCCATTGCATAGATTTACTGGATTAGACAAATGTATTAAACCTTTTTCAACTAAGGCATGTATAACTTCTCAATCGAATCCATCGGTTTTATAGACAATTTATTTCAAAAATATATAAGATGTTTTGTCCAGTGCTAAGTCATAGGACCCTTTGACTAAGGAAAGATTTTGTACATATTTTCAACCTTAGAACTAAAGGGTATTCAGTAGAGTCTCTCATAATTCTACCAATAGGTTGCAATATCATTTTATCAGGAACTGACTATTGACGAGAGACTTTCGAACGCTGCCTAAATCTTTATTTAATTAAGGCCCTTGGTGTTTCTATATCATCGTGATTAAAAAAACATATCGAAATCCTAAATCCTTCAGAATATAATAACAGCGAAAATGTATACTTATATTCAAAATTAATTAAATAGTTTTTCCCTTCCATAATCCATAAGTCGCAAGCAGGTGCAAGATTGATTACTTCGCCAACGCTAGCGACACCGCACCTCCTAATTAACGGTGTCACACTAGTCAGACAAGGGAAATATCACAAAAGACCTAACAATATGCCTCCACTAACAAAGAAATACCTTTACATATGTAACACCTAAGACAATGCTGTAATTTCAATGTGGAAACTACTGACGTAAGTCATTTTGATGAGCTCTTTTTAATAATTTTGTAGGTATTTTTATAACCAAAACATGTGGGTCAAACAGTTCCTTATATCAGCCGATTAGTAACAGTTATATTCGTATATAGTTTTGGTATTTTAACGACCTATCGTAACCATCTCGAACTCATTTAGTTTTGATATAATTTCTGCAATAAACTCACAGTATTAGGACAGTTTTAAGAGCGGTGTTGGCATGATTATTTTAACATCACGTATACAGCTAGTATTGTTCCTTTTCAAAACTGTTCAAACTAATGTTAACAGCACATATTGTCAAAAACTATTCGATGTTAAGTTATATTCGCATTGCCAATTTCACTAATACCTACTTTAATGTTCATATATATTTGTAATAATAAAGTGTTTATTAGGTATTAGAATAGAAAAATTTATTGTATGCAAGATTTTGAAATCGGTCTCAATGATATTGCGCGTGTTTAAATTAGTATAATTTGCTAATAAATGATTGAAATGTTGACGAGCGCTGACAGCTGAATGGGAGTTGGTAAAAATTACAAAATGAAAATTGCGGGCCGGCGCCGCTGAATACATTAATATCGAATATTCAATACATTTATTTTATACCAAAATATTGAATGAACGCGAGCAAATGCGAGATGAATAAAAATCAAGTGATTTATATTTCCCAGGATATTTTATTTGAAATGAGATGTTCGCATTAACGTTTATTGATAATCCGCTTTGGCGGGTTCTTTATGTACATTTTAATATGTTTTTCGATGCTTTAATATTTTTTTTTGATGGATTATTAATACACAGAAGTGCCTAGAAATGTAGACATCGTGAATGCGACGGCTAGGTTTTTTCAGGAATTTCAGGTGTGATATACAGTACTGTATAGAACTAATACAACCCAGAGAACTCCAAGATCTCCTTCTTTCAGCCCCTGAAAGGTGAAAAACTAAACTGTTCACCTCCCAGACTTAGAAGAAAATTTGCCTTATGTATGCCTCCTATCCCATACAGAAAAGACGTAGTGTATTTAACCACGTTAAACCATGTTTTACTTCCTTACTTATATTGCAACGGACCACACTTTGAAGAAAAGAATGCCACCTTTGGTGGTATTAAATCTGTTGATTGGTATATTTACAAATATCATTAAACAGTATATCATTTGTAAGAATCTACAGAATTACTCCGTATGAAATCAACGACAATTTATTATCCCTATTTATCATACTTAAATGAAATATGAACCTCCTCTTATTTATTAAAATTTAATCATAAGTAATAAAATGGCTATTCTGTTTTTTCTGATATTATATGGTTGTGAGTTAAAACTCTTTTTTTTTAAACTTTTTTTAAGTAATTTATCATCTGTGACATGGAAATGTATACTTGGCCATAATTACACCACAGCATATATTGTCACATAGATATTTTTAGCATTAACAAACTAAATGAATTTTTTTAAATGTTTATTCGTTACGTCATGCACAGCATATATATATTTATTGAATAAGGGTAGACTCACGAATTTCAGTTCTTCGTGAGTCTACCCTTATATTAAAAATAATTCTTTAGACCGCGAAGCATAATATTTTTCTTAACCTTTATGGTTCTGCTTGTTTGCCTCTTCTTCTATAAAATACAATAAATTTTGCCCAGAATCGGTATTCCAGTTAACCACCTAACATCGGTAGTCTATAATAACTGCTCCTTGAAATAAATACTTAAAATGTATACTATTTAATACAATGCTTAAAACAATTGTCTATTCACACTATGAAATGGCGAGTGGCATAAAGCAAACCGTAGCCCTCGTAGCCAGTAGTTAGATATGGCAGAACAACAACATGGTCCGCTACATAGAAATTACAATAATAATCTTTATATAATTGGAACGGATATCACCTAACAGTACAAAGCAGTTTATTATTAAATTGAATAACACACATATATTTACACATACTCTACACATATATTAGTACACACAGATCCGTTAAAAAAATAGGTTCATCAGAATGTTGTCCGTAATATTGATATTCCAACATGGTGACAGCAACGAAAGACCAAGTGCAAATATGTTTAAATTGAGAGTTCTGGTTAATGATTACACATTCATTATCATTTTAAGAAACGTATTTATTTTAAACACATCAGCAGTTAGTGAAATATTTATTATCCTATTGCCTCTATTTCTAGAATTGGTCCAATATTGACCACTGCACACGCGTTAGAAACATAAGTAACACTTACTGGATGTGTAATGTTAACCCATTCGCCTCTAAAATAACATTAAACTAACATTTCATTAGATTTGAAGTCCATAAATAACTTGTAAGTCTCTGAATCCACTACCTAAATTTATAGCTGGTTACAACAGTATGCATACCATAAAATGTTATACTATATAAAACTGCGGGCTTGCCGTTCGTTTAATCAACTTTGAGCCCGATAACGTTCGCCAACAATGGCCTCGCAGCAATCAATTTGCCTATTCAATCATCACTCTGCTATAGAAAAATGGGAATTGAAATTAAAAACTTTCTAGTTGTAATTTCCACTATATAATTTCTTTGATTTGTCTTTCATTGTATTGCTGGGAACGTTCTATAGGGATTCCATTTGTTTGTCGACAGTATTACCTTCAGCAAATAATAGTTAATAGAACGATTATAGCAGGTTGAAAATATATACGAGTATTTGACGCGCCAACAAACCATAAATAAATTTGTAGTAATTCATGTAATTTTTTTGATATTAAAAACTTCCATTTGTTCAAATACGATAGTTCAATTTATTAATTACGATCAATACTCGAACTAGGCTCAAGGCTCTAACGTGTTTTTCACAGAGTTTATTTATTTTAGACTTAGGTCCGTATAAAATATTAATAGGATGTTACAATTTGAATTAAACACTTGTAGTAGTCGTTTTTAATCATTCATTTATTTATTTATAAACCTTTACCAACCTCACCCATTTATACAGAATAATTGATGTATTTTAAATTCTGTAACAGTATTCGAATGTGAAACATTAGCTATATTAATAAAATTTAATTAGAATTAGAGAAGATTATATATAAATAATCATTAAATATTACTAAGTAGTTGAAAACATTAACCAATTACCATCACATGTATTTAATACTCAGAACGACTTGGGTCCATAATAAAAAGAGCGCGTTTGCCTTAACGTAAAGGGACAGCTATTAGCTGTAATAGAACGTAAAATTCATCTGCCATGCCGTGATCCGGACGCACGCTCTCACGATTAAGCGTGCGCTTAAGCCACTTGGCTAACAAAGAAAGAGATCGCTTCTAGACAGTCCACAGAAAACAAATTATTTTCTAATTCCATCGTGTTATGACAAGTGTCAAATTAGTCAGCATGATTAAAAGTCTCTATGATCCAGTATTGTAGTGAGAACAGCAATCACATTAGCGGCTGAACCCTAAAATTTTAATCTGCGCCACAATGGGAGCAATCGGTGATTGCTGGCGGTGCGCATATGCATACTCTTTGGGGAACGCTTAGTATACACTGCAAGGCCCTTTTTGTTGCCCGGTAACCGTACAAATATATTGTTTTTTAACAGCGTAATTGAATTTTAGGTTGTATACTTTTGAAGAAAAACATACATAGAACTTGTCTTAATTGCTGTATATTAAATACAATTTAATATATCAATTAAAACATGAACGAAAAGAATATCAGCTCTATTGAAACTAAATAATGATTACAAATTGTCTAAACAAATAAAAGAGTACACATTATCTTTATTATACCCGCGAAGCTGCAATTTATGTAATTACTAAAAATCTATTAATGAATAAAAAACAACATTAGTATCGATTTTGTGAGTTTTTAATATCTGACAGCCATTTACATCAAACCAAAGAAATGTAATGTTATTATTTATTTTAATTTTGGGACAATTGTTCGTTAACGATTTATAAAAAAAGGGATTAAATATGAGGGATATTTAAAACGAAAAAAATTCTGTTTTTAAAAGTATGTCGTGCTGTGTAGCTACGCATGTAACCGTCGAGGGACGAATTGTTTTCATATTAATAGCATGTCGAGAGGCTCTCACAAAGGCAAGACCCTCCAAACATTGTGTTATAGCCATTTAATCATCTCAGATGAGATTATGATGTACGCATACGAGATTATAACTCGCCAAATAGACTTCTATGGCGTAATTAGCTCGTTTCACTATTTATCCATTTTTTTTATTATATTTGCTTGCAATTTTTTTATGCTTAATATTAACGAAAAAAAAAATATTTGTGTAAATATACTAATAGGTTCACACTTAATTAAAATAAGTCTCTTAAGAATTAATTATCTTTATATTTCTTATATTATAAATTACAACAAGCAAAAGTAGGTTATTTTAAAAGTATGTATCATATGTGAAACCGTTTTAAGAACCGCTGATTTAATTAACCTAGTCACAGACACTTACCATTTCAGGCGTACCATACTATATTGGTCTTACACAAATCTACTGTCGTGTAATGTTAATTGTATTATACGAGTGTTCCAAATTCAAAAACTTTTCAATAACCCCATACAAGGTACTACGTTCAGGTGGTTGTTACATCACACTCACCCGTCGGCCCCACCCCCTTGGCCCGTAGTTTCGTCGCGTTGGAAAATTAATTCCTCTACATAATCAAAAGTTTCGCCGCCTCGCGCTCCGTATCTTGTCGAAAGACGTTTATTTGTTAATGCTGCAACGTCTTTTAGATATTTCTATCATATTTTCTGAATGAATTTTTTATGATTAATCTCAGGTTTATGCTTGGATTCTTAAGTTACAAAAGAAAGTATAAATAAATACGCTATTAATTTATGCTTTATAGTGATTGCGATCTTTCTTTTTTTTTGGTTTAATGCAACTTCGTTTGACAAAAGGTTTGATATAACTACTCTTAAAATTTGACGTTATAAAATGTGATGGTTTTAAGAGAAGAAAAATCGTAGGTTACCTAAAAATAGTAAATTACTCAGAAATAGTAGATTACTGAGAAAATTAGATTACTCAAAATATATATATATATATATTACCTGCATTGATAATTTGTAGATTATTAATTTAAAATTAAGTGGGTAGTTTTTTATAAATTTTGCATTTCAAATTTAGTAACGATCTATTTTCTAACTCCAAATTTTATAAAATAATCGTAGCACAACAGGTAATATTCAAAATTCGATTTAGAATTCTTCTATTTACAGAATCAATTTACTTATATATTTATATCTTATCCATAGCCATACTAATATAGCGTATAATGTAGCCGGAATCAAATAACAAACACCTCACTTCCGTACGTAAAAGACAAAAAGCCCAACGTCATAATTAAAAAAATCTCGTGCCTGCAAAGAAAGGGGGAAGCAAGACGGATGGGGCGCAGTCGCCACAGAGGGGCCTCGCAAAGACAATATCGCGCTTTGGACTCGCTTAATCATAAACATATCAAGTGGAGGCACGACAAAGCTGCGAACACACTGCTTTTTTAAAGATTTAACTTGAGAAACATTCAAACTTCAAACTCATTAACAATTTACATATTACTCTATACTTCATGATGTGAAGTCGTGTACTAATGAATGATAATTCCAGTGTCAGGTGCGTGAGCGTAGCGTTGTTTTCTGCAGCTACAAATCTGTGGTTGAATTAGTTCACCAGTCTGATTTATCCACGCAAAAGCTTTACACCGAAGGTTATAGAGTAGAAACCATAGACAAAATATTGTCATTGGTCACATCATACGTTCAAATAACTTGTTGAGAGACCAATGTCACCTGTCCTTAAATGTAAGTTTATTCAGGCCTCCTCCAACCTTTCCTTTTCTGGTCTCACTTTTTCCAAACTCCTACCAAGACCCAGACCATCTTTACTGTAGTCATCCTTTTTTCCTTTAACCTGGGATTAGTTGATAAGAAATTATATTTTCGTCCATAGTATATACTAGATATATATACTAGAGTACTAGAGATAGAGAATACTAGATTTTGTAAATCCTTAGCCTAGATTGTTTAAAATAATTGTTAGCCAACTAACAATTATTTTTAATAAAAATCAAAATGAGACACAACTACGACATAAGCCTGTGTATTAGGTAAAAACACATAACATTTTTAAACTACACCACGTGTAACAACAGCTCAAGAATCTGGAAGGAGGTGCATATGAGTGTATGAAAGTTAAAAGGGGTGTTAAAACAAAACGGATGAGTCTGGACAAAGGAAACGACGCGTCCCCGTAATACGAGCCTTTTGATATTATCATACATATTTTGATTAATGAATGCGTATATACTTGTTTGTCTACGTAGACAATCATTTTAAATCCCGCTGTCTGGCTTTTAAGTTTCCTATGCTAATTACAACATAAGAAATACTTCTTCTATAAGTAAAATACATCGTCGCTGACAATTTTTATACACATATCGTTTAAAACCTTTAAAATTAATATATATATATATATATTAGCAATAATATTATTCATTAATTCACACAAACTTCTAATCTATAGTATGATCAAAATCGTTTACATTGGCATTACGGTCGTTGTATTCATACTTGAAGTACTGAAAATCAGTTAACTTTGATCCTCCTCAAACAAACTCAAACTGTTCCTCTGTGCATTTTCCATATGGGTTTATCTTTTTACATCTTAAGTTTGGTCTATCATCACTCAGCTTTTATATAGAAAATAAAACGTTTGAAACTACTAGTTTTATATGCCAATAACATTGGTATATTTCGACATTTAATAAAAAAAACAACTTGACATATAATAATAAAATAACTTAAAAACTAAAACACAAAAAGTCGTGCGGTATAATATATAATGATATATTTCTTTAATTATTAATACAATCTATATAAAGTTGAAAAACAACAAGTCTAACAATTATTTAACATTATATACCTACTCTACCACAAGTGCCAAACTTTTAAATTTATTTCAGTATGCGTATAATTTGATTATTTAAGCATCATACAATATGATGCTAAAAATAAACAACTTCCAAAAATTATTTAAGATAATTCTAAACATTTTTTAATATGTTTGCTCTTACAGAATGACCGATTCAAAATGTAAACGAATTATTCGTAATTATATATTATATCACAACTGTTTTTACAGTCATTGATAAATTTCTGGAAAATTAAAATTTAATTAATTAAATAATCCTACTAGCTTATCACTACTCAATCAAATTGTAATCGTAATTAATTCCTGATAACTGTTGGCGCGGTGGTTAGGACGTTGTCATGCCGATCTCTTGTCCCGGGCTCGGTTCCGGTATAATAAACATATTTATTGGTTGTGATCTGTGTTATAACATGAAAAACGGGACGATTCCAACAATCAAAAGACTCTAAAATAAGACTAGTGCAAAGTTTTCACTTTGTGAGTAAAACCGCAAGCTACGTAAAAAAGGCTTATAACATTTCATTTGAAAATTATATTCCACTACATTCAGTGTTCACATATTTACTTCAAACATTGAATAAAGCGTGTTTACAAAGCCTTTGTTTCAGTCTCGCAAAGGAAAGTGATTTATGTGTATTTATATTTGTATAAAAATTTCTTATTTCATCTCACTAAACTCGATGTAAAATTTTCATTTAAATTATATTTATTCGTGAAGTTTTCACGTAACCTTTGAAAGACTAGAACAAATGTTATAGCCGTTGTACCGGATATTAAATTATTCAAGGAATTTATATAATCAAACAAACTAAAAGCGAAAGTTAGAATTATAGGTTTTACGATATACGTTTTGGAAAAGAGAGCCTCCTGGTACATATAAAATATCAATCGTATATAAATGAAATTTATCAGTTAAATCAAATATTTTTGGCTCTTACAAATATGTATTTTTAATTTGTATTATTTCATAAAAGATCTCTCGTCTGATCGCAAATGAAACACAATCGATCGTATTTAAAGATACAGCCAAACTTAAAGTACGCAAAACTTAATAAGAATGTATAACTATAGAAAGACAGGGTTGCCGGTTGCTCAAGAAATAAACATTTTGCAATCTAATCAAGCTAATTTAATTAAGCTGCAAGCTATCTAGAGCACGGGAGATGCGCACTCGGCCTCTATTGTCTGACCGCTGCGCAGCGAATAACTAAACTCTGTTAGCGACTGTACCAAGCTAGGGTTGTCAAACATATATCTATGGCTAATTTTCAATTCAAGATCTGAAATAAGTTAATTTACATCATAAACGAACTTTAATTGTGAATTACTTTTTCAAAACTATTTAGTGTTATAACAAATCGTCCCGCCGGGTCTTACCGCCTTTAAAGTTTTGTGTATTGCAAATGTGTGTTTTTATAGACACATATGTCACCCTTCAACTAGACCAGCCAATTACGGTTTAACAAGATGCTATACTTATACCAGTTACAAGACTTATTAAAGAAGAAGGTAAGAAAAAGGCCAGTCGTTTCTCTTTTTGATTATCGCTCAACACCATAATTTAACGTATATTTAAGAAAATCTTTGATTACGTCTTTATATGTCAGGGCAAATACTGTAAATTATTGAAGTGATAAGGTCGTAAGTATGTTATACATAGATGAAGACATTTAACGGGTTTGGTCTACAAAAATAACTTTCTCAAATTAGCTTATAAATCTTGTGTGGCAGCCCTACATCATGTAACAAGGGAGGTATTTCCCACTGGTTTGCGTCTCGTTTATAAATGCTATTTTAACGCGGAAAAAAAGATTAATTAACTAATTGAGCTACCAACATACCGAATGCGAGCGCTGTTTTTTATTTTTCTTGGTTTTACGCTTTTCGCGCTGAAATGGCACCATAACTTCGTAAGGAACTCTTTTCGTAAATTAATTTGTTTTGTAAAAATACATATTTTTTATTCATTAGGAAATATTTATATCTGCTTTATGAGTTAAACGAAATAACAACATACATATAAATTGAAAACTTAACAAGTTTAATTGGTCTTTAAAACTAATTAATCGTTTGGTTTCAGTCTTAGATTTAAGTATACATAATAGATAATTTTGAAATGGAATAAGAATACTAATAAATTACAAAATAGAACGGCATATGAATAATCAGTATCAGTCTAGATATTTACAAAAAAAACCCTGTGGTAAAAATTTATATACACCATAGAGTATGAGTTCACGTGTCTATAGCACAGATAACAAATTAACCATAGATTGATTTGAATTTGTATTTTATATACATAAACAAAATTTTAGTTATAATTAACAAATTTAATCAACGTATTATCCGGAGGTCTGGGATTCAGCATCTCGAACAATATGGCTCGAATGTTTAATTAGCGCATTGCGGCCCGGGGTGTGGGGGGGGGGTCGGTGTTATTCATTAAAATGTTTGCGGAAACCCGTTTAGCGCCGCTGTGGTGGCCGCCCCGTTTCAGGGCTGAAGTATTTTTATTTTATTCAAATACTCCTTTGAGTTTATCACAATAATGATTGTTACTATTAATGATTTACTGTATTTGCGGATGATGTCTATCGATAATTGTAACGATGAATAAATAGTACACGGATATTTTTTTAAGGTTAGTTTGATCTGAAATGAGAAATTGTCGTATGAACGTAAAACACAGTAATCGAAAGAAACTAACTACTTGCTTATATTTCCCACTATAATTAAGCATTCCTATATCGCCATGCCCTCGAGTGGTATTTAAATTTTGAAATATATTTTTTACAAATCAAGTTTTCAAGATTAAACATGACGTTTAAGTAAACGTCATATTTAATTGTATCTTAAACTAACGAATTGCCTTTAATCTATTGTTGCCAACAATTAATATTAGACTTATATAAAACAATTAGATATATTTGTAATGTATGGTCCGTGTGGCAGAGAATAAGTAAATTTTGAGGTTTGGTGTCTTTGTCACTGTCCTATATATATATATATATATATATATATATATATATATATATATTATTGTGTAAGGCCACTAGTAGCAAATGCGTGTGTATTCAAGATAGAAGGAACACATCTAATATGTGGGTTGATACAATCGAGATATTTCGTGAAGACGACATATATTTTAAGTTTTGACTACGTAAAGAAACAAATGAATAGCAACCCTGAAAATGGGTGGTTGTGGTATATTCATTCGCTAGTAATCGCTGCTTCCCATATCTGCAACCCACTACCAGATTTCGCTACCAATAAGTGCGTCAATAGATACCGTATTGACCCGTTTCAACTGTGATACTACTATAGCACAGAAGTACTGCATTAATAGACCATTTTGCCTCTTAAACAGTGTGCTATTTAAAATGTTCAGATTTTATTTTAATTTATTTAATAACAATATGGTTGAAAAAGTATAGTATAGTCATACGGACAGCTGAATCTAGATTCGATTACTGGTCAGTGTTAGCCATAACATGTAGCAATTACATTAGGGTTGTTAATGATAACCCTTTAAATTGTTTTGCATTATATGTATGTATTATACGAATCTAACGAAACTTTTAAAAAAAATCATAATATTTCTTTGCGATTCCCATCATAACCCATGCTGCAGGGGGGTGCAGTGCCCCGCAAATTATGATTAAACCGTGCAACGCTAAGTGTTACAAAGCACTGGCTTCTGCGTCCCGATATGGATGTATGTTAATATGTCCCAAACATTTTGTTAATAGTGATTTAGAGGCGCCAGACAGTTGTCTTATGTTAACAAAGTAAAATCAATGAAGAATTATTAAAATTATAAATTTTTGTGGTTATCTTTTTGTTTATAAATTGGGAGGTTTAGGACGATGTCACTGCTGATAACTGATACCCACACGACCAAGGACCAGCAGCACCTACCAAACCTAATTTACAAAAATTCAAAATTTCTCATTACTTTGTAAATATGAAAATTTGGCGTTTTGCAATGTAAGCAAAAGTTGTATGTAAAAAAATAACGAAGTATGAAACACTTATCACTAATGAGTTATATAATTAACATTATCATTCAATATCCAAATTTTTATAATCAAATTGAGAATTCAAATCCAATTAATTAAAAATCTATAATTAAAACCCACATCAGTTATGCCCACTAGCACATTAATAACCTCGTCCGCAATTACATTATAATTAGAGCATTGACAACCGATATCTCATTAACTGTGCAGAGTTAAATTAACCGCATTTATACAGAATTTATATTTACGGGCATAACTTAATCTACACCTATTTGAAATACAACCCTCAGCAAAGTGTTGTGATTGGTTGTTCCCACCAACCCCTGCCACGGCCGGCCAATCGCGCGCCCCAACACTATTGTCTAGGGGAGGAGCCCGGTAGATTTTCACCGCTGCATCCCGGCGAACGCAAACAGTCTAGCGCGGATTATCTCAGACAGGAGATCCCATTGATATTCGTGTAGAAGTTTTGTGCATATTTGTGAACGCGAATAATGTTTGTTTAGTTTTAAAAATAAGTGTTTAATAATGGCGGGTCCATATTTGTCACCGTTACCGGGTGATTTACTTACTGAATATATGTTTGGACGGCGGAGACAAAGACGCAATAGAACGACGTTCACACCTCAACAGCTGAGCGAGCTGGAGTCGTTGTTTCAAAAAACTCATTACCCTGATGTGTTTTTAAGAGAAGAGGTCGCATTGAGAATTAGTCTTTCGGAAGCGAGAGTGCAAGTAAGTTCCGTAATCTGTCTCTTTGTAATATATTAATTACATTTGAATGACAATTATCAAATTTAATAACAATTATATATTAACGTACTATTTTGGAACAGTTTTTTTTTGTCACTTTGTATCGATGCTCTATAATCTCTTTGGTTTAAAAAAGAGAACGTTTACTAAGCTAATGGTTTCTGTACTACTAAAGTTTTATTTGTGAGACATACGTAACATGAATAGTTAAAAGGTTAAAATCGGTATTTATAAAGTTTTCATGTGGTTCTTGACTATATTTTTGTCATAATATATTTTCAAAACGATATTTAAGTTTTCGCTGCGTATATCATTGTTAAGGTGTCTCTCGGATGTATCTAGGACTGATTCGGATTATTTCAAAAATGTAATGATTTATATTCGTACTTAGTTTTACTGGATTTATATTCTGTCAGGTTCACATAGTGTAAAGACTATTTTAGTTCATTTTTATATTTTACTACAATAATATGAATATATAATTATATTTATATATACTAATATTATATTTTACTTCAGGTATGGTTCCAAAATCGAAGAGCGAAATGGCGTAAACAGGCAAGACTGCAGCTTCTTCAAGACGCATGGAGGATGCGTTGTCTTGGTTTAGGGACTCCACCCCTTGGCATTCCGGGTTAGTGTCTTTGTTAATTTTGTGGTCTGCCTATTTACGCGAATAGCTAATGTTTTTTAATTGGTCCTTCTATGGGTTGAAGTAGGGTCTATCTGATGTTGGAATTAACGTTATCCCTATGCGGAAACGAATACCCTGATTATTAATATTTAGTATGTTCTATGACAAGTGATATAGATTGTTCTTTTCTGCTGATATTTGCTTATATATAAAACTTATATTTGTAACCAGCGGTATATTAGTGTAAAAAGTGTATATAATATCATGTGTTCTGCAATTTAATTGCATTAAACTATACTTTCTCAGGTCACGGTAAGCCGCCTGACTCATCACCAGAGCGCACAGATTCGCCATCAAACAAATCCCCAGAACCGCCATTAGAAAATAACAGTGAACTCCAAACACAACGATCTGACGTATACAATGGAATGCCAGAACACCAACCGCAAATACCACCACACGAAATGCAACCAATGTCTTACTCAACAGAGGATGGAAGGATGATGCAACAGCCATACTTTTCACCCCTCATGATACCTAATATGGACAACACAGAGGTCGTTCCAACGGACTTACGTGTACCAACAAAGAACAATTGCCATTGTATACCGGATGAGCCGCAGAATTTAGCATATCGTCCAAGAAGAGATAAGGAGAGTGACAGCGACAGTGATTCGGAAATCGATCTAACATCTCACTCTAAAGACGACGATCTGAGAGAGTCCGAAAGACTGGCTAATCGTATAGCGACAAGTATTTTTCGTAGTGACACGGTGCTGCATGATTTAGTACCGAATGACCTCAGTATGGGAACAGCGAAAAATATACCGAACGAACGCAATATGCGAAGTAATATCATGTGAATATGTTTAGGACAATTTTATTTGAAATTCGTTATTACACCAAAATATATTTCAAATCGAGTGTTGTGATTATGTATTTTTTTATTATTGTCAGTTATTATTAATGTTCTTACCAGTATTGGTCTGTACTCACTCTAGACAAAAAGAACAATTGATATATTGGATACAAAAAAGACGGACATTGTTCTCGTGTAGTTCAAAGCATAATTTCTAGTCATACTATTTTATATTGTAGATATTTATTTTTTCACGTATTTGAACCGTTGTAGATAGCTGGTAGTGCTTCGATGTATATTATAATAAGTGCTTAGTCTCATGTTATTTTTTAGTAGGGAATAAATCATACAACAGATTTAGTACTTATTTAATGTCTTCGTATACATATAAACAATATCAGTAATCCATCATAAGAAAACTTGTTTATAATGACACCTAAATGAAAACTAAATTTATATATTTATATTATTTGTTTTTTAATATTAAACTTTTGACTCTGCAATCGTTTAAAATGGTATGATACAGTATTCGTTAATAATAAAACACGTGAACAATTTTTTTTATAAATTTAATTTTTAAAGTACAATATATTTAAACCCATCAAGTAACGGGCAACACCGGTATCAGTCTCATTGTCTATTCATCGTTTCTATTATTTGTGTTTTCGCAAAATTATATTTTAATTATAAACATTGAACTAAAATAATTAAATTATAATTAAAAAAATTATATTTCACGAAAAAACAAACCAACTATCACTTTGTTTATATTATACAAAAGTAACTTTAAGAATTAATGATTTAAGCATTATTAAAAAAAATGCAAGATCACGCTTAGCCATCAATCAGCTCTGGCCTAAAAAATGTCTGAGATCCTTGGACCTTCATTTCCATTCCATGTATTGGCATTTTGTGTATTAAAGTATGTAACACACACATTTTAAACAATTCGGTGACATCTTCTATCGAACACACTCCACATCTGAAGTTAAGAAAGCCAAAGCCAGTCTCTAGAGACAGCGTGCGTCATGCTGTGAACACCATCCCGGTGACAGTACATCCGAAGGTATTCCTCTGGCGGCAAGTCTAGATCTCAACCGCTGAAGCCTAGGTTCAGCTACATTGGCACTTGAACTGGGGTTAGACCAGAGACGCTCAGCCACAGCCGCAGTACGCGGCCACACTCTTGTGTCTGAAAATAATTATCACATATTCAATATGCAACATAGGTTATTTCTTTTCTTCCAATAAAAAATAATGCTGATATGAATTATTAAATATATATTAACATAAGTTTTGTTGAAATACGTTTTCTAAAAATAAATCTATTTGCGAAAATTAAGTTTAATTAAAGTATATTGGAACTATGATATTGTCAAATTTATAACAAAAATCAATTTAAAAGTTTGGTCCTTGGGCAAAGTACCCACAAAGACAGCTGATGCGATAAAAGCACTTGGGTCACCGGTACCGACTTAAATCTTTATTAATGTACACTTGAACCCCAAGGTCAAAGACTAAAATATGAACTCTTGTATTTTGACCTTGTACCGCTTTCCACCTGCTCGTGAGCCTGGCCAGCTTTTGTGCTTATCCAAGGGAAATGGGACGGGACTAACGTATCCACACAAGTGGCCAAACTAAAGCCCGTCCCATACTCCAAGGGATCAAAGACATACCATCTCACAAATATATACTAGCTGACCCGGCAAACGTTGTTTTGCCCAATAAAAAATAGGGTTTGGTGATAAAAGGGTGAATATTTAGGGTTGCATGTATTTTCAACATTTAAAAAAAAACTAAAAATGGCCACAAATTAAAAAAAAATTAAGCGTTAACAACCCTTATAAGTTAGGGGTGAAATAGCCGATCCTCAGACCCACTGAATACGCATATAAAATTTGATAAAAATCGGTCAAGTCGTTTCGGAGGAGTACGGTAACTAAAACTGTGACATACATTCATACATTAGATTCTCACCTAAAGCCTGGGAATCCACATATTCACTCCACATGGCAACTTCCCCACCCAACATATTCGCATCAACTGGCAACACGTTGGAGTACATCCTTCTCCAATTTGAATACTTGGTGTTGCCCCAGAAGCCGTGATCCAAGTACCAGATGTCCTTGGGAACTGACACGGCTCTGTATCCGAGTCTCAGCAGCTGGGTGAGCAAGGGACTGGATAGTGGCTCCCATACTTCTATTACGTATCTGAAAAAGAGCATCGGAATAACTAAAGGCCTTTAAAAAACCATGCATTTTGACATAATGTTAGGTATGTGATGTCATCCAGGGAATTGGCTCCCTGGAGTAAGGGAATTGGCTCCCTGGAGTAAGGGAATTGGCTCCTCATCCAGAGATCTTTGTTGCGCTAAAACAGTAGAATTGGATAATGTTAATACATATAAGGCGGCCTCATCGGCATATAAGCGATCTCTTCCAGGCAAATCGCAACTATATTTAACTAAGCGACTACATGTCACAACCTTTCAATTGAATATCTTTATAGATGGACCATAAAGTCGCCAATCATAGACACTCACGTGGCTCGTGAGTACGTTGCCCGTCTTTTCTTGAAGGTACCCACATAAACATGTTTATGGAGATATACATAATGAATCTTACCTATCTTTATTAAGATACTTCTGTATGCGATGTGCCTGTGTCAACTCCGAAGACCACAGCATCACAGGTTGGTCCGTCTGTCCAGATTCAGCTACTTCCTCGTCCCAAATTTGCAGGGCTGTCGAATGAAACTCCGCCCAAAGCTTAATAAAGCCTTCCGCGTTTCGCTCGTAACCTTTGTTTTCCATATAAGTGACTATATCTTGAGTTGAATTCCAACATTCGATGAAAACCTGAAAATTCGTTGGGAAATAATATAGTTTCATTCGAAAAAACCTTTCCCCAGTTTCACTTTATTTTATTAGTTGTACATATAACATATTTTACATACAAACACAATGGAAACAAAATTTAAGAAGAAAAACAAAGAATAAACAATGGAAAAAAAATAGAAATCGCATAGAGTAAGCGTCGAGAATTAGGCCTCAACTCGACTCAAAACAAAACCTATAATAATAACATAGCTAAATCTAAATGTAGGTTGTCTGGAAGAGATCGCTTATTAGCGATACGGCCGCCCGTTGCTCTTATATGTACTAACATCTATTAACGTGATTTACTTATACTCTTTCAGGGCAATAAATTGTAAAAAACCTCCTCCGAAACGGCTCGACCGATTCTCATGAAATTTTGCGAGCATACTGAGAAGGTCTGAGAATCGGTCAACTATAAGCATCGTAATTTTTTACGTACAAAACGTTTGCCGTATGTATAAATATTAGTGTTTTGTACAGCTGTAGTAAAAATGATTTGATACCATACCTCGTCCCCTCCCATATGGAATAGAGCCGGTTTGGTTAACAGCTCGGCTATGTCCTTGTACAGGTCTCTTAGGACCTTGTACATGTTGGGATTAGCTGGGTTCAACTGGCCGCAAGGAGGCTGGATACAAAACGATCGCCACGGATGCTTGTTGGTACAGACGGCGAGATCGCCAAAGCCATATTCCTGAAATCGAAAAGTGTATTTAATTCTACTGATGTTATAATTTGTATATGAGTGGCGTAAGAGAATAATCGTTGAAATTTTTAATAGATTTAACTTTATATATATTTTTTATAGAAGAGGGGGCAAACGAGCAGGAGGCCATAAAGGTAAAGTCGCCGCCCACAGACACTCTCGCGGCTGGGAGCTCGTGAGTGCGTTGCCGGCCTTCAAAGGAAAATTAGGAAATGGAGGGGAAGAGGACGGAGGAGGGGAAAGGATGGGCACCGGAGAATCTTTAGTACATTGAAAAGTTAAAATTGCTTTTTATTTTTAGGACGTGTTTGGGGGGTCTATGTAAATAGAAGCATTTTTGTATGACGCATAGTTACTGAGATATAGAGTAGAAAAGATTTCACCCCTTTTTCCAAGATGGCGGCCTGGGGACAACGGTGGCGACCCCACAAACTTGAAGTTAAGCTTTTAACGACCGCTTCCATAGTTAATTAACTAAATCGGTCAATGGATTATTTGAGGTATTTTCCTCTTTTTTGTGACATTTTTGTTTTTAGTATATATTTTAGTCGTGTTTGGTAAACCTATAACTTGCACAAATGTTGTATTGTAGTGTTTGGATTTTCAATAAAAGTTGTGTACTTAGTTGGTGAGTCTAAAAACTGTATTCGTGTTTGTACAGTTGAAGAAAAATGCAATTTCATGAACACTACCACTTCATAGGTTATTATTTATATTTATTAGAAGTTCTACTTAATAGAATAATAGTATTAAATAGAAAAACAAAAATAATACGTTAGAGCATTAAAGGATAATTGAATATTGGGTGTGCAGCAGGACTTTTGGCCATAGGGATAAACTTGATTAGAACATTAGTTACCTTCCCCCACTGCCAGCCGTTACCAGCGTGCGCTGGTGAGTCGATCTCTATGACAACTCTGATCCCACGCACTCGTGCGTAATTTATCAACTCGCGTATTTCCTCCGCTGTGTAAATCTCATATGCCGAGTAAGCGCCGTATCTTTAAAAGTACAAATTTATCCATTTATTAAACAAATTGTATTTTTATATATATATAGAAGAGCCTAAACGTCCAAAGATAAAATTCAGCTGCAGGTCTTAAGCCTCCTACGAACACTCCCCATAAGAAATGCGATAGAAGATGATAACATCTCTACACAGCGCCAAAGGATACTAATATACTTAATACTACAATAATGTAATGTTTGCTTCTATACCAGCTATATACTTCTATAACAGTTACTTAAGCAAATTGCGATATCTATAATTGAAAGAATAAATACTTCTCTGTTTTTTTTTCCTATACAATATATTGTTACAAATATCAGACTGCATAACGAACCTCGTGAATTGCGGCACCCTCGACGACTCCAACGGAAAGCTATGCGTATCGGTAGCATGCCAGTGGAACACGTTCATTTTCGTCGCGGCCATACCATCGAGCATTCTCTTTATATCTTCTATCGGTATAAAATTCCTCGATGTATCCAACATGAAACCTCTGTGTGGAAAGGCGGGTTTGTCCCTTATTTTTGCCCCCGAGATCAGTCGGAGGCCGCACCTATAATGATCTGTATAGTCCGGTTTGTCAGATGTCACTAATTGTGTGAACGTCTCCAATGCATTCCTTGTTCCATACACTGTCTCGGATGAAATATGTACCGCTATATTCGCTTCTGGAAATGTATAATGACTATGAGAAACATCCCTATGTCGATCAATTAATAATATGAGTATCTTCATAAAACAAGCGGTATTTGATATTGATATTTATAAGTGTATTAAATAGTTTAGACGTTATACAGAAAACTAGAAAACTGCTGGTAGGCGTCAGAAGAATATTAGTTTTAAAATGGCTAATTTAATATTTTCACGAAATATTTCGGGACATTTTCTAGTCTGTCGTATGTGTGTGTGAGTGTGTGTGTACAGTGTTTACGTGTGTTCGAAATGTACCTTTATTTTGTACGTCAAGCATATACGATTCATCAGTACTCCACGTGAGATCTATATTCGATGTTTTGATCGTAATATAGACAATAACTGGAGTTTTCACAATTTCAGTTACGTTTCCATTACATTCGTCGATCAAATTCGATGTTGTTACTTGAGTCATTTTAGCTAACAGTTCCCTGGTCTCAACGGGTGCATCGATCAGATCAAACCTAGAATCATAAAACTCAATATCAGTCCGGCTTCACTAGATGGCGCTAAACCTAAAAAGACCTTCACATTTTGTTTAGTTACATATTTATTTATTTAACAAAATAAGTAGTTAGTTTAAGCTGTGCTGAGTTTTTATCAAGTGCGTTTTGGAAATTAAGCTATGAACAAATCAAATGTTATAAAGCAAAGTCGAATTTGTTTTAAATTTGCTCATTCGAAGATTTGAGCTTGTTATATTCTATTACATATGATAATATATGAAAAGGAAGAAATTTTTCTTTGTTCCTATTTGTGTAACTACTTTGCATGTATAAGTATTTAGACAATGCAGCTTTTATGAGATATTAGCGGTTAATGTGGCCGTTGTGATTCGATTTTTACATATTTAAAGACTTTCTACGAGTAAACTTATGTGGACAATGACCTCGATACGCCCACGATTTGAACTTTATGTGCAACATTGCTTTTATATGTGAAACTTCGTCTGATGCTGATACACACCCATTTATAGTACAGTTGAAAATCTGGCAATTAACGTTTTAAAATCTGATAAATATTTTAATACATTTCATAAATATGCATCTTGATTAACATTAAATATCTGCCCTTATCACCAAAACTGTTGTAAAACTGCTGCTGACGTTAAATATTTTTTAGAAAGAAAGAAACACGTTTATTCGGACATTCACACGTTTACAATAATAATACAATATTTGCATAACACGACGTTTACATGTATCAGATAAAGTTCTATTAATACGTACAGTACTCACATAAACCGCAATATAAAACAACATTGTTTAAGAATATAAGCATATAAATGCTCTTTGCAATTATTATTTTAAACCTAAATATTCCAAGACAGAAACAAGAGATATATTTTGACACAGGTCTTCCAAAAGTTGTGTCAAAGCTTTTGGGTTAGAAACGAAAGTTTGCAAATAGATCTCATCTGAGGCTGACCGAATAAAATTGCATTATAATAATTGTAAATTATCATCTTTAAATGTCTTGTAAATAGTATTATTTAAGCGAATCAATCTTCCTACATAAATACATATAGATTGGCGAGAAAGCTGCTAAGTATCAAAACACAGACATCTTCGCAAATCACATCCATCGGGCCATTGAACTTTGATCGCTTTAAAAAGGGCTTGCGTATACTCTATTTTCTGGGCACCGTCCAACAGCTCGTATAGGATAAATGGATTTATTTTCATCTTAGTGGGAGGATTTATGATACGTAATAAAAATATTACTTTCAATAAATAATTAATATAGAAAAAAGCGGTTAATGATTCGTCTATTCCAAACCTTCTATTTATACCTTAATCAAGACTAGAAAACACCACGTAACGACATTCACCGGACAAAGGGTCATAATTGAATATTACTGATGTATCATGTCTTTTAATACCAAGTAACTTGTACAATTAGGTCTGTGCAACATTAGAATGATTTATTAACGTGTTAACGCGTCTATTAAGAGTATAAATTCCTTTGATGTTCTCTCCATTACGTATTATTACGGACGGAGTTTAAATATTTATTGTACACTTAGATAATAAAACATTTAATAACAAATAAACACTAATATTATAAATTGTAATCTTCATCTTTCAGCTGGGAAAAAGATGGTCAAATAATGTTATGTGGACAGACTACAGTCTGTATCGTCGCGAATATCGTTACATTTAATAACGTATTAACGTAACCTTACATAGATTCGATTTACATTCTATCAGATTGTATAACACTAACTCTCTATTTTGCAGTTAGTATTAAAACCTTTTTTCTACTTTAGTATTAAAACTCTGGTGTCTGAAGATCTAATACGCACATCGTCTACAAAAGGTCCACCGTAACAAAGCTTATGGGTAACGAATTTACAATGTACCATACATAAATTATAAGAGAAATTAATAAACGAGGCATGCAATAATAAACTCAGCTGTCATTTGTTTTGACAAAACACATTTTGTATTTCAAACGAAACAAGCACGCAATAAAAATCATTGAGTGCATAGGCTTCACTAAAATACTACGTTACAGAAATTACATAACAGGTGTCTCGGGTTCGTCTGTCTATTATTAATACACTGACGCTGGATAGCGTCACAACTACGACATAGATGTTGACGATTGTATTAATAGACCAAAGCTGTGAAGCAATTTATCGTCTACAAATACGTATAGGCAATAAACTGAAAGTCCATTAAGACTCGTGTGTTGTGGGACTAACCGCAGCTACATTCTAGTTAGGTTATAATAATCTAACCAAATAATATTAACGAAAAATGACATTCTTGTAGTGAAATCGTTTATGCACATAACATTTTAACCAATATGTTATTATATGAAATGTACGAAGATCAATTAACGCGCTATGGAGCTGCCTTATACTCGTGCATCATTTAAAACAAATCAGGCTAAAGCGTCTTTACCCTATGATGTTTAAAAAAAGTTGTCTGGATAAAAGCTTATGGCATAACATTTATTGTCAACTAGGTGTACCCGCGTGCAAGTTGATATTTTTAACGTGAAAGGCCTTAAATATTTTCAAGTAATTAAGGCTAATATAGATTCTAAGTAACATTTAAAATGAAGTACGCAACACCTAATAATTGTCTTTTCTTTTTATTATATAGACTATAGAGTATAGATGATACGAGACAAATATATATATATAGAGGAAATTGATAACATTTATTATTCAATTAATAACAAATTACGTCGCAAACCAACTATCAGAAAACGATAAAAAATTATATGTAATATGTTTCATAATATTCATTGTTCATTCATTGTTTTATATTAGATAGAAAATTGTTAACAGTTATAAAACAATTACGTCTCAAATCATATAACGATAAATATTTTATTTAATATTTTATTAAGTGCCCTAGTTTTACAAAAGTAACATTAACATATAATTTACTTCTTACTAATAAAGTCTTTGGGAATTTTGCATACGTTTCATGTATAGGTAAAACGTTCTTATTGGCATTTGAATATAAACTCATTGGTACACGTCGCTTTTAGATAAGAGAAAACGGGACAAAGTGAGAATAAATTAACTTTATTAACTATTGTTTTCCGAGAATACTTTCTATTTGTAAACTGGGTTAAGGGAGTCGCCTCAACAAAAATAAACGTCTTAATTATCAGGTGTCTCGCGTCGAGCGAACGTAATTTTATCTAAATAGGTTTACGTTAACGACTTGATGCTCATAGCTTTTCCTTTTGGAGATATATGAAATATTTTTTATTATATTTTCTGTGTTGTTGAACATTAATTAGTTTTGATTTAATAGTTGATCATTTTTAAATAAAGAAACTCAGTTTTGTAAGAGTCAATATCAGTTTTTAATTGTTTTATGTACTAATAATACAATGGCTAAACTTATGGATCATGTCCTTAGATCTCCCTTTCTTTGATCGTTTTTATTCGGGTTACAAATTACAGGCAATAAGCCTTCTGTGCCTGACGTATGTCTATTCTTGAATCTAAGACATGCCCGGTTTCCACACGATGTTTGCCATTACCGAAGCAAGTAGGGCGCATACAAAAGAAAATCCACTATGGAACGCATGACCTCACAGTTGAGATCCCACACTTTAATCATTCGGCCAACTCTGTTCTTTATTCATCACACTACTTTCTTATTATAATGTATTTAATTATACTTTGTACATAGTTCTCACAATGTTTATGACTACATATGACAAAAAAATCGTTTCTATTTATCAATTCTTACCTCAAGTAATTAGGATGTATCCTCACAGTCTGCGAGCTTAATGCAGCTGTGACTGGTCGCGGCCAGATGCCCCCGAACCTACCACACACGGTCCGGCAGAGATCTAGGCTTTCATACACTGTGCCGGTGTAATTTGTCGTCGGCTCAGGCGATTCGGATCGTCGGCAACCCACATCAGGTACGCATTTGTATGTCCACGACGGTCTGTAATATTATAAAACCTATGGAATGTTTGCTACTAGTCATAATTAAGAATCTATCTATTCATTAGTCTAAATATCTAATAGACAAAAGTACCGTTCAGAATCAGAATTAAATATTTATAAAATCAATTTTTTTAATAAAATTAGTTTTTTCATCATCACAGCTGAGAATGTTGATTAAAAAACACTTTATTTAATAAGTGTGGTGGTTTTATTTACGCATTTCGAGTTCGTACATATAACTAATTACTACATTTAACTAGTAAAAAATAACAATTATTATTTGAATTACTTACTCGTAGACAGCTGGTGTGGGAACTTTGACACTATTGTCGTTGTTGCAGCTCGCTAAATGCACGTAAAGCATTATGAATGCCACCCACCGTCTGGCCATTTTATCTGGAAACGTAAGAACACATCAATTTTGAACTTTTATTAACAAAAACTTGACTAGTACCTACTTAACTGTCTCTGCATCTCAGCGTGTTTACAATTTAGCAGAACGAAGACTTATTTTAGTTAGAGCTATTATTTATTTTTAGTGAAGGTACATATTTCAAACTAGCTTTCCGCCCGCGGCTTCGCCCACGTGTAATTTGGTTAAGTATATAGCGTTTTTTAATGATCTCGACAGGGCTTTCTTTCACGGGCTAAAATCTTGTTACAATTGGAATTATATATAGCCTGTGTTACTCAGGGATGATGTAGCTTTACAGGATCGGATGATTCAGGGAAATCGAGGGCAACTTTCAAATTAACGTACAGGCAATTACTATTCTGACAATTTTATATTCTGATAGTCATCTTCTTATGTGGATGAGCTGATGATGGAAGGTAAAACTCCTCAGCGGTTAAGAGTTGAAAGAAAATTCTTAGGAAGTTTTGAGTACGAAATACGTACTTGTGAGGTTATTACTTATTAGCTTGGCCAAATAATAAAAGGTAAACCTCATTAACGTTAAGGATGTAGATGGAAAAATGGGAGCGGACAAACGTCTTTTCACTCGTTTCCTTTTACTTGTTGGTATAGGTAGTGTTCACTCAAAATAATCATAGGGTAAAACGTTAATGAAAGTTTGAAGTGCATGGTAGTCATTACACAATGGAGCATCTTAATACCGCGATGGATATATTCGGCCTAAGTAGAAGTTCTTTAAAAAAAAAGTAAGACTCAACCTCGCACACTCACTCGCACAGCAACACTATTGCACACACTGATACACACACACACACTAAAATGCTCGTACTTCACATAGTTCCACTTGTTCATGTGTATATATATATTTTTTTTTTTTTCTGTTCGTGTTTTTTTTTGTTATTCTTTTTCCTGATCTTAGATTATATTTCCGATTCTATATTTTAACCTCATTTTGGCTTTATTTTCAATCTATTTTTATTGTGTAAACTGTTTTTGATAAACTGTATAGGTTTAAGAAATAAAAAAATAAAATAAATCTAGGTTGATGACGAATTTTATCAACGCCATCTATCGAGCACATTGTTCAACACTTCAACCGCGCCCGCGCGCACTGCGTTATTTGTTATTTTTGTTACCTCTCATAAGTTTTAATATTAAGATTAACTTATATTAGAACATATTTAACAATATATAACTAATCAATCAATATAAGTGTTTAAAAATTTTGAAGCAGTGGTTGAAGTAAATTTTCAATTGACCATAACTTCTTTTTCTCTTAACTGATTTTGACAAAATAAACTTTTGACAACGCTCCTAATTATATATAATCCAACTGTGAAAACCGCGTTCAAATCCGTTCAGTAGTTTTCAAGTTATAAAGTACCAGACAGACAGACAGACAGACAGACAGACAGACAGACAGACAGACAGACAAGAATTCCAAAAATTGGTTTTTTGGTTTCTATGACTCTTCTTTAATTGCCTCCTTTCAGTTTTTTGGAAAAATATTTAATGTACAGTTTTTCGATTTTTACTGTCTTATTATTAGTATAGATGTGTGCGTGTTAAAATGTGATAAATAGGTATTAAACACGTGTTTTCTAATATTAATAAACATATATTTAGAGTCATTAAATTATTTTGTGTAGAAAAAGTTTTAGTTAAATAAAGAATCAAGTTTTTCAATTGAAGCTTTAGTTTGACTTAGTTTGGTCACTTTGAACCATCAATGAATTCTAGACGTATATTGTGTGTAAATTGCCTAAGTAGCTTCTACCCTAAAGAAACCAATGTAATGCAGCTTATTAATGCTGTCTGAACTTAACAGGTAACATATATATCGTATTTACGTTGCACACTTGCCAGTAGATATATAGAAAGTAGATAAAGTGGACTATAGATTCAGTTGAAGAATGACGTCGTGGATAACGCGATGTGGGTTAAATCTGGTTAAATCGTGTGATGACTTCACTGTGGTACGTAGAGATTGAAATGGCAATTGTCGGCTTGACCATACAAAATCGTTTAAACTCTGCTTAGTGATACGAGTGAAAAAAAAACTAAAAAAAACCACGTGACTAACATTACACAGGTTTACCTTGTAAGTAAATTAAAATACAATTGTTATGTTAATCTGTTGCTAGTGTGTATTACAACAAGTACTAATGTATAATAATTAATATTACATATTTACATAAAAATCGATTTCTCAAGCATGTGCAAAGCTGAATCGATTTGTAACGTAAGTAGTTTCATACTATTGTGTTTGTCCGTGTTTTTTTGGCTAATTGGATAGTGTTATTATTTTAATTAGTATGTGAAATTTAAAATAATAGTAATCATTTTTTAGTTAAATTGCCAATTGTTGGATGCATAGTCCATTGAAATGGTTTGTTGTCCTTGCCTTGTCCATTTAATTTTAAATTTTACATTTATAAAATGTGTAGAAAAAAAGTCTTACCTTTTATCTAATAACTTTATAATTTAATTTTAAATTTAAAAATACATTTAGCTTACGCTATACATATTTGTAGGCAAAACAATTTGCCTCAAATCATGACGTTACCAAGTGACTAAAATATTGCGTAAAAAATGTTTTCATCCCTTTTTCCAAGATGGCGGCCCAGGGACACGGGTGGAGAGCCCACAAACTTGGAGTTATACTTCTTATCCCAAAAATAAAATCCGTCATCTAATAAATACCTAATCCTGTCCTAAAATTGTAACATTTTAATGGACTATCATACTCATTTCCTAAATGTTGTTGTTATTACGTTCTTAGAAAGAATAATCTAAAAAGTATGCCGAGATGAAATGCACGACTATTATAATATACCAGTTTCCTTATAGCAGATAACCTTTATAATAATGCACTTGTAAGTTTTCCGTATAATATACACAAACAAAATACCGAAAAATAAAGGGAAATAAATTGTATCATACAGTTACTATGACTAGAATCTAATATAAATGAGCTAAATAGATTTTAGATATTAATATTAATTTTGTTTCTAAAAACAAAACTACTTTTGTTAGCTTTATCTATGTAATAAGCGGACGAAATGAAATTAGCAACACTGTTTCTAGTACAAAAAAGCCAAAGTGCGTAATATATTAAACTAAAAATAATGGTCATAAAATAAAAGAAATTTAAAAAGTTTGAATACTGATGGTAAGGCAGTTTCGCTGAACGAAAAGAGCAGCCTAGCATACCGGTGACTACCAGGCGCCTACTTAATACTTTAATGAGCGTGCACTTAAAGGACAAGGCCCAAGAGCCTTATACCAAAAGGAACAGAAATTATAAATATTTGTTCTATACAAATATTTATGCCTCTATGATAGTTTGCAATAGACTGTAGAATATTTTAATAAACAGCACACTTTTTATAATTCTACGAGAAAAAAACGACATAAAACACAACAGACAGGCTAACGACAGTTGAATAATATAGTTTAGATTGACCCTCAACAGGATGAAGCCAAAACAGCTTATATCTATTATTTTTTCAATGTTAAAATTCACTAGAGAATGTATATAAAAATTAAACATAAAACGATTTTTAATCGCTTTCGCGTCGATTAAATGAAAGGCACTTTTCAGTTGCAAGTCGTCAATCATAATGATGAATTGCCTCTATGCCTATAAGTAATTAGATTTCTTATATATCCGATATAAATAGCCGTCTGGCACCTATGACAAACGAAAGTGATGACACAGCGGTACACTCAGATACATATAATAACAAGTTATTCAAATGCATTTTTTTATAAACACAATACTACATTTTCAATCCAATCAACGTAATTTGAAACCTTGAGTTTTTGCATCGCATTTGTAGGATGCACAATTGTATATTTCTATACTTATATGAAGCATTATTTAGTCTATAGACTATTTACTATTAGGGAAATCTAATATACACATTCTCGTGTCGCTGTATTTGTTGCTACACTCCGAAACGGCTCGACTGATTCTCATGGAATTGGTGCATCGGGTAGGTTAGACAATCGGGTAATAAAAATCTTTCTTATTTGTGGTCGAACCCTTAATTTTGTTTGTTTTTTATAATACATACAACTCTAAATTTTTACCTGGTATGAATGAAATGAAAGTATGAATGCAATTTTTTTTAAAGAAGTCATAAAGTTCAGCATTTAGAAACTATGTGCGATAGTAGCACAGAAAACTTCTAAATGAGGTTGTGTTTTCGATGTCTGCCAATTGATTGTATTATGTATAACTCAGTACACTAACATCAGAAGCACGTTGTGAACAGAAAATGGTGCACTGATAGATAAGAGGTCATGGCAACAAATAGATAATATTTTCAATTATAACATTGGGCTGCGTATATTAAAAATATCGATTATATAAAATTCCTACAAAACATATCACCGACATTACAAATATTATTCATTATATTCCTCCACGTCATATTTTATTGACAGTCACAATTTTAACAACAATAAACTATCGATTTCAAGAACAAATATAGAAATTCAAAATACTGGGGAATTTTCAAGGTTAGGCATACAATTTACGCGAAGGCTAGACATTCGAAATATTAAAAAAAACTTTACTGTTTAAATAAATATGTTATTATGTGTGTGATTAATTACTCATTATAATACTAGTTAGCTATTAATAAAACATACCAAATTACTTTTCGTATTAAATATATGAATACCATTTGTTATTCATATAATGTGTTTCAGTTCGAAATAACAAAAGATACATTTACTTACTTCCAAAAAACTCCGTTCCGAAAAAGTACATATATGTTATATGTACTATAACACAAGTCACACAACTATCACTCAACTATAGCCGCTTAGTAACACTTATATTTAAAAACATACAGATAAATAATATTGAAAAAGACGATAAAAATTTGTGCACTCTCCTTTTGTCTAAATAGTTTATTTTTCAACATCAAACAGGCGAAGGAACCGGACGGATTGTTTTGTTGTTTATTTTTTACGGAATGCAACAATATGTGTTCTCAGTCCGATGATTAGTTATATTATGGCTCGGTTTTGTGGCAGGAGCGTAATATGTAGGTGATTTTGTTATTGTTTAGTGAACAACGTATTGAAAACATTTTGCGATTATGATAAAGGCGCGCACGCGAGCTGAGGGCGCGAACCACTCTGATTGGATAACTGTGAAACTCAAGCAAAACTGACGTGACGGTGACCTATTGAGAGCGATAGCACTTTCGTGCTCATAAATTATTATATTATTTAAATAAATTTCACCGGCGGTCGGTAATTCGTTGCACTGTCACTCATTAAATAACACTAATCAGTAACCAATTTTATAATGTTAACACGATTTTTATTTTAGTATTTAATAAAAATAAATATCATTTGTATTTCAATATTCTGTCATAAATTTTATGTTGTCATTAACAATAATTCTACCTCATAAATGTTACCATGCCAAAAAACTTTAAAAAATTACGTTGTAAAATCGAAACAGTCAATTTAAATATTTGTCAACACATATTTTGAATAAGTCGGATTATTAAGGTATATACTAAGAAACATTTGATATTATCAATATCTTTTCAAAAACAATTGTTATAATCTCGTACGTACGTACGTATTTGATATGATGATATGGTCCATTGGAATCATAAAGAGTTAATTAATTGAATCACGTTTTATAAGTAGAAGGTCCCGGTCCCACTTATAATTGCACACTACAATTTCAGTGGGTATTTAATAATTATATGGTAATTTAGCATCCAATGTATAAGTCACATATGCGCGAGTTAGCGGAAAGGTAGATTTATAACCGTTACACTTGTGTTATAACCTTACACAACTGATACTATTAATAATTTAACCCAATGGTTAAACTGATAAAAATTTTACTCAGTTGATGCAATCACCAACGGACTGTCGACTTTCTTTGACAACTCGGTTAGCGCCTACCATGCCGGAATGTCAATCTGAGAGTCCCGGGTTCGATTCCTGGAACGGTCAAAACCTAGGTTATGAGCATATTTGTTAGCTGTTGTCTGTTTATAAAAAGTTAGCACCCAAAACACATTAGAAATTCCTTAATTCGGTCTAATCGACTAACTTTTGTTTTATAACTAAAAATTAATCATTTTTAAATCTATCAAAACCGTATAATACATAAATATTTATTGTTTTTTCAATTTTGGTCTACAATTTCAATCAGACTTTTTAAATTAACAAAAGTTGTATAATAATAGATTATCACCGCTACTGTACTTCACTAAGTACCACTTAAATCAGTTCATGCAAAACGAGTTAAAATTCGATACATCCGTTATCCGCAATTGTGCATTCAAACACTCAAGTGAAAGTCACACAGGGGAAAGTCTAGTTTGAGTACTTAATTCAAAATCCTACTTAATATTGATTGTTTAACCAAAGTCAAATTTAATCAAGGTTAGAAACAGCCCATTGACTATAGAGTCATGATCAATTAATGTGAATCAAGTAAGTAATAACTATCCTAATTGATGTCTATTTTATTTGAAGATTTTTTTCATATTTGGACGTTTCAAACGCTTTGCAACAGTCATCGTCAGCAAAGACTTTATTTGATAAGTAAATACAGTATTGTTATACTAATTGTGATAACTAATCAAGTCACATTGGAAAGCAATAGTTTGAACTGAAATAGAATAAGTTTTCTTTGCGCCTATCATACAATAAGTAGCAAACCTTAATATCTTTTTCGTAGTTAATGATGCAAATTATGAAATACCTATACATAAATGGCTTAGTGATTAAAATACATTGCATTTCATCGACCTGAAGAGAAGATCGACTTGAACTCAGACCGAGTTTGAGTTCTGGGGAAACTGTTACGATACTTAACATGTGACGTAGTGCACGAACATTTTAAAACGATTAACAGTAACTAAAGGTTTTTGTTTGTTTATCAACTTACTATGCGACGAATATGTATAGTCATGAGCTCTTAAAAGTTAATTCGTTGGAATAATTGTTACATGTATGATCTAGCCCATATCAATTCACTTTTGTAAATTTTAAAAAGTAATTATATAAGTATCACAGGAAACAATTGAATTTTAAATGATAGTTGCATGTCTTATTAATTCACGTCACGACAATATTATTGTCGTCGCTTCATGTAATTTACGGAAGTAACGCGACTTTAACTACTCTTCCATACAAAAACGAGTTTTTATAATTTGTTTACAATTTAATCGGAAATAATCACGCTAAAATATGTTCATATAATTGAATATTCACTGAATGGAAAAAGGAAGTAGTTAAGCTGTTTGGTGCTTTGTTTTGTAATATAAGATTGTCGCGGTAAGAAACACAGTTGTAGGTACATAGTGAGTGAATTATTATTTTTTAAATGAACATAGGTGAAGGCCTATAGACACTCACGTGGAAGATATTTGACATGAGTGCGGTGCCATCCTTTTAAGAAATGGTACGCTCTTTTTTGAAGGGCCCCTAGTCGTATCGGTTTGGAAATACCGTGTCGGACAGCTTATTAAACGTGATGGTGTACCTAGTGGCCTACAAACACGACTGAGTTTTGACAAGTGATGGAGGTCATGATTTACAGGATTTACGGAGGATGAAGCGGTTTATGCCACACCCAGTCTTACCTGTCATCTCTTAAGGTCATCACGTCGTTATAAGTTATATAATTATAATATAATCAAACAACACCAGTTTAATTGTTTCTTCACCTTCATTTAAGGGCCAAGTTAGTATCATTTTATTGGTGTAAAATGAGAAGGAATAACGTTTTTATTATTTGGTTTATTTTTTACATAAACTCATAGTGTGAAGTGTGTTTCGCATTTACAATATGCAGTAGAACATCTGCTTAAAACTAGATTCTTGTTCTGATTTACGAAATTATGATGTTTCAAGTTATTCTTGGTAAAGGTTAAGCAAATTGTATTTAACAAAACATTGAATAATGTGATAATGTATAATCTTTATTATTCCTTCTATACGGACTAATATTTTTTATTGAACTTAGTCAGATTGAGACAATTTTGACTGCCAATGTGAAATTTCTAAAATAATTATTAAGCGTCAGTTTAAGTTGTCAATTGTCACATGAACTTTGGATCAGCACTCAGCAGTCACTCGGCAATCGGCAGGCCTAAGTTAACCATTTTATAAATTTATAACATTTTTTTTTAAAGTTTTTCATAAATTAAAATGTACACTGTATCCAAGGGACCTAGCAAGATAGTTGCCAAAACAAGAAGAGGTATATTTTGAAGTGTGATAAGTTTATGTTTGTATAACCTTTAATATCTAAAAAATACTCATTTTATAGGTCTTTCACAAAATTTGGAACGCTTAGATAGTCGAAAGGATCACAATAGGAAGTCTTCAGATTCTGATAATGGTGAAATTATTAGGTGAGTACAGGTTATTTCAATGTGATGCAATATAAATGCTTAAAGTTATTTCACCACAGTTCTTTACATAACCTTCGCTGAAAACTTCACGTTTGTTGAAGAATTTAAATTCTCTTCTCTCTCTTGAGAGTAATTCAAATACACAATTTTTTTTTACCATACACTTTTTTGTTATATTAGTTAACATATTGTTAGTATAATAACGTTAGTATATAATCAATTATTCATGTATTATTATAAATCAGTCCTTGCTATTGAACTTGTCAATGAATACTAATTCTATAATACAACTTACAAATTAAACCTAAATCTTTATTTCAGTATGCCTAAGCCAATTTTTCATTCCAATGGAAAAAAGACAGTACATCAAAGGATACAACACAGTGTTTTAACCCCTCAACATGAAGAAATGATAAGATACATAAGTGAAAGTAAGTCTGAATAATAATAATATGCTTCTAAGTGAGGTGGGTAATCTTACAGGGTTTGATTGCCATTTATTATTAACTGATGACCTAATAAAAAAGTCAGTGTAGCTATTGACTACTTTTTAGTATGGAGTAACACACATATATACACTATATTACACATATTATATAATTTATTATAAAATTATTTAAAGAAACTTTGTTAAATATTAGTTTAAAGTACTGCTTATATTATTCCAGCTTGGACTCAAACAGCAAATTTTGATAGTGAACCATCAACTCCTACAAGTACAATTGGTGAGTTAATGAGCACTATTTAGAATCCCCAATAAAACTAAATTTGAACATTGAACATGCCTCAAATAAAGGTTTTAGTTATTTGGATTTCTTTTACTGCAAAATAATACGAACCTATTAATCAGAAAAATTATTAAATATTTAAGAATTGTTTTTATTTTGTTATTTTTCATGGTTCTTATAAATAAGATACATAATATAATTTTAAGGTTCAGGAAGTTCATCTCCGGCCCCAACCATGAGCCTATACTATCATGATGATGAGCCAAGTCCAGTGCTTTGTGATTTCAAGCCTTTCGACCTTGAGACTTGGTGGGGCAAGAGACTGTTCCAGAACATCACAAACTCCCTATGAAACAAGACCTGAATTAAATAAAAATCTTGGGTAGCGTATATCATAATCAATTGTAGTTTACTAAATTTAACATTTTATGTATTAAACATGTATATTAGTTAAGGGATTTAAGAGGTAAATCCAGTGTATCAGATTTTAAATACTAAAATCACATTTTTAAACCAAAGCCATATATTTTTGTATCAATGTGTGTTAAGAATTTATCTTAAAGATATCAGCCGAGTTTATAAATTGGCAGACATATTGAAATTGTGCAATGAAGTTAAAGTAATTGATTAGTAAACTACACTTGATTCTGGATCTCAGTAGGTAACACTATTTAACTTAAGGTGAAAATTTTCCAACGCTCAACTTTTCTTTTCCATTTTTAAACCAATATTCTATAAGCTTGTTTTATCATGGTCAGTTCTTTATACATTTTCTATATTTTTAAAATGATTCGCAATTTTTTTTTATTGCTGCATTAAAAAACTTTTCAGTTTGCACAATATATCTAAAGCTTTCCAAAGAAGTGCCTCGCTACTGTGAAATAGAGTTAAATGTTGCCAGTTAATAGTTACATAAGAAGTTAGTTTAACTAGATTAACGGAGACTGTACCCTCATAAAAAATAAATATGTATCTTAAGAGAAATGTAATGTTGGTTCATCACAAATTATCATTTGGCAAAGCTGAGGTATCATTGTTAAACACCAATCGTTATTTATAAAAGTTAAAACTAACTTATAATCACTAAACTGTATTTATTTTATTACAATATTTGTCTAGTTTTCATGATTCATTATGGTATAATTTCGTCGTATTAAAAAAAAAATTGTAAAAGAATCAAAAATACATTTAAAATTGACATGTTTGATAACTATACAAACTGATATTATGAAGAAGTCTTATTCATATATCTTATGTGTTGTGCTGTTACACTTAATAGTGATTTAATTTTTATTATGTTTTTCAATTAATATTTTGTGTTTCGTTGATCAAAATTAGCCAAACACTTCTATAGGTTAGTGTCAAAAATAAAAAAAGTTAAAATGATCAATGTCTTCCATATTTTATGGGTATTATCGCAGACAAATCTTAGGAATATTGGTGTGTTTGTTTTTATTAATTTAAAACATGATTATTTACAATATAAAATTTTATGTTTTATAAAATTTGAATCACATACCAAAAATAGGTAAATTGCTTTTTATGATTTTAAAATTAGGTCTCATTTTGTGCAATTACATGTAGTGTTATCCTTTTTAGATGATTTTTATGAAATGTTGTAGTGATATGTAGAATATTTTTAGACTGATTTAGTTGTAATTGTTATGCCTTTTGTTGCAGTTGAATAAACTTTTATTGACAACTTTTTTGGTAGTTTTTTTTAAACAAATCAAATATTGAATACTTATATACACAGATAAAAATAATATAATTCCGATATACAATAATGATTAATAGAATTTTATTAGAATACATTTTTATCTGTATCTTTAATATAAACAAAACTATGTTAATTTGAGAACTTTTTGCCTGTCATCGCTTTTGTTGACAAAACGTCAATCTGCGTCAATACGATCAAGTTAATTTTAAAGCATATTCGTTATGAACAAAAATTATTATGGTAATAACTTGTTTGCACCTGAAAACTTTAAATATGTGGAAATAAATAAAGTAAGTATGCAGTTGTCTGTGGTATGTCAAATAAATTAAAATTATATAATATTATTAAAAATTAATGAGCGATAATTGTTGTGTTGAGTGGAAACACTTAAAACGTCAACTCGTCCCCTTTATTATTATAAATATTTTCATTTAGACATATTTACAGGTTTAATTATATCGGAATTGTATTGACTACATTATTCAGTATTTGCTTCTCATCTAACTATGTAAATAATTAGAAAAATATATCATTTATACTTAGTCTGGCCATAAATACTGTTACTATTCAAAAAAAGAAAATATTACGTTTGAATTTGGAATCGGTCATTTTTATATGATTGCTTGATGTGTTTTCTTATTTTCGCGCCATTATATTGTTAAATATTTTGTTATATTAAAATGGAGTGGGGTGATAAAGAGAACCGAATCGCTGTGATTGCCTTACATAAAGTAGGTATGGAGAAAAGTGCAATTTTTAAAACCCTCCACCCGCTTGGTATTAGTCAAATGTTTGTTTACCGGGCTATTGATAGGTACAATGATACCTCCTCTGTTTGTGACAGAAAAAGATCTGGCCGTCCACGTACCGTTCGTGTGAAAAAGGTGATTAAAGCAGTTAGGGAAAGAATTCGAAGAAATCCTGTCCGTAAGCAAAAGATTTTATCTCGGGAGATGAAGATAGCTCCTAGAACCATGTCGCGTATATTAAAAGATGACTTAGGACTTGCAGCCTATAAGAGACGTACTGGTCACTTCTTAACTGATAATTTAAAGAAGAATAGGGTGGTAAAATCCAAACAACTACTTAAGCGGTACGCAAAGGGAGGTCACAAAAAATTTTTGTTTACGGATGAGAAAATTTTTACAATTGAGCAGTATTTTAATAAACAAAATGACCGTATTTATGCTGGAAGCTCTAAAGAAGCTTCGCAATTAGTAAACAGAGTACAACGTGGGCATTATCCCACTTCAGTGATGGTGTGGTGGGGTGTTAGCTATGAAGGGGTGACTGAGCCATATTTTTGTGAAAAAGGTATTAAAACGTCGGCACAAGTTTATCAAAATACCATTCTTGAGACGGTAGTTAAGCCTTTAACTAACACCATGTTCAATAACAAAGAATGGTGCTTTCAACAAGACTCGGCACCGGGTCATAGAGCTCGATCCACCCAATCTTGGTTGAAAACTAACGTTCCGGACTTAATCAGCACTGAAAACTGGCCGTCGTCAAGTCCTGACCTAAATCCATTGGATTATGATTTATGGTCAGTTTTAGAGAGTAAGGCTTGCTCTAAACGCCATGATAATTTGGAGTCCCTAAAACGATCCATTCGGTTGGCAGTGAAGAATTTTCCTCTAGAAAGAGTTCGTGCTGCTATTGATAACTGACCTCAACGTTTAAAAGACTGTATTGCAGCCAATGGAGACCACTTCGAATAAACATTGTATATTTTTAATAGTTATATATTGATGTATTAAACTAACTCACTATGAAAGGAATAAATGTTACGTATAAAAAAAAAATCGTGCTTTTCTTTATAACAATATTTATGGCAAGACTAAGTATAAAAAAGTTTGAAGCGTAGACGAATAGCGTTATTCATTTGTAGTTTTGCTTTATTGTTTACAGCAGGTGTGGTTAGCTGTATTTAATCTGTTTGCTTTAAGACGCAGTTCAAAGCCATTTGTTTTGTTTAAGCTTCATTTATCTTTAAATAAAAATTATTTTAGAGACCGGCGGTGACATGCGATAATTTCCTCAATGGAGTTTTAAATGCTAAAAATATTCTATGTAGCCTTGAGAGAAGTCTGAAAAAGACTCAAAACTACGAAGATCAGTTGTTGAAGTGTCGCTGTAAGCATTTTCACAGTGGCAGTAACGAGCAGTATGTTTTCACAGACGATTCTTCTGAAGGTAATTTAATCAATGTTTTTTGCGATCGCAAGAATTTTGGTCATTTGAGGTTTATGATGACTCACGACGTGATAAAGATAAAATATAATTTATAGAAAAATGTGATATATCAAAGAGCCCTGGAGACTTGGCGAATCGTTGGTCATCTCTTGACGTGGTCTGCTTGAATTATCAGTGAGTAAACATTAAGAGAGGTTTAAATATTTAAAAAGCAAATTTGACACAACTGTCCCTACCTACTGCAGGTACAACGAATTGTCGGTTCGATATAATGCGTTACTACACGCGTATGATGAACGTTGTAATCTGGCGACCTCGCGCAATGAAACAATCAAAAGTATAAGAAAGCGGATGAAAGGAAACCACGCTCAACTTATAGAAGCAAATAAGGCCCTATTAGCGGTTGGCGAAAAATACATGAAGCTTAGACAGAAAAAACTTATTCAGGTAATAGGGATTGAAAGACGCCATTACGTTTTTTTAAGACTTAAATTTCATACTGTAGGTCAATAGGTTATATGTTTCAAACTATACCGACTTGAGAAACAAGTACAGGCACAAAACAATCAAGGGTTTTTTGTATCGACAAATTCTCGATATAATATTTTTGATCACATATTTTAATAATATATAGAAGGAGTGGTTCGAACAGCGCATAGAACTATTGAAGCAACGTATAGAAGATGTTGTAAAAACTGCTGAGAGAGCGCGGCTGGAACTAGATGACCAGTTAAATATATGTCCTGAAGACGATACCTTGCTCGCGTTGCTTCTAGAAGAGGTAAATGGGTACTTACTGTATATATGAAACTATTCAGCCCATATTCTTATAACAGAAGGTATCTTAACGCCTCTGTAATTTAAAAACGCATTCCAGAACATTATCAGTTCGAGAAAATAAATACCCAATACCTAATTATTATTATCCGACTTTAAAATTAGGTATGATAAATAAAATTTTGATTTCAGGTAAGGAAATGCAATCTCTCATTTTTGGAGAACATTCAAATGAAGTCGGAACAATAAATTATTTGCAAAATGAAAAGTTTTTACGTCATGTTATCGGTTTAGTTTTTGCCTTGACATTCTAAAATCCTTTAATATAACATGTAAAAATAAAACAGAAAACCCGTGACTTGTAAAGCAACTATGCATTGATAGTTACTAAGTAATCCTTGAAGCAATTTAGATTTGACAAATACCAACAAATTGCATAGCAAATTAAAATGAATCTCAAGGTTGCGAAATCTCTCATTGTTGAGCACATTAGTCTGGCTTTAAGGCGCCATAAGAATAAAAGACGATTGAATTTAAACCCATAAACACTACGCTTTTGTGTTTATATTATTATAAATACGCGTTGTATTAGTGATAATACCATATCTATGAATATAAATCTTTTTCAATAAAATCCATCCACGTCACGTCATAAAACACATTAATGTAAATTTAACTTGTATACAGTCAAAACCTGATATAGCGACATTGAAGGGACCGTATAATTGCCGACCTTATATCGGATAGTCGTTATAAGCAATACAGCAATATGATGTAACTAATTGTGTATAAGATATATATATATATATATAGAATAGTCGTTGGCTTTTGCTAAGACAAGGAGCGGGTTGGTCGTTATAGCCGATTAATATGGATAAAGTTTCGTTGTTATAAACGATATATCGCTGTAACCGATGTTGTTATAAGCGATTTGTTAACTGAATAGTTTACTAGGAATTCAGACGGGACCATGCAATCTCGCTGTTATAATCGATAGGTCGTTGTAAACGATGTCGTTTTAAACGGTTTCGACTGTATATAATTGTAGTATAAATTAATATAGTATAAATGAAATGATAACAAATAATAATTATTTTTCATTTAATTTCATTTAATTCTTTTGTCATTCTATCTTTTAACGCAAGAAATTGTGATAATATATCTCCTATTAAGCTATTGAATAATGCATGGTTTTCTACTAGATTAAAAACTTTGGACAATATGTTTAAATCAAACAAAACATGGTTATGACCAAAGTTATAAGAACCAAATACTGTAAATGGTGTATTAATATTTAATTGATTTAATCTCTTTTCAGCTATGTGTATTAGCAGTTCTATAAAAGATTTAAAATCCATACCAAATATAGATTTTAAAATTAATTGACATTGTTCCAAATACTCAGGGCTATCCTTAAATTCCTCAATTTCTTTTTCGACATCGCACAAGTTATTTTGTAAAGCTTTCCAAACTTTCTCTATATTGCAGGAGTTAATGAAATTATGGTTTATAGAAATTGTATCATGTAGATTAAAAACTTGATGATGCCAACCCGTTGGAACGAAAATAGCATCACCTCTTTCCTGAATAATTTCAAAGTATCTAATGTTTTCATAATTTTCTTTATTAAATAATATTGGCAAGTTTCCAAGTGAGTCCCTGAGTTTTTCCTCTTCACCTGGTGGAAACAATACCCATTTCTTTTTGCCAACAATATTAACAGACCAGCTGTATGATGTGTACACATCAGCATGTAAAGGGGTCCTACAAAAGAAAAAATTGATTGCTGTTACTACACTTGCTTACCTATAGGTTTAGATTTCCAGAATATATGAGGCAATTAAATTTTAAATACGCACTGTAATTTAGCTACAAAACGAGGACAAAAGCTGAGATTAATTATCAAGTTTAATTTTCACATACTAACCATGAATCTTTTGGACCTATGTATACAAATTGGAAGTCATCTTTTCCATTATCTTCTGCGTATTCATTAAGCCAATCAGAGGCAAAGTATTTAGGAACATTGTAAAAGTCATTTGTTACATTCATTTGCTTTAATTTAGCTTTTAAATGCCAATCTTTAAGATATAAGAGTTTGTTTTTATTATTAAGTTCTAAATATTCAATAAATTCTTTAACTTGCATAGTGAATTTGCACTGAGCATTGAAATCAATTCTTTCACAATCTGCAACAGGAGCTTCAAATTCGCCATAATTTTGAGTTAAGTATTTACAGTTTATTCTATTATTCTGAACCCACATATTATATGCTTTCCAATTTCCACAAATATTTTTGATTACACATGGCGAGTTATTTAACATACAGTGTTTGTAAAAATCTTCGTATACCACCTCACCGTCATATAAAATTGTAATATCCATTTCAGGCTTATTAATAATAATATCAGGAATATCAGTGAAACTTATTTCTAATTCAACCATGACTGGTTTAGGCTTTTCAACCCATTTCAATATTAACTATTATAATGGGAATTAGATTTAAAAAATATTGAATTAGGTGCCAACCTACTTGTGTTGGTAGATTTAACATCGTTAAATGTCAATATCAATGTTAATATCTTTAACAATTGACATATTTGTAGAATGAAGATGTACGACTTGTTGTCACATGTTAATATTCTATAATCTGTTAAATTAGGGTCTCTGTATAAATGTAATGAGCATTCTTATTTCTATATTCTGTACACAGATTCTATATTTAATCTGTATCTAGAGAGTGCTTGGGGAGCTACGCCAGCCAATTTTTTAATAAAACATTTCGATGTTAAAAAGTGTTTTCTAATGTTTATAGTGCTCAATAATATCTAAAATGTGTTTTACCTCTATATAAAATATAATCAATAATGAGTTTCACTAATGTTAGCGCGTTAAGCTCCGTTGATTATCTTGGCGGTAACAATACTATGTATTCTTACAAAAATATAATTGTCCAGAAATGACAATTTTTAGCTAGAAAATAATAAGTACGTAAGTTAGACTCCGTCGATATAAATAATAAACCCTATCATTTAAATCTTTAAAAAAAAAGTTTTGTACTATTGCATCGATATGAACGATGTCCGAGACAAAGTTGTGGCTGGATCCTCCACATGGGAAAGCAGTGCAGGTCAGAGCGACTCTTCACCGGAGATTCAGTCTTCACCCGGTGGTAGCGGAGACACTCCACAAACGCCGGGAGCTCCTGCGCCTTTGGCGCCACATCTCGCAGCAGACTTGCATCCTGATCTCATCCAACAAGGCTGGAGAAAATATTGGTCAAAAAGAGAAAACAGACCCTATTTTTGGAATAAAATTTCTGGTGAATCTATGTGGGAATTACCAGCTGTTAAAAGAGACTTTGATCCCATAACAGATCCTCTGGGAATATGTCACACTGGCTCTCCAAATCCAGGAAATATGACTCCAAGTGCTAATAAACGACGGCCATCAGAAGATAACGGTCCTCCCCCTAAGAAGTTTGTTCTGTCTGGCCCATGGGATATTGAGGTGCCAACCAATGTTGTAATTTATGAACGCCCTCCTACAATTTGTCCTCATCCACATCCAGAAATTGAAGGCTTCAGGTTTACACTTGCTAATAAATTAAGACAATGTTATCAAGAGCTATGTCATACAAGAGAAAGTATAGATGCACCAAAAGATTCATTTAACCGTTGGTTAATGGAAAGAAAAGTGAATGATCAAGGAGGTTCTGATCCATTACTGCCAAGCCACTGTTTTCCAGAAATATCAAGGTCAATGTATGAAGAAATTATGAATGATATACCAATAAAATTAACTCACCCTAAATTTACTGGTGATGCTAGGAAACAGTTATCTCGGTATGCTGAAGCTGCAAAAAAAATGATAGAATCAAGGAATGCATCTCCAGAAAGCCGTAAGGTGGTTAAATGGAATGCTGAGGATACATTTCAATGGCTACGGCGTACCGTTGGTGCTACTTATGACGATTTTCAAGATCGCTTAGCACATTTAAGAGTATGTATTTCCTATCTATTCTATATCTGGAGTTAGTGCAACTTTCTTATTTATGCATTTTTTCAGAGGCAATGTCAGCCACACTTGGCAGAAACTGCAAAAGCATCAGTAGAAGGAATTTGCCTTAAAATTTACCATTTGTCTGCAGAATATGCGAGAAAAATAAGAGAAAAGCACAGTGTACTTTTAAAAGAAAATGGAATACAGGTAATAATGTTTATTGATTTACCTTTGTTAATTACAATCTTATAAGATTCTAGTTTGATCCAGTTAAAGGTTTCCTATAAAATAGATGGCCAAAAGAATGTTTGGCTTCTTTTTTATTTTTAAGATTAAAAAAAATTAACATTATAAAAAGAATTCCGTCATATATTTATTTAAAGACATAATTAGATTAAGTTATAATACAGGAAAATACTACTACAATACTACTAAATATTATGTACTTTCCCCTGCGTTTTTAAGGAAGTACGTACCCATGCGTCGAAAAAGCCTTGCGATTTTTGTAAATAATTTCGTCAAAATAGTTTTATTATATATCTAAAGAAACCAAAGCTTAAGTTATTTTAAACACAAAGGGCCTAAGCAAATTTGATATGCGAATGATTTAAGTTTTTTTTTTCAGGAAATGCCGGCACCGCTCCAACAAGCAGCGTTACGGAAGGTTTGGTGTTACCCTGTACAGTTCGCGTTACCAGCACCCAGACCGCCAATAGTTGAGCATTTTATTGACCGTGATCAAGTATTGCTTCGATATCTTGGAGAGACACAAGTCCTTAATGCCACTTATTTACAGAAATTGGTATGTAAAAAGCATTTTTAACTCAGCAATAAGTGTTGCCATAAAAACATGATTTTATTAAAATTATGTTTTCGAAGGTTTTAAGCTGCATTGAGTGTAATATATAATTCCATAACATAAATTAATACATCATTTTCGGGAAACGTTATCTGTAAGTGGTTATTTTGCATGTCATATATGGTGGTCATCAGCATAAGTCTAACGCTAAGACGTCAGAGCGTAACCAACAAATATTACTGGATGGATGATTACGGATATAGATCCAATAAAATTGTTAATAATCTGCGTAAAATCAAACTAATTTTATTTGAGTCAATTATTTTCCATCATGTATACATGACCTTATTTTGACCATTTTAATTCTTTTATAAAAACGATTGAAAAAAACCTTTATTATCGGTGGGCATGGTGAAATAGTTACAATATGAATCTAGAAAAGTTAACACCGCAACACAAATTAAAGTCCTTTTATACAGTGTGGACAATGAAGTAATTACAAGGGCCCAACGTTTTTAACACCTTTATTTATATACAGTGAACTATTATTAATTATAATCATTGACATTGTTAGCCTAATACTAGCGCAATTGTATGATATACCGAATTGGCGGCAAACGCGGCAACGCTAACGTCGCCTTGTCCACAGACTAAACACAAAACATCATCACACAGATTTTGAAATATATAAAAACTTTTTCAGGAACATCTATACCGATACAGCTGTTTCGATGATAAAAAGTTTGAATTGTTTCTCTCGCGCGTATGGTGTTTACTCAGACGATATGCTGCTTGGGTGGGGGCAGGGGGTGGTGACTCGCATCTGGCGCAAATGTCCGCGCCTGTGCCAGTGCTGGAGTGTCTACAGAGATGCTTTGGTGTCACCTTTGAGTGCTTCGCGAGTCCTCTTGACTGCTATTTTAGACAATATTGTTCCGCGTTCGCCGATACCGACTCGTATTTTGGATCGAGAGGGTAAGTTTGTTTTTTATTTATTATATTATTTTCCTCACAAAAAAACCGTTAATCCGAAGGGATCTGAATATTCTCTAGAAATGTCTTAAAAAAAAAGGGGAATATGACTCTAAATAATAAATGCGTTTCGACATTGCAGGCCGTTTCTTGAGCTTCGGCCTGTTTCGGGTTCGTTGGTGGCGCACCCGCCCCACTGCGAGCCATTGCTTGAGGCTGCCCTAAGGCATATGGAGAGGCTATTACAGGACTCTGCTGAGCCGCTAAGTTTCGTGGTTTTCTTACCAGAATGGCCAGATAGACCCACGCATGCCTTACACAAGTTGCAGGCCAGTCATTTTAAAAGGAAACAAGTTAGTTTAATAACTAGTCTCTTTATTCATACTTTTCAAAATTTTTAAATATATTTCTTGTTTCTATACAGTAAGTTACCATTAGTACTTCATGTAGACATAACTAGGTGTGGTAACGAAATGAATATAGTTAAAAAAAAATTGTCAATCATTCACTTTGACCTATGAAGAATTATTATAATTAAGATAAGTCAAAGCTTAATCTAAACATTGCCAATATGAAAATCGTATATTTCAGGTCGTCATTCCTGCGTTTGAGCATGAGTACCGTCACGGCTTTCAACATATGCTTCCAAAGTACGTATGAATAATTAATCTTCATTATTACGTCCAACGCCATTTTAATTTGTACGCTTCTGTTAAAAATGTATAACAACTCAATCGAAGGTTCTCTTAAGCTATTTAGCGCTTAATATTTTGTAAGTCTAATCGTCATAATTAATACGGCGCCTACGTTTTTTCGCTTGAATTTGTTTTAAATCAATTTTTTTACATATTTTGTACAAATTTTTAATTCATAATGGAATAGATAAATGGCAAAGTATTTTAGTGCTTCGTAAATCTTAATTTTTTTTTCAATTTATTTCAGAAACGAGATTTACTTCAGATGGGGTGGCGGAACTGTAGTTGTGTGGCTACAAAACGCTGCTGGTTTTGCCCGATGGGGCCCCACTGACGAGAGAGTAGAGGCATTACTCGATGCCTGGAGACCAAAATCTAAATTACGATCACCCGAGGAGAACCCACCAGCTGTCCCAACACCCACTACCGAAGCCGAACCACCAGCACCTGAGAAACGACCATAGGTAAACTCATTCATTCAGTCAATATATGACAGTTGACACACCACAAACTACTAGTGATTTTCTATTCATAGAATAAAAATAGCTGGCAAATTGAACAGGCGAAAATATTAAAGACCTTAAAATGTGAAACTTATCTTCAAAAAGAGAGTTATATGGAAATAGTTGTTAAAATGGGCAATATTTACATGAACTAAAGATATTTTATACAAAGTTGGATTAAATTTGGTCGAGTTGGTTAATGTAATAGGACCTTATTAAATATGGTTTACAGCGTTCATGTAATTTATGCAATTGTTATTACACAACTGCAATTGTCTGAAATACAATTATTATTAAGGAAAATTGTAGATGTGATTTTTGCTTTATCGAGTTATAATTTTAAGGTGTGAATTGATAGGCTTATAGTGTCAGGTAAAGGCAAATAATCATGAAAATTGAGGCTTAGGAATTAATTATTAAAATATGCTCTCCATAATACAATCCACGTCTTCACATGTATGTAAAAGCATTTTTTGTATAACAATTTCATATAAAATGTATTTGTAAATTTATTGATTAAGCCTAACAAATGAATATCACAAAGTTTATGAAGTAAAAATCAGAAAAACAATTTAAGATTATATTTTAATTTTACATAATTTTCTATATACAATTATAAGTCTGTAAATAGATAGAATGGACATTGTAAATAGATCGAGATCTACTTTAGTTGTCAATGTTATTGTAAGTTCTTTTTATTAAGTCCCTTTTTCACTGTTGTATAATTCTAAAGATATATTTTGATTGTTTAATTATATTTTTTGAAAAAAAAATGTATTGTCGTTTAATTTACACTCACAACTCGATAGGACATAATTAAACATATAAGCAGATGGAAAATATTTATTCTAATTAATACCTACATAAAACGCCTCGAAACAATAGGCGGACCTAGACACTTAAAACACGGTAGACAATATTTTGCTACTACTTTGTATATATTTTATTTTTAATGTAACACCATAAGTAATGAATGGAATCTCATCTAATTAGATATCTTACGAAATTCCAACATTAGATTAACTCTAACACATCTTTTATCTTAATTAAATGTGCATCCGCAGAGAAGGTGTAAATTTGTATTACTAAAATAAACTTATGGAAGTGCCACTAATCTTTAGACCCTGATCACATTTAAGACAGGTACAGAATTTAATCGATAAAAAACCTAAATATCTACAAATATAGAAATTTTTGTGCACGTTATTGAGATCTTATATAATTTTAGACCGAAAAGTTTAAGAAAAATATTTGAATTGTACCTACTTATTAAATACAATTATTAATAAGAACTAAACCAACTTCCTATTCTTAATACATATTATAGTTGTTAGTGTTAGTTTAAGATATGAAACATTGTGGTAAAGCATGTTTAAAGTTTGATTTTATTAAGCACTTAGTCATATTCTTCATCTTCATCCATTGCAAAATCAACACCAGAATCGGCACATACAGGACTGAAAAAAAAAGGAATTTTTATTACAACAGTAAGTAGAAATTCATTCATATCAGGATATTCTACAGTCAAAATCAATTTGTATAAACTAATCAAAAGTATAAATATAAATACTTTTAGTAAAATTATAAATTAATTTATAATACCTCATTGCCCTGCAGGTGAAGAAGACAATTCTTTTTAATTTCAAATTGTAAAAGAAAAAGTTGAAAGTCCATAAGCATCCAGGTTCCCCAAAAGGGTCACTGGCTAAGTCCGGGTTGTAACTGTATATCCTACAGTCGGCCAACTGCACCTCTTCATCAATTGCCGCCCAAAGGGCTGGTTTGAGTTGCCTCCAGCGAATTCCACCTACCGCAGAGAAGGCAGCATCAACTGCACTTTGAACCCAAGTAAGTGATGGCTCTGCACTAAATTCACTGCTCTGTAAAATTTCCATTATTTAATATCCTATAGAGCAAAACATAATTTAATAAGCATATAATCTAAACAGCATTGTTTATAAAAATTATCTATCCAAGGTCAATTTAGATAAACAAAAACAGAGTGTTCAAAATTCTTTGTTTTCATTTAAATGTTATTGTCAATGTACTTAAACGGCTATAACTTAAATACATAAGAAATAAGTAAAACAAAGTTAAAATGTATCTACATAATTTCATAAGACAGTTGAGTATAATTGTAATGCTAAATAATACCTTTGCCATTGAAAAGTCATAATCAGGAAAAGCAGCATTCAATGTGGCAATGAGGTAAAACAATGTTTTCCGTGATATTGTGTCGCACAGAATTCCCTCCTCATCACCCGAAAGGCTTCGACTAAAAATATAAACAACATATGGTGGAGTTAAAATAGGCAAAAGGGATTAAGTTAACTTTTATTTTCGAAACAGAATTGATAAATATATTCTATGGCATAACTTTCCATTTATCCTGCTTGTCCATTGTTTATTAAGTAAGGAAACTTGTAAAAAGTATTGTTTGATTAGAAAGCATACTAAATTGAATGTTAACAATTAATAACAAATAATATACCTTCACCTTGTGACTATTATTTGGTTTGGTTTAATAAATCAGTTATACCTAAAACAAAGTTAAGAAGCAGACTTTTAAACATACCTGTAGGACAGGCTTTCAGGTGGAGACAGGGCTTGAAGGTAGTGAGTTGTCTCACCTGCTGCTGTAAACCTTTTGTAGAAAGCTTTCTCACCACCAGCCATCTTACAGCTGTAGCTTTCTACTCGGCCTTGCACAGCACTGTCCCCATTAAGTATTGACAGTGCACTGCTCAGTGCCTCCAAGCGACCACTTTGTAAAAGTTTCATCTTTTTCCTTAGTGAAAATCTTTTTACCCAATCAAATATTTCGTTGTAAACAGAAGACTTATATTGGTGCACGCTACACTACTTCTGTACATAGCAGAGGGGTGTATAAATATTCCTTTTCTTTTAGAGTGAAGAAGATTAACACTCGGTATTAAATTCGACTTCTTTTCTTCTTCCGCGCTGATGGGATGCGGGTACATTACAAATGTAAGTATTAATTAGGGTTTTTGAACAGCTAAGGTCGTTAGAAGAGTATTTATAGATTTTTCTCACAGCGTTATGTGTACACAATGGCGCGTCACTGTTCCAATTCGACACAAACACTTTCCAATGCTAGTTAAAATCCATATCAGACATTGTTATAGCACTTTAATTAACGCAATCGCAAAACAGGTTGTTTATGGAAACTAAAGAAATACACAAAAACAATAAATATGTGTTTTATATAATGAATTGCAATAACTTTTCAATAACACTTTTTTCGTTTTCACAACAAGATACAGACTTTTTTTTAAGATTTTAAGACTAACACAGTATAGGTAGTCACGTACATAGATTATAGAATATGGATTTTGTCTTTTGATTTTTTTTAACAAATAAGCTGTCAATGCTTGATGTTCCATGGCCTGTATTCCAAGTCGTGAATCAACGCGCAATTGCCTCTTGATTGGAGATTTGAGTCACTGTTGGTTGCAGATATGGCTCGGTTTAACGAACGACACTCAATGGATCAACGATCAAAAAAATCGACGGTCCGCCTTATTCTTAAACGCCAATCAGGTGGAGATCTACACTTATGAACAGATTTAATTGAGTTTGGTAAATTGGTTACTTAAGTGCTGATTGTCTGTGTAAAATTGTTGTGTTTCTAGTTTTCTCGATATGTTTGTTAAGTTTATATAATAAATATCTATGGTTATTACTATCAATATTTGTTTGATTAGATTTTAGGATACTTTACTATTAATAACTTTTTTCCGCCATTACTAATTAATCCACCTACTTCTTAGGTAAATGGATATTTTTTATTTATGGATTGGATAACATACAGAGAAGGTTTCTGAAATATATTATAAGGCTCCATTCTTTTAGAAGAAGATACTAGTTTTCGCAAAACGTTGTTCAAACAGAAGTATACAAATTTAACAATCGGGGACTTTTAGTACCACCTGAAGTGCTAATTCTGCATATTTTCAAGTAAGTTAAGAAAACTATATTATTCCTGATTACTTTTCTAAAACAATCTATCTATACTAATAATAAGGCAGTAAAAATCGAAAATCTGTACATTAAATATTTTTATAAAAAACTGAAAGGAGGCAATTAAAGAAGAGTCATAGAAACCAAAAAAACAATTTTTGGAATTCTTGTCTGTCTGTCTGTCTGTCTGGTAAGTTATAACTTGAAAACTACTGAACGGATTTGAACGCGGTTTTCACAGTTGGATTACATATAATTGATAAAAAAAATTTCATTCACTTCAAAATTGATTGATTAGTTATATATTGTTAAATATGTTCTAATATAAGTTAATCTTAATATTAAAACTTATGAGAGGTAACAAAAATAACAAATAACGCAGTGCGCGGTTGAAGTGTTGAACAATGAGCTCGATAGATGGCGTTGATAAAATTCGTCATCAACCTACATTTATTTTATTTTTTTATTTCTTAAACCTATACAGCTTATCAAAAACAGTTTACACAATAAAAATAGATTAAAAATAAAGTCAAAATAAGGTTAAAATATAGAACCGGAAGTAAAATCTAAGATCAGAAAAAAGAATAACAAAAAAAACACGAACAGAAAAGAATAAATAAAAATATATATATCGGCGCAACTACAACAATTAGTATTAATTAACTAGAATAATTAAGTTCAAACATCATTTAATTGTCCTAAAATAAGTTAAAACACATAAGTTGAATACTTTACGTTTGTTACTCTGTCAAATGTCATCTTTATTATTTCAATACGACGACTTTGTAAACAAGTGCTAGATCACTATAAATAGGGTCGCATTGTAACCGCAGGACACAGTCGCGCTCAGGCCGTTGCACGGAACGGACCTCTCTTCAAATAGTGAAATATAAATCTTGGAAACTATCATTAAAGTGTTTCTTTAAATAAGTGGTTATTATGACCGACTCAATCGTGATGTTGGCAATGCTGATGCTACCTACGCCTTTCAAAAATAACCCTACAGAGTAGTGAGGTTGGCGGTAGCCCTATAGAGGAACTCACTCTCCTCGTTATATATAAGTGTGTGTGTGTTAAACACACACACACTTAAATGCTTAGTGTGTGCAATGGTGTTGCTGTGTGAGTGAGTGTGTGAGGTTGAGTCTTAGTTTTTTTTAAAGAACTTCTACTTAGGCCAAATATATCCAATAGATCGTGGTATTAAGATGCTCCATTGTGTAATGACTACCATGCAGTTCAAACCTTCATTAACGTTTTACCCTATGATTATTTTGAGTGAACACTACCCATACAAACAAGTAAAAGGAAACGAGTGAAGAGACGTTTGTCATTTGTCCGCATCTATTTTTCCACCAAACTAATAACCTCACAAGTACGTATAACTTCGTAAGAATTTTCTTTCAACTCTTAACCGCTGAGGAGTTTTACCTTCCATCATCAGCTCATCCTCATAAGATGACTATCAGAATGTAAAATTGTCAGAAAAGTAATTGCCTGTAAGTTAATTTGAAAGTTGCCTTCGATTTCCCTGAATCATCGGATCCTGACTACGGGACCAACTTGAAAGCCGAACAAAAAAATAATCACGTAAATGGTAAATAAACATCAAGTCCACAGAAACAGAGGATGTTGATAACATTTGTACATGTAAAGCTACATCATCCCTGAGTAACACAGGCTATATACTTAGTCTTGCCATAAATATTGTTATAAAGAAAAGCACGATTTTTTTTTTATACGTAACATTTATTCCTTTCATAGTGAGTTAGTTTAATACATCAATATATAACTATTAAAAATATACAATGTTTATTCGAAGTGGTCTCCATTGGCTGCAATACAGTCTTTTAAACGTTGAGGCCAGTTATCAATAGCAGCACGAACTCTTTCTAGAGGAAAATTCTTCACTGCCAACCGAATGGATCGTTTTAGGGACTCCAAATTATCATGGCGTTTAGAGCAAGCCTTACTCTCTACAACTGACCATAAATCATAATCCAATGGATTTAGGTCAGGACTTGACGACGGCCAGTTTTCAGTGCTGATAAAGTCCGGAACGTTAGTTTTCAACCAAGATTGGGTGGATCGAGCTCTATGACCCGGTGCCGAGTCTTGTTGAAAGCACCATTCTTTGTTATTGAACATGGTGTTAGTTAAAGGCTTAACTACCGTCTCAAGAATGGTATTTTGATAAACTTGTGCCGACGTTTTAATACCTTTTTCACAAAAATATGGCTCAGTCACCCCTTCATAGCTAACACCCCACCAAACCATCACTGAAGTGGGATAATGCCCACGTTGTACTCTGTTTACTAATTGCGAAGCTTCTTTAGAGCTTCCAGCATAAATACGGTCATTTTGTTTATTAAAATACTGCTCAATTGTAAAAATTTTCTCATCCGTAAACAAAATTTTTTTGTGACCTCCCTTTGCGTACCGCTTAAGTAGTTGTTTGGATTTTACCACCCTATTCTTCTTTAAATTATCAGTTAAGAAGTGACCAGTACGTCTCTTATAGGCTGCAAGTCCTAAGTCATCTTTTAATATACGCGACATGGTTCTAGGAGCTATCTTCATCTCCCGAGATAAAATCTTTTGCTTACGGACAGGATTTCTTCGAATTCTTTCCCTAACTGCTTTAATCACCTTTTTCACACGAACGGTACGTGGACGGCCAGATCTTTTTCTGTCACAAACAGAGGAGGTATCATTGTACCTATCAATAGCCCGGTAAACAAACATTTGACTAATACCAAGCGGGTGGAGGGTTTTAAAAATTGCACTTTTCTCCATACCTACTTTATGTAAGGCAATCACAGCGATTCGGTTCTCTTTATCACCCCACTCCATTTTAATATAACAAAATATTTAACAATATAATGGCGCGAAAATAAGAAAACACATCAAGCAATCATATAAAAATGACAGATTCCAAATTCAAACGTAATATTTTCTTTTTTTGAATAGTAACAGTATTTATGGCCAGACTAAGTATAATTCCAATTGTAAAAAGATTTTAGCCCGTGAAAGAAAAAGCCCTGTCGAGCGAAGCCGCGGGCGGAAAGCTAATATCTAATATAATTCTATTAAGGATAATTATGGATTTAATAAAATATTCTGTAGAAGTTGTTATCTAATATAATTCAGTTATCAGAGCAAAGAAAACATTATAATTACAAGAAATATTAATGGTGCAATAGACTGCACTCAAATTAAAACAAATATTTAATTCTAAACGTCACTTGAAAGTTGAATATCTATTATATCTTGTGATCTGAAAATAGATGATTTTATACAGTTATTTTATATCTTTTATATTATTTCAGGTTGATGTTTGACTTACAAGGTATTAAGTCATTGAAGTTAATCATAGTGGGTCCTTATGTATTAACTACAATTCACTCTTCATCAAGTGATTCTGAAGAATAGAACAATATTGTACAAACATTTGACAATCAGAATTGGAAGTATCGAATGTCTCAAATGAAATAAAAGAAAATAAAGTTTGGTTGCATACAAAATATATAATAGAGACATGCTGCAGGATGACACAATTAGTATTATGGCAATGCTGGTGCTACAACGCCTTTTAAAAATAAGCCTACAGAGTAGTGGGGTTGGTGGTAGCCCTGTATAGGTACTCTCCTCGTTATATACTATGTTTATCACTATGTACATTGCAAAAAGCAATTTTCTTAAATTAATTATTAATTAGGAAAGATAGAAAAAGACTTCACAAACTGAGGATATCTTTATTAAAAACAAATACATTATTAAATAAACAATATGATGCCTGCATAAAATTTTTGTCTCCTAGATTGAAATACTCAAATATAGATATTGCACAATGGCCAACACGGCTGTTAGTTCTTCTCTTCGCAGTTTGAATATACCTAGTTCTATTATATGAAATTTTTTCTCCTGTCGATTCTACATTTCTATCTTGTGCAGCTAACATGCTTTTTTCTCCTTTGTGTGTAATATATGCTCTCTTTTTAATATAGATATGTAACCTTTTCATACTTCTGCACACCATTTCTGAATGTATTATATGTATAATATAATATATTTGTAGTTTAGCAAATAATTATTGCTCTTAAACTAAGCTTATCCTAAAACAAAATTTTAGAAAAAGAAAATTAATATTTGTTTTCTTTTTGAAAAATGTGATTGAATAAAATGGCCTATTACTTCTTAGAAAGTTAATCCAAATATAAAATAAAATATATGGATCAAATAATAAAATTATAAAGTAAATAGGATTCGTTAGGCTTATAAATTCCATTTCACGTTATGTAGCCCTTTAGCATTATCTTTTCTTTTGTCACTACAATATATATTGTAAACGTTATTTGAAGTATTATTTATTACTTCTTTATAATAAAATGCTTTTAAAGAATATGTAGTATTTAGTATTTAAAAAGGAAAAGTTAATAATTAAAGCGTTTTTCAATCTTTTCTTTATATTAAAAAGCAAACTCGAATCGAAACGCAGAGCAACTCTTTGTTGATTGTAGATCAAATCTCGACTTAAATCTAGAATCAACTGATTGTCACTCAAATGTCGTTTAAGAATAAGAAGCCTTATTCTTATCGATAGATTGAGTGATTGAGTGTCTATTTTGATTTCCAATCAAGAAACTGTTGATCATTGATTGAGTGACGTCTTAAAATACCGGCCTATGTTTCACATTGATTTTTATATATTCTATTCTTATCTATTATAAAAACTATAGAACCGAACAGTGTATGGCCTACTCTCTGTCTTATCTTCATTCTTATGTCAACTGTCTCCTGAATACTCAACATAGTACTTAAAAAAAATAGGAAAATTTTTTTGCTAAATATTAACCAGCAACCTAAAGTTGTATGTTTTTTTAAGACAGTCTTGAGATCATTTTTATTAGTTTAGTATAGTATTAGTTTTAACATTCAATTGAAAAAAATGCTATCAACAAAATTGCAAAGGCAGTTTTTACTTTCAATTTTATATAAACAATCGGAAAAGGGTTGCAGAAATTATGGTGACTTAATTTGTGTGTCCTAAGACTATGAGTATCTTGTTCAAACTACGTGATAATGTATACAATTTAATATTTCAGCTACAAAAAAACGGTTTTATCAACGTGCCGATATTGTACAAAATGAAAACAAATGGGAGGTTACCTTAGATCATCGTAGGTTAAAGACACCTAACGGTCAGGTTTTTAATGTTAATACAGAGTGCTTAGCACGAGCAATTGCAGCAGAGTGGGATGCACAGCAAGACGTAATTTCTCAACCTTCAATGCATTTGGTACATTATTAAATATATTTCAGACTTTAAAATTATGATAATTGGAAAGAAACGAAACTAGTGGTGCTTTATAGACTGTTTATAATCTCTCTTTATTATTTCAGACAGCACTTTGCAATACTTCATTGGACAATCCAGGAAAACTCAACAAACATGATATAGCAATCCATCTACTTGAATATATAGCTACAGATACTGTACTGTTTTTCTCAGATGTAAGTTTATTATTATATTAAATTTTATTTATGAACAAACAGAAACATGCACCACCATTTTATAACCTTTACATGTCAGCCAATCCAATTCATATTGTTTTATGTCAACATTACAAGTCTATGATGAACTTAAGCTTAAATTTCCAACAATTATTTTTGTTGAAATAATATGACAACTAGTAATATTCTTTAAAACAAAATTGTTGTCCTTACCTTTATTGAAAACATCATACTTAATTATAGAAATTTGAAGCTGTTTTTAAGTATGCATAATTTTGTAGGAGGAAGAGGAATTAAAACTTCTGCAGGAGCAAAAGTGGGGTCCAGTTTTAGAATGGTTTGAAAAGAGGTTTAATACAAAACAAGAAGTGTCAATGGATTTACAACCTCCGCCTGTCACTACAGAAACAAGAGCAGTATTAGCTAGACATTTTCTTTCGTATGATTTTCCAGCATTAAACGGTAAGGGCTATGTAGTACAATTTTAAGAGTTTAATGGCTTTGCATAACTTGCAATTTAAATGTTACCACAATCCAATGTCAATGTATAAAAACATTATCTATGCATTGCATTTGCATGGAGGAAAATTTTAATTTTCACAATGATTTAAAATTATAGAATAAATATTTTAACTTGATATTAAAGGATAATGAAATTTTTTTAAATATTAAAAATAGTGTAATGGATTTTAAATAGAATGAATCTTTACATTTTAGCGATGAATTTTGGGGTGGAAGCTCTTAAATCGCCAATATTGATGTTGGCCTGTGTGGATAGATTTTTACAACCAAAAGAAGCTGTAATGCTTGCAAGATTAGAAGAAGAGTATCAGGTAAGTCTCTAGGTTTGACTATGGATGGAAGTTATGTGTGGCTGCTTTATTATAAGTGTTTCAATACAAAGTAATGTAATGGAAACACTATTTTCTGTCAAATTTTTAAAGAACAACAACATTGCATTTTGGCGACTCTTTAGATAATAATTATCATGACACACATAAAGACATTAGCATTCAAGACCAATAGCTTTTTTATAATTAAAAAATATAATAATTACAGTGAAAATAAAATTGTACTACTAAATACTAAATTTATCCATACCCATTAACCTATTTGCCAACTAATACCGGTAATGTCTTATGTCTACTCTAGAACCGGACAAACAATTGTAGGATTTGATTTAAGGATACTTATGACTAATATATAGAAATGGAGGTTGTGTTGTTTGGTTACATATTTATTAATTTTATTAAATCTGTCCTCAAACATCTTATGTGCTTATTAACAAAACAAGAAACTTATAAGATAATAAAACAAGGTATACAAAACAATTATATGGGAATTTATTTTAGCTTCATGTATAGGTTTAAAAGGTTAGCTGTTTTGAAAAATATTGTTTAAACTAGAGTTTGAGACCACTTTTAGATTATGATTGGTCAATCATAACCTAAAAGTCCTTAATCGAAGGGTCCTTTGATTGGAGGTTTGAAAAGAAAGAAAATAATATATTTTGAAGTTCTTTATTTGTATGGTATAATATGTTATTGAAAAAATTAATCAGACACTTAAATGTTCCGCCATGAATGTCAAAATAGAACTAATCTAATCTATTTCATTACAACTTGGCCTAGCTTAAGGATAGACTAGAGAGACTCGGCAAAGTGTAATCCATATTATAGCAGGAATGTATTATTATAGTTTGTAACATCCGAATACGTTTTTTTAGCTTCAAAGATGGGGTAGTGTAGAATGGGCTCATGAGTTAAACCAAGTGGAGTTGACATCCCGAGTAGCAGCATCACTTCTCATTATACAGAATTCAACAGAACTACATACAGAGAAAGCTAAGAAGAAAGCAGATGAAGCATCGTGATATATCCAAATATATGTTTAATAGCCAAAGTAGTAATATCCAATATTTAATAGCCAATGTAATAAAGGTTAATAAGTGACGAGTGTTAATTTTGTCTACCAGCACTTTAAAATAAGATTAATGTTTGTGTGGAAAATAAAAAAGGTTATTTTTAAATTTTTTTCTGACAAAAGCTCGATCTTGAGGAGGCCGTCATCCCGTTGGGAGGGAAGTTCTTAATTTAGCGGGATTCGTGCAAACTTGGTGATGTACTTGCTTAAATCCGTGCCAATTTAAAAATAAATACACGAGTGTTCTTATTAAGAATTTAGTTAGGCTACGTTGTTTACATTTGCACTATGAAGTTTTTTTATAAACCACACTCGAAATTGATGGTTTGAGTATCGAGTAGAAATAGCAAAAGTGGAATCGCAAAGATCTGCTAAATATAGCTCGGCGACTGAGTCGAGGCGCTTACGTCGCCCGAATGAGTCGACCTCGCTTTGTGTTCTATCTCGCGAACAATAACTTTAAATATCTCATTTTATTTCATTTAAACCAAAAGTACTATGTGCTTAGTGATCTAAAACAATTTATATTTAAAGAAAATGTAAGTGAATGAATTAGTTTTAACATAAACGGAGCACGGCCGACTATTTAGGCCAATTATAATGCTCTAGATTTGGCTTTTGACCCTCTCTGCTCACGTTTCTTCACTTTGTAAGTAATATGCATTCGTTTATACACTATTATTTATTAGGTAATAATTAATATTATTTGGTTACCTTATGTGACCTTTTTATTGTACTTACGAATGATTTGTTTTTATTTACAAACTTCCAGGGGTAATGAACGGTGACGTGGTTGTAGAGGCGACCCGCCCTCGTCCTCTATCCGCTGGTCTTTGGACCATTTTCTCGTGGCTCCGACGTTCCGAACGCTCATCTTCCAGTGAAAGTATTTCCAGCGTGGGTTCTGATCGAACAGCAGCCAGCTTCGACTTTTTGTCACCGATATATTATCCCAATTCACAAGCTCCAATCACACTACCACTGAATTCGCCCACTGATTCCTATAACAGGCGAGTCGAGGAGAGAAATTTGCGACGACAAAGAGAACGGGGAGTGACATTACATAGAAAATACGGTCTTTGGAGAGACGATAGTGGATACGACGGATTTAGTTTACCACCAGCTCACAGAAATACCAGTCAATTGGGAGGTAATCAACGATGTCGAAGAGCAGTCAGTGAATGTTACCAACGTCGAGCTGCTTATGTCCCAGGAAAGAGGCGTGCTCCTCCACCACCTACGTTTGTTACAACCTCATTACCTCGTAGTTATAAGAGGAAGCGTCCAGCTCCTAAACCTCCATTGACATCGATTGCAGAAAATAAAGAAAACATTGAAATTAATAACAACGATATACTAGAAACAGTAACGACTTCTAATGATAGTTCAAGTAAAGAGAGTATAGTAAATGTCCATGACACCGGTTGTTCATCAAAATTAACATTATCTACATCATCGGAAACGAGTAAACTCCCTGAAAAACAACGTAAAGAAATAAAAATTAAATCAGAGAAAAGTTTTCTGAAACAAATATTTGACAATAAGAAGAGACATTCTGCAGATATTTCTTATGTGAAATTACTGCCAAGCATTAGTGAGCTGGATAAACAAGCAACTGAAATAATAGAAAATAATAAGCAGTTACGCAATCGCACAAATCTAGAATATAATAAGTTTATTAATGACGAACGTGCGACAACCAATAATTCCGACACAATGTGGATGTGTACTAAATGTTTACGAAAATATAATATGACAATAACATCATGTGTGTATTGTGTACCCAAAGACAATGAACTGACTAAAATTCTCAATTCACAAGCCTCATGTTCATATACGCAAACGAAGTTGCCACTTCCATTATCCAAGGATATCGAGGAAAAAAAGAAGTTGAGGGAAATTCTTAAAGAAATGAAAGATTCCCTCCCGAAAGAATCAAATCGTAATAAAATAAAACCCACTAATTTAGAATCAAACGAAACTCCAACCTTACGTATTGGGACTACTGTAAAGGAAAATAAGGTAGAACCTGATATTGCTTTTGATAAATCGCTTAAACTTGGGAAAGACGAACAGAAATCAACATCTGCATTGCCATCTGGCAACCGTTCTAGAAAGAAGCAACATATTTACTCTCAAATTGATGAATCAACAAAAAACAATTTATCGGACAATAACTCTGAATCTTTAATAAGGGCTATCATAACTTCAAGTAATTTAAAAAAGCCAACGATTCCACCAGAAACATCTGTGTCTGATAAGAGGAGAGAAGTGTTCAAAGAAAATCCTGTGATGTCTCCTCGTAAACAAGACGCTAGCAATGATAAAAATGAATTAAAGTTATTTCAAGATCTTGACAAAAACAAAGATATAAAGGAAAATAAAATTACACTAAATACTACTGTTAATGTTACTACACATACGCCGCTAAGTATATCGTCATTGTTAAATCCCATTTATCAACCGAAAGCAACTACCAGCACGCAGTGTTTCCAAGTTTTTCCGAAAACAAATGTAAACACTAAGCTCGTTACAGAAGTTCCATTAAATAGCAATGTAACATCACAAGTAAAATGTGTAACAAAAGCCCCAGTAAAAAACTTAGATATTACAAATGTGGAAAAAGTCTTTAAACAAAACGACCATTCACCCAATAAAATGAAATTAGATCCAAAGACTGTTTCACAAATAATAAAAAAGTCTATAGAACAAAAAGAAAAAAAAATACAAGAAAACGAAGCAAAAATCGAGGCTGCTAGAAATGGTGAGTATGTTAAACGACGGGAATTAATAAATCAACTTGAATTGTCTATAGCTAAAGGGGACGAGATAGCGGCTTCTGAAGCCGCTGCGAAGTTGGCCAAACTACGTCTATCTTGTTCTGTTCTGTCTTTTTCATCACAAATAGTAGCTGGTCCTTCTACATCAGGAATTACAATACCGAAGCAAGACGGAAAATTGCTTAACACTGAGTACATAGCTCCCCAAGAAACTAAGTCGAATATTATTAAAACAGTTCAACTCGTAAATAAAAATAACGCACATGATACGAAAAAGGAAGATGTTCTGAAAATTGAGGATAAAAAGAATGATACTATTTCGTGAGTATCATTTTTTACTGAGGTCAATCAAATTATGTCTAATTAAATATAAATTCTTCGTTTTCTAGGATAGAAGTTTGGATAGAGGATAAAGTTGCCGCCAGGGGACCAGTTCGCTTGAATATTTCGCGACTTTCCACAGTTGCTGATTTAAAAAGAGAAGCATTATCGTATCTTGGAATAGAAATACGATTACAACGCTGGATTGTGGGCAAATTTCTCTGCACTGATGATAATGTATCCGTTATTTCATTAGCAGGGGCCTTATTCGAAGCACCTTTTTATTTATGTTTAGTTGAATCAGGCAAGTTAAATTATTTTTTAATACATCATTGTTTAAATTCGTAAGTCGTAATAATCATAATTTGCAGACGAAAACAAAGCATCAACAGAGGCTTCGCGCATTGACAAGTCGGGAGATTTTTATACAGAATTAATCAAATTGGAGCAACAAGCACTCATATTAAACCCTGAAAATTTCGATTGTGGAGTGTGTATTGAAGAATGTGTTACCGGGAACGGGGCTGTTCTCCGTGAATGTCTTCATACGTTTTGTAGGGAATGTCTATGCGATGCAGTGCGGTATTCGGAAGAGACAATAATACCTTGCCCGGCAGTAGGCTGTCCAGGTGTTCTACAGGATAGAGAAATTCGTGCTTTACTATCAGTAGAGGATTACGAGAAATGGTTAGCTCGAGGATTGGCTGTAGCTGAAAGTGGAACACGTAATACTTTTCATTGCCGAACACCAGATTGCACGGGATGGGCATTTTGTGAAGTCGAAGTTAGAGTATTCCCTTGCCCGGTTTGTAAGAAAAGGAATTGTATTCCGTGTCAGGTAAGATACATACAAGTTTTATAATCTAAAAAAATAATATAATGATTATTGTAATTATTAGGTATGTTATTTTTTGTGGTGATAGTAAAATAGTAGGTATAATTAGTACCTACACGTAATTAATTATATAAGTGATGTAAACTGCTATATCAAGAATTTACTCAGCGCGTTATTTTACAGGCTGTGCATGATGGTGAAACTTGCGAACAATATCAAAAGAAATTGCATGAAGTTACTACAGAAAATACAGACGAAGGGACACAAGCGTTGCTCGATTCTTTAATATCTCGAGGGGAAGCGCTACGATGCCCGGAATGCCAGGCTATCATAACAAAAAAATGGGGATGCGATTGGGTTAAATGTTCTGCTTGTAAAACAGAAATTTGTTGGATCACAAAAGGAAGAAGATGGGGTCCAGGTGGGCGTGGAGATACCAGCGGAGGATGTAAGTGCGGCGTTGAAGGAAAAAAGTGTCATCCCACTTGTGGTTACTGTCATTAATCACATATTTTGAAATGTCATTTGTATTGTAAAAGTCAAATATTATGAATCAATGAATTAAGTCATGTAAAATAATGAAATGTAAAAACAGACTAAATAGATATTAATACATAATTAGCTGATATTCTCACGTAAATTTATTAATTAGTTTAACTTCTGTAATGTCATGATTTTCAATGTCTTTAAAATTAATATTTTTATTGTATTGGTGCTTTCGACTATGTTATATTATATTTATTTAACCATATTCCACATTTTCTCTCAGTAAGACATAATTTTAAATTTATTCACAGAACTGCCTAAATCCATAGACCATTAAAACGCAACTAAATATGACAATATATTTATATATATATTTATTTAAGTCTAGTATATATACACAGATGATTTTGTTATCTGCTCTTTATAAAATTAAACGCAATGGCATTCAATACTCTTTAATTTAGTCCAACCATAACTACTTAAATAAGACATAACCTATTTTACATATCACATTTTTTATTTAACACAAAAGCATAGATGTTAAAAGCCTTAAGGAAGGTGAATGGATGCTCTACTTTCTCTTGTTGCCGCCGGCGCCAGACAATATCATCGCGATACGCATGAAAATATTAAGGACATCCAGATATACCGATATTGCACTGAAACAAAAACCAAATAAAAATTAATTAAAGAAAATTTTATCTATCAAAATTGGTCACAGTGTAAATGCACACAGTGTGTTACTATTTATTTTATGTATATGCTATTTAATAAAGTTAATATGTCAAGCAAATTTTGTTGATTGTTCTCAGATAACAATAGTGCATAGAGCTAAGATAATAAAATAACTTACGAGTTGATCGGATCATATGGCTGGAATCCAAAGGTGGGATGCATCTCAGCTCGTTTTATGATTGCCTGAGTGTCGTACAACAAGAAACCTCCAAACACAATTAACCCACCGTAGAGACTTAGAGAGTACAGACCTGAAAAGCAAGAAAAAGTAAAACAACAAGCAAAAAATATTTCCGAGGCAATAGTAATTATTAATAACTTACTGCCAAGAATTAAACCTTATAAAAAATAGATAAATATATCTCTGTTATGATTCAAACACTATGAAAGATGTTGAGAATTGCAAAGCTAAGGTATATATAATGTATTTTTATTCCTAGAATAAATAAAACTAAAAAAATATTAATTCACCAGGACATAATAGAACAAAGCCAGATATAATTAATGAAATCTAGAAATTATACCTGCTCCAAGCGCAGTCGTGGGTGGTAAGAACATGCTGGCAAGTGAAGCTGCAAACACTGCACCAAGACCCATGGCGAGTGGTGCTCTCATGTTCAGGAATTCACCAGAAGGTGCACACACAGCAATCGTACTTAAACCGCCTACTACACCGGCTGTGTACCTAAAATAGTTAATCAGTAAATTAAAAAAAAAAAAAATGTACATACTCATACAACAGCTATATATAAATGTATATACCAAGCTGCTCGCATCAGCACTGGTCCACCAAGGAAGCACATTGGTGCAATGACCGCACCCATAATTCCAGTGTGTACCATCCAGGCAATTTGTTTACCACCAAAGCCAGGCTTATAATCCATGCCTCGAACCACCATACCAGACCCAATCATTAATGCCATTGTTGCAATCACTGACTGCAAAATGATAATTTTTTTCAACTCAAACTCAAAATATCTTTATTCATGTAGGTCTTTATAAAGACACTTTTGAATCGTAAATTTTTACACTACCACCGGTTCGGAAGGCAGTCTACCGAGAAGAACCAGCAAGAAACTCGATAGCTGCTCTTTTAAAATAAACAATTAATACAAAATTGTGATACTGACAATTAAAATTAACAAAGCATTGTAAGGCTACTCAAGAATTGAACTGTCCCGATGCTGAACTAATTGCGGACACATTAAAGGGATCTTTCTTGTAAATGAAAAAAAATTTTGGCTGTAAATTCTGGATTCTTAACAAAATACTAGTTCGAAATAATAATATTATGACTGTATTCACACTAGAAACGTTTTTCAGTTAAGCAATGCAGTGGCAGGAACTCTCTAAAGGCATTTTTGAAATTTTGCAGCATCAAATAATAATAAATATATTAAGGAGCTCACCATCCACCCAGAATGAGCGACTAGATTTAACAGGGCGGGTGTTCGAAACACTGTTATAGCACTACCAGCTGTTAAAATAATTGATCCAGCAATATATCCATATGTGGTCTTGATTCTGTCCTTTACATGTTGAGGCCAGAGGCTGAAAATTATTATTGTATTATTGCAATATGCTTAATATATTTTTAAACTTGTAATTTTATAGCGTTTGGTGTGGTTAGGTAAAATATGTATTATTAACATGGAGCTAGGTCTATATTTTAATTGCAGCGGGATAATGTAATATAAAACTTAAGTACATAAACACTATATTATCTATAGAAATGTTTGTTTACATAATATTTTTACAATGTTTACTTACTGTGCTTCTTGTAGAGTCCCAGGTTTGACACCTGATCCATAGTAACAAAGAGCTACAAGACCAACTGCAGATGCTCCAGCTAAGGCTCCTTTTCCCAGACCGAAAGCTAAATTCAGGGACAGATGACAATTATATCATTATATGTCTTAATTATTATTTACAATAAAAAATGTACTACAACTCCGGATAGTTGTTGGTCTTAGATTGCATCTGTTTATTTAATACTTTTTAGGCTATAGTGCACATAGAATGAAATCATCAAGTATCTGAAGCCACTTGGGCAACACTGTTCCATAAATATTGTATAATAAAGTCACACATTTCTTCCATACAATATAAAATCCTTTATCTCAATTTCCTTAGAAATCACGATTTATGAACCAACTTACCATTAGGTCCAGCTGGTGCCATTATTCTCTCCCTCAATGTAGGTTGGGAGCGTGTGGCTACACGGGATTTTGTTTCTCGAGCATAGTTTCTAATAATATAATTCTTTGGAACATACTTTTGCGGTATTGGAGTTTTTAAATTGTGGGTAACAGCAAAAGCCGAGCGAGACACACACAATCGTGACAACATGATGCAACCTGAAAGTGAAACATGAAATTTGCATAAAAAACAACTCTAAAATTCATTTTAATATTTGCTTTCTTTTCTTGGATGTTATTCAATAATAGTGTTATATAAACAATTAACTATCTTACCGGTGGTCAAAAGTTGTTTGGCGAAATTTTGAACGTAAGGCTTTTCTCCAATGTGACGCAATTTAAAGGATAAGGGTATTACTAGCAAAACCAATAAATTTAAAAACTATTTTTCGTAAACAATAATTTCTTGCAGTCAGAATTTATTTATCGATTCGCGTAAGCTGCTGATTTTGTTGTTACCACTTGTTTTGTAATTTAATTTTTCTAGAAAGTATTCGAAATGTACAGTCAAGTATTGTTTATGGAATTGACATTACTTTCGACGCCGACAGTTGTCAATTTCAGTGTCAAAACCGCATGGTTTTATAATTTAATAGTCGGTAGTCCTTATTTCAAAACCTTTGATTACTCATATTTTAAACTATTTACGAAAGTTAAATTTTTAATTAATTTACTGAAACTAGAATATTGAAATAACAGTGATTAAGATATTATTAAAATTCAATTGAAGATATTATGAAGAAAAATAAAAACGTTGAGATGGCATCAAATGAGTCAGGTTATATTATGTTTCTTAATTAGATAGTTATTATGTTAAAAGTTCAACTTTATGTAATTGACTAAATATAAAATATATTTTTTTTGTAGACGTTGATTCCGAAGAAGAACTCGATCCAGAAAAGCACAAAGAATCTCTGGATAAATTAAAGAAAACAGACCCCGACTTTTACAACTTCCTTGAAGAAAACGACGAAAATTTGTTAAACTTTGATTTAGAGTCGGGCGATGAGGATTCAGAGAAAGCTGATGATGATGATGACGAAAAACTCCATTTACCTGGACCCCTTACTGGTGACAGCGATGAAAGTGATTTTGAGGTTGGTTCCAAGTATTTCTATAAACTTAAATTTCTGAGTTGAGAGTGTAAAAGCAGACTAAGTTGCTTGTATTGTATACTTTACTAAATAGTACACAATAAAATTTCAGGATGAATCTACAAAGTCTGTTCGTGGTAAAGTAACACTTAAAATGGTTGCACAATGGCAAAATAAATTGCAACCTGAAGGCAAAGTAAAAAGAACAACAATTGTGACTGTAATAAAAGTATTTAACGCAGCAATGTTAAGAGCAACAAGTGCTGACGGAACCTCAGCTGGAGAGTTTAAAGTTGAAGGTCTGTATAGTATACATACATGCTGAAATGGATAAACTTAAAAATTTACAAATTTATTAAAAAACATTACCATAACAAATTTGACAAAATGTTGCAAACAAAACAGTTAAAATTTGCTGTTTTAATGATTAACTAGTGACAATCTGTTGCTTAGGTACTTAAATACAATATAGGTGTACATACAAGTGTTTGTTCTATATAGAACAAGCATAAGTCTTAAACAATACTGCCCATCCATGGAAGCTTACAATGCTAAACAGCAGTAATATTTATTAAGTGAAAGGAAGAAGAGCTACCTGATATCAGAAGAGCATCACAGCCTACCACCTAAATAAACCGCTGTTTGAGTGTTTTATTTAGGTTTTAACATAAGATAAAGCTTATTAAAATATACATTCTCTTTTTAGGTTCATCTGTCTTCAACGCTGTTATACAAATGTGTGTGATAAATTTACCCTCGGCCATAAAAAGCTATTTAGGTATGGAGCAGTCTGGTAAAGACCCTCAGAAATGCAAGAACTTCTCCAAGCTAAAAGGGCCATTAGTGGCATATCTTAAGGACTTATTGAAACTCCTTGGTGGAGTCAGCTCTGAGAACATATTGACTGTTATGTTAAAGCATTTGCATCAAATGTCAGTTTTTGTTGCCTGTTTTACAAGGGTGTCAAAAATGGCTTTAAAGAAGCTTATAACTTTATGGTCCACTGGCGAAGAGACAGTCAGAGTACTTGCATTTTTAAGTATACTCAGGATTACGAGGAACCAACAAACAACGTTATTGGATTTGGTATTAAAGGCAATGTACATGACGTATGTGAAGAATTCAAAATTTGTGAGCCCCACGACATGGCCAGGAATCAATTTTATGAGGAGATCACTCGTGGAAATGTTTGCGTTAGACTTGAATGTGTCATACCAATATGTTTTTCTCTACATCAGGCAATTGGCTATTCATTTGAGAAATGCTATTGTGCTGCAGAAAGTGGAGAACAGACAGGCTGTTTATAACTGGCAGTTCGTTAATTCACTACATCTGTGGGCTGATTTAATTGGAGCTACGTCAAATAAGTCCCAACTGCAGTCGTTATTGTATCCTTTGGTTATGGTCATAACAAATACAATTAAATTGGTGCCCACTCATCAGTACTATCCACTGAGGTTCCACTGTGCCGAGATTCTAATCAATCTATCTAAAGACAGCAATACTTTCATTCCTGTTCTGCCATATCTAGTGGAGGTATGAGTTTATTTGTAAAACCATTTTCTAATAACTTTAGCTTTGTTTTATATGTGAATTTTTCAATCAACAATAATTGTATATTTTGGAAAAAACACTACTAATTAATTAATCCATAATATTTTTAGGTGTTAACCTCTTATGACTTTAATAAAAAACACAAAAAAGTATCGATGAAGCCACTGGACTTTTCTTGCGTTCTTCGCTTGGCAAAGTCTCAGTTAGCAGAGAATGGTTTCAAGGATTCAGCGATTGACCGAGTGTATGGCCTCCTGTTGGAATACTTGACCAACCAGTCCTACAGCATCGCCTTTCCGGATATCACTTTATTAGCTATTTTACAGGTATGATTTATACAATTAGGTATAATTATTATTTATTTGAGTTTTGATCAAACACAAAATTAGTATATAACATAAGGTCAAAGTGTAAGGAAGCGTTAACAAATGGTTACAACTGTAATAAAAATTTGATTTTTCCAAATTTATTTAAAGGCATTTGTCACTATTGTTTGAATGAATGTAATTTTATGTTTATAAAAATTTATTAATAAAAGTATTTTTGTTCACATTGTTCTGTATATTTCAGATAAAACAATTCCTAAAATCATGTTCCGTTGCAAATTATACAAAGAAAATAAGACAGTTATTGGAAAAAATTGAGGAGAATGGTAAATTTATTGAAGGGGAACGAGCTAAAATTAGCTTTTCATTAAATGAAGGCAAAATGGTTGCGGCCTGGGAAGCAAGCATAAAAGCAAAGGGTACACCCCTTCTCGCATTCTACGAGACATGGAGTAAAATCAACAAAATACAAAAAAGAAAGAGAGTTACGAAAAATGATGAAATTGCTGGTGAGTTGCCGATGATTAAGCGGACGAAAATACCGGATTCCGAGGAGAAGCCGGAAAGGAAAGGACCACTCGTTCTCTTCCCGTCGGATAGTGAAGAAGACCTTCAGATAGAGGAGGAGACACCAAAAACAAAAAAAGTAAAGAAGGTAAAAAAATTGAAAAAAACAAAGGACGTTCCAGTAGTACAAGATCAAGGCGATGTTGTTCAAGAGTTTAGCGTTAATGACTGGTAATAAATGTATTAAATGCAACTTTTTAATCTCCTCTTGAAAAATCACTAAAAAAATATAGGTAAACTCCTTTGGTTCTTATAAAAAAAAATGTCAAAATAATCTTGGCTTATTATGTTACCTACTAATAAAACACTTGGGAAGTTAAAAATATATAATAGTACAAATTATGGTATTCCTTGAAGGAAGAAAGTCCACAGCACTTTGGGTTCGGCTGGCTCGTACGTGCTCACAGTGAGACAACCAGTTGGGTACTCGTCACATACCATCTCATTCATGTACACGGGAATCTTTATATCCTAAAAATGGAGATTTTAATTTTACCAAATTGCTCGTATAGTAATTACAAATGAATAAAAACAAATATGATGAATGATGACAAACTAGCGAACTAAAAAGCTGCAGATTGTTTACTGATCGACCGTCTAGATGGCGCAATTGTAAATTCTCTTATACCTTCTTAGGCTTGATCGGCTCGTATAACGTTTTAACATAAAAATCTTCCCTATCAACATTAATTTTAAACATCCTTGTCTCTTGGAACACGTTCTTGAATGTGATCATCGTGTATCCACCTGCCTTTATTTCGAATGGACCTTGGGGCTTAGGGGTGGTGGCAGTGCCTTTTATTTTAAACCTACCATCACGTTATAAATATAAATTATGATACACAAACACGAAATTAATTATAAGTATTTATTTAATTTTATTAAAAATGGCAAAAATTATGCACACTATTAATATTTATATTAGTATTAATGTAACATTAAAAGATTATCTTGAAGATGGTCATTTAATAAATATATTTTCCCCTTCACGTGCATAATCCAAATATTACAGCGTAAATAAAACTTTATGACCATAAAGTAGAAAAATAAATTTGATTAAAACAAATATCTTTATATATAAACTTACACAAACTCGCCAGCGACAGCAGAGTTGAAGGACACCGTACAATGTTGAACGCCCATCTCGGTTGGTTCGAAGGTGGCTTTGAATTTTCCTTTCTCAAACGGTGCCAATATATATTCCCGCTCAAGCAATATGGAGGGATGGGACGCCTGTCAAACAAAGCAACGGTGGTCACTGTCCAAAATTGTTAGCCGCCAGGTTAACCGCCACATCCTGTTCGAAGTTCTATATACCTTAGCCTCTGCATCCTTTGGTCAATATGTGATTTATAAAGGTCAGGTAAAAATGCGATATTTAAGATTTTTTTATATGCGTTTAGTTCAGAGTTGGACAGAAACAAATACTCTTTCAGCTACTCTTCCAACAAATACTCTTAATAAAACCATAACTTAAGATACAGTTCTCCTTTTCCGTAACTCAAATGTTCCAAAGTAGCTTTATTCATATAAAGCTCGTATAGGTCAATACATATTTGGATTACCCACCGTTGCAAAACATTCCGTTTTGGCATCAGTTTTATTTTGTACCCTCAGTCTTAATGGCATCGATGTGCCCATGGGTGTTGAAAATTCCAAACACTTTACTTTAGCAGGCAGACATTTTAACACGACTCCATAGATGTATGTACCGATCAAACAGTTGCTAACTTCTAGAAAGTCTTCTGTCTCTCCCACTACTAAAGGTGAGTACGTCATCAAAAGTGTAGTCTGAAATAAATTTGACTTCAAAACTTGCATATCCTTTTCTTTCTCTATGTAGTAGAAAAGGAAGAGGAATATGCCATCAGTCAGTGCCCAGTGGAATTTACGAGTTTATTTAAATAAAAGAATAGTATAAAAAACCCTCTTTTAATGGATCTCCTTCCAGCAAAATCTATGCTGGTCTAAACAGTAAAAATAAAATAACCTTAATTTGAAATCGGACAATTAGTTCCTTGTTTAGAAGAAATAAAATGGCCTGCAGGACTATGGAACTATAATTATAGTTTATGTAATGTCATACCGATGAATTTTTGGGGACCAACAATTTGTCACAGCAGTGTACTTTGTCCGATCGTATCTGAAATTCTGCGTCCGTAGACAATGGGTTCTTCACTGATATCTCCATTTGAACTATCTCGCGCGCACGGCATGTAAACGTCAGAGTATCCACAATTTTACTAGGGTTTACAGTTACGATAATATTGTAGAATTGGTATTCGTGTGTCTCCACGTTTACGAAGATGACCTACAAATCATATTTGGAAACAATGTTGGAAAGTAGTAAAGATTATTGTAGTGTTTTACAACTTTATTAAGAAGAAAGACTACACGGTTGTAAATGTCATATTAGGTTATTAAAAAGTCTGTTATTCAGATTGAATACTTAGAGGACAAAGGTCCTTGTAATGAGTCAGCATCGGGACAATTTAATTCTTGAGTAGTTCTAGAAAGGTTTTTGTTATTTGAATTAGTCATGTAACATAATTGTATGTGAAATATTTATTTTAAAACAGCAGCTATTAGTAACAGCAGCGAGTTTCTTGACGATTCTTCTCGGTAGATAACTAGCGAACCGGTAGTAATATGAAAAATGACGATTCGAAAGTGTCCTCATAGAGACAAACTTTAATAAAAATATTTTGAGTTGAGTTGAAATTATTTAAGAAATATGACCTCAATTATTTCACCTTAAATTGTATCTCGCACTCTTCGTAACAAACAATCGTCCACCTACAGGTCGCGGCTGCCTCACCCCACACTTTAATTGTATCGGGATGCTTTATTTCATAATATCCTTCGAATTTGTCCGGTAATATTTTAACCGTTTCCGTGGATACCACGTAGGCCTCTGGAGACTGTAAATATTTCGAAATCCCAATTGCCTTTCGAAATAATGGTAATTTTTTAACTAACTTACTCTGGATACAAACTATGTGTCATACGCTACATTAAACAAATTTTTATAGTCCTCACAACTATATTTATATTTAAAATACAGCAGTATCTAATAAATATAAAATTGTTGTCTAGAAGTAAGTCTTACTGGCCAATATTGTTACAAAGCATTGGAAAGGTCGTGTTATGAAAATAATATGACAAATTCGCGTTTACATCAGCTAAAGAAGATTATTTGACATTGTGATAGAAACGATCGATATATTAAAGAATAAAGAATACATACCTCAGTAATATTATAAACAAACAGCTCTTCAGTATGGAAATCTTTTGCAGATATTGTTACATGAATCGTTCCGTTAGGATTCGGATGCGTCGCGGCACCAATTAACGATATAAAGAGAGCACTCTCCCCCAATGGAGAATACAGTACTTGACTCTGTTCACAGTTATATTATAATTACGTATTTCTCGATTTTCGTTTATATAAATTCACTCATCAAGTGTAAGTTATTTTTCCATAATGACGTTATCGTGGACAACCCAACATAAGTACAACGAACCGGATTGTAATAAAATAAAATATCCAAATATTGGTGGGTTATAAAACCAATGTATGTATGCTAGATATATGGGCTTTAAAAAAAGGAATATAATATGCAACATAACTTCATTAGGTACCTCGTGCTTTCCTATTGATTTCGGCTTGAAGTGAACAGGTATTTCAAATGTAGAATTCGGTTCCACTTGGAATTCCTTCAGGGTCTCGAACGGCCCTCCCGAAACCTCTGACAGCACTAACCACATGTCGTCGGAACTAAAAATATATTCCAAGGTAATTTAATAGTAATAAAAAAACTGCGATAATTATAACAAAAAAGTATTGATTTAACAATTAAGTTATTTAATAATATAACATATTCTTATTTTTTATCGTGGTACAGACGTAAAAAAAACTATCTAGGACCCTTTATTACACCATTTTTTTCACGCAATACTAATGTTAAGGTTTTTAAACAATTATTATTGGTTATCTACTAACGGATTAGTAACTATAATACATTCCGTGTGAACTTCTCTCACGGGACATTCTAAGTACAAAGTCTTGTTCTGAATGTTTCCTACGTCCACACAGGTTGCGTAAAGTGCCAATTCAAGAGACGGATAATTTTCGATATTACAACTGGCCTGTTGAAATATAAACGATATATCAAGGCTAAACATTAGTCCCAAATCACAAATATAACTCAGGTTTTGTGAGTGTCTTGTAGTAATGAGAAGTATCTGTTTGTGCGATTAATTATTGAAGCATTCAGTGTAATATTATCACTTACCCATACTTTAACAAATGGATTATGCTTTGCAGGACGGAACGTTATAGTAAATGTGACATTCGTGCGAGCTGCTACCGTTCCCTGGCTCGGAGATATTTGGAACTCATCTGATTTCAACGGCTGCCACCAAAACCTTTTAATATACAAAACGATTATTCATTGCACAAATGTTTTAACACATTTATTAATCTGTAAAATTTTGTAATTTAAATCAAAAAATATAAACATTTATTTTGTTATAAAATCTAAATTATTTTAGCATTACAGAAGGGCTTGGCGAACCCATCTTGTCAAGACTTAAGGATATTTTTTACGCAGCAATAATAGACATAAATTCTAACAATATTATCTAAAATATGACATATTTTAACGTAAACAGTTAACAGCTGTTAATTAGATCAATTAATTAATATAGTGCATAAATATTCGAGGGTTTTAAAACATTTTTTTTATATAAACCGGAGGAAAACGAGCACTTTGATGGAAGTGCTAACCGCCGCCCGATGACACCTCTAACGCCAAGAGGTTTACAAGTGAGTTGCCGGCCTTTAAAAATGATTTATATTTACCTCGCACCGAAATCACCATTGTTGTGTAACATCACCTTGAGAATCTTGCAGCCCCGTTTGCGCACTCGACCAAATTGCAGTGAATTTTGACTAAAGCATAGACTCATGCCGGTGGCGCAGCCACTCAAGCGTACTAGCGGCCTCTCGAAGTGAAAAACTTTCATGTTCAGCTGAACAAAAACAGTCACAAATATAAAATCAGTGTCCCTTGACATGTTGCAATTAAGAGACATCGAAGATGTCTCTTAATGTTAAATACATGAAAAATTTTGAAAGTAAAGTTTTAATATTCTACTATCGAAATAAATACCTGTATTATTTTAAAATAAATAACAATTTTATCAAAAAAAATAAAGAGTAAGGTAAATAAAGTAAATTAATTATTATTACAAATATAATAAATAAATTTTAATAATTATTTTTTAAGATTACCTGTTGTTCGTTCGTTCGCATAATATTCTAATTCAACAATAATTAAATAAATAATATAATTTGTGGAGAAAAGCTTATCTTTCGATGTGTTTAAATCAATTGTCGACTATGATAATATATTTTGTTACCTGCACATTAAGGTTGCTAATCATTCCAACCGGTTTGAATTGTATTTTTATCGGTATTTTCCTGTGTGGTTTTATCGTACACTTGTTCGGTATAACTTTGAGCGAACTAAGCGCATTTTGTACGTCCATTGATATTTGCTCTTGTACTTTTTCATCTTTGTATTGTTGCAACATTTTCCCTCTGAATACACATTGAATACTTTGAAATTGTGCAACAAATAATTATAGAATATAGAGATGTATTGAAACTGAAGCTTAGTTGTGAAAACTTTCCAGCCACGAGCTTTCTATAACTCAAACGTGAAGGAAACTATGTGAGCTTTTTACACTTTTATTGGTATTGGCTATGTTTCAAGCTGTTAAGTCATATTACATATATTCATAATGATCAAGTAAGATGAACCGAATATAATTTTAGATCTTTACCGATCAACTTAACATAGGAAACAGGCATTGTAACGTTTAAGCTATTCTTATATATAAGATATCTGTAAATTTATAGTACATACAGAATTTACTATAAAACTACCGTTAGGTCAACACGTGACTTCCAATCTTAGTTTCATTAAAACTTTCTGTCACTCGTTTACAGTTAATATTTCACCTGGATAGTTCCCCCTCCGCATGATGGAGGACGGTACTCGGACTCAAACACACACTAGTACCCTCCGACTTCGTGCCATCATCAGCAACACCATAAATGTCTCTAAAAACGAAACTGGCATCTATCGTCACTTTACTATGATTCATAACTTCAATTTGTCGCACAATTTTCTCGCCTACTCTCACAGCTCCGAGATCGAAACTCTTCTGGCAACCCTCGTAGAGATCAAATAATAGTGGAACACCTAAAAATAAGATTACATAAAAACTATGCCTTTCTTTGTCATCTTACATTACATATTTATATCAAAATTCACATATCGCATTGTAAATACAATTAACAATTGAATTTTGCTTAAAAATCTTTAAAGGGAGGCAACGCACTGACGTGCTCCCAGCCACGTGAGTGTCCACCTTTACGATGTGCCTCCTGCTCGTTTGGCCCCTCCAATGCAAAAGAAAATGTTATCGACGAGCACGATTTGAATGAACGAAGATGGCTGTCCGTGTACTTAATGAAAATATACCTTCTCCTTTAATAGTGACAATTTCTTCGCACAAAGAGTTAACCCAAAAGTGCAGTTTAAACTCGTATAGCTTAACCTGTTTCGGTCGGAAAAATATCGATATCTTCAATCTTCGTCCGGACTCTATCTGTGTCGCATTATTGTAGAATACAAACAACTCGGGTATGGTTGAGAAGTTCAAATCTAAACTGAAATTTATTTATATATTACGAATACACAAATATACAGAGCATAATTAATTCAATATATTATTATACGTGTTAAAACTAGTCGCCTGTAACAAATTGACTTGTACATTTAGTTTAAAGACAGAGACTTTATAATAACCAAGAGTAAACTGTCGCTCATGGTCAAAACCTTTAAGTAGTGTGAGTGGTAAAGCGTACAATTGAATAATTGTCATATTTAAAGCTCATTAGTAAACATAAGAATAAAAAATCTCTCATTTCTATATTAAAAGACAAATCATATTACATTATAGCTGACTTGTCCTCGTTTTCAAAGGCTATATTTTTTTTGTACGTAGACTCTGGTGCGTTCACAATACATTTTCCAAAGTCATACTCCATGCACGAAAAGTGATATGTCGGTTTTGTTATCTCAGCGTGAAGCAATATACTGTATTCTGGACCATCGGATACCTTGAAAAAATATTTGATTCTGTTCAGTAATATTAATTCTTTCTACTTTCACTTGTATAGTGAAGAAATTGGCATAAATCAAGACGCGTCAGGCATAAAAGGCCGATGCTTATCAAAAATTCAGACTGAAACTAAGGGTTTTACTAATGGTTGAACCCTAAAGCATGGACTCAGGTTCGATGCCAGTCTGTGAAAATTTTCTATATAAATAATAAAAAATATATATGTGAGAAGTAAGAATATTGACTAGTAAAATAATAAAATAGTAATCATTTTTATATAAAATATTCTAGTAAAAAATATAAAATCGTACCGATAAAGTCATTGGGAACGATTGTACTGGGATTTGTTTAAGCGTAAAGTACACCGTACAATCCACTTCGCCTCCCGGCTTCACATGCCCAGAGTTAGGTTCAACGCTCACTTGTAAATATTTTTTAACTGCACTAGAGCTGTACTGCCATTCAAAGTAAAACGTCGCGGAACCGTCGTTTTTAATTGTAAACGGTATTGTCCTTTGGTACGTTGAGGCAGTCTGTACACAGATATTTATTAAATGCAATGATCGCACTCTGTATCTTATATATAAGTTTTATTGTAACTCTAAGGATATTCTTCTAGTCTTGAGATATGCGTAATACGTTGACGAATAGACTAAAGTTTGTGAAACGTTTAGTTCTAACCAAGGGTTGTGTCTACCCTAAGAATGACTTTATCAGTTAACTTGTTTTATATAGTAGACGGGGGCACAATAAAAGTGAAGTCGCTGCCCATACGTACGTGGCTGGGAGCTGGTGAGTGCGTTTCTGATCTTTTAAAAAATGATAGCTTTCTTGAAAGACCGAAGTTGTATTGGTTCGGAAATACTGCGACGGTCACCTGGTTCCATAACGTGATGTTGCGTCGTAAGAAGTGTCTAACGAAACGCTGTATGACCTTACCTTAACTGACTTTTAATTTACTAAAATAATACCTGATCAAGATGTATATTCGTTATGGCATCAGGGTTCAAAGTATGCTCATTCCCAATTAAATAATACAAAACCTTCGGCTTAATCGAATGGCTGAGGGCGTTGACACAAAGTGTTAGAACTTTTGTTAAATATTGCACATTGCAAAATATTTTGAAAGACAGAGGCCCATCTTGTATAGGTGTGTAAATTATTCTGTAAAATTCATTTTATGCATAAGACTCACGGAAACTAAACACATTTCTATGAACGTAGCTTATAATTTAAGTTATACTAGTTAAGGAATCAACAAATTACTTAATAAATCCTCTTTTTAATAAACTAAACCGACTACGTATTCCCATGAAAGGTTTTGTGCAAAAACTGATAAATTTACACCACAATAAAACGATTTAAATAAATGTAGCGAAGATACTATTAGTATATATAGTCCCTTTTTGTATAGTAAAGTAGATGCGTCTACATAGCCTGAGGTGACTTCTCAAACAGCATTTTTTTTATTGTACCCTCCAACAATACAAACCTTATTTCTGTCGCAGATCGAGCTCTCAAAACACCACTCTCCGGCTCAACTATAACAGGTGTTTTACCGGATTCATTACAAAGAGAATTTCCTTTAAACTCATAATTTAACGATTCATTTTCGTCATTCTTCAAAATAACAACATTTTCCGACGTGAATCCGACCAACGAGTTGCGAATTAATAATATAGTTGGGACAAATGACACGTTCGGCTCTCTTACAATACCAACAATTAGGAGGCTCATAACTATAGAGTGAACTGGGATAAAGAACTTCCACTGCGACTCGTAAGTCTGTAATTAACATAAAGACATTGACAAGACACGACTAAATTTATAGATTTCACTCAACATCTATCATTTACATAAGAACTGCGCATTTTCTTTAAAATATATACAGAGTATTTTTTCAAAATTCAAGTTATATACCATATATGATTTCTAACAGATCGCGTCAGAGACGCTAGACGCGCTCTGCCCTATCGAGGGGGCATAGGTAAGTCAATATATTTATTATTTAAGCTTTTGACCAATATATCCGATTTTCAACGAATTGAATGAATTTTAATGTGTTCCTATGCAAGTAACAGATTTAAATGAAACTTCAACTTTAATGCGTAAATTCTAGTTGAGTACTATTTATGTAACTGGAACTTTTAAGTGCAACAAAGCCGACCGTGTTTGATGATATTTACCCCTGGTGCAGTTGGTGCAAACGTGAATTCAACTTCCGTAGATGTACCAGCATCTACAAAACCCTTCAGCATATTGCAGTGTACGGGCACTAGTTCGGGCTTCTCCGATATCAACATTTCAAATATAAATTCGTAGCCCTCATTCGTAGGGTTAATGACTTTAAATGCTCTAAAAAATAGAATCATTTTATACGCTAAATACTATGTCAATAAACGCTAACCATAAGTTTGTTCTGAGTAGAAAGGGCTGTTGATTTTCGGTCTCCTAATATTACAATTGACAATTACATCGCATTAATTAAATCGGCATATTTAAGAACTCAATGTTGTTTCAGGTTCCAATATATTTGTTTTGTGTGTATACCTTTTATTATCTTATAAGTTTATTGTTTGTTAATATATTTAGCACATAAGATGTTTGGGGACAGGTATATAAATTAAAAAAAAATAATCAGTTTTTTAAACTTGACTTTTTGAAAAAGAGAATCGGCGTAAAGGCATGTTATAAAAATCACCAGGATTTTTTAGCCTAATTATACATGCTCGATAATTGTGTACTATATAATGTACATACTTTTTGTAACATCCGGATCCCAACACATTGTACTCCAATACAGTAACGTGCGGTGGTAGTGCGATCGCACCTTTCCGTTTGCCAGAAGTCAAATAATCACTCTCTTCAATATCCAAATGAACGTATGGGATCAACGATTTTGCTGATATCTTACAGGATATATTTTGATCATATGGATCCAAATTCTCTGTTTTCAATTATTAATATTAAACTTAATGATAGAGTCAAAAAAAGGTTTACCAATATTTCGATCAGAATAATAAATCTGCTGCATGCTTTGTTTAGAAATTCATTCGTTACACTTTATGAAAAGGCTTTTTTGAATATCTCCTCAAAAAAAACATATTTATTTATTGATACATTTTGTAAATGTCAACTTTCCTTAGCGTTATAAAAGCAATTTATATTAAAATGAATTGCGATATTACAATATATTATACGTATAACAAGTTTTATTATCCCGTGATTATTTTCATTAGAAAATGGTTGAGGATTACGAGGTGACTTACCAATAAAACTCTTCAATCTCACTTTATAGTAAAATGCGTCTAATGGCGCAAATGTAATTTTAAAAGTACAACTCTGATTCGGATTTAAACATTCCTTTGGAGGTTCTATTGTAAACGGTAAATCGACTTCGAACCACGTATCGACGCTCTCTCTACTGCTCTTTTCACTGAACAATGTAATTTGACTTTCTTCTAAAATATTTTACTTAAATAAGTGGCTTATCTCGAACGATATTCTAATACTATGTAAATAGTGCTTTACAATGACAAAAAGTTTGTATTTTGCAATTTATCTATGGTAAAATATCTTTTCCACGTGGAATCCTATCAGCGTCACTTGTGTATGACAAGATCCAGAGCATTTTGGTATGAATTATCAAAGTCAAACGATAAACTTGCTTCTTATAATGCATTAATAATCTATTAATAATAATGCAGCAAAATTCGAATTGAGAAACACCAACCTAATTTAACTATGTAGATGCTGGTAAAACATTTAAAAATAATAATCTTTCTTTGTTAAATAAGGGCAAAATGTGGTACAAAGAACATTTAGGCGCTATTTCCATTAGCATAACGTAGGTGGCTTGCAGCACTAGAGTTTCAGCCAAATGGGCAGGCACGGCCGGAGAAATACCACTCTCTCACAGAAAACCGTCGTAAAGTGATACAATTGGACTTTGTTCATTTTGTACTCGCGTTTCGTTCGGTGACCATCCTTTCCCTCCCCCGTCCTCTTCCCCTACCCCTCCATTTCCCAAATTTCTTTTAAAGACCGGCAACGTAGTCAGGAGCTACCAGCCGCGTGAGTGTCTATGGGCGGCGACTTCACCTTTATGGTGGGCCTCCTGCTCGTTTGCCCCCTCTTCTATAAAAAAAGAATAGTGTGTATGCGTGTAGTTAATATTCATATATATTTACCAACTGCATCCTGTTCGTCCTTAGTAGGATCCTAAAGTGGAAAGGAAACATTATTGGAATATTCAGATTCAATTTCGAATTAGTTAAAATTACTTTATAGCATCTACAGTTAACTAGCCTTTAGCAAAATTAATATTTATTTTACAAATTTTAATTAACCGAAAAGAGTTTTAACTCTCCTATATCCTATAGATATTTTTTACCCAATTGAAACTTTATTTTCTACTAACAATTTCCGTATCGCCTTTATCGATTCTCAATGGAAACTCATTGTCTATAACAAAGTTCCATAATATTTTCATTGGTACTTTGCCTGCGTTACGTACTTTGAAATTAACTGTTCTCACCTAGAATTGTATAATGTAATTAACATATTAGATAACACTATTCTAAGAAAATGTGGTTGAAGTGATCTTTGGCTTTACTTGATATATAAATGTATCCTTCATATTCAAATCCTCTTTCAAATCGCAAGTGTATTTTGTATACTCGGCTGTCGCAGAATAAACCAGTACCATTTGTATTATATCTAACGCGTTTTCAGCTGATATATGAAGTTGCTCATCAGTTATGGCTTGGTATCTCTCGTTTACACCGAGATATCTACGGAATGTAAGTTATTACTATCTATAGAAAATATATAATGAAACAGTTTTTATGTGATGCGATTTGTTGCGAGTTTTTCCGAGGGTTACTGTTAATATCGTGTTAACGCTCGTCACTTGTTTTAAGATGTTTACGCTACGCACTCACAAGCGTCAATAGACTATAGAGCATTTGTTATAGGATTCATCAATAAATAATCAATCTTTTATTAAACGGTTATAATTAAAGTACATCTGTCTCTGTTTAACACAGTGTAACCACGACTTTGCGGACAGAGAGGACTGCGTTAATAGAGAGCGTCTCTTTTCTTCCTCAATCTTTTAATAGGGATATCTTCTCTATCTCAACAAATTATTAACTCACTCATCATGTTCAAATACAGTGACAGTCTGTCTGTTATCCCAAGTTGATCCTTTCATGTCCACGGTTAATGAATCGTCAATAACACCCATCAATGTAACATATAAAAACTCCTAAAAATAATAATAATATATTACACATTGCAAATATTGTCTAAAATATAATAAATACAGGATCTATGGATAATTGCTTTTGTTTTACTGTGTTCACAACATAGAATAGGGCATTGCGATTAGTTAGTACTGAGTTTAATTTAAGTGTTATTCTCATTAAAAGTTATATTAATATAATAATTAATTAATTATACGTGAAGTACCTTTTTCAATACAACTGGTTTGGGAGAAAAGAAAATGATTTCCAAGTCTTTTTCTTCACCGGGTGATATATACCCGACCGAAGGTTTGACGACAACAAACTCTGATTCTTGCCAACTAAACCTGTACACTTTCTCCGAATTGTTCACCATTATAATCGTCCGTTTCTTAATTGCATACAATTCACATCCCTCTGAAAAAAATATATATAAAAGTTTGCAAAATAAGCATGCATTATATCTATGTATATTTTATGTGTTTTATTTGGGAGTAGGTGCCTTAGCCAAAGTACAACTGTCGGACACTGATGAAATCTTAATATAAATTTAAGTTAAAACAACTTCGTTATTCAGATAATAATCAGGCAATAAACTATCACTTTTGTAAATCACTAGATTTTGCCTTATAAGTTGAGACTTGGAAGAAACTGCAAATAGTTCACCATACACAAGACGTTTGGAGTTTTCTCATAATATACAGGTATAAATAGGATATATGTAGGTATATCTAATATATAAAATTCTCGTGTCACAGTTTTCGTTCTCTTACTCCTCCGAAACGGGTTGACCGATTCTCCTGAAATTTTCTGAGCATATTGAGTAGGTCTGAGAATCGGCCAACATCTATTTTTAGAGACATTTGTTTTTTTTTTGGCAAAACGACGTTTGTCGGGATCAGCTATATATATGAGTATCGATTGTATCGTGTGTTCGTAATATCTTATATTAGTAATGATCATAATCATCAACTTACCAAAATCTAGCAAATATTTCTGCAAAGAGTGTTCAAAACTGCTCGTTGTGTCACTATGCTTCACGGACGCTTGAGATATCCTTTTACTTTTCTTTACCTCCAATTTCGACTTTCTGGGAATAGCGGCGCTCTTACTTTTCTTTCGGGTGTCCGTTGTAGATGATGTCGATAGAGTGCTGAAATAAAAATACACCATAATATACACAGCATGTTTTAAATGGAACAATTACATATCATGACGATTTGTATCGTAGATGTTATGCAATGTACGTTAAAAAAGGTTTTATTCAATCGGTATGAAAAAACAAAATAACAACCCGTCAGTTGACTTGAAAGCATCGAGGTCCAATTCCATCGAGAGCATTTCAAGACCCACTAATATTACATCTTCCATAAAAGCTTCAGCTTCACACAACACCTAAAAAAATATTTTACGTTAATAACAATTCAGGAGATAAATGAAATGCTTAAGCTTTTTTTAACGGCATACAACAATACTTTACGAAATCTGAAATTATAATCTCAAATCACAGAATAAATAACACAGAACTTTTGTTAGGGGTTTTAAACTTAATCTGCCTTAAACTGCCTGCATATATTGATGTCCAATATTTAAAGTAGTAAACCTGCTTAAAAGTGAATTATTTATCGTATTTCACTTTGCATACAGTATTGAATTATAAGCAAAGTTACAAATACGCACTTTTAGGAAGAGATCAAAAAATAACTTACAACAAAATATTCGTAGGGATTTTCAAATATCGTCAGCTTAACGTCACACGAGACTCTGCCTTTACGAATGGGATTAAAATGAGTATTTATTGTACACACTTCCTTAGGGCACAACGTTAACGTTAACGAAGAAGCCATGGCATCTGGAAATCACGATATTTTGAAGCGATTCTATGAAAAATCTGCCAAGACTCTTTTGATGGTGTTAAGAATACGTACAGAAAGATATTGCATAGTTTTAATAATAATAAGTTAATATATGTAAGAAACAAGTGAGCATCGCTTCATATTAAGAATAAACAGACGGTTATACAAACTTTGAAACATCATCGAGGTTCTCAAGTCTTGAGAATGAAAGCTCTGATACTTTACCTTGAGAATCGTATTCCATATCAAATTTGCTAAAGTTTGATGTTATCCAGAAGATAGGTCTTTCTTCTTTATGCGGACAGAACACATGCGCCTTAACTCTGGTTTTAACTGAGCTAATGTTCTTGAAGCGTATTTGCTGTTTGCTTATCGATCCCAAACATGTAACGGGGAACTGTAATAGCGCTATTCTGTGGTGGCGAATTTGGGGACACAATAAACGTATTCTTGGTATAACACCTTCACCTATCAAGCATACTTTGAAGGACTTCTCTTGGTTGTCAAGAAGTTTAAGTTTTATTTCCAAGACCGCTCTGTATTGCTGTAATTAAAAAATATATATATTTGGGCGTGGTCTATGAGAAGGAGCATACAGCAGCATGGAGGTCATCAGGACCAGTTCGTAAAGCCTTTTATTAGTAGTAATGTCATAAATGATAGCGCCGGCGTTGCCTAACACACTCTAAACCTTCTTGCTCCATACTATATATGTATCTATCCATATATATATATTTTTGTATATTATGGAAGGACACTATTAATAAAATAAGCCTCATCGATCTTAATAAGAACTAAAAACAATATCGTAGTCATTAAGATATATTTTCACATTACATTACTCACTTCAATTTTTTTTGGACTAAATACGATTCCCAAATTTTTATGCAACAACGGTTCAATGTGTGTGTGATACTTGTCCAGGGAGAATATATCTAAACTTGAATTACACTGATAATGTAGCTTCATGGTTAGAGCTGATGCCACTAAACCGCTATTATACAAGTCTACTATTGCTGTATAACTTGTGTTCACATTCACACCGTAGAAGTGTAGTGTCACAGAATCTTCCGCAAAAACGCAGTGTGGCGTAGACTGAAAAACATTATCATATAACATACTTCTAGATCAATAGCATCACCTAAACTATTTGGCAAATCATTAAGTTCAGCCACGGTTGTGGCTGAACTGAGCCACGTCGCGTCTGAAATGGAGACGGATTGTTTAAAGCTGCGACCGCCTCCCAAGACTTAAATATCCCGAATGTCTGAACCTAACTGATTATGGTTGATGTCGACTGATGGCAGTTTTGAAGAGAAAAAAAAAGAAGTCGTTTACTTCCATACACAATCTATACCTTACATAATAAATTAACAATATATAATAATACTTCTATGACCCATCTTACGCCTGTCGACATTTCTTATTCTTACTCACACGCTCTTAACTCATGCAATTTAAAATGCAATACAAATGAATAATTAAATAAAAATGAAACTTAATTTGGGGTGTATCCTTAAAACCGGCACAGGAGGCATTCATTGCTGGCTGGGACCGTAAATAAATAAAGTTAAAAAAAACCATAAGCACTCTGCCATTGGTCGACAAAAAACGTGGTTATAATAAGAGATATATTTCAACTAGTACCTCAGGCACTTTGTATTCCGAAAGGCTTTTCACAATCAAATGTTCTCTAAAAGTCGTTTCGATGTTCCAAAAGTCTAATGTTGGCATGGCGCCTGTGCCTACTAATTTAAGTGGAACACCACACGCCTCGGCTGGGCAAGTGTCGCTAATAATAAAATTTATTGTCTCTTCAAAGGTCTTTGCAGCGGTTGCCATAAATTGTATATGCAGTGTTCTACTTGTTCCGGGAGCAAGGAGGTTATCGTCGTTCATTATAAAAAAGTTTCCACACTTTAATGGTGGATTCTTGATCCTGTTGGCAGAAAATAGTTTTTAAACCCAATATTATTTAATTCAATATTCTAAAACAAAATCAAAAATACCTTTACTAATAAAGGTAACTTTGTGAATCAAGGAATTATTAAAAAAAATACGATTGCTATATAACTATACAAAACAAAGCAAAACAATTTCTTTCAATTACCAATACAAATTATTTAAATAATACAATAAAATGAAGTATATATTTAAAATACAATGACTATTATTCATAAAAACATATTAAGTTTAAACAGACTGTTTGAAGGGACAAATAAAAAGATGCGACCTTCAGGTCGAATTACATTTATTTTTATTTTAACACGATTTTAATATGTTATCTACGCTTACCATTGATGTGGATATGAAACTTTGATGTTACGTCAAATACATTTAAAAATAAATAATTCATTAATTACTTATTGTCTTTAAGTTTCACCGCAGCTTGTGGAGCATTGGGGTCCAAATATTTTTGAGGCAAAATAATTTCATATGTTATTGGACACTTGCTTGTATTATTTAAAATTACTTCTCTCATCACTCCACTACCGACGGGTATTATGTGGAAGTTCAGTTCTCCGAGAGGGAACAATGTGAATCTGTAAATTGTTAACTAATCGTGAAGGATTACTAATAAAGTCTAAACTTGAGAATATGTTTCTGTGGCGGCCAGACCCAGGGACCCAGGACCCAGGGGCGGCTCCAGCTCGTGTAGTGCCCGTGTAAAATGAAACCCTGGCTCCGCGTCTATAACTATTAACTTTGCTGTAGTTTCATAACATATTCTAACAAGCTATTTTATGAGTAGGTATAGCTTATAGTATGGTATTTGTTACGGCAAAATACAACTCATTGTTTTTAAGCCTGTAGCGCATCTCTGTTGCGAAACTAAGCGGCGAACCGCGTTCAGTCATATAATTGTTGTACAATAATGGTCTAAGACGATGTCCGTGGGCATTGCACACCCTGCAGTATAGGCTAAGCCGTCCTCGGTAAGACCCGTCTGGTCGTACCATAGAGTAATAGACATAAAAAGTTCCTCACGTATTATAAAACGATGCAATGGTCACACAAACCGGAAACTTCGCAACCACAACCTGATTTTTGCTTCCATCCAGCAAAGAGCAAACATAGGCCGGAACATTGACTAAGTTCATTGAGGTGGTGGGCGTGCATTCAAACTCAATATTTATGAGTTTTAATGTGGGCGGTATAACACCGCATTCGGGAATCGCTTCAAACGACTTTAATAGCGATGGTTCAGGAAATTGTTTCACCTTTTTTAACCTTAAAAATATAATTATTTTTGCAAAAAACCACTTTAGTCATAAATGAATAAATCAATTGTATAAATTTTTGTCTTTATAAAGCTTTCAAAAACTAAATGTCTCATCCTGGTTATTACTTACTTGTAGAAAATATTATATTTTCCCCTATTCAAAAGGTACATTTCCTTGGTAACTGTGGAGTTGACTTTAACGTTTCCGTAGTTAAGGAAATTTTCAATTGGATTTTCATATGCACATTCTACCATAACATCGTAACATTCCGCAGATAAATATAATATGTCAACTATCATAGGATTTCCTCTTCCTTCAGCATCATATATCTGAACATATATAATTTGTATGTATAACTTTAAATATAAAAAAGATCTAACAAACCGCGCAATGATTCGAGAATATATCGCAGCAAGCCTAAGGTTTATTACAAATAATGCTGCTATAATTTTTCACGATTAACATTTTTCAATTCACATATTTATAGTAAACTGCCCTTCTGAAAACCACTAAGCAACCGTGAAAAAGATCCTAATTAATTACGCCGTCGTATTAAAATTTTCTACGTTAAGTTTATTGCCAAATAAATAATGTATTTTTCAAAAGGTATTATAATTTATAATTAGATTGAAAGTAATTGGTACAAATTTTTGGTTAGCATAATAGTGACATAAATTCATTTATACCGCAGTATATAAAAAAAATCGATATAAGTATGATATTGTTACGATAAAAAATAAGAAAAATACTCAAATTCAATCGTATCTAAAATCTAAGTCGATTCTTACAATTAATATATGAAAATATTTACATCTAGTGTAAGAGCCTTATGCGATATAACGCCAACTCTACACGCGATATATGTGACTGGTACAACTTGGTTATCGTGTCGTTGGACAATGCCCGACGTTTGAGCGATAATAAAATCTTCAACAAACTCCTCTGGGTTGTGAATCTTCCACATAATTGGTAGAATTGAGTCGTTTTTAACTATAAATCTGTCATCTTCTTTACGATATAACAAATGACGTCCGTATTCTGAAACTCAACTCATTAGTTGCTTTGAGGTGATAAATTTGATTTATATTATTTATGATCACAAAAGTTTTAACTCAAACACTACATTTGATCTAATAAGGTGAAATATAGTGTTTTGTTTCTACAAAAAAAATAATATTAAATACAGACCAATAGATTTTGTCAAAGGAAGAATGTCAACGATTGGAACAACACCGTTACAGGCAATTTTAACTGTAACTATTTCAGGATTATCTTTAACACAAAATAGGAGAACGGTTGTGTGAATTCCCAATTCAGTGGGCGCAGCAGACACGCTCACATTTCCCCGACATCCAGGCTAAAAATAATTTATAATGGTGACACAGACTACAATCTGTTGTGCTATTCATGATAGGTGCATTGGTTATGGCGTACCACAGAGGGTTCGATTCCCTTAGCCTGTGATGAACATATTTATTGGCTGTGTTATAATATGTATTTATTTAAAGTATATAATGTTTAAGTATTATTTATCAAAGTATTAGCGCCCATAATACAAGCTTTAAAGCGCTTACATTGCTGCTAAACGACCGTGTGTGAAACTTGAAAGTCATCATAATATTATAATTTTAACTTTATATCCCTCATATTTCTTAAAAAATATTTTCTATGAAGTTTTAATTAGCACAACAATCTTTGAAAAATTCAATTTGGCTAAAATAAATGTTTGTACGATATGTCGTACAAAACTTTTATTAAAAAACTTAATAACTCGAATTTATTTCTCACCTCCAATTTAACGAATGTTTTGTCTATTTCAAATACGCACGTTTCATCCAAAAACTCCACTATAACATCTGCCGTGATCAACGATGAGTTTCGCAACTCAATTAAATATTGTTCTTCATATATTCTAAAAATACAGTAAACATAAAAAATACATACAGATTTATAATGAACTTAGCACATTCACTATGGTACGAGAATTGATTTGTGCCAATGTAGATCTTAGCCATTGTAGACCTTAGCTATTGTAGATCTTAGCCAGTGTAGATCTTAGCCATTGTAGATCTTAGCCGTTGTAGATCTTAACCAGTGTAGAGATTTATAACTCTTTGTCTATACGAACCTGTTAGCACCAATAAATATAGGTCCAAACTCAAATAACTTTTGATCATCAATATAAGTTACTTTGTAAACTTTGTCTTCAACTGAACGACGAACAAAATTCTCAAACATCTTCTTAGGACGACTGTCCAATCTATAAAAAAGTGTAAAGAATTGAGACAATTAATAAAACAATATATAGATTTTATTAATTTTATTCTTTAACAAATTGAAATAAAAAACATTATTGTTAATTAGTATTTAGGATTGTCAAATGAAGGGTAGGATGACACCGGATTCAAAATAGGATATTTTGTCACCCAAAAGCTATATCTATTAGTTAACGTTCACCCTAATAATAATAATTTCATATTAGATTCCCTCATCATTCAATCATTTTGAAATAAAAAATATTTCGCCATATTGCATTGATTTGTAGCTACATTTCCAATGTATTTTTGGCATTTTTGTTAATGTATTGATTTATTTAAATACTAATATGAAACCTTGGTAAATCACAAATTCCGGAAACATTAATGTCCATTCTTGATGCTGGCCACCCATTCACTTCGACAAAACGTTTTACCGCGTAGCTCCCTTCATACTGAGGACTAAACGAATATTTGCACCGGACAAGATCACCAGGCTTAAGAACAATTCGTTTATCACGTTCTGTAAAAAGTAATATGTATATTAACATTTATTATCTGTTTAACATATAACAAAAGTCATAAGTATTTGATATATTGAAGTGATAATTTAACTAGCTAAAATATAAGTACTAATACATACTAGGGATATATTTATATACAGTTAAATACAATTCGAGTTGCATTGTTATAGCCGTGAAGTAAGCTTGTAAATCGTAGCGACTGGGCATGAGATTTTAATAAGCTTTTTATGTCAATTCACTATACAACTTATTTAATTAATTACTAACTTACGTATTTAATTAAAACATATTACCTTGTCTACACTTTACGCTATAAAGAGGTAAAGGAAATATAGATTCTTGATTTTCTTCCGACGTTTTGTCTATAGACATAGATGGTATCTCACTTGTCGATGTCTGAGAAGATGTTACCTACAGAACAATACTTTAAAATGTCGACTTAGCCACATGCGAATCATATATAACCGAGTGAGTTCCTCTGTAGGGTTATTTTTTAAAGGCGTAGCATCAACATCACAATTGAGTCGTTCATAATAACCACTTATTTATTTAAAGAAACACTTCACTGATATTTGCCAGGATTTATATTTCACCATTTGAAGAGAGCCATTTCACCATTTAAACTTATTAGGACAATGAAATAAAAGCCTGAACTTAATTATTCTAGTTAATTTAACACCAATTGTTGTAGTTGCGCCGATATATATAAAAATCGTGTTTTGATACATATAAATTTTTCTTTATGTGAGATTATTTATAAAATACAATATTGTAAAAATAATACCTTTTTACCACAAGTACAATGCCATTTTGAAAGTATATTAAGCACATTATCTTGCGAGGTGTCGTCTAATAAATTCAAATCCGAAAGGGGATTGCATTCGCATTTTCTAATCTGTAAATATATTTAGAATTTGGCGACTGAAAAACTGAATTCTCATATGAATGTCGTTATTGCTATATAAAATATGTATGTACAGTCGAATTAAAATTTATTGTGCACTACAGTCATAGTAGTCAAGTAAAAAGTACCACGTAGCCTGTAACACTATTTAAATGACGTTTAAATGCAATGTCATGGGAATAACACACACACATAAAGAAATATACTATGTATAATATAACATACTGGAGACAACTTCAACTCATGGAATAAAAGGCTATTATAATTTCCTATGCCTTAAACTCAATTCATGACGAAAGCACACTGAAAGATTTCTCCAAGTAAAGCACAAATTTCTTACCGGCGTTTCATCCAAATAGAGCCAAACTAAAGGGTCCACGTGGTTCATCGACGGAAATGTTTTGGGCAAGAGCACCGTAAACTCTTTAAAACTAATCGGACAATTTAATATATTATACTGTTGTTCTTCGCGTAGGGCGTCCTGAACCAACTTTGACCCCGAGAACATGTCAACGATAGCTTTCTTGTACCGTTTGCAAGGACAGTTTATTAGCGTCAGTGGAAATCCTCTCTCGCAAAAACTTACTTCAGAAGTCTGTAAAGTTAAACATTTCAAAACTCAAACTCAAAATATCTTTATTCAAGTAGGTCTTTATAAAGTCACTTTTGATCTACCGAGAAGAACCGGCAAGAAACTGCTCTTTTAACATAAACAATTAATACAAAATTATGTTACTCACAATTCAAATAACAAATAAAAAAAATACATACGCAAGCAACTAACTCATTATTTTAAGGCAAGATCAACGCATACCTGTATTTGAATTTCAGACTTTTTCTTCATTTTCTTATGTGATGATCCAACGGTTTGACCATTAAAGCCATACAATGGAAAACCAACTTCGCTCTCTTCAATTATCCAATTATTTGCGATATTTATTAAATTCTCATACGTATTTTTTGTGTATTCATTATACTTTGTGTTCATTAGTAAATATTCACTTGTGGGTTTCGCTAAAAATTAAATTTGAAACCTCATAATGCCTACATAACCCATTTGGGACCAATTAGGAAATGTTAATTAAACTAACATAATATACTAACACCAAAATTTTATTAAGTGAGAAAAAAAGCCATTCTTATTATTATTACGCCTAGCCTTTTAATTAATTTTCAATGAGACAATACTAACACAGTAATATTTAGGCATATTGTCAAAACATAATAATTAGAATTCATAAAATCAACGTATAGACAAAGAATATACCTTTAGTATCTTCCTTTTTAATTTTTTTCTTAGATTCATTGTCAATTACCAGTAATGATTTACTGCGATCTAAAATGAATCACATTGTATTACAATATTTTCTTGTAATTTAATCAAATATATAAATGTCTATCTTTAGATATTTTATACAATAAAATTATTAATATTAATTACTAATTCTCAATTTGTACCTCGAGAACTCTTCTCTTGTTTGACGTAATCACCTAGATTTCTGAAAATTAATAAACACTTAATTGCCCACCCTGTAATAAAATAAAAAGTAAAATCGGAGAAACAGGGTCTCAGTATTATTGTGATCTGAATAAACTACTTTATGTAATATGAAAATGCCTGGAAGACGCCGTCGCTTGAATTGATTCCCACTGACGTCTTCAGGGGTTACAGCTACAGGGGCCAAGCCCGTATTTTTAAAAGGACTTCTTTATTCAAATTCTAATTTTGTTAATATTAAAATTAAATTATATTGAGATAACCGTCACTTGTACGTTTATTTCTACGCAGTAAATTATAATATTATGTAAAACTAATGACCGCCTATTTTCTCATTAACTTAATTATGGTACCCTTGTTTTTCATAAAATTGAATCCTCCTATTTTCCAATCCATATGCAATATAAATAGATTTCATCTCCGGACTAGCATTTTCATATTCATCCTCGTCCATATTCTCGAAGGTATTAGTAATACATGCTATCTCTGTCTCATCGTAGATCTTTGATATATTTCTGAAATATCAAAAACTATGATTTGCTCGTAATATGTTTTCGTTATGTGTGCGAAAAATATGAGTTACTATATAAATTACTAGCCGACTCGGCAAACGTTTATTTGTCATAAAATTACTAAAAAAATATGAGTCGGTTATAAAAAATTTCATGAGAATCGGTCATGCCGTTTCGGAGGAGTACGGGAACGAACATTGTGACATGAGAATTTTAAATATAAGAAATCATTTGCGTATATATAGGTATTGATAAATTATTATTTGCTTCTAGTTGGTTATGTTATCTCAATATACTCACTCATCCACCTGTTCGTGTTCTTTCTGGGTTTCCTCGTGGCTTTGAGCCCATTTAGTAAAGTCGGATTGACATAACACCAAATGTAAATTCCATATATTCCTCTTACACCTTATAAGCGATGTTAGTGTAACTGATGGACTCTTGAAAACGATACTCGTTAGAGTATCTACTATGAAACCACGACTATATTTTGGATCTTTAAAATAATCGGTTAGAAGTTCGTTGGTTAAATCCTGGAACCATAGATAAGAGATAGATTTAGAGATAGATAGAGAGTTTTGTATATGGTATATAATATATATGTCTAGGATGTTTTATGCATATTGCAGCTTTTGCTTGTTTTCAAATAACTATTAGTTACAAACTTTATACTATATGCTTTTCAGTTTTAAGTGGTTAATTTATATTGATTCAATTAATATGCCAACCCGAAACAGTTATTGTTTTGACAAGAACCTTAGGCAGGCCGAATTTAAATGAATATGTGTATAAATTAGACACCAATTGAAACATCGTGGATGATCCCATTGCCCCAACTGCTGAATGCGAAGTTATGGAGGACTGTGAGGATCTCTTTTTCTTTTTATCACTCGTTTTAGACCGCGGCGTTGTAATATTCTTACTGTTAGCCAAGAATTCAATTTTCTTCCATATTATGTCGAATTCATCATCCGCCTCTTTAAATAAATCTGCAAAATCACAAACAACAATTTAGTTGAAGACTTGTTGCGAAATCACAATTTCATTGTATGCATAAGAAGACCTACGTATACTTGTAATTTCGAATAACTTCTATTACTTTGTTTTAGCTCGTGTTTGACACTTTGTAATCAGCGAGAGTTTATATGTCATTGTGTCTGTTAAAAAAGGTTCTATTCAATTCTATCATTTGTAAGTACTGAAGGCTGGATTGCAACCATATGGGGACGTATTATCCTAACAAAATAAAAAGACCTTTTTGCACCCAAGTTTACCTTCACCCTCTGACTCTCTCTCATCATCCGCTTTTGATCTATGTATGACATCGAACATTTCGTTAACCGCATTAAGTATCACCGCTTTCGCATTACATGTACTCGAACATAACGCTTTGACAATGCACATATCAACATTGACTATGGGTAGACCTAGTGCTTTCCCCGTTGAATAGGCTATCTCTTGACAGTTAATTTCTAAAACCATGGAATGACATTTCGGTGAAATGCAGCTTGCAGCATTAAAACAGTGTCTTTTGGAATGATGGTAGATTTAGTTTCAATTATAATGAAAAAGATGGATCCTATCACATCTTTCATAAATAAGTACAAAATTACAAATAACTTACAAGAAAAAAGATGTATAATGAAGCTTATATACATAAACACTATAATATTTTTTTACTAGTAAAATTGATGTTTTCTCGATTATAACATGTTTAACAGACTATGTGAGTTACTAAAATGAAAATTCACCTTCACAGGGAGAGCCGTGAAAGAATATCAAAATCCCTTTATTGTGATTATCCGCTTGGATATCAGCCGCTGATGATGTATCGTATGCTGCAATGCATTCCTTCAAGGGATCTACTTGAGCGTCTTTTAGAGCAACAATTATATCTGGAACAATTTGTTTTGTTTATCTCCAATTATTAATTGAATGTATTTTGAGAAAAAACCCGACTAGAATTAGGCTTTTATTAAAACTGTCAATGGTTATACCATATATAAGAAATTAGGTAATAGTAAAATTTGGATAAAACATTTTTATGATCTATAATTAGTTTAATAATAAAATATGGGAGATCAAATAATCTGGTTAAACTTTGACATATAAATTACGTACCATTTACAATTTCGGCTTCAGTGCGTGTCTTTCTTGGTGTCAAATTATCTCGTGTAGTCTTGGATACTGGTCCCTTTAAATTTTTAGATTTCCTGAAATTTTAAATTATACAAAATTATAAAGGAACAGAAAAATTTAATTCCACTTTCAAAACTCTTACTTGGCAGCCCCACTCTGTTTTGCTGTAATCTTTGTCATTTGCCCTTCCTCTTCTATGCATCTGAATAATTACATTAACATTAGTAAATATTTATATATACAGTAAAAGCATCAAAGATTCTTTTTTTAATTATGTACGCATACTCTAACTCATCGTTAAATATAAATTGTAACGTCGAACCAATTATAGAACGCAATAACCATATTGTGTAATTCTTGAGCTCGCAAAATATTTTCTTATTAATAAATAAGCAAATATTTTGCTTATTAAATTAATATATAAAACCTTTTAACTTTTTCCTTAAAACTCGTATAGAAATTTAATATTTCCTTGGGCATTCCCGCCCCTGGTTTAATCTCTTTCACTAGCATCTCGTCTGGTTTATTGTAATATTTATGAAGCAGTTGGTATATTTCTTCCTCTTCGTTCCAATTTCTAAAATGGAATTTTGTGACTTTAATTTCACAGACTATGTGTAATATATCTAATATATATCTGTAAAAAATACTAACACATCACTATGTGCCACAATCAGCTCTATGGGAAAAGGACATGGATTTGTCAGTCCGAAGTAAATATCTGTGGTTGCGGCCCATGGTAAAGTAGGCGGGAAAGTAACATTGGGTCCAATAATATGAACCTGTGGTAAAATACCCTGTCCCAAAATCGGGATCGTCATTCGATTTGGGTTCATGTGAAATTTGAAAATTAAAAGTCCTTCATATGGGAGCTAAAAAATTTACAAACGTTTTTAATTGTAATATTAATATATAATCAATACGAGGACCATAATGCATTTAACAGGCCAATAAGGTTAACAATCAGGCTAAATAGGGTTGCCATTCTATCGATACATTTAAATTTGATATTTGTTTTAAAAAGTTTAAACGCATGCCGGATATGGTCCGAGCATTGACTTATCTTAGACGCGGTGTCGTTAAAGTGGTAATGTACAAAATGTACAATTCAAAAGTGTCTTTATAAAGACCTACTTGAATAAAGACATTTTGAGCTTGAGTTTAAAATAGAAGTTATTTAAAATTATATAAAAAGATACCTCCATGGTAGGTTTAAAAGCTATACTAAGCCATCCTCCATCTCCTGGTTCAAACATTCCTGAACTATCAAGGACTGTCATTGGATTCGGGCCTGGTGTTTTAGACTTTAAGCTCACAAACCATATACATGTTGGTTTTCCACTGTAACGTTGGCACATTAAAGCTTAATACAAATGAGCACGGTTCGTCTAATTTATTAATATTGGCTATTTATCGGTAGGATTTATACACAAGTATAACACAGGTTCTTTTCAATAAGCTTTATGGGGTTGTATCAGCGGTGTAAGGGATATAAAAGCAAACGTAAAATATTGTCCTCAGTGGATGTTTCAAGTTTAATCTTTTTATTCAGAAAGGTATAGGACCAATTTGAATCGTTCTAAATGACTACCCTTGTTCATACGCGATCATACGCGAAGAACTAGGCGAGAAATTCAGCTTGGTTGTTTTTTTTTTGGTGATGCACAACAATATACATACATATTTTTTAAAGGAATGGACGAAATAACTTTGTCGCCACAGCGCACTGTACCAAAATCGATCATTTTAACATTCGACATTAAATAAGGCACTGCACACAATGCCTTTATTTTAATTGGAATTGTCACGCCGTACGGCACCTGAAGAAAATGTTTATTATTATAGAGTATTTTTATAGGTTTTTTCTATGTAAAACTACCTAAATAGATGTTATTAATGTTGAGTGTATAGCTTTTCCTACTTATCCTGATAAAAGTATAATACACTTGAAGAGTACAGTCCAATAATGAATTTATATTAAAAATCTGTGAATAAGAGAGACAACTTAACGTGACATAATTAGCGTTGAGTTCGCAGAGTGATTTTCGTCAAAGAAATTAAAACTGTTTTCTGTATGCAACTTACGTCAATATTAAAAGATGTTTCAACATTCTGTTCCAATTCCGTAAAGTCATTTGAGGTTGGTGAAAATGTGACTTCTAATTTTCCCGTTTCGCCAGGATTTAATTTTCCACACAACTTTAATCCGAGCCATGTGGGTACTTGGGTACCTTTCGCAAAATGTAGCTTGATGACAATGGGCCCATAATTAATAACATCAACACAGCAATGAACCTATCAAATGTTTAGTATATTTGAAAAACCGTGTAAGGAGAATCGAATTGAAAGCCATGACAAAAGGTCTTCAAGTTTCGTTCCAATTAAATCAAAATATATTTAATAATATTAGAAAGCTTCGTACCACACATCACAAGAAAAACAAAAGAAGCTCTACATATAAAATTGTCAAATTTTTTAACGAAATTTAAATACTAACAGAGCTTCCAGTTATCACAACACCATAATCAATGAAGTATGGTGTCGTTAAAAAACCAGGAATCGGTATCATTTTCGATGTAGTGGAATAGATGTTTAGTATGTCTGGTCGTAATTTAATGTATTTTATCACAAGCATTCTTTCAATCGCGAGTTCGATGTCCATAGAAGATGGGTATCCATCCTAAAAAGGATGATAATAATATTAATATTTAGGTTTACAATGACAATGACAGATGACAGATGACAGATGACAGATGACAGATGACAGATGACAGATGACAGATGACAGATGACAGATGACAGATGACAGATGACAGATGACAGATGACAGATGACAGATGACAGATGACAGATGACAGATGACAGATGACAGATGACAGATGACAGATGACAGATGACAGATGACAGATGACAGATGACAGATGACAGATGACAGATGACAGATGACAGATGACAGATGACAGATGACAGATGACAGATGACAGATGACAGATGACAGATGACAGATGACAGATGACAGATGACAGATGACAGATGACAGATGACAGATGACAGATGACAGATGACAGATGACAGATGACAGATGACAGATGACAGATGACAGATGACAGATGACAGATGACAGATGACAGATGACAGATGACAGATGACAGATGACAGATGACAGATGACAGATGACAGATGACAGATGACAGATGACAGATGACAGATGACAGATGACAGATGACAGATGACAGATGACAGATGACAGATGACAGATGACAGATGACAGATGACAGATGACAGATGACAGATGACAGATGACAGATGACAGATGACAGATGACAGATGACAGATGACAGATGACAGATGACAGATGACAGATGACAGATGACAGATGACAGATGACAGATGACAGATGACAGATGACAGATGACAGATGACAGATGACAGATGACAGATGACAGATGACAGATGACAGATGACAGATGACAGATGACAGATGACAGATGACAGATGACAGATGACAGATGACAGATGACAGATGACAGATGACAGATGACAGATGACAGATGACAGATGACAGATGACAGATGACAGATGACAGATGACAGATGACAGATGACAGATGACAGATGACAGTGACAGTGACAATGACAATGACAATGACAATGACAATGACAATGACAATGACAATGACAATGACAATGACAATGACAATGACAATGACAATGACAATGACAATGACAATGACAATGACAATGACAATGACAATGACAATGACAATGACAATGACAATGACAATGACAATGACAATGACAATGACAATGACAATGACAATGACAATGACAATGACAATGACAATGACAATGACAATGACAATGACAATGACAATGACAATGACAATGACAATGACAATGACAATGACAATGACAATGACAATGACAATGACAATGACAATGACAATGACAATGACAATGACAATGACAATGACAATGACAATGACAATGACAATGACAATGACAATGACAATGACAATGACAATGACAATGACAATGACAATGACAATGACAATGACAATGACAATGACAATGACAATGACAATGACAATGACAATGACAATGACAATGACAATGACAATGACAATGACAATGACAATGACAATGACAATGACAATGACAATGACAATGACAATGACAATGACAATGACAATGACAATGACAATGACAATGACAATGACAATGACAATGACAATGACAATGACAATGACAATGACAATGACAATGACAATGACAATGACAATGACAATGACAATGACAATGACAATGACAATGACAATGACAATGACAATGACAATGACAATGACAATGACAATGACAATGACAATGACAATGACAATGACAATGACAATGACAATGACAATGACAATGACAATGACAATGACAATGACAATGACAATGACAATGACAATGACAATGACAATGACAATGACAATGACAATGACAATGACAATGACAATGACAATGACAATGACAATGACAATGACAATGACAATGACAATGACAATGACAATGACAATGACAATGACAATGACAATGACAATGACAATGACAATGACAATGACAATGACAATGACAATGACAATGACAATGACAATGACAATGACAATGACAATGACAATGACAATGACAATGACAATGACAATGACAATGACAATGACAATGACAATGACAATGACAATGACAATGACAATGACAATGACAATGACAATGACAATGACAATGACAATGACAATGACAATGACAATGACAATGACAATGACAATGACAATGACAATGACAATGACAATGACAATGACAATGACAATGACAATGACAATGACAATGACAATGACAATGACAATGACAATGACAATGACAATGACAATGACAATGACAATGACAATGACAATGACAATGACAATGACAATGACAATGACAATGACAATGACAATGACAATGACAATGACAATGACAATGACAATGACAATGACAATGACAATGACAATGACAATGACAATGACAATGACAATGACAATGACAATGACAATGACAATGACAATGACAATGACAATGACAATGACAATGACAATGACAATGACAATGACAATGACAATGACAATGACAATGACAATGACAATGACAGATGACAGATGACAGATGACAGATGACAGATGACAGATGACAGATGACAGATGACAGATGACAGATGACAGATGACAGATGACAGATGACAGATGACAGATGACAGATGACAGATGACAGATGACAGATGACAGATGACAGATGACAGATGACAGATGACAGATGACAGATGACAGATGACAGATGACAGATGACAGATGACAGATGACAGATGACAGATGACAGATGACAGATGACAGATGACAGATGACAGATGACAGATGACAGATGACAGATGACAGATGACAGATGACAGATGACAGATGACAGATGACAGATGACAGATGACAGATGACAGATGACAGATGACAGATGACAGATGACAGATGACAGATGACAGATGACAGATGACAGATGACAGATGACAGATGACAGATGACAGATGACAGATGACAGATGACAGATGACAGATGACAGATGACAGATGACAGATGACAGATGACAGATGACAGATGACAGATGACAGATGACAGATGACAGATGACAGATGACAGATGACAGATGACAGATGACAGATGACAGATGACAGATGACAGATGACAGATGACAGATGACAGATGACAGATGACAGATGACAGATGACAGATGACAGATGACAGATGACAGATGACAGATGACAGATGACAGATGACAGATGACAGATGACAGATGACAGATGACAGATGACAGATGACAGATGACAGATGACAGATGACAGATGACAGATGACAGATGACAGATGACAGATGACAGATGACAGATGACAGATGACAGATGACAGATGACAGATGACAGATGACAGATGACAGATGACAGATGACAGATGACAGATGACAGATGACAGATGACAGATGACAGATGACAGATGACAGATGACAGATGACAGATGACAGATGACAGATGACAGATGACAGATGACAGATGACAGATGACAGATGACAGATGACAGATGACAGATGACAGATGACAGATGACAGATGACAGATGACAGATGACAGATGACAGATGACAGATGACAGATGACAGATGACAGATGACAGATGACAGATGACAGATGACAGATGACAGATGACAGATGACAGATGACAGATGACAGATGACAGATGACAGATGACAGATGACAGATGACAGATGACAGATGACAGATGACAGATGACAGATGACAGATGACAGATGACAGATGACAGATGACAGATGACAGATGACAGATGACAGATGACAGATGACAGATGACAGATGACAGATGACAGATGACAGATGACAGATGACAGATGACAGATGACAGATGACAGATGACAATGACAGTGACAATGACAATGACAATGACAATGACAATGACAATGACAATGACAATGACAATGACAATGACAATGACAATGACAATGACAATGACAATGACAATGACAATGACAATGACAATGACAATGACAATGACAATGACAATGACAATGACAATGACAATGACAATGACAATGACAATGACAATGACAATGACAATGACAATGACAATGACAATGACAATGACAATGACAATGACAATGACAATGACAATGACAATGACAATGACAATGACAATGACAATGACAATGACAATGACAATGACAATGACAATGACAATGACAATGACAATGACAATGACAATGACAATGACAATGACAATGACAATGACAATGACAATGACAATGACAATGACAATGACAATGACAATGACAATGACAATGACAATGACAATGACAATGACAATGACAATGACAATGACAATGACAATGACAATGACAATGACAATGACAATGACAATGACAATGACAATGACAATGACAATGACAATGACAATGACAATGACAATGACAATGACAATGACAATGACAATGACAATGACAATGACAATGACAATGACAATGACAATGACAATGACAATGACAATGACAATGACAATGACAATGACAATGACAATGACAATGACAATGACAATGACAATGACAATGACAATGACAATGACAATGACAATGACAATGACAATGACAATGACAATGACAATGACAATGACAATGACAATGACAATGACAATGACAATGACAATGACAATGACAATGACAATGACAATGACAATGACAATGACAATGACAATGACAATGACAATGACAATGACAATGACAATGACAATGACAATGACAATGACAATGACAATGACAATGACAATGACAATGACAATGACAATGACAATGACAATGACAATGACAATGACAATGACAATGACAATGACAATGACAATGACAATGACAATGACAATGACAATGACAATGACAATGACAATGACAATGACAATGACAATGACAATGACAATGACAATGACAATGACAATGACAATGACAATGACAATGACAATGACAATGACAATGACAATGACAATGACAATGACAATGACAATGACAATGACAATGACAATGACAATGACAATGACAATGACAATGACAATGACAATGACAATGACAATGACAATGACAATGACAATGACAATGACAATGACAATGACAATGACAATGACAATGACAATGACAATGACAATGACAATGACAATGACAATGACAATGACAATGACAATGACAATGACAATGACAATGACAATGACAATGACAATGACAATGACAATGACAATGACAATGACAATGACAATGACAATGACAATGACAATGACAATGACAATGACAATGACAATGACAATGACAATGACAATGACAATGACAATGACAATGACAATGACAATGACAATGACAATGACAATGACAATGACAATGACAATGACAATGACAATGACAATGACAATGACAATGACAATGACAATGACAATGACAATGACAATGACAATGACAATGACAATGACAATGACAATGACAATGACAATGACAATGACAATGACAATGACAATGACAATGACAATGACAATGACAATGACAATGACAATGACAATGACAATGACAATGACAATGACAATGACAATGACAATGACAATGACAATGACAATGACAATGACAATGACAATGACAATGACAATGACAATGACAATGACAATGACAATGACAATGACAATGACAATGACAATGACAATGACAATGACAATGACAATGACAATGACAATGACAATGACAATGACAATGACAATGACAATTTCTTTATACATTACAGTAGTTACCCATAAAGAACATATAAACCAATCTTTGCGAAACATTGGATCTTCCAAACATTTTTCAGTATATGGTGTATTTAAGTTCTCCGTACGATTCATAAATATCTCATTGATAGCTTGTAAATATTGTTCAGTCAGTGTAGGAATTGCTTGATACCCAAGTTTTGGACTTAGCTGTAAAATATAAGATGTAACAAATGCTACTTTCAAACCAAAATGAAATTGGTTAAAAGGTTTATTTTAAATCTGTACCCATCGTACGTTATGTCCAGTTAAAGATGGTTATAACATATTTAAAATAAAGTGTAAGTACCTAGAGGCGGTAGCATTTCTAGTGTGCCTCTTGCTCGTTAGCCCACCCTTCTATTACGAAAATAACATCACCCTACTTTTAAGAAATTACCTTATCTATTTCCGGTCGCGGTAATGAAATATACACTTGTGGTATAACACCCCACCCAAAAACATCTATAGGTATAAAAGGTAGATGACCAACTTCCAATAAAAATGTACTACCAAAATAGCCCATTGCACCGGGCCTCACTTCAACGTTAACGCTAATGAATGCTTCTGTGTCTAAAACTCTACCATCGGGGATAACATTGAGTATTGTGCCATATAAATCATTCTCAAACTTCGGTTCATTTAAATACGTTTTGTATTCGAATGGAAGTTGTGCTACATTTGTCAACATTAACTGTTCAAACGCATTTTCATGGAAGGACCTTATTTTGAAATTCACCTTTCGAGTGTTCAGTTCGTATATCAAATCCGAACTTTGTCCGGTTATTATTACAGTCTCAGGTGGACCGCCAAGCACTTCACACTCTAGATTAGCACGAATATTTATGTTAACTTTAGGCCGGAATATAACATGAATGTATTCCACTTCATTTGGTTTTAATACACCGCGATGCGGAGTTAACTGCAGCACGTCGTTAAAACAAATGTGTCTATTTTCTCTTTTTGAAAATTTATGTATCCATTCAAATTCAGCTTCGCAATCTACATCTATCATTGGTGTAATAGTCTTCATTGTTGTATATTTATTATTTTGTCTTACATCATCATAAAGCACAGATATTGTTTCATTAGGCACTTCATTTTGGGTATTAGATATAATACTTTTTGCAATAACCTCCTCGCCTATATTACCAAAAGCAGATCCTATTGGAGGTCGAGATGCTAATATTTCATGCAGTTCACATCCTAAATTAAAATCATTATTAAAGGTTAAATTAATGATCAAACTATTAAAAAAATAAATGTTTGTACCATCACTGGGTTCAGTGTCTGTTGAGCTCCTATAGACGGTGTCTGCCGATCGATCTGGCTGCAGTGTGAGAGTTTAGTAATTCTACTATTTGACTTCAATTAGAAAGAGTGAAGGTATATATTACCAGTTTTGTTTCAACGATAGAATACTTTTTCCAGTTAAATTGATAGCACACTAGTAATGGTGTTACATTTTGTATCTTAATTGTTTTACTCTCAATACTTCCATTAAGAACGCATTGAAAGTCTATTCGCGGCGTCAATATCAGCACGTTGGGATAATTTATTTTTCCAATTAGTTTAATGACATCCTAAAAAAACGAACAAAGTAGCATCACATCAAAATATTTAACCACGCATAGTGTTAAAACCCTAACCTTGTTCTTATGACCCTTAAACTTAACTCGTAATAAATCACAGTAAACACGAGATTTAAGCGATGCGTGTTTAGTCGTATCAAAAAGAATTTGTAACTTCATAACTTCTTGATCTTCCAACCGTTCTTCGACTGCGTGTGTCAAATTAAAAGCCAACTTAATTTTCTTTATATCTTCAAAGAAATGTAAAGGTTCATTCCGTAATGGATCCACTGGTTTAAGAGTTAAATAGTCAATGAATATTTTAGACTGGTACGGGTCACTATCTTTCATTTTCAGTATATTCAAATCTGATTCAGTATAACAAATACAACCACACTGATTAACCTCTTCAGGCAATACTTTATACGTTGTCTGTTTATGAATGATTGCAAATGGCGGCTTTATACTGATATCAAAATCTAAGGGTAACTTTGAAACGTTTTTTATCGTTACAATATCTGAAACCAATTTGAGACAAACATTATATCGAAATTATATTTTAAAAATATAGATGAAAAAATGGTACCTGTTAATTTGTAAAATTCACTATATGGGCCGTAATCATACTGAAAATCTATAACATTCGATGATATTTCTATTTTCGGATCGACGAACTCCGCTATAATTTGACATTCCAAAAGTAATTCTTTTTTATTAATTCCTTCCACACTTCCAACTAGATACCACATTTCTTTAACAGTAGTGACTTTATTAGAAAGGCCAGTTATTGTCAATTCCAACTTCTCACCAGCGGCTATTTTAAAGGATTTCGGTTCTAAGTTATAAAATGCCCTGGAAATTTAACGTTAATGCAATAATATGTTTAGTTTATAGAATTTTAGCCTCATTACTACATCTTCTGTACCAAATTCCGCAACTACGCGTATTGTATTATAGACGACTATTACGTACTAAATAGTCTAGTATTTATAGTTCTTACGCAGAGTGTTGCTTTGTTTTCGGCGCTTTATAATGTTCGCTCCATTCCAAAGCATGCATTCGTGTACCACAATTTTCCATAACCACCAGACAGTTTAACGGTATTTTTGTAAAATGTCTTCCAAGCATTACTCTGTCCCTGAATTCACCAACTAAAATACTTGTTCCCACACCAGTCGCTGATAATGGAACCAACTGAAAGAAGATAGTTTCTTTACAGTATATGACTAGTGTGAGACTAATAGAAGATAAATTAATACATACGATATCTTTCACCCTCTCTAACTGAATCACAGCTTTATTGGTATAGCTATCAGCATCGATAAGGTATAGACTAAGTGTCAGATCTGTTTCGCCCTCTGCTTCGATAAAACCTTCTGTAGGGTGTATTTGCCATCGCCCATCGCGATTTAGCTGAAATAATTATATTCTAATAGTAGCACAACCAGGTTCAAATACCTCTGACCTTTTCTTATCTAGATCTCTTTCGTTAACTCTAAGGACTTAAAAACTCTTTTGGTTTTCTTAAATAATTCAACATATTAAAAACTAACCAAAGAAGCTCTAAAATTGACAACCACCGGAGAGTCATTACAAAGCGTTAATGTTTTTTGAGTTTTTGTTAATAATTTAACTTGACCCCAATGCAGAGCAATTGGTGTACAAGTCACAATGGGACGAACCCCACAGCCACTAATATGACATATTTCAACGGGTGTCGACTTTCCAAAGAGATAAACACTGAAAATACAATTATTAACATGAATTAATAAAATAAACTGATAGTATGTCGTATGTCGTGTTTTTACCAAACTGAATGTTCTTGCATTCCCAATACATTAGTTTTTATTGTGACCGGTAAGCACAATGTGGAATTTGGTTCGATCACACCCTCTTTGACGCTGACTTCAACTTCAAAGGTTGAAAATTCCTAAAAATCACAATTTCAAGTAATGATTTAACAAATAAATAATCTAACATTTATCTGTTACTTTAAACAACACAGTTAATGTATTAAATAAAGAATACATAAATTATTTATGCAGTATAAAAACAATGAATACCTCTGTTTCCTGTAATGTAAAATAGCCCCAGAACTCATTGCTCGTTATAACAACATTACATTTATACGGAAAATCCAAAAAGCACGCGCGAAGTATTATATTTGGGGCTGGCGTTATCGCGGGGACCATCGCATTAAATGTAACTGGTAATGTTATTGGTGGGCTGTCAGACTTGTCCAATTCTAATTCCAGTGATGTTTGGTTAGCCCTTATTAAATTCGCCGTCAGGGTTATCTACAGTTATTTGAAATTTATATTATGTATAAAACAAATCGATAAAGTTACTATATATTAATTATAAACAATCAAATGAAAGTGTGCAATAATTATTTTGTAACATCATGTTGAACAACGAATGCATAAGATCTTTAACACAGAAGACCTTATTACCTTTAAAGATACCCTCGATTCTGGACCTATACTTATTTTATGAGGAGCGATGTGGAATTCTCTAGGCCATTGTGGGACTATTGGCTTTGGCTTATTGGTCACAGCATAATCATCTAAAGTAATGCTGCTTATCTCAGGACCATCGGATGATATTTTAACATTTGCATCCACGTCCACTATGGACTCATTTATCACGTCTAACTCCATTGTTTTCGGTATACCTATATGCAAATATTTTTTTAAACAATAAAACATAATACTAGGAATTCATTTATGAAGATTTTTGATAGAAAATCTTACCCAAACTGACCATGCCAAAATCTAAGCAAGGAATGCTAAACATTAGCGATGGATAGATAACAACGCCTCTGAAATTAGAAGATATAAGTCGTACCAATTGCCTTGAGTTTTGAGAAATTAAAAGAAGTAGCATTTACATGACGTGATAGTACCCTATTTAAGTTTATTTCAAAAGTTTTATAAATTAAATTGAAACTTCTATCATTAATAATACAATTATTTTAATTAACTATTACATTATTAATGGTTGCAATTATTTTAACTATGAATATCATGTAATGTAAGCCGTTTTGTACTGTATTTAAATAGACAACGCGTCGCAGAAATAATATGATACATATTATTCACAGAGTCAGTTAACCCAAAGGCAATTGGGGCTAACAAAACTGCTAACATTTTAATAATACATATAACACAGGATGCGAACTCTAAGAACAGTTCCACAATCCGGCACTGTGACCAGGTGTAACTGACTTTTCGATAAATTTTATGTTTCAAGAGGCAAACGAGCAGGCGGTTCAATTCGAGTGAAGTGCTAACCGCTGCCCATGGTCACATGCAACGCAGTTTTATTTTTCCGATACAAATTCAGTAATACATACTTTAAATACACTTTAAGCACGACATCTGTGTTTCGTATAGCGAAATTTATCTCCTCAAAAAATGGTCCCTGATTCGAATTACAAAATGATATAACAAATATATCTTTCTCTCCGGGCCTCAAGCAATGCATTGCTGGCGTGCATGTTATTCTACTCCCAAATAAAGGCGGGACGTCCTTGTATACTATAACACCATTTATATGACCTGTAAAAATATTTTTTTAACCTTAAATATTATAAATAACAAACTGAAAGACATTTAAGTTTCTAGTTCAACATTCAGACATCTGGTTTTAGACAAGTGACGACGTTAGACAGAAAGCCGTAGCGAGGTCTTGGATCATGGATGCTATATAATTTCAACTTTTTATATTGATTAACACTTTAAATAATTATTAGTAAATGTTGGTATATAAGACTAACGGGCGGCCTTATTGCTAATAAGCGATCTTTTCTATGCAACCCACCATATTATGTATGATATGTTCTAGACATAGTTATTTCCAAATCTAAGAGTAATACGCTACGTTCACAAAAATCTGCCGTTACGCCTTGGATACAAAGCGAAATACAAAAATAGTGCTGTGTGCAAACATTTTCGATGGTAAAGATTACTAAGAGAATCAAACTATTTTTATTAAATTAGTTTTCCAACCTTTGTTTATAGAGACAATTTCGTAGTCGTATTTCTTGTTTATATACACATAATCCATGTCCAATGTCTCTAAATTTAGGTTTATCGAAGGCGGCAACGATGTGCCGATAATTTTGAGAGGAACGCGGTCATTCACCCCGTCTATGTCCAAATACGCTGTTGTGCTAAATTCCCCAATTTCTTTTGGTGAAAACGTTATAGTTATTTCTGTTGCTTTCTTAGGCCATAATTTTCCATACTACAAAATGAGAACCTATTAAAATTTTAATAACGTGCTAACAAACACTTTAATCATAAAAAAAGATTTAAACACTCATTCGGTTGACATTGTTTATTAGTATTTTGAAAGGTCCACACAGAGTTGATAGTAAAATGTTATATTTTGAACAAAATAACTTATTTAATGCGACAGCATGCAGAGCGGGCTTGCTAGTTCTTCTCGTTCGCTCTACGCTTGATTTGGTAACTGGCAGTAAATATAGAGTCCAATTATAAGTTTCTTTTTTGACGATTCATAAGTGTAAAATGTGAATAAAATATATTTTTGTTTTTTTTTTTAAATTATGATTTATGGTCCAATTACAAAATATTTTTTTCATACTCTGCAATACTCACAATTGGTGTTATTGAAAAGTGCTTATCCTGATATTGCAATGATTCATCAGCAACCAAAGCCTGTATTTCATCATAGAATATCCTAGTATAAACCCGTTCGTGCTCATCACTGCTTAACACGTCATAATAAACTAGATTCGCACATTTACCAGCTTCCAGGTCCTTTAAATTATAGAATACACTCGCTAATTTAACCTTTTCTTCAAAGTCTGAAAAATGTAAAACAATTCATTTATAATAAAAGCAAGATACGATAAATAATAAAATTGCTTTGCAACTCACAAAAAGTACACTTTAACAACAAAAATATATATAAGATAGGACTATTTTTATAAAGAGTATTTTGGTTGAAAAGGCATTCTATACCCTAAACGAATATTTAGAGGACAAAGATCCCTTTAATGTGTCGGCAATTGGCTCAGCATCACGACAGTTCAATTCTTGAGTAGCCTTACAATGCATTATTATTTTAATTGTGAGTAACACAATTTGTATTAATTGTTTATTTTAAAAGAGCAGCTATCGAGTTTCTTGCCGGTTCTTTTCACGGTAGATGACTGCCTTCTGAACCGGTGGTAGTGTAAAAATTGACGATTCAAAAGTGTCTTTATAAAGACCTACTTGTATAATGATATTTTGACCAAATCGTTCATGAAAGAGTGAACAATTTCACATCAAACCAGATCTTGCTAATATATACGATATAAAATAAAATATATACAATACAATTTGTAACATGTTCGTTTAAAAGGTTGTAGTATTTGCAATCAGTCATCTTATATGAGCCGTTTGTTTACAAAAATAAGATTATTCTACCTCGCGTTAGTACCCACTACATGAAAACAAAAATACATTTCATATTAAATCGCTAATAATAATACATAAGACATACGTACCATAATAAATACAGTCATTCTTCATACACATATATGTTAATATATGTTCGGATTTATTAATAATTTTCAACGTCTGCTGCCGTACTAATGTATTATATGTATCGAAAAATCGCACAACTTGTTTCTCCAACTCAACGCCTACAGTGTACGTGTGTCCTGACAGGTTTATTTTAAAGTTTTCACCTGTTAAAGAACACAATAATAAAACTTAAATAAATGATAAAACAAACTGCACTGAAACTAATAAGCATAAAACTTATAAATTTAATTTAATTTTCTTTTCATAGAAGAGGAGTCACAGCAAATGTGTCGTCGCCGCCCACAAACAATCACAGGGCTGGGATAGAGTGTGTTGCCATCCTTTTAAGAATTAGTAAGCACTTATCAGTATATTAATATGATACATACAGTAATCATCATCTTTATTTGATATGACTATACATGATTTTTTTTAAACCTCTTTTGACTAAATTAATTTATTACAGGCTCTTTTGAATAACGTTCGATGGTTCTGTCGTGTCTGTGGTAAGCGGTTTTTCTGATTCCGATTGGCGAACAAAATAGACGTAAGTGTTATTCCTTGATGATACATTTGGTAAACTTTATTAAAAACAATTATTATGATAATGATTACTGTGGTTTGGTTAATATTACAAGTAACATATTATAATCCTGACAATAGATAATTAAGCATTACATAATGATGCAATGAGAAATATAAATACCGTGAATTGGTTCCATAAAGTGTCTTACAAAACGCTTAGATCTATCTGTGATTAAACGAAACTAATCTCCGCGCAATATTTGACATATCTATTTATAACGCTAATACGTATATATTTAAATAGTACCTGTTTCAAAAATAATATTCAACGTGCTATCTGCATTGCCCAAACGCATTGTCTTCAATGCAATTCGCACGTCAACTTTTTGACTAGGATTCAAGTACGCAGATTTTGGTTGGACCGAAAATGGACTGCAATTTCATTGTTACATTATTGACATTCATCATTAAAAAACAATACATAAAACGAAGTGCGTGATTGGTCTTATGCAGACTAATAAAAAAATTCTAACCTAAAATAGTAGTAGTATTTATACATGGACACTTGAGAATATCTTGAAGCTTGTTAAAGAATGATCCATTACTCAACTCAATATAAAAAGTAATTTGAAGTGACTGTTACCATGGTAACTAACACATTACCAGTTAGTTGCCATGGTAACATCCTCCGTTTAATAATAAAGTCTATACACCATCCGAAACCAAGTTTATTACCTTCTCGTGGATAAAGTAAATCCTCCAGACACTGGACCAATATTACGAATTGATACTAAAATATCTTTCTCGACTTTCAGTGGTGTTTTTGGTATAATCACATTATCGGGAAAATCGAATACGAGCCGCGGTCCCATTGCTTAAATATTATCGCATACAGTTATTTTACTAAAACACTGTTATGTATTAACATCGTAAACATTAACTTACAAGTATAAACAATTGACCACAATAAACAACCTAATTTCAATTTACTTTATATGCTTTTGAATTAAAAAATAATATCTCCATTATTCTCCATATTTATCGTGTTACACAAGACAACGTTTTAACTCCATTCAAACAATGGAAATATTAGTAAATAGTATCGATATATTCAATTTAATAAACCCTCAATCAATGCCTCAACCAGGATCTCCTGGATTCGATTACTGGCTATTTAATAATTGCTCAAGGGAAGCACAATGAAGATAATTAAGAATACTTATAATATAAATTCACCTATTAATGGTACAATATACTGATCAACATCGGTATAGAAATGAACGCTATGTGTATAGTCTTCATACTGAGCTGGTTGGAACGTAATAGCAAAACTAGCACTTATACCAGGTGCTAGTCTGGATAACAGCTGGTTACCACATGGTTTAATAAAAAAATATGATGATTCTTTAAAAACCATATTTAGGAATGTCGGTGCCTGTAACAAACCTTAGCTTTACTTGGCGATTTAAAGGAGTGGCGGAGAGTTTTTTTGCCGTTTGGGAACTGGCTGTTAATGTAATTGTAGACTCAAATTATTTGGTTTATAAGTGTAAGAAAGTTACCTATATGAATTCAGTTATTTTTTGATTTCGATTTTAAAACGTTTTCTTACTAACAACAGTTGTAAGAAAGTGCACACTAAATACTTCGTGCCGGGCTCGGACACGGCAAAATGGTATTAAATGTATAATCGTGCGCCTTTTATGTTTAAAATTGTATTTAAAAAATGTCTAATGACGTGATAATTTTCGAATTAATCATCCTTATGATCTATTAAATAGAATACATACCTTGCTTATATTTTTAACAGAAAACTTGGCAACAATCTTATCGTTCGGTTTGTAATTTTGAAAGATAATAATTTTCGGTGAAAAGGACAACACGATTTTATTATTTTTTGTACCGGACGTGACACAATAATTGTCGATTTGTATCGCCTGCAACGACTGTAATCGATCTAACGTTGACATTTTCATTTCTCTGATATAATCCGAAGGAATTATCTGTAACTGTAATTGACGATCGGACTTCGTTAATAGAAAACAATACTGTAGAAGTAAATTCATATGTAAGCGAAGTCTGCTTTAGCAATCAATATAACCGATATATCTATGTTTAATTATTTACCTCTTCCGAATTTTCCACCGACTTCTTTTGAGCGATGAGATGGTACAAATCAGATGTAAAGTATCCATTCTGTTTATACTTCTGTAATAACTCCATAGATGAATTAATAACGTAAACTTTGTTTACGTTTTATGGCGTAATGACATTGATGCTTCAAATTTTGAATTTAGGTTTTCAATTAAACCTTTTTGCTATAATTTTTATTTAATTTCTGACTATTTTTATCCATCCATACATCCACTCTCGTTTAATTAATAAGGATCAGCGTTACGTTTGTAATTACCGATTCAAAAATAGTTCCGAATTATATTTATTCAATTACGTTTATTTAACAAACGAGTATAAAAATATTAACAAAAAAGAGATATTAATATTTCTTGTATGATAGAATCATAATGTTTCGCGAGATGTTTGACTCGGCCAAGAGGGCGTTATAGGTTGAGTGCGGAAATAGCGCGTCTTAATTTTAGTAGAATCAGGGCAACGCGGCCACGAACAGAAATAGAGGATAGTGATCGCGGAGCACGCGTTCGTTCTGTCAATTTCATCCGCATAGGGCGTATGATTCGTTGAAATTTAGTTGTGATTGCACTCTTGCGCCGCCCGGCACAAGTAATCCCTCGCGAGTGTTGTGACCACATTGCATAATGATACATTGATGTGTTAATTTTATAATCAAGGCAAGTACATGAAAATTATATATATATGTATATATCTACATGTAGGTGATTGTTTTCGATATATTCGGTAAGGCAAATAGGTCAGGACAACGCCCGTTGCGACCCGGCCACAGCTGCGTTTTACTGATTATAATCTATTAATGTAAGCTTGCACTAATTCATAAACTGCAAATTTAGAACAGCTTTAATGGAGTTTAAACTAACAAGAAAATTGTAATTCTCATTGTTTAAACGACTTCTAGTTCGCAAATTAGTGAAAATATATAATTAAACAATAATTAAATACAATTCAAATACGCTACGCTTTCAACCTAATTACAGATTGTGTTATTAATATACGCATTCTTTCATGCTACAAATCTACGTAAGCTAGTCAAATAGTAATAAGCTAATTGTATCTAAGTGCCTATGCCTTATCATATTTTGTATATTATAATAATAGTTAAGGGTGCAATAATACAAAGCAACAAGGCCATATAATAAACAAAAACACCCTTTGTTGCTACTCCTCTCTTTAAAGACACTCTCCTTAAAGCCTCAGCCAGCATCGGAATACTGGGAGTCGACATATCGGACAATGTTCAGTTTCGCGGTCATTTGGAAGAAAAGGCAAAACCTGCCTCTAATAAGCTTGGTGTGCTAAGTAGGGCGAGACGATATTTCACTCCAGGTCACCGCTTGCAACTTTACAAAGCGCAAATTTGGCCCCATATGGAAATTGTTCTCACCTCTGGGCGGGAGCCCCCCAGTACCAGCCCCTTTCTCTTGATCGCATTCAACGTAGAGTGGTTCGAATAGTCGCTGACCAGTCACTGTCCGACCGGCTTGATCCTTTGGCGCTGCGTAGAGATGTTGGATCTCTCGGCATCTTATATCGCATTTACCATGGGGTATGTTCGGAGGAGTTGTTCGGATTAATACCTGCAGCTAAATTTCATCTTTGGACATCAAGGCAGAATGCGAAATGCCACCCGCATCACCTTGATGCCTGTCGTTCCAGGACATTTCTTACCACGCACCACTACGTTATGGAACAAGCTGCCCGCCACGGTATTTCCGAATCACTAGCACTTAGGGTCCTTCAAGAAAAAACGTACAAATCCCTAAAAGGCCTGCAACGCACTCATAAGGTCCCAGCCACATGAGTGTCCATGGGCGGCGATTTCACCTTTATGGTGGGCCTCCTGCTCGTTTGCCCCCTCTTCTATAAAAAAATAGTTACAGCGTCACGTAATAATTAATTTGTTCAAAAAAAAAATTAAAAATTGCGTTATTGTATATACCTTGTGTGTGATCAAATCAACGGAGTTCATATCCGCAATTAATACTAACATCTACGGTAAAGGCAAACATCGCGAGGAAACCGGCGTCGTCGGCTTAAGGTGGATTACCTACGTGTCTATAAAATATATTAAAGAAATGGAAATCTCAAACGTTACGAGACAGTATTCATATCGTATAATAATAATATTCCTGTTTCTACTGTTTTCATGTCGTCTCGAGGAGGTTGTATATGGTTATAATGAAAAACTAACTTAGAGTTAATTGTTTCAAACAACGCCTAGAATATGAAGACAAAGCAAACAAAACAATGATGGAAATCAAACTTTTATTGATGAGATGTTGGTATGAACCGCATCAATAATTGCCAACCAATTTACTATATGATTTAGATTAAATAAGGCAAGTAATTATAGAGCATTTAACTTCTCTATTTTGTGCTTATATTATTTTAGTTTATATATAGGAACATTAAAATAAATGAGTCTGTCTGGGTGACGGTGTTGACGGTTTCAAATTATAACATTTTAAAACCCACACAATTGTTTGTCGTTCATTCAATGTTACGTTACATTATTTTATCAATATATTCCTTTAATGTATTGTTGTATACGAAAAATAATAAACGATTATTTACATAGATGTTAAAGGGTCGCGGTAGGGCGACAGTTCCCGGGACGCCAACAATGAGTATGCGCACTAACAGAGCGCCCATAGCAAAGCCGGAGCCGGATTACGAAGTAGTGGAGTTTCCGTCTGAACAGTACGTTAATGCTAAATTACAACCACCACCACCTCCGCCACCACGGCCACCAACCGGTATGTATTTATATGGTTTTTTTCGTAGAGGAATATTAAACACCTTAAAAAAAATAACCTTTGAATCCTGGTAGTGGTCACATGTTTGTCGTATCTTGTTCGTATTATTATGTATATTGTTATTGTATAATGTCTCAAGTTCTCATTTAATTGTCTTATGTGTAAACCTACTTGTGTTATCGCATAAGTTTATTGTTTTAAATGTATTTAGCATATAGCAATAAAAAATAAATAAATAACACAATCTCTATTGCTAGAAGCTTCAGCTGTCAACCGTAGTAATTCGAATCTCGGATAAATATTTTTGCTATGCGAATTAACACTTGCTCCTCCATGGAAGGCAAACATCGTATAGTTTACAGCCATTTCTTAGTTAATTATTTATTAAACTTTTAGTCTAAGTCTCCCACATATTTTTTTTGTTGTTGTATTTAACTTAAGCACTTGTGTATATTTTTAAATTGTAAAACTATTTTAGTATTAGGATATTCTTTTTTAATAACCTGTTTGAACTGATTTTAATTGGTATGAAGTGTGATGATGTTGCTTATGCCATAGGTAAATAAAGAATAAATAAAGTATTGATTGCAAATATACACATACTTAAATGTAATAATATAAATCTTTGTATAATAACATAATCTTTGCATCTGAAATATATAGATACGAGAACGACTTAAGACGATTCATACAAGTCCTTGTATGATTTATATTTATTAATGTAATAATATGAAATAAAACGGTGTTTTATCAAAAGGTCATCCAATGGACACGTCCTGTGGTCTGTGCGGCGGTGGTGGTGCAAGAGTGCGGTGTACGGAGTGCGGTCGTCGGGCCCTCTGCGCTTCATGCGATGACATGTATCACAGACACCCGAAGCGAAGAAATCATCAGCGACAGGTGAAACTGATTATAATAAAAATCCATAATTCAATTATTTAATGTAAAATATCAGATTTTTTTAATAACTTAACATCTATCTTCAAACATGATCACCTTACTACGTAAGCACCGCCCTTTATAATCTTACAAAGTTAATTTTCCAAATTCAAATAGCCATAAAAAATGTTACTTTTCCCGCTCTCTTGTTACATTATAATAAAAAATATTTAAAAAATTTATGGTTTCCATAACTTTAATAAACCTAAAGTATATTATGTAATTTAGTATATGATATATGTTTCTGTGTTTAAAATATAATTACTTGTTTAAGCTTACATTGACGCTTTAATAAAAGACTATATTCCATACTTTTTGTTCAATTTGAATATTGTATTTTGAAAGGGCTGATTAAGACGATTTTATTAGACATAGACGATGTTTGGTAGATTAGTAAGTGCCCCCAAATAAGCTAGTTAATGGGCATAATGCCAGCAACACCTACTCATGTAAACAGTTTGTACAGTATACATTCTTGCACTAATAAATGAATATGTTTAGGCTCTTCCACCTTCCCAGCTAAAAGAAGAAAGGCCGCCTTTACCACCAAAGGGAACTCCACCGGTTGCACCTCCGCGGAGACATAAGGTATAATTTAAAGCAAGAAAAACTACTCTCCAATCTTCTCTCGTCTCTCGATTTTTGCTGAAAATAACAGAAATGCATGGCTATTAGAAAATTAAAAATAAAAACAATATCGATTGTTCGTTAAATGGCTTAAGATGTATTATGAATTTTATTAAAATGAAAAAAATATTTCTTCAGATGGCTGGAGACAGGAGCACAGCAAGTCCTAATCCTCAATTGATTGATCCCAGGCGAGCCACGTTAAACATGGTCCATGGGCCCCCAAATCACTTCAACCAAGCATCGACACTGCCACACAACAATTTTCCAAGTCAACGTGTTCCCCAAAATTCCCATTTAGGCGTCCCTAATTTTGCCGGAGCTTTGCAACCACCAACAGAAGCACCAACGGCCTTTAGCTCTTGGGGACGAACGCGAACCTCTCTGCCCGGGTACAATCTCCCTCCACAAAATATTGTAAGTAGCGTTCGGCACGATAGTTTTTAATGGAACAGGAAGATGATATCATCTCATCTCATATACTCTCATAATTCTCATACATATTACAACATTACAGATGCCAAATCAACAAATGGAACATTGGGAAGGACATGAAAACCTAGCTCAAAATTGGGGGCGCCCTTTACGACGCGGAGCTTCGGTCATGGAATTAGGGGCTCCACCTTGTCCCGGCTGCGCCCATTGCGCTCCCAACCCTTGGCGTTACGGAAGCTGTGCCAACCTGGAGAACTCATGGGGGCAATGGCCACAAGGGTGCTGTATTCCTCCTACGCATAATCCCCGACTGCCGTATCCTCAAATTCCGCCGCAGACGCCTCAACCATATAGAAGAGGTATTTTTAACACAATGTAAGTTTGTTATTCAAAATTAAAAAAAATATTAACGATGGTATTATTTTCTCAGCTGAAAGTCGTTGCGTATCACGTGCAGCTTCCCGCGCCCCTTCCCGTGCTCCATCGCCCGCTCTGAGTATGCGTTCGAGGACATCAAGACGCAAACCGAGGTCTCCGACGCCTTCTTTGCCATCCAGTGACGCCGACTCTGAAAGTGAGCCTGAGAGCGATAGGGTCCAGGTAAAGAGAGTTGGGGAGAAAATAGACAGACGAGAAATAGTCGTAAAAGTTAAGGAAGAAGATAAAGAAAATGAAAGTGACCTAGGACCCGCCCCGCAAGTACCGAATACGACATGGCAATGTGAACATTGTACATTTGTTAACGAAGCTGGTGTAAGGGTATGCGTTGTATGCTGCCGTACACCGACTGTAACACCGAAAATTATCACTGCTTTAAGAAAAAGCATGGAGAAATTAACCGTCGACAAAGCGGTAACACCATCACCAGTGGTTGCAAAAGTTATAAATAATAAAGGTGTGTACTTACTTGTAATAAAAATCAGTGTAATTCGATTTTAAATACACAATACAATAGTATGGTCATAACTATTCTTCTATGTTTTGTTAACGTTTTTTTTCATCTTGACCAAGGGCAAAAGTAAGCTATTCCTTTTTCATAGACTTAAACTCATATTCTTCACTCGTCTGAAATTTGGATTAGACGCAATTTCTATTTTATTTATAATTTAACTATTACAGATGACAGTCGAAAAAAAGAGCGTATTTCCACTGGTTGCGGGCCATCTCCGCCCAAAGACGTGAAACCAAATAACCGATTAGAAACACCGACGCGGGAAGATGACCTAAAATCTAAACACAACCGGCATGACATAGCGGTTGGACCATCACCTCCTAAAGAAATTCAAAGTCAAAAGATACCTCAACCGCGCGATGAAACTTTGAAACGAAGCAATGGCTCGCCACAATCAAGTGCAATAACAAAAACAGTTGTGAAACAATATGAAATTCAAAAACAGTCGGTTGGAAGTTCACAGTCCCGAGAAAGACCAGACTCAAGAAATAGCAGGACAAATGTGTCCAATACTGGTACTTCTCCACCACCACAGAGTATATCAACACAGGTACGGTAAAGTTTTACACTAATAACATGTTTTATTTCTTTGTCTCAATTAGTACCAGTTACACTAATTATAGTTAATAATGAAACAGATAATCTATACTTTATGCAATTATGGGTTCAAATAATAAAAAAAAAGATTCACCCTTAAATTAATTGTACACATTAAAACTGATTTTTTGTTACTTACAGACGTATGAGGTGCCTAATAACTGGGACCGTCCAGATTCTGTGACTCGTTCACGGCCACGCCGCCGCTTCAGAGATGAGAGACGAGAGAGATCTCACAGTAGACATTCACTCTCCAGCGATACTCGAGTAAGTTTTTTTAGAATCTGGGGGCTTCAGCACCCGGGTGCAAGGCCGCTACTTACTCTTTTTCCCTTTGCTAAACTAAATTCTCTATAAAAACAGTACATATATTAAATACATATATATTCTACCCAAGCCGACAAACTTTACACTTTAGTTAAAATGTATGTATGGAACGGCCAGTTTCTTTGCTACATACTTAATATGTAAATACCATTTTATTTATACTTTAGGATTAATTTGACGACTATCGATCGTTCGCTGAGCATAATAAGAATTCACTTCATTCATTTTCATAAATGATATATAATTCAAAATGTATTATATATTTTGTAGGAAAGTGAACGCAGTGTTCGGACAACGGGTGGTAGATGGGAGTGGTGTGATAGTAGTCCGGTTCCCGACTGGAGTGAGAGTGAGCGAAAAAAAGCTGATCGACTCACGCGCAGAGCTTCACACCTTGATCTACGCCGGACACGGCCGTCTCGACGGACTAGCCTTTATGGATCAGAGGTTAATAAATAGTACCTCACAATTTTGTAGAATTCTCTCATTTAGGCACTTACAGTAATCATAAAAAACAAAGCTTGTTATTATCAATTGTTTACAAAAGAGTGAATAAAGTATATTTTAGTAGACTTCTTGACATCTCATTTGGGGCAATGGTCATTATGTCAGGTGATTTGATTCTCGGTCAATATTTGTATTATACATGTTTTTGGCTTATACATTTATGTATTTAATGTATACATGTAGTTTAACATAACAAATCGCGAATAATCTTATCCCGAATTGAAACCAACATTCATAATTTTCAGGCCCCGTCACCAGAGCCATTATCCAATAATAGAGCAATATCCTTAGAAGGGTTAGCTGGAGGACAAGCAAAGCGTGAAGCGGAACGAGGGTTGGAACTAGCAAGACTTATGACCGAAGCAGAAAATCTCGGGTTCAGCGCAGCTGAAGTTCATGCCGCTTTGGCTCAGAATCCGGTAGCGCCACTTGCCTGGCTTAGAGAGCGATTGCCCAGTTTGGTCGCAGGAGTAAGGGCAGCAGCAGCAAGACTAGCTGGGACCAATGTGACAGAGATGGAAGCACGCGCAGCGTTAGCTAAACATAGAGGAGCCATGTGGGCAGCCGTCACTGAATGCGTTGAGCGACAGCGACGACAGGTAATATCATTGATAATAAACTAAACCTTGACGCCTTTATGAAAGTTAAGGTATACCATCGGTATGTTATAGGAAGTCAGACGTTCACGTTTTTATTGACTTTTGGATCATACTGGATCATATTTTAAATAATGGAATGGATTTATGTATCCAAATTCGCCCTTGCATCTACTAAATTCTACTACCGTTAACGTTGTTCTTATAAAATATTTTTTGGCAAAGGCTTCTCCACTCTAAAAAGTTTTACAATTTTACATTCATTTGTTTATAGACGGGTGAAATTGGAATTAACGAAGAAGGAAAATTACGAGGTCGAGTATGGGGTTCTCCAATAGGAGTTGATGACGAAGCTATTCCGACGGCTTTCACCACCCACTCACACCGCAGTCGCGGTAATGAAAAGCAAAACAAACTTAAATAACAAGTCTCGCCGTATCATCACGCATATCATCATAATTTTACCATTTACATTTCAGCCAACGACAGTTCAGACGAATTCGACGAATCCGTTAATAATCTTCAAGATGATGACTGGATGTATTTACCGCTAAATATAAACAGAAATACGTATGAATCTGCGCCACTAACTGAAGATACGATTCAATCTAACACAAATACAGAGAATATTGCTGAAAAACTTAAGTTATTATTAGACCTAGCTGGTATTCCTTCTATTGAAGAAAGTTTGCTTTTGCATGCAGGACAACGAGCAGATAATTCTAATAAATTAAAGGGAAACAAAGTTCTTAACTCTCCTCCACTGCAAAAAGAAAATTTATTGGATTTTATACAATCAGAAAAGGATTTTATTGATGCTTACAATGCTTTAACACGGCTTAGTCCGTTACCAAATATTGAACAACAAATAAAAGTAGTTCACACGAACTTTCCAGCTGAAACTGGCATACATGGTACTATTCAGCCTGAAAAGCCATCTTATGAGTCGTCATTAGGTTCCGGTACTGAAAATACATCAACACAAAACATTAATGAATTTAATCAAATTAATAAAACAATATCAACTGAAAGTAATAAACAAAACAATGTGTCACCACCAAAAATAGAAACATCTCAAGAGAATGACACCTTAAATTTTACTAATAAGCAGCTGAATAAACCTTCAGTATCCAATGCCAAAGATAAGCAAACGATAGAAGATCAAAATACCAAATCAAACAACCTTAGTGATTTAGTGGATAACACACAGAGATTAATACAACAAATGAAAGATGAAATTAATTACGATATTAATTCTAATCAGGATTCAGAACATACTGACATATCAGGCGTGGATGATTCAGAGCCTTCTATTGGCCAGGAGTCTACTTATAGTGAATCAGAAAATAATACCGAAGAAGAGGAAGGAATGACATCTGATGAAAGCGAAAGCTCAAGTGAAGAAAATGAAAAAGTAAAAGAGTCAATAGAAAATAAAAATTCTATTACAAGTTCAGAGGATACAGAACAGTTTGAAGAAGCGATGGATTATATTGACACAGCACAGGAAAGCTTACAACAAAACAAAAAATCAGATTTGCCTTCGCAAACCCTACAAAATGATACTTCTATTATAGAAACAAAACCTAAGATGATTTCTGAAGATATTAACAATAACTTTTTCAGAGTAGTGAATTCTTTTGAAGAAGTATATGAGCAACTAACAAGTGAAACTCATGGTACAAATCCTATTAAAGTACCTCTAACAAATATAGTTAAGAAAAAATTACGTAATTCACTTACTAAGGAAACACTGAATACTACAAGTTTTAAAGTAGTTTCACCATTAAAAGGGATTTTTACGGATCTTAAAAGACCCACATTGAATGCTTCTATTGGAAATATTTATGAACAAAAAGAACTTCTTCCTGTCTTGAAAAATACTCAATTAAATGTGCAATCCCAAGTCATTAATGTTAAGAATGACAACAATCTAGAAGATCTCGGTTTAAATACTTCGCCATCTCAAGAAAAAAATAATCAAAAATCTAATAATATGCAAGTTGAACATATACTTAAGGATATACCTTCTCATGAAAACTCTATCGAAACAATAATAGACTTAAATAAACCAAATAATAATGAAGAGAATGATACTACAAACGTAGGCGAGAAGCTTTCTACAAATGTTAACATAATTAATCTAAACAAGTCTAAACCAAGTGGGTTAGGTAAATCTAATATTCCAGTCCCCGTTAAAACAGTACACGAAAAAGAAAAGCAGGATAAACATTCAAAAACAACAGTTTCTAAATTACCTGTTAGACGCACTTCAATAAAATTATATCCAGCGCCCGCACCTCCCAAACCTCAATTTGCGACAGTTCAAAATGGAAATATTAAGCAACTACAGAGCAAATTATTTATACCTCAGCCTGAAGCAAGCCAAGAATCGTATATTGTAGACCCTAAACCATCTACGTCAACATTGAAAAAGAAACAGGCGCCACAACCACCTAAAAATGAGGATCCATCATCCCCAAAAACGTCTATTAAGGAAAATGAACAATTTTTCCGTGAAACTTGTCGAACAGAAGATGAATGGACTGACAGCGATTCTGATGAAGATATAAAATCTATGCAAAAAGCTAAGGAATCTACGCCAACACCTGAAATTCAGCCACCTCCACCTCTTACAATGCGGCGGATTTCAGGACAACTAATTGACTTAACCAGAATACAACTACCCGAAGGTTCTCCTGAGGTGAGAAACTTATTTTCGTTACTTTACTCATAATAAAATGCATACTTTACTAGTCATATATAATTATCTTATACTATATTATCGTATTACTAAATATATTGTGATTCGATTTATCTTGTTAATTACGACTTAAAATTTATTATGAATACTATCCAGACTTGTTTCTCAACTGGTCTCCCAAGAACCTAGCCATCACAATTTTTGGAAATAAATTAGCTCATATTTTCCAGAGACAAGCCCGAATGCTTTTAGCGGAAGGAGCTACCGAAAATTGGGAACAAGCTAGCATCGCCGTAGACTTAATAACGCGTGGAACAGATATCCCAACGGCTCTGTTAGCTGCATTGGAGTGCACTGATATCACAGCTGCTTTGGCATACTTAAATCAATACTGTGAACTGTGCGCTACACACTATCCAGAACATGATGTAAGTTTACACAATAAACTGTTGCTGGTATTTTATTTATGTAAAAGCTCACACATGATATTAAATGAATGTTAACAACATATAAAAACATAATCCTGTCGCGGATACCCAGTCTAGGCCTCAATAATAATCAGTAAAACATGTACTAACTTTACGATTCTGTCACTTCCATCATAAAGCATTACGTTGTATTGGTTTTGCCCAACAGTCTTTACCAATACAACCTCTTTACGTTACTTTTTTTTTAATAATGTGTAAAATCACTTATCAGATGGTGTCTATGTTGCGGTGTTCACACCGATGTTGCCGCGAGTGTGCCAGACACTATTTCACAGTGCAAATCTCTGAGCGCAGTATTGTTGATTGCGTATGCGCATATTGTAAGGAGCCAGAGTTGGAAAACCTAGACGAAGATGCTTGGGTCGATTACTTCGCACAGTTAGATATATTACTTAAGACGTTGCTTGAAAACGAACTGCATGAACTGTTTCAAAGAAAAGTAAGTGCTTATTCATTTCTTCTCTTAAACATAACGGAGTAAGTAACTCTGTAGGGTTATTTTGCAAAGGCGTAGCATCAGCATTGCCAGCATCACGATTGAGTCGGTCATAATAACCACTTATTTATTATTTTCCAAGATTTATATTTCACTATTTGAAATCCGAGGTCCGTTCCGTAGTGCGACTGTGCTGTGCGGTTTTTTTTTTTGAGTGGGATCTCGCTGCTGGGCGTTAGGCCTTCACAGCTCAGCAAAGGGCTGGGTGGCAAGCGGGAACTCGGCCGAGACTTAAAAATAATGCTATGCCTTGACTAGCACATTTCTTTCTATTGAATTCTATTCATGTTGAAATAACGCGTTGTAATTTCACTCACTGAACAATTAAGACTTTAAATTCAAAAAAGTTTGACATATTTTGGTGAATCTATTCATTTCAGCTACGAGATCGCACTCTCGCGCGAGATCCAAACTTCAGGTGGTGTGTAGAGTGTTCTTCAGGGTGTTTTGTGAATCCTAAGCAAAGGAAACTTCGTTGTCCCGAATGCAAATCTGTCACTTGTGCCACGTGCAGAAAACCGGTAACTACCAAAATTCAAATTTGAACATTTTGTAAAACTATAATTATCAAAATGAGCTCTAATTTTCAGTGGTCCGCAAATCATACCGGTATTTCATGTGAACAATATGCGACATGGCTTGAAGACAACGATCCGGAAAGATCAATGGCTGCGGTTCAACAGCATTTGAAGGAAAACGGCTTGGAGTGTCCGCGGTGTCATTTTAAATATTCACTCTCCAGGTAATAATTACTTATGGCAATTAAATTTAAAATTTTCGTTAGTCAAACCTAAATTAGGAGAGCAACTAGGCTAACATAGTAAACAGAAATAATAAAACTGGAAAAGATACACAGAATAACTACACTAAAAATAAGAAAATATGTACTAATAACTACTAATATTTAGTCTGTATATGATTAGAGCTCACGAAGTTATAAATAAATTGCTATTAATTAGATACAGTGGAAATATTTTATGCCTCACGTCAGAATCTTGAAACTCCTTAAACACGATTATACTTTCAGAGGTGGATGTATGCATTTCACCTGTACCCAATGCAAATACGAGTTTTGTTACGGCTGCGGAAAGCCATTCATGATGGGTGCAAGGTGTGGCCTGAGTGAATACTGCGCCAAGCTGGGATTGCACGCTCATCATCCCAGGAACTGTTTGTTTTATCTCCGCGATAAAGAGCCACGTGATCTGCAAACGCTTCTTCAGGTAATACAAAAAGTGATACTTTATTTAAGTTTAAATTAATTCAATCTTTTCTTTAACTAAGGCGAAGTATTTCGTCGTCTTTAAAGGTATCTTTAAAAGGTATATAAAAAACTATGTTTCAAATAATTGAATCCTATAGCATTAAAGCTTTATAATCACTCTACCATAGGTAACAGAGCGCTGCTTTGTTTACTATATTTTTTTAAGGCTTTTACAGTAGAGGTATTATTGACTTGTTGTTACAAATCATAATTAAGTTCGATTTTATCTCGATATAAAAACGACCACCATAAAATGACATCTCCACTGAGTTTCTTGTGGGTTCATCTCAGCTGAGGGCCTGCAGTGAACTCATTTCAACTAAGTTCTAGTGATAAAAAATAATTACTGACTTCACATAGTAGAAGTAATTTCATTGCATTTTAATTGTATATGACATATTAAATGTAGGTACATACTGGACTTAATATATGCACCTTAATGCACCATATTAATACCAACAAACGAATTGTCACAGATGAACAACGTGACATACGAAACTGACACGCCCCAAGAAAGCAACAAACGCTGTCCAATTCAACTGCAACGGGAGACTCCCACTGGACTCGTGGACACCACGTGTGGCAACGAAGTTGCGTCCGGCAACGCTGGCCTTTGCAAGTAAATGACAATTTCAATAAATGCAGATACAGGAGTAATTATAACTTTGTATAAATAATGTTAAGACGGGTTTGATGCACCACCACAGCCTTTCCCCAAGTAATAAAATATAGCAAATACATCTTTGTCCTTGGAAGAAGTAGAGGCGGTGAGCGGAGCGTGTGTTTGCAGGAACCATTACTTGGAGTATCTGAGTCGTTTGGTGCGTAACAAGAAAATCGAGCCCTTGCCGATATTGGGCGTGGACGATTTGGAGACTGTGGTGCGTCGAGCTGCTTTGAGACTTCCGCCACGCCCCTACGGCTCTCTCGAGGGCGTCTACAAACGGAACCTGCTCCAGGTCTGTTTACATCGTATCTTCTTGCAGGATGCACTATGTGGAATACTTGGCCGGGTTGGCGCGTACGCTTGACCCTATCCCGATTATGGAGGTTAGCGAGCTCGTTGCTGAGCTGCGGCGTCGCGCCCTGCCCTTGCCCGAAAGGGGACCCTGGGACACTGATCCTATTTACGCCGGGATGTGCGCTGAGGTATACCCGTGTCTCACAACCGCCCTGCTAACACCAAACAGGGCCCAATAACAAATCATGACGATCTATTTTTATGTACTTGGTCACTCTAAGTGATATTTCTTAAATATGATACATATGTATGTATTGATTAATAAAATCACATTTTTTTGTTTCAGATTGTTAAAGAGAAAATTCCTCTGGACTGACACAGTTAAATAATACATAAGAGTTGCGTGCTTAGAAAATTAATAATAGAAACTCATCTGTTAATACCAGTATATATTGTGTTGAATAAACTTTTTTTTATTTAAAATCTTATTTTCACCTCCTTGCAAAATGTTCACTCATGTGCCGTTCACTACGCTGTATGTTATGTCTATTGGAGTGGATCCGACTTTCCAGTGATTCTGGTAACGCCCTTGCTTCATTCCGCGATGGCATACGGGATGACGAAGCCTTCTCAGATGCTTTATTATCCTCGATTTGTTGTGCAACACGACGGCCCCTCTGTACTTCGCGTTCAGCCCCAGCCGCTGCCATTTCAGCTAACCTGGCCGCTTTCTCCGCTTCACTTAGACCTTTCTTACTCTTTATTTGCTCATTTGATTTTGGATTCCTGATGTTTCTGACGGGGCTATACCTTTTAATTTCACGATTACTTTGCCCATCACTCTGGTATCTATTGTATGAATCATATTTTCTCTCAGTTTTGTCTCTCCTTTCGTTATTAAATTCCCTTTGATTGACTTCATAATCATAATATCTTTTATGTTGAGGTTCGTGCCTTTTATATTGTCCTTCATAATATGAATTCAGCTCTGGAGTGTTACTCTCTTTTTTGTGTTTTTTAATATGTGACATGGACTCATTGTCTCTAGAACCGCTCCGTTTTCTGCTGAATTTGTGGCCAGTATCTGTACTGTCATCACTATCAGATGAACATTCTTTCTTCTTTTTATGTTTCTTAGAGCCTGATTTTTCTCTTTTAGTTTTTGATGATTTTTTGGATTTGCTTTTCTTCTTTTTCTTTTTTTTAGACTTTTCTTCTTCTGATGAGTCATCGTCGGAAGAATCGTCTGATTCTAATAGTTTAGCTAAATCAATTTTGTTCGAACTCAACGCAGTAAGTTTGGCTGCTAACATATCATCTAAATCTTTATTCTTTTTACTTCTAATTTTTTCCTTAGGTCCTTTTTTCTGGTCCTAAAAAGAAAAATATTAATATACTGCAGGCTTAATATATTAAGTAAAAAAGGATACCTGAAATATTTTTTTTCATTATTACTAAAGTCTTTCTTCTATAATATTATAGTTTTAAATGTAAATTGTTTAATTAAAGCCCATGCCAATAAAGAGTTTTTCAGTTTCAAGTAAAATCCTTTCTTAAAATCATACTTCATAATTCAGATTTATAAAATTATAATATATTAGGATGTGAAATTCTAACATTGGAAATCGAATTTATACACAACATTTGTACTTATCTAGGTTTTTAAAAGACAAAAAAACAATATTTCATGCATTTTAATTAAAATGAAAATCTTACTTGCTCTTTGCGTAACAGCTCAGTAAGCTTTTTACGCTGGACAGGATTGTTTAACAGAGCTGCCCTGGCTGCTCTCTCTCTTTCTTTCACCAACAGCAATGGATCTTCACGTATTTTCCGTGCTAAATCAACTTGAACATCACTAGCTGCTGACAGCATACTTGAGCCCACAACTCTCCGAGCAACAGCTGGAATCTCATTTTGCTCTGTTTTGCCATTTTGCTCAAAATTCTTATCAATAGCTTTACCAAGTAGATAATCTTCATGTTGAACTTGCTTATCTGGTTTCTGGAAAAAATGAAGTAAATTATTAAGTATTAGGAAACTGAAAAGAAATAAGTTTATTTATTTATGGAAACAAAACAGACACATCACAAAAATACAATAACAGAAAAAGATATATGACAAAAATACAGAGGCATCCTAAAACATGTTTCACAGATAAAATATGTTATATACACAGTCACAAGTACAGAAACAACAAAAACACCACGGAATAAAATCAAAAATAAAAAATTCTATAAATTAAAAGTAACATACCTTATTACAAACACAAAAGGAGAAGTAAAATATAATATATTTTGTTAAAACTATATAATACAAAAAAATTGCTATAACAGTGATTTCAATTTCGATTCTATATTACACCTGAATGCAGCAAAGGGCCACATCCAAATCATGAAAGTTATCATTAAATGTTTTAAACATTCTCTGTAATGGCACATGAAAACCGATGTTTGTGCTTGTAGACAATACAAGAAAGTATCGGATAGGCGGAGAAACCTGGTTGGAACGTTAAAATCAGTTAGTCAGAGGAGCTCGGATTAAGTCAGCTCACCCTACAAATCCTTCTTAGCACAATGCAGTCTGCCATTGTATGGTGCTGACCTAGCTGCATAATAGTTGAATTGTGTGCAAGATGGCATTGTGTGTGGTCACGGTGTTTTAGTATCCAGAAGAACTCTTTTGGGACAACCTTAACTCTTTTTTTGTGTACTGAGTAGAATGGGTTCCAAATAGGGCTTGCATACTCTAGCTGGGGCCTAACAAGCGACTTACATAGATATAGGAAAGTATTATTGTCCCTGAATTCTTTGGAAATGGGGCTTATGAATCCCAGAATGCGAAGGGAATTATTTACTATATGATCTATATGACAATTAAGAGTTAGTGTGCGGTCCAAGTGTATGCCCAGATCTTTAATGGTAGAGACTGTAGCTAGATGTTGATTGCCTAGCATAAACTAAACCAAGATAATATTTTTATTTCTGGTAAAGACCATGTGCTTGCACTTACTATACAAAAGGTATAGTTTGTTTTGTCTGCAATATGCGTCAAGTATATCAAGGTCCACCTGAATGCATGCCACGTCAGATGGGCTAGTGACTACCCTGTACAATTTCAAATCGTCAGCGTAGAGTAAGAATCTACATAATTACTTACAAAATGTTTTATAATGTACCAGCAGCTAACAAATCCTATTTATCTGATTTATTAAACTTAAATTTAATACTAAAAATAATTATTAGTTTATTTCATAAATATTACATACGTTATACATCCAGTCTAAACGATTTTCTGAATTATTTGCTGCAGTTTTTCTTGCCAATTCATTAAGTTCCTGCCGATCCTTTTCTTGGGCTCGTTCTTGCTGTAACTCTAGAATACGCTTTTTCTCTTCGGCAGCAACTTTCTCTGCTTTCCAAACTCGTTCTTGATTTTTCAGAGTACTTGGATGCCATGATTTCTTTGAGTTCTGAAACCAGAAATTACCAATTACATTGTAATGAGTAAGTTAATGACATTCAACATTTTAGCAGAGTAAATTGACGCTTACCAAGTCTCCGCCTCCCATGATATTTGTGCTTATACTTTACATATACAATGTATATGCATTTATTAAATAATTACTATTTAAAGTAACGCTAAACTTATTTATTTTTAAGTGAAACTGCTTGTCATTTGTCAGGTGGCACTGTCAAGTGTCAATAAAAACAACCACAGCTTAGAGCAAGACTAAACTACTATTCGGATTAAAATTTACACAGAATAACATAATATAAATTAAATAGGTAGTAAATTAAATAGTAAGAAGGAAGGCCATAGCTGCTTTTATGGCAGTCGCCACACTCGCTTATAAATAACATTGACTTGTTTATAAGTATTAACTAGTTTATAATGTTAATTTAAATTCAACTGAAGTCTAATTCGAATTTAAATAGGAATTCTGAAGTATTTTTGCTGGATTTTATATTTTGGAAGGATGGGAATTTGTCCATAATAGGGTGATTATTGTATGGTATGGTTATTTAGTTTAACGAAACAGTACAAAGTTATGAATTCTAGTTGATTATATTTGGTCATACAGGTTGCTAATCCGTAAGGAACTAAACAACTAATCAATAAAATAAAATAAATCTACAACCTTTGTAATTTACAAAGAGGAGCTGTGAAGCAACCTAGTTAATTACAATAACGTACCATAGCGAACCTTCAGATCTTTAATAATGATATATTTCATTGTTAAATATAAAATTGCGTTGTACTAGATAAATGTAGGTAAAGATTATATAACAAATTGTTAAGACCTAATACATTACTGGTTACACGCGCAAAGAACCCAAGGTGATAGCAACGCGTCCGTGGTCTGATGCGGGTCAGTTGCGGTCGCGTTGAGGAAGGTTGAATCGGGCGCACGCGCCGCGGCGCCTCAAGTACCGCGGTTTTCCCACGTTCGCTGACCGTACAGCGCGTGTCGACGTTACTGCCCCGCCCCGCCCTTCTTGCACCCTCGCCTCCTCAGACACCCCGCACCATTTCGTTCTCAATATGAATTATTTTAGGGTGTTTCCAAATAAATATAACTGGACATACTCTTTAACGCGTGGAAACCGATAACTAGAAACTAACCTTTCTCAATAATATAACCAAAAATATAATTCGTATTATCTAATCTCTTTTTTTATATTTGTCTATTGAACTCGTTTTTAGATAAGTAATTATAAGGAAGAATACCGATAAAAGGTGTAGTTCACGATATTTAGGTACCTACGAATTGAAATATAAATATTTTAATACAGTGTTGTCAATCTAGTATGAATCGAACAAGTAAACCTAAGTAGGGGTTTCTGTGTCGTCTGTTGTACTGCATTAAATTAAAAAAAAATTGAATTATATTTAATTGAATTATTCAGTATAAATATAAAAATTATATATAACTATCTGATCCGGATAAACGTTGTTTTGCCATTAAAATACTTAAAAATAGGTTGTAGTATTTTTAGTGCGACATAAAAAAATGTCTCTAGATAATAAATAGACTTAGGCCGATTTTCATACCTACTGAATATATGATCACAAAATGTCATGAGAGTCGATAAAGTTAGATATAAATGCATTTGGTAAACATTATATTGGTACTTTAACTTTAAAGAGAATGTTAAGATTATTTGACAATATTATATTACGTTTTATGTTTCTTGTAATGTTTTAATAACTTATCATTTGTTGTTACATTTATTAATATAATAATTGTACTTATGATTAATCCTGTCTAATCAGAAAGACAATGACTTCGCCCGCCAGCTGACAATATAACTTCTTGTAGACAGATATTGTAATTTATCGCTTCCCTAACATGCTATTAATATTAATTAATTGACGATAGATTTACCAGTCGTAAGTAAACCTGTGACAGAAAAAAGCATACCTAAAATCTATATGCCTCGTAAAACCAAAACAGACTGGGCTCCAAAATGTTGTATCATGTATTATGATTAATTATTTAAAAATAATAAAACTAAATCTTGTAGGAATGTGAAATTTCTGTTAGTACATGCAGTGTTATCTGTTCTTCAGACTTACTAGTTTTTTTTAAAGTAACTAATGTAAATAATACGTTGTCTTTGATTTATCAGTAAAATATAACGCGAGATTATTTTTATTATGTTTTTATAGTAATTATGTTACATACCATTTACCACCAGTAGTTATGAATGATGAGGAAATTGTTGAACAAACAATAAACATTATTAATTAACAGATATTTCAATCATAAATGAATATTTAGTATTAAGTAAGCCCTCCTGTAATAAAATTACTATAGGCAAGTTATACAAAACATTTCCTCAACAACAAAGAATAAATTGACCTAGCCTAACTTCATATTTTATACATAAGACTTTTAAAAAAAATTGATCGACGCAATATTTACAACAAAGAATATTAAGAAAAAATGTCATTTTTGTTTTAAAATAAAACTTTTTAATCGATAAACATTTTAAAACCACCCGACTGCAAAACCTGAACTTTATTTTTCTATACACAGCTAGCAGCAGTATGAGTTCATCAACTCGTGTAAGCATTATATAAAGTATAATTGTTCTAGACAGATAAAATACATGTATAAAGAGTGCGGGAGGAAATAAGCCGGCCGACATGCCACGCAAGCGCAGTGCAGCCAAGAGTTCACACGCGCGGAGAAACCGCGGTGGGCCTCCTCGTGTTCGAGTTCCCCTTCCGCTCCCCGCGCCCCGTCCCCTCACTCCAACCTTCAACAACGCTCGCGGTCGTTCGTATAATGGCATATAGCTATGTAGGTACAGCACTGATATTCTAACGTATTTTAAATTGTTATTAGCTTGAAATTTATAAATAAAATATACATTACAAATAACTAACATTTTTCTTTATTGTGAATTAACAATTGCTAAATAACAAATAATACGTATATTTTTCTTTCGTTCAATCAAACGTTCATATTTCGATTTAGATATTTTCTGTGATTAATAAGAATCGGATATTCATATTTTACCTATACCACTATGGCGCGCATTAAGGTAGTTATTTCAGATAATAATTCAGAGTAATTTGTGTGTAGCGTAGAGGAGAACGGAGGTCGGAGGACACAAATTGAACGCCATCGACACTCTGTGGCTTTGCCGCTTGCGAATTCCGCATTCGGCCGTGGACCGTCAGTCAAACGCGCGCTTGCTTCGTTCAGTTCGGTTGATCAAGTCACAACCTACGCCAACATTGACGCCATTGGACTATACATAATATTATTTATTAAACATTTATTATGATAGGTAAGAGCTTTTTTATAATGTTATTGTTAATAATGCTTTGTAATTTAATTAATTGGTGATTACCTTTTTAAGGTATTAATTTTATGACATAATATTATGTGATAATTCTTATTATTTTTCTTATAATACGTAAGATGTATTATTGTAGTAAAATTATGTATATAAACATAGAATGCATGCAAATTTTGATGATTATTTTTCTGTTCTTGGCTATAATTGTTATATTTGCACCATTTGTGTACTACAAATCCTTAACATTTGTATTTATTATTAATGTTTTATTGTTATAAATGAAATACCAATTCCGGAAAGCCGAAAAACAGGGAAAGTTATAGAACGAGCGCGGGGTGAAGAGGGTGCAATACGCTCGTGGCTGTGGGCATACGAGGTCGCTGGCCCAAACACGTGGAGGCGCACCGCGGTTTCTCCGCGTCGAAACCGCGGTGGGCCTCCACGTGCCGTCAGAGGACATTCACATCGCTTTATTACGATCGCCCCTCGCCACCTCCCTCAGGGCCCGCACTTGTGCATCCTGATATTCTTGATTGCGTATACTATCTATAATCAACACTATATATTTTTAATTCTATATTTTTTACATATTCTACGTTTAAAGTATCTTAAACATGAGTGAGGAATATACATTAAAACAGTGTCTTTATTCTATAGGTGAAGAAGAACGCGTCCACCAGTGCCGAGAATGTGGTCTGATACTCTCAACACGGAGTGCCTTGACCGCTCACACGCGCTCGCATCGCGCTGCAGCCGATGCCCACCGATGCGATGTCTGTCACAAAACATTCGCGGTACCTGCTCGCCTGGTACGCCACTATCGCACACATACGGGCGAACGACCGTTTGAGTGCGAGTATTGCCATAAGATGTTCAGCGTAAAGGAGAATCTTCAGGTGCACCGTCGGATCCATACAAAAGAGCGACCCTACAGATGCGGCGTATGTGGGGCTGCTTTTGAACATTCCGGAAAATTACACCGCCACGCTCGGATACATACCGGAGAGCGGCCTCATGCCTGCCCGCATTGCCATAAGACTTTCATCCAATCCGGCCAATTAGTCATTCATTTACGGACACATACAGGTGAAAAACCTTATAGGTGCCCGGCGCCTGGGTGTGGCAAGGGGTTTACTTGTTCGAAACAGTTAAAGGTCCATTCGCGAACTCATACTGGCGAAAGACCCTACACATGCGAGATATGTTTGCGTGACTTTGGATATAATCACGTACTCAAACTTCACCGCTTCCAGCATTTCGGTGAGAGGTGCTACCGTTGTACCGTCTGTGACGGGACTTTTAATACCAAGAAACAAATGGAAGCTCACATCTATAAAGAACATGGCGCCGACTCCTCGCAAGGTCAACAGGCGCCACTTCCTACCCCTGTTGTTAACAGGAATATGATGTGTGATATTGTTGAAGCAGCTTTACAGCAGCTCCCACCCACACCGCCTTGTTCCCCGCCGTCTCCCCAAGCCTCTGCACCTGCAGCGAATGAGACGAAGCCTTCAATTACTTTAACATCCCTTTCCCCAACGCCATCACCTTCGCCGCCAGCGCCCCTAGATTATCAACAATACATATTAGCACCATCTAGTCTTCCTCCAAGGAAACGAAAGTTTATTCCTCACAATATACAAGATATTCCTGCGCCAGTACGCCACACGTCTGTTATACAATTCGCGCCCGCTGCCGCGGAGACGTCATAGCGATATTTATACTATTTATAAAATAACATAGTTCAATAATGCTTACTGTAATATTCAAAGGCTGTTTTTTGACTGCGTGGTTTTTAGTATTAGGTGTAAGTTGCATGAGGGCATAGAGTTTTTAAGATGGTCTCCTATAGCATAATAAATAGCATAATTAATAATTTATGTCATAATATTTTTCTTTTGACTTTTATTTATTTTAAAATGCATTTGTCGTGTCGTTTATGTGTTTAATTTTGGAGTTTAGAAACACTTTATTGTTTTATTTCGGATGGTGTATTGTTTGCAATTGTCAAAACATCAAAGCATAATAATTTTCTTATTAGTGTGTATGTGCTATTTAGACGTAAGTTAATTATAATCCTATAGTATTTCAGTAAGTAGTTAAGTATGTCACATGTTTGTAAAAATAAAACATTACTCAATTACCTTTTTTTATTATTTCAGAAAGGTTAAGATAGTAGGGAATGAAAGATAAAAACAGAGCATACACATTTTGTTGATTCATATTCCGACTGAACTTAACAGATTATGACACACCTTTCAAGTTTAAATTGTCATTAGCCAGTGCTCTCAAATTTAGGCTAGATCGTAATTTTTAATCATTTGTGCAATATACATGTCATCTCATCAGAAAATAAAAAACCTATGTTAAAGGTTTTTTTATATATACAATGTAGGTGGTCAATGGTATGGAGAATTTAAACGTAGCATATATTTTTTTGTAACGTCTGCAGTCCAAGAGTATTTCCAAGTTTTAGCTTTGATGCAGTATAGTTACAGCAATTGCAGTAGGATACACAAATATACAACTTACTTTGGTTTTCGAGAGATGCAATTATTTATCAAATATATTTAAACAATAATGTCTTTTATTTATATACACTTTATTGAACTTGAACAGTAGAAGTAAATGACGTATATATGTTAATAGATGTTAGTACACATAAGAGCAGCGGGCGGCCTTATCGCAAATAAGCGATCTCATCCAGACAATCCACCTTTATCTCATCGTTCTTGTAGTTTTCATACGTTTTATAACGAATTTCCTTAAAACTTTTTTATAATATGTATAATTAATTAAAAATTTTACGATGTCATAAACTCTTTAAATTGTGGAAAATAGAACCTACGATACCAGGTTAAGTACTCGGAGTCTGCAAAACTCATAATTTAATTCTAAAATAAAAAAAAATGGTCTTGGTTTCTAACGGTTACATGTTTTTTAGAAGACGAATCTCGCTATGAGGCGTAAATATATAAAGGGGTTTACTAAAGGTTAGTGTTATCAGTTTTGTTATAAAAATTACCCAGTAATAATAAGTAAGTTCGATTATAGCGAATAAAAAAAATATTATAGACTTGAAGTCTACATCGTCATTAATAGTTACGTTTTTAAATGGATTTGCGTTTCAATTACTTACTGCCTGTAGAGTAAGCAAACTAACTTCTTATCCATAATATTACTCATTATTATTGGAATAAAAATATATATTATTAGGCTTTCGTCAAGATGAAAAAATAAAAGAAAACCTCCATAATTTGGGTGTTCATAAAAAAAACACAAAAGAGATATCATATTTAGCATTAGCTTTATTACATAATAATAAAGCTAATGCCTACAGGATATTTGAAAAAAAATATGATATCTCTTTTGTGTTTTTTTTTGAACACCCAAATTATGGAGGTTTTTAATTTAAAATAAAACATTTTTTTACAAAGCTTAAATATCTTTCCCCAATTTGTGAGCACGAAAGTTTACTAGCAACACTGAAACAACGATCAGTGTTGTTTCAAAGATAAGTTGTTTAACCAAAATAAAGGTTCTTAAAAACAAATAAAAAGCTACGTTTTTTTTAAATATCTTTTTTATTTTACTTATTCTTAAGGACCACAGATAGATAAGAATGAATCTTATCAAGATGACATTTAACCTATCAAAATTTGATTTGACAGTTACAATGTACAATCTATGAATATTTGTTGTTGTAGTTTGTTAGAAACCGGGAAAGTTTTGTGTTTATTTTAAATCCCAGATTGTTTAAATAATCAACCACAAAAATGGTAAGTTTGTATGTGTTTTCACATACCAATAAAATATTAGGTTTAATTATTAAATTATTTTAAAGCTAACTTTTAATATTGTTGTTTGTTTTCAGACTATAGGAAAAAACAATAAAATGCAACAGCATATTAATTATAGAGTGAGAGTAATATTACAAGACTCACGTACATTTATAGGGACCTTTAAAGCATTTGATAAGCACATGAATTTGATATTAGGGGACTGCGAAGAATTTAGAAAAATTAAATCTAAAAATGCTAAAACTGCAGACCGAGAAGAAAAACGGACGCTCGGTTTTGTTCTATTAAGAGGAGAAAACATAGTTTCGTTGACTATAGAAGGCCCACCTCCTCCTGAAGAAGGTTTGCCAAGAGTACCGTTACCTGGTGCTATGGGAGGTCCGGGAGCCGGTAGAGTTGCCGGACGAGGCGCTGGTTTTGGAGGGCCGCCGCCAGGGCTTCAAGGGCCAGCGAGGGGTGTCGGTGGACCTTCTCAACAACATATGGCCCCTGGTGGTAGAGGTCAAATGTCAGCACCTCCTCAAATGAGAGGTGGTCCAATGATGGGTGGTCCACCACCTGGAATGATGGGTGCACCTCCTGGAATGGGTCGAGGAGGACCTAGCCGTGGACCACCTGGCATGCGCCGTTATTAGAATTAAGAGAATCAGTAATTTAAATACTTACAGTGATAGATTGATTGAAGTTAATTAAGAAAATATTTTTTTCAAGTGAATGTGCAGTGCTTTGTGTTAAGTGACTTGTGTGTAACCAAAAGTAACATTAAATAAATCACTAAGTATACCAATTTATTTTTCATAACAAAGTCAGTCAATACCAATTAAAGTTATAATAAAAAAGTTTTTATTAATTGTTAAGTGCATCAAATTCTGCTCTTTAATTAAAAAAAATATTCCACTATAATTTTTATTAATTCAGTCTAATTTTACTTAATACAAGGCTTCATCACAAGGCTATAACATAAAAATGTATGTAATAATGTTTGTATTTACAGTACAATTGAAAATGTTTTGAATATAATATAAAAGCACAACAATTTAGTTATTTCACTCACAATAGGCCAAATGCAATGAGAAAAATTTCTTGTATTTTAATTTATACATAATGATCCTTAACAAAAAAAATGACAGTTGGAATGTAATGACATAGTCAAACTAGTTAAAATTTATACAAAAGTATTAAAAATAATATCACAATAGGAAGTACAATAATTGATGTCAATAATAAAAAATTCATACACAAAAGATTGAGACACAACAGTAAAGTCCTAACAAACTAATGCTTTCTTGTTTTATAACCAATAATCACGAGGATAAGTTTTCATTTGTATGTAAATATTGAAAGGGGAAATATACTTACATCTAATTTTGTAATTAACAAATTATAAAGGTATCTTTTTTATTGTTATGGTACCTGTGTGCCTATAATATTAAGACTAGAAAACTACCATTAGTTGAATAATTGAGATAATATAGCCATTATCTTATTTAAATATTGTAAAATTATAGGAATTTCCCATTTTTCATTTCAGTGATAATTAAATTAGCTTTACCTTGATTTTGTTAATAAGTGAATTTAACATTTCCACGGGAAGCAAGCAGGCGTAAGCACTGTGTAGGTAAAATAAAAAATTCATTATTCTATTCTAAATAATGTTGAGCATATCACTTGCTCACTTTCAAGTGGTCACATCACCCGTCTTTTGCGATTGTTGCTTTAGATACATGGCGTACATTTGCCTCGCTTGATTTAATACCCTGTTAACATTATGTTTTCTCACCATCTTATCAAAATGCATTGCTAATTCATTATAGTCCATATGATTTCTCATTACATAATCCCTATGTTGTAATAATACTGTTAGACATAAATACATAAGGAATGGATTCCCACCACCAAACACCGAGGGAGAAGGAAGATTGTTTATACTGCTTTTAGTTGAACTATCTCCAATGTTTGGGACTGGGTTTTTCATTGGTGGTTTGAAAACATCATACTTTCTCTGAAAATTATTTATAGTAGACGAAACATTGTGTAAATTAGTTTGTCTAGCATTAAGTATAGATTCACAGTTACGTTTCGCATTCTCCAATTCCTGTGACATATTTGAAAAATACTTATTTGATTTTAAATTAACATCTCGATTTGTCTGTGAAGTTTGTATGGATTCCACAGGATCTGAACTTTCAGACTCGCTTGATTGACCATTTGAATTTTTTGATTGACTTAAATCTTGAGGTTCCAATGAATTATTTTTTCTGAGTAATCTAATAGGTGTAATAGATTTTTTTCCTGAATGTTCTTCAAATATCTCTCCTGTGTCACCGTCAAAGTCGAGATCCGCTTGTTCATCGGGTGTTTGAGGGCAACTTGCTGTTATTCTCGTTGTTGACATGTTTCTGTGAAGTGGATTTTCCCAAAGGTAAATATCCTCTACACTTCGTGCATTCATTTTTGTGGCACCAATGAGTGGTGACTTTTTTAATGTCTCAACTGTTTCTGTCACTTCAACATGGACTTCTAGATTATGCGTGGTTCTATCATTCAGTTCAGAATGTAATTTTGATGGTTTTTCATCTGTGCTAGTTGACTCCGATGGAGAGTCACAGACCATACTACACCTATTTACATATGACGGACCAAATACTTGTCTATCCAAATGCTCCAATTCAAGCCGTAACTCTCTAGTCATAGAAGTTGTCATAGGATAATATTCCTGAGAATCGTCCGGGCTACTTCCATCATTAATTTCCAAACTTATTTTCGAAGTTGTATGATTTTTTATTCTGGCTGTGAGATTGTCGTAGGCATGTAATGTGTTTGTTAATGTGATTTTAGGGCAATGTCTGATGTCACTTTTTTCCAGCTGTGTGCTGCAATCTGGTTTTATATTGCCCATTTTAGCGCCAGTTGCAAAGTTTAAAAATTCATTAAGATTTTTTATCATTTTAATTTTGGGTTTATTGTCACCATCATCCCCAAAGGAGGTTTCAAATTTGTCAATAGATGAGAAAAATTTACTATTTTGTTCCGATATTTTATCTCTTAACAGTCGTATTTGGCTGCCTAGCGGTGTTTCTTTAGATATTCTGGTTTCATCAGGTTTTGATGTCCCATTTAATAAATTTCCCTTATTTGACAATTCCGCTTGTGTTTCCTGTGTATCACCATCAGTTTTTACATCTTCAGGCACACTCGTCATGCTAGGCTTTGAACTACTAGCTTCTTTCATCGATAAGTTTTCTTTGATCCTTTCTGGTGATTTTTCTTCTTGATTAGCTTTTCGTATATGTAATTTGGCGTCGTCGAGACTTTGAAAACCCTTTGTATGTTTTAATAATGCGTTGTTTAGTGCTTTTCTTACAGCACTTTCATCTAAACTAAGATTTGTAGGTTTAGTTGTTGAGAGTTTGGGTGCTTTCACATTTGCTAAACTAAAACTCGAGCTCTGCCGTCTGATGGCACAAACTTTTGTGTAAGCATTCTCTCTCGGGGCTTTGAGCAAGGGGCTTGCAGGTGGTGGTGCAATTGTCACCTCAAATGATGGGTCGAAATCTTTTTCCATTAGAGATAATTCGGCGTTAGGCAATTTTTGTGGCAAAGAAGCCCACAACACTTCTAACATTCGCAAAGCGTCATCAAATGCAAATTCACGTTTCATTTCCAACAGCAACCATCTATAGCAAAACAAGAGATCGTCAGCCTGTTGGAATTTTAAATAATTGTAAAAATCTACATCGTACACTTGAAGGGACTCAGACAGGTGGCTGAATTTTAATGTCATAGCTTCACCGTCTAATAGAAAGTTTGGATATAATCTTGTCATGAGGGCACAAAGGCAAATGTATGCATGCGCTTCGTCACCCATTGTTACAAGCAGTGGTGATGCTAAATCTGACATTCCTTGACAGTAACTGACAGTTGGGTGGTACAGGGCATATCTGTAAAAAAACACAACTGTTTAATAATAGTATAAGATTGTATGTCAGCATTCACAATCATATTTTGGAGCCCGTTTTGGAGGAGTAAAGGAATGAATATTGTGACACGAGAATTTTGTATATTAGATTACTACAGTATAAGAGAGTCAGTAAAATTTATGTTTTGTTGTCTTCAAAATAATATATATGACAATGTGCCAATGGGAAAATGGCCACCCACTTGAGCTTCTAAGGCATTAGTTGCAATCGTTCACCATTAATTTACAATGAAAAAAGAAACCGCCAGATGGCGCGGATTTAATTTACATCAGTTTGAATGCGCGTTGTTAATATAAATATGTAAAAGTATTTCAGTATTTTCACACAAGTTGTTTATGAATAAGTAAGTTAGTGATAAACCGAAGTTTTATGTATATGCTTACGTTGTTAAAATATTAAAGAGTGATGCAATATTTTGGTTGTCATCACTTCCAGCATAAAAATTATGATGTCTATCAGTTCGGAGTACATCCTTCCGGACCATACTAGTTACATATGCTAAATCAGCATCAACCTGAAATTTTTTAAAAGAAATATTTCATTTACAATTATGATGAATAAACCAGTTGACATGAAACAAGCAAAATGTTTCTTTTAGATTATCAAATCAAATGTGTAATATTCGAGCAACTTGTGTACAATCAACTGCAATTTATTTCCTTTATCTCTAAAGAAATAATATACCTAATATATCGTTAAAAAATAAGAAAACTTTTGAGTTAAATATTTGAAATCTAAAGATTTTACTTGCCTTTCCCTTTTGTATACAGTCTTTCCATTTTTCCCTTAGTGTATAATATTCATTTGCCTTCTTTTTGATATAATCCATCCTCTCTTTTCCTGTCATACCTTCAGGATAAACATTAAGTATATGCTTCCACACCACCTTCCTAATAAATGTAAAATAACATTTTTAAATGTTTCTCTTTTGATTACATTAAATAGTAATTGTTTTAGCAAAACATTGAGACCCGATTGCAATTTGAAATAGAAATAAGTAAAATTTTGACAAACAAACAAACAAGTTAAACTACAAACAGTAAAGTTAAAATATATAATTTATTTTTTTATTTATTTAATAAGGCACACCAACAACACACATACAAACATAACCCGAACAAAATTACAAAAAAAACACACACAAGGCATGTATGTGTGTATGCAAGGCATGTACAGGTATACAATTAAAAAAAAAAACAACTAAACAATCATATATAAAATTAAAAGCTTAAGAAATCATTGTAATGTACTGATATATTTCTAAAACTAGTTATGAGAAGCAACAGGAAACAGAATTTTTCTTTGATTTATTTTTTATTATCAAAACTTGTGGCTAATTCTCTTTATTCTAAATAAAAGTTAGTAAATTACCTTAGACTTGGTTCAATGCCCCCACAGTAAATAACCTCCCTTAATTTACTTGTATTGTTAATTTGCCCAACTGCATCAAGAAATGATCTGAATTCCACGTCATTTAAGGGTGCCCTAGGTGGTGTATTTGGATCTTCATACAAATTTAAAGCTCTTGATACCAAATTAAATGTTTTTTCTACCTGCATTTATTAAAAATATTAACTGTAAGTGATGGCAAAATTTATTCAACAATTCGACTACCCTGTGAAGGTTGAGGTCTTTCCTAAATTGGCAACATGTTGGAACCACGATAATAAAGATATTCATTATGTAATTATGGATATAGAATCTCAAATATTCGTGAAACTGAATATAACTCTTCTTTGTCATCTTACCTGATTCATAAACATTCCTTGAAAACCTGTTTGAGTGTCAGGTTTATCTGTTTGGACAACACTTGGTTGAACTATAGTTGGCTCTCTGTTTGTTTGACTTATAGATCCAGAGGATAGCACTGGTGGCTCCCAATCCTCGGAAGCTTCTGCAAAGGGCTTCATATCTACTTTTAATTGAACACATGGTTCGGTTTTTTGTGTAACAGCTGTATTGTGTGCTCTGAAAATGGTATAAAGACAATAACAAAATATTGATCATTTTTAGTGCATTATATATTAGTAATTAATGATATGATATCAGTGAGTTTTATAAAAATATTACAATAAAGTTTCTTCACATTAAAACAAAATTACTTGAGAAATGCGGCATCCAAATCCCAATCAGAGAGTAATGGTATATAAATATCTTGACCAATGTCATCTATTGTCCTATAAGTTAATGTAAAATCAGACTTAATATCAAATGCTTTGATCAAAATACTCTGTAAAACTTCTAGGGAAGTTATTTGAGGATCAACTGAAAACTTTCGCAATTCAGGCTGGAGTTTTCCTTCACATTTCTGAAAAACACATAATGTATTTTAGTAACAGTAACTGACAAATCCTTTTATAATTTCTCTAACTTATATGAAATTATCAGTGAAAAATCAATTATTTTGGCCAAACATTACGGACTTCTATGTTACCTTAACTTTCACACGGACTGCTTCTTTGCTATAGCCGAACATTGTAACAATAAATACATTAGGATTGTAAATAATTAAAGCAGCGAAAGCTTTAACAGAAAGATCAGCATTCTTTCTTAATTATTGCACTTTTATCATATTTAAATAATACGTTATGAAATTAGAAAATAATATTAGTATTCTGTTATGTATTTCGAAACAGTATTGACTATTGAGTTAACATTTAATTACTACAAAATACAATTTAATAATATTGAATATTAGTGCCCACAGAGTATACTAAGTGTTTCTAGACAGTAGACTGTCGTTTGTATTATTCGTATATAGAAGTATCTGTGGATGCAACGATACAAATTTTGAAAGTTCTTACTAATGTGGTTAGCTCTGTTCAAAAAGATTTATGATTTTCTATAAATCTTTTTGAACAGAGCTAGTTTTAAAAAAGCGAAACCTAGTTTAACCTTAGTTTTTAAAAATAATTTATGAATAATATGGTTTGATTTGTGTTAGCTTGTTTGAAAATAAAATCGTATGAACCTGTCTCAGCAGTTGATCACACATTATTAGCAGTTTAGCACAAATGGATTTTTGACATTTAATAACTCTGGTCACTGGTCTATACTCTGTAGTTCGTACTTACTGGTTAGTAGTTACTAGTTACAAGTTATAACTTAGTAAAGTTATCTGAAGCTTTGAAACTGTAATAATTGTGATTAAATTAAATATTGTATGACAATAATAGTTTCCCTTTTAGTAACATAGTTTATTTGTTAAAAGTTGAACGCAATATAATACAGGGAAAGTTTTTATTTCTTCTACGGTGCAAATTATTTAGGAGATATGACTAGTACAAATACTGTGCCACACGTTGATCGAGAGCTAGATTTATCAAATACAGGCCGTGGTGTATGGCTAGTGAAAGTGCCAAAATATATAGCAACAAAATGGGATAAAGCTTCTGGCGATATTGAAGTCGGAAAATTAAAAATATCCCGTGTAGCTCGTCAGAAGCCTCAGGTTCAGCTATCGTTGTCAGAGAGTGTACTATGTCTTAAGGACCCCGGAGAGCAGAGTATACCCAAAGAACATCGCCTGGATGTCTCAAATGTGACGCGACAATCTTTAGGGGTTTTTTCTCATTTAGTGCGTAAGTAATAGGAGACATATTTACTTTCATAACACTACTTATAATAAACAAATTATTTATACTATTTCTTATTTAATGATATCATTATTTTTTTTGTCATATTTGCAGCGAATCAATCTGATTCTGTGGTACCCGAATCAGAAAAGTTGTATATGGAAGGAAGAATTGTACAGAAGTTAGAATGTAAACCATTTGCTGATTCAATATACTATAAACTTAAGTCAGAATCAATTAGAAAAGCTTCAATGCCTCAAAGACAAGTTCAGCAGTTAGACAAAATTGTTCAAAACTTTAAACCAGTATCAGATCATAAACACAATGTAAGTACAACTTTTGAATACATATATCTATAATGGGTGTGTTTTAGGTATAGAACTTTTTGGGCATTACTTTTCAAGATGGCAACAGATTTAACAAAAGTTATTTTTTCTTAGTTTGGTATAGCAATTCATTATGAGTAAACTCACGACTGAACTATGCTCGCAAATTGAACTGAACTATGCACTACATCCTTTTTATTTTATTATAAAAATAAAATGGATGTATAATAATAATAATGTTTTAAATGATGAACCACATTTACTCTAACTAATAACCCGCATCCCCAGACTCCATACAGAAGAAATATATACAAAATATCTATAATGCAAATCTACAACAGATAATTATTGATTGGATACTTTCTACTTTAACTTTTTATGGTTTCCAATGGCAGCTCTTAGCTAATACTTTATGAAATACTACAATTATATATTTAAAAAGGCACACCAACAACACACATACAAACATATCCCGAACAAAATTACAAAAAAAACACACACAAGGCATGTATGTGCATAAATTATAGGGATGCACAGCATTACAGGTATACAATTAAAAAAAAACAACTAAACTATATGATTATTTATAAAACAAAAAAATCTCTACACACACAGTGTATGTTATTAGGTGTTATAGATAATGGCTGCTAGTTAATGCCCTACGTGGGTCTTCTCCAATATCCCAATAAATAACTACACTAAATACATATTTGTATATGTATTTTCAGAGAGAATATCGAGAACAGAAGAAAGCAGAAGGCAAGAAAGCACGTGATGATAAAGAGGCTGTGCTTAATGTATTGTTTGCTGCATTTGAGAAACATCAATATTACAACATTAAGGATTTACAAAAGGTAAAATTTATATCAAAAACTGCAGTTAAATTTATTAATTTTTGACTCCAAAAATTTCTCCTACAATTACTTTACAAGATGTTGAAACAAATGTTAAAATATTTTTCAGATAACCAGACAACCAATTGTATACTTGAAGGAGATTTTGAAAGAAGTATGTAATTATAACCTAAAGAATCCGCACAAAAATATGTGGGAACTGAAGCCCGAGTATAGGCATTATAAGCAGGACGTCCCTGTTGAAACAAAGGATGACAAGAACAGCTCAGATAGTGATTAAATATTTGAATACAAAATGATAATTTAGTGTTTTTTTTATTATAGACCCCCACCCCCTCTTTTAAATAAATAAGGGTGACCAATGTTTTATCAATAAAACATCCTATTAGTTGGCCAACTTTATTTCACATCAAGATATAATTTGAAATTTCAAAACATGGAAGGAAGTTAACGCTAATATTAAACATTTGAGTAGTAACATTGATATTTTAACTATGATTTATTAAATTCCGGTTGCACATTTAACCGATAGCGTCATATTTCGTTCGTCGTATGTAGTTACCAAGGCAACAGGATATTGAAGCGCCGGCGAGTGGTAAAATCGATGTCGCAATCGCGACCGCAATGATCCAATCCATGTTGTCCTTTATGTTCAGGTAAATCACTGAGTAGCATCCCTAAATAGTAGAAATTTATTATAATTCAATAGATAATTCAGTTGGTTGAATGGTCACCATTTTGGTCCGACCAAACAACAGGAGATTCGATTCCCGGTTAACAATTGTATGTTGTATATATTTACTGGTCTGACTTGGAGTGAGCTTAGACGAAAGGCCACAGACAGAGCAGAATGGGGTAGGGTCATATCTGCCCTATGCTCCGACGTGGGGCCTTAGGTTTCTAGTATATGTTTATTGGTCTCGATCTTTAGATGTTTGATTAATATAAATGGGTTGCCTTGGGTTTTAATAAGAGAACATTTCCTTAGGTGGTGAGTTAAAATTAATTAAAAATATTGATTACCCGTTGGTAGACGTCGTTGTAGTTAGCGGTGACACAGTGTGTGGTGTCAATGCAGCAGGATGTCGGAATCACGCGTTGAGGAGAAAACATTATCCAGTCAGTGTAGTTGTGGACGCCGCAGCATTCCATCTTAAAAATCAAATACAATTTAAGGAATTGCCGTTGACCCACCAACAGCTAACATGTCTCTCATGATATCTTTCTTACCGCGGATTGAGCAAAATCGAAGTTTAACTTGTTCGGGTCGTAGTTCTTTAATGTTTGAGTAAGTCCTTCGTACAATCCTTGGGCGAAACTGTCTCTGAAACAAACTACTGAAGCACTCAGGCCAACCTCCATCATGAAGATGCATATCAACAAAGCGCCGTACTGCAAAATAAATTGATATGAATACTGAAATATTCAGTAATAAAATTTATCAAATGTAAAATTCAAAAAAAATCTTACGATGTACAGAAGAACTGGTTGTCCTTTTACAATGCAAGAGAAGGCTACTGAGCTTGTCATGACCATTAGTGTAGATATCCCTATGATTACATGAGGAGCTGCACCAGTAAATTCTGGTGAGAGATCCATGTATTGATAAAGGTCAAACTCCGCCCAGAGTCCAACGATAAGTATAAATATTCCCGTGATCTAAGCATAGATTGAATAATATAAGTAATTCCTTTTATATATATTTAAATGTTTTAATATAAAAAATGCACTCACCCAAAATACTAAATTAAATGAAAACAGAAGAGATTTCATGCAGGCGATAAACGCCAGGTTTCGGAATTCCGTCCCCATTATAGCCTTTATTCTTTCACCTTTATAACTTTTAGGGCATATGTTATATGTGAGCCTTGAGCTTTCACCTCGAGCCGTTTTCCTGGGGATTGCGCGCGCTGTTGCATTACGCATGCGCCAAATAATCGGCGTCTGTTGTTTGTAAATAAAAATGCACTAATACTGTGCAACGCCTAGCGTTCCTATAGATACAATATAACAGCTCTCAATTGATTTGATGTTTCGTATATTTATAATCATTTTCCAAGTATTCAATTATGATTAAAGAAACAAATGTTCTGAATTTGATACACATATTTTCACTTAATAGGTAATTAAGCGTTCTAAATTGAAAAATCTAAATAATCTTACGGTATTTGAAAAAAAAACCATAACAAATTTGCTCTAAATTTTGGCACGTAAGCACACATGTGAAGACAAACGCGTATGGGCCCAATGCCTCATTACTTATATTTTAAAACTATTAGGGCTAATAAACTTAAAATATAATTTAATAAGATAAAGGCCTTTAATTATTACATTATTTTTTTACGAAATTACGCACCTTAATTAGCCGTAAATATAAATAAAATTATTTCATATATAGATGTCATTAAATGAGTTTTAATATGTCAAAGTGAAGAGAATTCATCGTAATTCAAAACTAGGCTCGTGTCTTTCGCCAAACTTTTCAACTTAGTGCTTACAGGTTGTTATGCTTAGAAGCTTATGCGTTAGTCAAACTCTGACTGCGGTAAGGCAATCGTGTGCCGCTCTCTTTTCAACGCGCGTTTTCTATTTGTAAAAAAATAAATCATTATGAGTTTGTGCGCGAGTTTATTTCTTTGGATAATTATTCAAATCACATTCGTGTCCCCGATTGAGGAAATTGGTGCTGATGATGGTAAGGACTACTATTAATTATGCCATTTAAATTATACGAGAAATATATAAAATATCATAACACTATTTAGAATTGTGTTAAAAATAAAATAGTTTTGGGATTTTTTAAAATAATTAACCCATTTCACACATTTATTTAAATGCGCATTAAAGCCACTGTGTATAAAATTTAAGTTAATGAAAATAATTTGTTGTACGATCATTATTTTCATCAATCAAAATGTAAACTTTAAAAATGAAGTTTGCAGTATTTTACTTGTTTGGATATTTTATCATATATATTGTTAGTTTTATTATTATTTTTGTGTGACAAAGAGTATTATTATTCTTATAGCCAAATGTTATTGTGTCGTGTATTAGGTGGAACTAAAAAAAGCTTTATTAAAGAAATAATCTATATGAAGCGATAAACTAAATGATATAATTGACAGAGTTGATGAGACATAATCATCAATTGACCTTCATAATAAAGGTGTAATGGTAATGATCCATTAATATAATAAACTTTCGACGAACATCATTCACTCTTTAGAATTTAACATAATAAAAACTTAACAAGTATAGCTATTGTTATTCTTTTTAGACAACACAAAGAGATTTATAGTGCTTAAAGCCGGGTTCGTTTAAAAATAATTTACTAATGCGGAGCATTAAAATGTCTTTTGCCATTTATCATAACATTAAAAACAGTCTTATTTGTTGAACTTCAATAATTTTATAGAATAACACAAATAATTATACAAAATATTAATTGTAATCTTTTATGTATCCAATCCTTATGCCTTCAATGAGAAGCTAACTATTACCCTGCGCATTCAATATAGTTTTTAGTGGCTCTCCTCTCCCTTATGGGAAGTGTCTTTGTTCAGTACTGGGATCATTTCCAAAAAAAAATCAACCAAGCCGAGTTTCTTGCCTGCTTCTTCTCAGTTTGGTCGCGGACGAACAGGCGTAGAATCACTTAGAGTTAAGACGATTCAAAATGGTAATATGTACCTAATTAATAAAGATATTTTGATTTTTACTTTTCTCATCTGTAGTTTCTTTCTTCTGCCTATTCTGTCTGTCGCAACCTTTAAATAATTGGCTACTTCAGCACATAATTACACTTCATTTGACCTCTTCTAAATGCATCTGAAATAATACATACTATAACAATTAATGGTTAATATATATAATTAAGGTAATTGTTATTTAAAGCCATAAAGACTTTTAGATTCGTATTTCCCGCCTACTAGGTATTAAGAAAGCACCCCCCAACGCACCCCTCACCCCTTAATAGTGAACCGAGAGGCTGACAATTGACATTTCGTTAGATAGACAAACTTTACTATATTAATACAATACTAGGTAATCGTAACTGAGGTTTATCCTTTATATAATCTCCAAACTACCACGTTATTATTGTCATCAAAAAATATCAAATGTCAAATACTAAGCGTTTACATACACGAATACGAGTATTGTATATGTAAACGCCTAGTCGTACAGTATATGTATAATTCGGTTTATGCGTAATGAGGACGGATGTGACAGGTAGGTTTTACTCTCGCGAGAAAAATCAAGTACGTACAGGCCCACTCGTAGTCCTAGGAATATAAAATTTCATCGTCTGCATTGACTAAAATTATTTTCTTTGCATTTATGGTATATGGAATATTTCGACCAGACTTCTAGTCCCCATGACGGACTGTGGAACAAAGGGTTCCTAGTTCTACTCCCGGTACGACAATTGATGTATGTACTTGTTATCTATGATTATAAAAAGTACATGAACTTAAACGGAAGCTATACCGTTTACCTTAAGTTTATCTTATTACATGTGAAATGAGTTCCATATTTAAAATAATATATATCTACTCTTTAGTGTGTCATAACACTCCGGTGGACTATACCGTTGACAGCGGCTTTATAATAAAAATAATTTGATTTCATAAGAAAAAAAAGAAGTTATACTCCATTAGTTATAGTATAATAGTTTCCAAAAAATAAAATCATATAAATTCCCGTGACTATAGGTTAAAAAATAACGCAATGTCACGATTCCTGTTCCGCTTCTTACCAACAATGTAATCGCTGGAACAGTTTTCCGTAACGAGTACATCTGATGTCTTTTTGATCATTAAGATGTGCAGGGCACAGTAACTGGCCGTGCTAACGATCGCAACGGGAGCTTTGGCAAACCTAACTGTTATTGTGAAACGAATAAATCAATCAGAAATTGCAACTATTGTTATTTCCCGATTTGCATTTTAGATTGACCTCGATTTCCATGTTGCCATGGTGACCATTTTTAACCGAAACAAAAGCTAGGTATTACCTGAATGTTATATAGTTTTTTTTGTTGATTTATTTAGTTTAATAATAGTATAATAAATATAACGGATGAATATGTAAAGTTCGTAATGCAAACAAATACGATTTTAACTTTTATTCCTGTTTTATAATCAGTTTATATTGTATTAAAAACATTCGTAAAAACCGTTATTGTGGTTACAATCATATAATCGAAATCAGCGTCTTGCTAGTCCGTCGCACGGTGTTTCATCTAGTACAAGCTAGAGCATCGCTAACGCATTAAGGGTCTACCGCAAGCAGAACCTCTGTGGCTAATAATATTATGATTACGGGTGGACGAAACATTTTTTTTTATCTCTATTATGAGATAAACATTTTATTTGTAACAAAACAAAATGCGTAGTAGATAAAAAAGCTTAAAAATACGCTAGCTCCTTAGCTCATCCTTCCAAACTGAATTTTAACAGGTCGTCCGTGAATATGTATGAGTGAGTATGAATTGTTTCGATATAATTTAAGGAGAGTAGGACGAAGATAACGAGCCAGCATATACCTAATATCCGATACAGTTCACCCAGTTATACATTGATGGATTACATTACCCGTGACCAGTTCTACTTACAATGTTACGCTGTCGTCAAACATGAGATTAACCTACACCTCGAGCTATCGTGTATCAACAGGTCAAATGATTGATCTGATGCTTTCTTATTCTCATGCAAATGACGTTCTTAACATCTCCTTACGGTAGTAATTTCGTTTTTTAGGCAATGTTATATATTTGTGCCCAATTTATAAATTATAGTTTTGAAACGAATGGGAATGTTTCCCATTCGTCGTTCATCGTCGTCGTTCGTTCTTTGGACGGATGGCTGATACCAATACCAATGAAATAATCAGGCTCATTGTAATCTGTGACTACACTCGAAAGTAGCTTTTGTGTAACACTTTGTACCAATTTTGGTCTAAAAAGCATTCCAATTATGCACGTCGCAGTCGCTAGCAGTATGCAAGTTGGCATTATGTATGTCCTAACGGTCTCATACTACGCAAGTGCTAGTCGATGTTAAGTTGAGTACTTAAGTAATTTATTTTTACTTTATTTTGTTAGATTTCGAAAGCATACATAAACTTCTTAAATTCATTTTTACGTTGCTTCAATGAATAAGCGCTCTTATCAGATACATAATTAAACCACATGATTATTTACTCTGCTTAATAGACAAAATAATACAAAAAAATAACAAATCTTAGGGTATTCCCTATCCAGGAATATATTTTGTCGTGGAAATTATTATATATAGCAACACTGGGCTAGAATTGAATTTCATACCGCGTCGTGAGTTGTGTTTGGCGGCTAAACATGTAACGAGACACGGTAGTCCACTTTAGCATGGTATTTAAGCTTATGAAGAAAACGTGTCCATGCCATAACATTTGCTTCACTTTCGTTGTGGTCCATTTGAAATAGGGCGCGTGTGAAACCAAGCTTTCACTTAGCGCGTTTGACAAAGCTCTTAATTACCTGATAATTACATTTAAAAATCGAAAAGTATTTTCTTTTATCGTAGCTAGCTGCAAACATTAAACGCACATAGAAAAACAAGCTGGATTCTATACATGGACTTAAATAGTCTAGAGCAAATGAAACTCGAGTATATAAACCTTACATTCACGCCTATTGAATGGTGTAGTATAAGATATGTACCCAATATATAGTTTCAAAACTGGATATAGGGAGCTGGAAGCCGACTCCCTGCAGGTCACCGACCGGACCTGCAACCGTTTAGGTCAGAGCCGTGATCATCAGATATTTCGATATCTGCTTTGGATACAAACAATTATCTGATGGAAATGCACGATCTGTAACGGATTTTTAACCTTATTAGACTTTATTACTGTAGCCCACGTACGTGCCTTTAAATATAGCGATATTCCAATTTACATTTCCTTATGTATGTTATAACGGTGCTAACTACTCAACATAAAAGCTAAATCTAAATCTTTTTAAGAGTGGGAGTGCCATGCTGTTACCTTAGCGTTTCAGCCGAATGGGCAGGCACGGCCGGAGAAATACCACTCTCTCACAGAAAACCGGCGTGAAGTGATGCAATTGGACTTTGTTCATTTTGTACTCGCGTTTCGTTCGGTGAGTGAGATCTTCCGGTGCCCATCCTTTCCCCTTCCCCGCCCTCTTGTAACCCTCCATTTCCTTTTTTTTTCCTTTCCTCCTCATTCCCTCTCCTTCCCTGTCCCCCCAAACAAATACTTGAATGATGGTGCAAAATAAAAAGAAATTACCCCAGGGGGGTACCACCTGTCGTGGAGAATCCCCTCCTGCGTGTCCACCTAACTGTTTTGTTGTTGGGCCCCCAGGCTGCCCTTCGTATTCTGGGGGGGGGCAATTTTGCGCTCATATCTAAAAACACATCTCATAAATGTCGGGGCAAACAGAGTAAGCATCACTTGGCACCTTCCTCATCGCTTACTGTGGACTTCTGCAATGTGAGGGGGCTTGTTTCGAACTTAAACGCTGTTCACCACCACCTTGAAACAGCTTTGCCGGCCTTACTCTTTCTTACCGAGACACAAATTTCTTCTCCTGGCGACACCTCTTTCCTCTCCTACCCTGGTTATAAATTAGAACATAGATTCTTGCCAAGGGCTGGAGTGTGTGTCTATGTCCGGGATGACATTTGCTCTCGTCGCCTCACGTTTCCTGAAGGAAAAGACCTATCGATTCTTTGGCTCCGCGTAGACTGCGATGACCATCCGCGATTCTACGCATGCCTTTATAGGTCTCATAGCGGTAATGCCGAAATTGACCGACTTGTGGAGCACATACAATCGGCTACAGACTCCTTGATTGCAAATGTTCCTACCGCTGAAGTCGTAGTTCTTGGCGATTTTAACGCCCACCATACCGACTGGCTCGGCTCTACTACCACCGACTATGCGGGAAGAATATTTCACGACTTTGCCTTGGCCTACGACCTGACTCAAATGGTGCCCTCGATCACGAGAATCCCAGATGTCGAAGGTCATAATCCTTCACTGTTGGACCTGCTGCTGACTTCTCACCCGGACGGGTATCATGTATTAGTTGATTCCCCATTAGGATCTTCAGATCACTGCCTTGTTCGGAGTACTATAAGAACAACGCGACTCACTAGACCTCGTTTTGCAGGTTGTCGTCGCGTCTGGCACTATAGGTCAGCAGACTGGGATGGAATGCGCTCCTTTTTTGCTTCCTACCCGTGGGGGCCGATTTGTTTTTCGTCGGATGATCCGAATGCTGCTGCCGACTCTGTCGCTGATGTGGTGCTGCAGGGAATGGAGCTTTTTATTCCTTTCTCTGCTGTGCCCATCGGTGGCAAGTCCCAACCTTGGTTCAGACAGTCTTGCAAAATGGCGGCGCGCCGAAAGCTTGAATGTTATCGTACCTGGGCTCAAGCGGCAGCATCACGTGATGTAAATACCAGCGTTCTTAAAAAAGCATACAACTCGGCCTCTAGGTCCCTCAAAAGTGCCATTGCTAAGGCAAAGTCTATTCACATCAGCAGAATTGGTGATAGGCTGGCTCGGTTCCCTTCTGGGACACGTGCATTCTGGTCTCTTGCCAAGGCTGTTCAAGGTAACTTCTGTAAGCCTTCTCTTCCACCACTACTTGGGGCGAACAACCTGATGGCCAACACCCCGAAAGAGAAAGCCGATCTTTTAGGCTCTCTTTTCGGGTCCAACTCGACGATTGATGACCACGGGAATACTCCACCGACGTTATTGCGGTGTGATACCTCGATGCCCGAAATTGTTTTTCGGCTTCGTGCTGTACGCAAAGCCCTTACTTCCCTGGATATTCATAAGTCGAGTGGACCGGATGGTATTCCTCCAATAGTGCTGCGCACTTGTGCTCCTGAGTTGGCTCCGGTCCTGACGCGTCTTTTCCGGCACTCTTATTCACTCGGCATTGTCCCGAATGCTTGGAAGACCGCCTTGGTTCACCCGATTCCTAAAAAAGGCGAACGCTCTGATCCTTCAAACTACCGCCCAATAGCTGTTACCCCTTTATTTTCTAAGATAATGGAGACTGTTATCAACAGCCAGCTCCTTCGTTACCTAGAGGAATGCCAGCTGATTAGTGACCGTCAATACGGTTTCCGCCGTGGCCGCTCAGCTGGTGATCTTCTAGTTTTCTTAACTCATAAATGGGCAGAAGCTGTTGAGTCTAAAGGGGAAGCACTGGCGGTTAGTCTGGACATAGCAAAGGCCTTTGATCGGGTATGGCACAAGGCGCTTCTCTCAAAACTTCCAGCATATGGGCTTCCCGTGAAGTTATGCGACTGGATCTCCAGTTTTTTGGCCGATCGGAACATCAAGGTCGCTGTCGACGGTGCATGTTCCGACCTCAAATCCATAAACGCTGGAGTTCCCCAAGGCTGTGTACTCTCTCCTACGCTGTTCCTCTTGCATATCAATGATATGTTGCACTTAAGCAGCCTTCATTGTTATGCGGATGACAGTACTGGAGATGCTCTATATCACGGCCGTGCAAATATTTCCCGGGTTGATGTCGAGCAGTGTCGGGACAAACTTGTGTCTGAAGTCGAGACTCTACTGCGTGGAGTCTCGGATTGGGGTCGACTTAACTTAGTCCAATTTAACCCCTCGAAGACCCAGGTTTGCGCGTTTACCGCTAAAAAGAATCTCTTTGTCGTGGCCCCACTATTCGATAACACTCCTCTTAAAGCCTCAGCCAATATTGGAATTCTTGGTGTCGATATATCGAGCGATGTCCAGTTCTGCAATCATTTGGAAGGTAAGGCTAAGTTAGCCTCTAAAAAGCTTGGTGTTCTCAGCAAGGCGCGTCAGTATTTCACATCAGGCCATCGCTTGCAACTCTATAAAGCGCAAATTCGGCCTCATATGGAGTACTGTTCCCACCTCTGGGCGGGGGCGCCCCAATACCAGCTCCTTCCATTTGATCGCATCCAACGCAGAGCGGCTCGTATCGTCGACGACCCCATCCTTTCCAATCGGCTTGATCCTTTGGCTCTGCGTAGAGATGTAGGCTCCCTCTGCATCTTCTACCGCATTTATCATGGGGAGTGCTCTGATGAATTGTTCGGGCTAATACCTGCAGCGGAATTCCATCACCGGACATCAAGGCAGAATACGAAATTCCATCCGTACCACCTTGATGTCTGGCGTTCCACGACTGTGCGTTTTTTAAGGCAGTTTCTGCCGCGCACCACCTCTTTGTGGAACCAACTGCCAGCGCAGGTATTCCCGATCCGCTACGACTTGGGGACCTTCAAAAAAAGAGCGTTCCTCTTTCTTAAAGGCCGGCAACTCACTTGTAAGCCTCCTGGCGTTGCAGGTGTCCATGGGCGGCGGTTGGCACATCACTCGAAGTGACCCGCCTGCTCGTTTGCCTCCTCTCACATAAAAAAAAAAAAAAATCTTTTGACATGACCAGTCAATTTCCCATATTAATTCTAGGACTGATTATTGCAGTGTGAGTTAGCCTGCTTATGCGAAATATAGTATAATAATATAATATGCTCTAATAAAGTGTAATATGTGAATCTTCTATAATATTTGTGTCTATATCTAAGACAAAGACCACTGAGATTTAGTCTCAGTCGGAACGCAAAATTTTTATGCGAAATTTAACCGCATCTCATTGTCGTATTTAATAGATACCTATAACATGTTTCGTCTCAATTTCACCGATTTTTTTTTAAGACTGCTCTCTTTATCAAGGTATGACAAATTGTATAATAGAGCCAATAGCTCAAATTTATATGAATTATAATATCAGACATTAATGATATGCTCTACACATTTACGCAAAACTGATTTTATTAAAAACAATATTTACACCGAAATTTCAGACATATGCTATTTTATGCTGTATATGTTCCAGTGTGTATATGTTTTCAAAACCAAACGCGAATGTTCGGTTGTCCTTTGAGAAGGATGACTTAAAACTAATAATAATTTGATTTATTGACGTATATCTACTTAAGATTAGCAAATAAATTGGAAAAGATAAAAATTGATGATAAATGGGTCACGGTTTCGTGTCTTGCCCTAATGTTTAAGAATATTTTTAACGATCCACTGCACCTCAATTTCTTTTTATACTATACTTTTTAAATGCAGTTCCAAGAAACTACAACTACCTAATAACTGTGTAATTGTTCCGAACACAATAACGTTTTATCTAAACGACAGTAGGTCACATTAATTGAATACCTACAGAAATGAAGATTATACACGCACGGCCACTTTAACGATACGGATTTACATAGTTGCTCCATGTTTTTGCGAATATAATGTTTTTCAATTAAACATCTATATTAAAAATTTGAGGATTAAAGGTGATTGTTAGAATAGGTACCATTACTATTTTAATAACAATTATGCTAAAATAATGAAATATGTAGCTAAATAATTAATTTTAACAAGGAATATGGTTTCCAATTATATTTGTCTATTATTGTCTTTGAATAGAATTCCAATCGAACTTTAATTTCGATATTTATCTGTGGCAGGGACCGCTCTACGTTGGCGCTCATAATATATCGAGAATTGGCGCGCTTTAGGCCTGTTTTAGTACTGTAAATTGTCAACAATGAATGTAATAAAATCTTAGAAACATACTTGTTCTTAAAGTGAAATAAATTAACTGTTATTTATGATAATTCATATCCTTTTTTAAAATAGGCATCCAATAAAAGCTTTAGTCGCAATAACATAAAAACATTTTTAATTAATCTAATGGTGACAAAGGGCTTCGTACTGCGACAATATGGTTTGAATCAGATGGCCTCATATGGACAGGAAGAGCTATGTGTTAGTCTTTGTTAGTGTCGTTTCGCGTCAGTTACTCAATACAATTGTACCGACAACAAATTACATGTAAAATGTCATTACATGTTTTGTTTCCATGCAAATAAATGTACAATCTACTAAGCGATATTTTACGACTTCTACATACTAATATTAATTAATAAAGGATTAGCATTTATTGAAATCTCTTAAAACAACCAATTTCTTATACCTTATTTAAACTTCTATTTTCCATTGTTAGTATCTATCATTGTACATACATAAGTAAGAAATAGCTGGTTCGTATTAAAAAATGTGTTTAAAAAGAGTCGAGAAATCAGGTTATATAACACTTAGACATATAAACTTACGTGGCAGGCATAAGTACTTATTAAATTTATACATCTTAAAGGTACTAACATAAGACATACGATTTAAAAATACTCACTTAATTAGACATACGATTTAAAAATACTCACTTAATTAGTGTAATTAATAGCAATACTGATTTTATATTACACTGAATTCAAGGTAAGGCAAAGAGCCTTGAGCCACAATTTATATTCCCTTGGAAATATTTTGTACGTTAACTCATATGGGCTTATGGTAACTGGTAAGGTACCTTCTTGGTCATGCATTAGCAGTTAACATACGCCTGACAACTATTTTTTGTTGCCGATCACTGCATGGGATGTACGGCTAAGAATCTGCCTTTTCTATGGGAGGCGTAGACGTATAAGGTTGTATGAACCATAAAGCACTCGGTATTTTTTGTCGTTAAGCTACAAGGGAAATGTATTACGCATACATTACTTCTTTATTTTTCTTGCTTTAACTATTCAGGAGTAGTATAACCGATAATTCAAACAGTTTCGCTGTCCTTATTAATCTTAATTGATCTTATTAAAGTTGACAAGTATTTGTTTAGTAGAATACGCGAACCTAATTATTTTTGGGTTGGATTAGGCAAGTATTGAATGAACACAGGCATGAGGCAATAGTACAGCTTGCCTTGTATTACTTAACACAAAATAAACACAGATTTACCTCATTTAATAAAAATAATAAAATACACTTCTTGCAGGTATTATCTAATAGTTATAGACGATATCCAGTATTTATCCTTTACATAGCAATTTTAAAATTGTTTATTACAAGTTATTTTTTAAGAAATACAGTTTTATCATAATTATTTTACATTACTACTGAATTCGTACTTGAATTCGATAATAGTAATGCCTTCGCTGCAAGTTAAATATATAACGACGCATTAAGGCCACAATTAATATTGTGTGACAAAGTTTTCAAATGTTTGCGGAACAGTTGACATCTTAACTTATCAAACACATAAAACTTTCCCTTTTTCGATTTGAGGTTTGCGAACTAACGATTTATCAGAAACTAATATCGAGTTTCTACTATAACGTAATCATATTGTCAAAAAGCGACTGCTTTTGCATTTTTGACTCTAGAACTTCTTTATTTCAGGTCTTAAGTTATATATGGATTCAATGTTATTTTAGATATTTTAAATAAATCCATAAAATATATTATATGTCCACAAGAACATCATATCAGATGGGAGCTATGAAGTGCTAGGTATGAATAATATTCTGAAAGTGGGAAAATCGTAGGTTTTAAAACAATTATAATGAATACGAGTCTAAGATGATTACATAAACAATGAAGATATTTCTATTTTACAGTTTCTTGGTATAAAACAAATGATGTTTGTCCCAGTTTTCTTCGTTTATTATCTAAATGTTTTCGTTGTGTATTCATGCCGTAAATCACAAAGGTTAATTGACCCGAACCGTTCGGCAATATTCAAATGTGTTTAAGTTCGTATGTAACTAAAAAATCTACTTTAAAGTAAAAAAAATATTGTCTTTATAAGCAGCTTAAAAACATGAACATGCATTTTGTTTTGATGTGTTCAGAATTTGCGGAATTATGTAACTTATATAGTTTTTGTGTATTAATATTCGTATAAATTCATCAAGGTTAAAAATCACTCTCTATCTCTGTATGGCTCTAACTTTTTGATGTGTAATCGTATGTAAAATAAAATTTTCAGAAGTTCTACATCTAATTGGTGAGCCAGACTTTCGTGATGTTCGCTTACGTTGGGAATACGGTGAGCCTGACGAAGACGCAAGAAAGCTCCTGGCATTCCAGATACATTACTGTGAGCTACAAGCTTGGGGGCAATACCGATGTCGGACTAAGGTAAGGCCCCGCCGGCCGTTGCTCTTATATGTTCTAACATCTGTTAATGTCATTTGCTTCTAGTGTTTAAGTGCGATAAAGTGTTAAATAAATAAATAATATAATAATCATTATAATAATATAAGTAGCCTGGTAGTCAGTACTGGTGATCCAAGAGCTGGTGCTTTCCTTGCTCAGCCTATTAGAATCGCGATACAGCGAGGAAATGCCGCCAGAATTGTGGGTACTCAGCCACAGAGACCCAACTTTTTAAATTTGTTTTAGTTTTGTGTTTTGTTTTATTTTAAGTTACTTATATTAGTTACATTAATTTTAGCAAATAATTAAATAATCCTTGTATGTTAATAATAAAACGAAAAAGGTTGTGCAAGCCGAGTATTCCAAATTTTATTATTAAAGTAAAATTAGAGGCCAAAATTATTTTATTTTGACTATAGCTACATTTTTGCTTTGTTTTCTATTGATGAAAATTATGATCAACTTGGTTTATTAAAATACCTGTATGTATAAATTACTATGTGCAGCACACCGTAACATAACGTGACGAAGGCTATAACTCTGACCGCGATCGAGTCCCAATTTATTTTATTACGGCGAAAATATCTGCATTCTAGATGCTCTTAATTGAGTTCGTATTAAATAGCTTCCGTAGAATTCAATTATTGCCATATATCTGGGTTATTTTTTTAAATATTCTTCTTCTCCTCAAAGTTCTCCTTTCTGCTATACATCTCGGAGGAGACTGGAAACACAGGGATAACTTAGTGTGAGGCCGAGTGTCTGCTTTGTATTTAACGTGTATTTTGTGGTTTAAACAAAGAATTTACTTATTTATGAGTTATTTTACCAAATAGAAAAAATAATTTTGTTTAATTCAATGTTATTATAGCATCCAATATGAATCATAATTATTGTATTTAACTAACCTTTTTTTAAATAAAAATCTCATGTCATCTTTGGTAACTTTTTTAGGTAGTTGAAAATTTCAAAGACAAAGGGAGAAGAGAAGGGAGGGTAACTGAATCGACAACAACCCTCAAACCCATGTTGGGTGTGCGGCGTGGGAGAGTCTATACCACATTCATCACTGGTTTACGTATGGCCACCACATACTCCTTTGAAGTTAGACCCGTGAGACGAGACCCGAGAGACCTCGCTGATCCACTTTCTATTGGTTCTAAAATTATTATTGTTCCTACTAAGGGATGTAAGTACCTTTAATAATAAAGTGTTTTTGTAATTCACCTTCATTTAAGAAAGATTCGATAATGTCTATCGATAAGACAAAGCAATTTAAAATTTAGCTTCAGGCGTTTTAGTAATAAAAGTTGTATATGAAATAAATAACCTTTCCTTTATAATTATGAAAAATACAAATTATAATCAGTTCAAGAAATCAGTGTTGCTACACCATAAAATTTACTCACCAATGAGGCCGTACTAATAAAGGTACACGAATAAAGAACAGATATAAAAGGCTCTCATACTTTGTGTTCGCCAAGGTAGAGACAGTGGTCGCTCTTCAACCTGCTACTTTCTTTTTATTAATTTTCTGTTTGTCTTGCCTGTAGTTGCCTTATTTTCTTGTTTTTTTTCCAGTGAAACTTAGTTTAGGATATTTCTTACCTCTTAACATACATCTTCTTATAACTTGTTTTATTGTAATGTATCTGTATATGTTTCCTTAATAAATAAATCAGCTTTTTTTGTAAAAAAATAACAATATTTTATAGATAATAATTATTATAAGTTTCATTGGTTACGATTATGAATGTTAACAGTCGTAAATTAGCGATACTAATTTATATTCATCTCCAAAAGTTAGAAAGTGCTTATATAAGTGTCTACTGTCTAGGACCACTTTCTAATGGCTATAAAAAGTAGTTATCAGAAAAGGATCTGCTGAAATTTCACTTGTTTTGCATTGGCAAAAAAAAATTTTTTTTTCAAATACCTAAAGCACGTAGCGTAACTGAATCCATCTCACTATTATCACAATGTTAGTGCAAGAGACGTACTAGGCGTTCCAATCCAAACTTAATTATAACATTGATGTTGTCAGGAATGTAACCAGTAATTATAAGCCAGAAAGACTGAGTTGGTTATATTTTGTTTCAAAAGCAACACAGACAGCTTTCTACGTCAATAACACTGTATCGACACAGACTCTTCAGAAATTACGAGTTGTTTTTTGCGGTTGCTAGGCGACGGACAGTCTTAAGATCCATTTTTATTTTGAAATAGATAAATAAGTGTCTGCTTTATATTAAACGGTGTATGGGTTTTGTCTACAATGTGTGCTTTCAGTTTCAGCACGCGCAACGCAATGCTTGCCACACGCGAGCGAAGTGGAAGTGTCAACGGGCCCATTTTTCGGGGGACGAATAGCTGTGGAGGCGGTGGATGGGGGCCCGGAACGCTGTTCCCTACAAGGCAACCCCAATAGTGCTCAGGATGCGTACATACTACGAATACACCATGACGAATGCGGATCGGAAGTCAACGAGACTACGGTAGCGACTTACGTCATCGTGCAAGAGAATCTACCAATATTGACGCATAGTACTCGAAGGTATTATTGTCAGATTGTTTCCTAAATCATTTAAAAATTAAAGTTTCTAAAGTCTTAATTGCAGGGACATAATTTATATTCATTGTTTAAAAAACGTTTTGGTCTAATAATTACAGGTTCTTAGTGCTATGCTCATACAAACCGGAAACTTTGACGGTTCGTGCTGGTATCAACCTACCTAAGTCGAGTCCCGGTGACGTATTACTGGAGCCTCGACCGTTGGGTTCAGTAGAGCCCTACGACTTCGATGAGAATAATCTTCAACCCGCGAGACTGGAGGCTCAGAGAGATGACTCAACACAAAGTATGAGATTTAATATCTGTTCTTTATTCGTGTAGCTTTCTTTAAGTACGGCCTCCTTGGCGAGTAAATTCTTATGGTGCGGCAACACTAATAATCAGTTCAAGAAATGTCTTGAACTGATTATTATCTGTATTTTTCACATTTATAAAGGAAAGGTAATTTATTTCATATACAACTTTTATTACTAAAAAGCCTGAAGCTAAATTTTAAATTGCTTTGTCTTATCGATAGACATTATCGAATCTTTATGTTGTCTGAAGAATGAAATCCAGTATTGAATAAAAGTTACGTAACTAAAATGGATATCTGAACTAATATTTTAATTGTTAAACTTTCTAAAACAAATTATAATTAACAACGCGTTCGTTAATTAAATTGATAAGCGTGCGAAATTCTTTAAATCGCTAACTGTTTTATGTAAGCAAAGCAAATAATAGGCATACCATTGAACTATCTTTAAGATACTTTTGTAAATTATACAATGTATGAATGTATTCAAAAAGCCTTGCTAAAATTGAAAACTAGTCATATCTAAAACTAAAAACGTCGGGGGAATTTATATTGATAAAATATCCCAGTTATAATTAATATTCTGCTTCGGTATAACCTTTTGAACATACAATTTATTTCCAGGTATGTTTGGTGAAATAACGATGGTAATGTTTTTGGTTGTAACCGCGTTTGTCGGGATTGGTTTTCTGGTATGGAAGATGGTCCCCCAAGCCGACAAAGACAACATATCTATTGGAACAGTGTCATCTCTTTCTCGCAGTAGCATTTTCGGTGGGCGTAACAGAGACAGATTCTCAGACAAGAGTTCAGTCTACTCAATAACATTGTCCGAGAAGGATGAGGACATAGTTAAGAAGCAGGGTGACAATACTTCTGAGGCTTAAAACGAAAGATTTGTGAAAAAGACGTTATCACTCAAATTATTTATTCAGCTGGTCTGAATGACACTTTGAGTAAGTTTTGGGTTTAAAATATTTTAGTGACGAATGACGTCCGCAAGATATAGAAATCATGGGCTTGGATATTCGTTCGTCTAGAATCGATGGCAACGTTACTAAAAGAGAGGTGGAGACACTGTATAGTTGCGTAACCATAGCAACGTCTCTGACCACTTACTTTCCCGCAATATAGAACTCTGGTAGACTGGACTCACTGTGATTGAATAAAACCCAAAAGGTTTTAGGTGCTTAGCGACCCATAATAATTGTTTTCTGAAATATATCAAGATGTACGACTTTTTTAGTTGCTCCACATCATCAGTAGATGTTTCAAAAAAAAAATGAAAACATGATTTTAAAAATATATTATACGCAATGAAATATTATTGTCATATCTTTATTAAATTCCGTAAAAATGTTGCCAGCACTTATAAACATGTTTTTTTAGATATAAAGAGTGTACTGAACACCGTTTGATTATTTAGGGTAATGTAATTAATGTGTGTTATTTGTAATTTAATTGTGGGCCAGTACAATTGATTAATCTTGCACTGTCTTTAATACGGATAACTTATGTCAATTTATATAAAATACTAATAAATACATATTAATTTTGCCTAAGAAACCGACTGAAAAACAGAAATGTATAACTTTTATGTAATTCAAAAGAAACCACAATAAATTATAAATATATAAAACTATTCATATATTGTGTATTGCAAAATGTGTGTAATAAAACAAAATCTCATTTAAACTTTATTTCATTCGAATCGCTCAAACACATATCACGCTCCATAGGTATTTGCGCGGAGAGAAATTCCTTGACAATATCGTTAAGTTCTTCGAGTGCTATTTGGGAATGTAACCTAACAATGGAATCTTCATTAACATCTTTATAAATTTTATTCAACGTTCTATATATTGGTAGTAAATTATCCTTCAGTTCAATTAATGTGTCTCGTCCTAAGCCTTTTAACAGACTCGATATGACCATAACAGCTGCACGACGACATTCAATTGCTACATCACTTTCTATTACACTCCATACACAAAGGAGAATCTGAAAAACAGATAATTGCTTTCAAGTTCTTATCACAGATAAACAAAACCATAGACAATTATAGTGTAATACAAAATACGAGTAAATAGTTCGAAACCCATAAACAATTAAATGTGTAATAGACAAATACGGGTAAACAGTTCGAAACCATAAGCAATCCTTGTGTAATAGACAAATACGGGTAAATAGTTCGAAACCATAAACAATTCTTGTGTAATAGATAAATAGGGTTAAAATAGTTCAAAATATAAATTAAAACAAATAACATACCTCATATATAATAGATCCAACTCTATAGTGTAATACTAAAATAATCTCCGCGAGGTTGGATAGAGCAGACGCTCTTATAAAAGGATCGTCGTCACGACACCCGCATAAAAACGTATTCAACAATATTGTTTTGTGTATTATTGCTAATTCACCTTAAAAAATAAATCAGATATATTTAAAGAGAATTTTATATATTTTATATAATACCAATTCAGTGCAGAAATCAGATGCCCTTTCTTGAACATTCAGTATTACTTTAGTAGTCATAATCTTATATATATAAATCTCCTGTCACGATGTTTGTCCCCGATGGATTCCTAAACTACATAACCGATTTTAAATTAAATTGGCACAACGTGAGCAGTCTGGTCCAACTTGAGATATAGGATAGCTTAGATCTTTAATTATAGTCGCAATTTTATTTTATTGCAAATTATTTGTCGATATAATAATTTGACAGTCACAATTATCTGTTAACTCCAAAAGATTCTAACAGATGTCGATACTTTTCGACTGGATCGAGTAAGTAATCAATAGATGGGACTGCTATGGTAAACCGACAAACGTGTCATTTAAGCTACAATTCAATAGCATGACTACCACATGTTACTGAGGCTAAAGTATAAATTAAATTTATTTTGTCGTAAACGAAATGCAGTGAAATTCAATTATTTCTACTTTTTTAATAATTTATATGGCAAAACAACGTTTGCCGGTTCAGCTAGTATTTATATATATTTCATAGTTAACTACTGTAGGTACTAAGACCTTAACTATCCGAAAACCCCAAGTAACCCCAGCACCCTTCACATGATATTATAGTGAAGAAGAAGCCGATTACAAACTATTGTATAGTGGGTATTAATTACTTTTAACAACTTTTACTTACCAAGCCGTTTTGTAACTTTTACAACAACATCACCAATTTTCATTCTTAACTCGGCTACTTTATTTTCCTCAATTTCAAAATTTTCTGTGGACTGTTGAAGAAACTCCTTGCAGAGTACACCCAATACGTCATCAGTGCAATGTGTAGCCAGTGATGCAATTCCATTGATTGCAGATAAATACACATAAGAGTCAGTGTCTTTAAGTTGTTGCTGAAATATTAAGCCAGTTTAAAATCAATTTAAAATAAAATCGGGAGCACTAAAGCGATAGATATAGGCCCTCCATATGATTATTACTATCTTACAAGCATAAACAAATATTGTACACAGACCGGATTCCCATAACACATATTTGGAGTGTAATTTTAGGAATGCTTATAAAATTGACTAGCTTATGTAAATTTAGACAGTTGAACATAAACTATTTTAAAATGTTGAGTATAACAATACATATTTAACACTAAATAAAACACATTGTAGAATTGCAAACTACTTAAATTTACCTGAAACAGACACAGCACATAATGCCTCTTGGAAATAGTTTCAATGTCATCAGAATCGATAAGTTTAGTTATTTCCATAATACCATGAGCTCTAACTGGTAGAAGCGGATCAAGTACATTTGATAAAGCTTTATCATAAGGCGAATCAGATTTGGGATGACTGTTGATTGAGGATAATATTTCTTGACACAAAATATTGTTATCATTTCTTTTTGACAATGTTTCAATTGTGGGTATTAAATGTATTAACCTATGTCTTAATTCTTCATTAGAATTTGTTAACACCGAGTTTAATAATACTAAAGCTATTGTTACACATTCATCCGATTCCATTTCTCCAATCAATAAATTTTCTACCAAATCTATGGCGATCGATGGGTTTGTTTTCAACATTTTAGTGGCTTTATGTGTGGATGCCACTTCAGTTAAAAGTAGGAGAACACTAGCGTATTTCTCATTACGCTCAGTTAGCAGTAAAGGATCATCTTCTAATGTTAATAGTGACTCATTTCTTTTACCTGGTAAAAGATCAATAAGTAGTTGCAAAAAACTTGTAAAGAGATGTTCTGTTACTTTGTTAGATTCAGTGTTTTTAAATAAATTCATTAAGAGACTCATACTTTCTTCCATAGAAATGTTGAAGTCTTTTGTACACTTTAATATTAGTCCTGCGTTGTGCTCTTCCACATTTAAATATAGTGATCTTGATTTAACATATATTTGTGCTTTTACGATATTATATACATCCTCTTTGTTTATGTTTTCTAAGACTTTTAATATTATATCATTTAATTTTACTTTAACAGTGTTATCAGAACATTTTAGAAATAATGCTAATAATAAATTCAGATTGGTTGACAACAGCCAGAAGGGAACCTCTAATTTTGTGGTATGCACACATGCATGTAGTATTAATATTTTTTGTTCTACTTCTTGTGATGTAAAAACAATAGTCCCAGGATCGTGGTGTTGCGATATAATTGATTCATAGTCAAATGTTTGAAGCATTTCTTTCAAAAGAAGTTTGACATTTTCATTTTCAGAATATCTCTCAAATAAACTTATTAGACAAGACACAGCTGTTGTTATATAATGAGAATTGTTAAGAGAAAAAATTTGTTTTAACTGACTGCAAATGTTCGCCAGATATTCACTTTCTGTTATATTACCATGTTTAATGCAGATAATTTTGCAGATCATGTCTATTTTTTTCCACTCCACTCCAGTATCAATATTATGACTTTCTATAAAACATCGGATAAGGCTGAGTAATCCTCCAGATGAAATAAGACGCTTGCTCATTTCTTTCGCTATTATTCTCTTGACAAATAAGGGAGGACTAACTTCTTTAACATTCTGCAAAACTAGCAATTCTTTCATCAACATAGGTTGAAAACAACTTTTGACTAAATGTTCATATATTTCAATATATTTCTTTCTCTCGATGTTAAGGTTCACATACTTCTCCTCAGTCATAATAAAATTGTCATACACTCCAGGCTTCTTTAAGGGTGCAAAAGCAAGTTGTATTAAGGCTGCCAAATAGTCAGACAAGTGAAAAGTTAAAATTATGTTTTTGAGTAATGGAACTTGGTAGCTCTTATGAAGTAGGTCAGTACATTGTACAAGTAATTTATATTTCTCTTCCTTTGTCAATTGCACTTGCAAAAGAAAATTTGCTGATTTATATCTTGATAAACCTAATCCCAAGCCTGGAATTAAACAAGTTGAAATTCCTAGGTACGTTATGACTTGGTAACATGTTCTTAATATCTTCTGATTTTTAACACTAATTAAAATATTTTCTGTGTTATTAATTATATCAATTAAATCATTAATTTCTTTTATAATGCACTGAAAAAAATTATTAACAGAGTTATAGTGAGTGAAACTAGACTTATCCAGTTCAATAATTTGTTGCAGTGATGCAAAGAAGTCATCATCATCACCTGAAAATAAAAATTGTCTTCTGTACTACCTTCTTTCTATTATTTAATTAAAATATTGTATGAAAGTCTTAGAAGTTGTGATGTCTAACCCTATTAGTTTGTTTTCAATACCTATAGTATTTAAAAGAATTAACTGTACAATAATTATACGGTTAAATATGACATTTTTTTTAGAATAATTGTATCATTACCCAATCTTAAAGATTTATTGATCTGTTTACATAACTCATCAACAACCGACATTTTAATAATATGATTATGTAGTGATTTCGTACATTAATTCAATTATAATTTATCAATAAAAATAAATAAATGTCATAAGTCAATAGTCATACTATAAGTCAGTTCAGTGTTGCCAGACTAATGGTCACGGATTCTCTCAAATGTGGGGAGGTCAATTTAGGGGGGATTCACATAATCTGGCATAAGTGGGTAAAAATCACTTTAGAAGTCCACCAGTAGAACATATCATTACGACAATCAAATTAGAATGGACATGACATTGTTTCCTTTTTTTCATTACGTGTTTATTCTTGTATATATTGGGTATTCATCAAAATGTTATAAATAATTATTTATAAATTATAACATGTGCATGACATGAAAATGTAAAAAGAAACAAAAATAGTAATTACCTCTCTGTTATTTACGGTTCGTTACTCTGGAACAAGACAAGTACGAACCCACGCTACTTAAACATGGCATTAAACTCTTTTCGATTTTATGCCATTTAGGTTACAAAAGGTTTCATATTATGCTCCATTCACACTAGAATAAATGTTCAAAGTCCTTCGAGAAATATAATATTGAAGTCTAACATAGACCTCCAGCCCACAAAAGTTATATGTATGACATTGACAGTTACCATAAGACTTCGAATTTTTTTATTTTGCTAACTGCACAGTGCTGTGACTTTGACTTATGAATATAAACTGAATCATTTTGTTTAGATTAATAAGTGTTAAATACTGGTTACTAAATACTATTAATTTAAGCTTCGTTGATCAGCTACGTTTATATTAAATTCACACATCCTTTTATCAAAATGTTAATCAAAGTTAAGGTAAATTAGATTTTTAAATGTCGTGCTTTAATATGTGAAGAAACTTAACCTTGTCCTTTGCAGACACTCACTGGAAAAGAAATTGAAATAGACATTGAGCCAACAGACAAAGTAGAGCGAATTAAAGAACGGGTTGAAGAGAAAGAGGGAATACCGCCTCAACAACAGAGATTGATCTTTTCGGGCAAGCAAATGTAAGAATCGGCTTTTAATTGTGTGATGTCGGCCCTGTTATATTATACTAACTGCAAGAATTGTAGACATAAAGTCATATTAGTAGAATAAACTATTAAGGTTTTGTAACCAGGTTCAATTTATATACATGTGTTGTTTTGAATAAAACTTTTATAACATAGAAATTACTTCAGCTCTATTTATCAAATGAATCTTCCTTATCATTTCTGCTTGAATAAGATAAAATATTTTTACAGGAATGATGAAAAAACTGCACAAGATTACAAAGTACAGGGTGGTTCTGTTCTTCACTTAGTGTTGGCGTTGAGAGGGGGCGAGTGATCTGTCTGACATCTCATATGTTTAATGCTTAATTTTAATTCCTCTTTATTGTATAAAGTGAAATATGATAACTGTCTTTAACTATTTAATACTTTTCATTAATTCCTATTTTGATTTTTTGTATTTCTCTGTGTGTGTATTTTTAATCACAATATGCAGATTTGTAGGCTTTATTTGAAGTTATACTTATTCCACTAAAACTTAATATTGGTATATTAACAGCTAGGATTAGTGATTCTTCAAATTGTTAAGTAGAAGTATCTACTGATAATCCTGACAATTCAGTTCCATCTTTATATTTCAATTTAATCTGATTTTGTAGTAAAACTGAACACATTTGAGCAAGTACTTTATTACATCCATTACATTAAATGTATACAACTTGCACTGAATTTTACATAAAAATAAATCTTTGGTTCACAGAGTAAACAACATCAATCTTACGCATAATTATAGCTAGATTAAAATATTGCCACAAGCCACAATAATTCTAATTATGAGATATCTAATTTGAGCACTAAATTTTATTTGGAATAAAATTTTCTTAAACTTAAGTCTGAATGTGTGAATAATTGAATACATAGTGATACAATATAAAATTGAAATGACTTTGGGACGGAAATATTATATAATAATTTTGTCAAACAATATAATGCATTTTGTGCTTAGCTTGAAAATTTTAAAGAATGTTTGATTATAATGAAGCACACTTTGTTCTAAGCATTGAGCGTTTAATACATTTTGGCACATTTTTACTGCTAATTTTACTTGACACATAGTTGGAATGAATTAAACATGAAAAAGAAGTACAGGAATGTTTACGTTCACCATACTGTTAATAAGTGTTAAAAAATGGTCACTTAAAAGTTTAATCCTAAAATTAATTATCTACAAGAGATCCTTTCTTCACCGTGGAAAGTCAAAACCTGAAACAAAACAAATGTTATAAATGATGCCAAAATAACAGGTAAGTTTATCGGTTAAGTGGCAGATATTGTATAGGATTCCAACCAGAGACTTACTGGAAGACTTGCAGCGCCTAAGAGATGCGTTTTTAATTTTTTTAATGATATTTTCAAAAGAATGGTATAATTAAAACTACTTAGGTGTATGCGGGAAGAAGAATGTAGCTTACAGATGAGAATCATTTTACAATTGTGGAATATTTTGAACAACAAAATGACCGTATTTATACTGAAAGCTCTAAAGAAGCTTTCCCATCAGTCAACAATGTGGCTTCACTGAATGTTTGGTGGGGTATCAGCTATAAAGGAGAGTCAAAGCCATATTTTTGTATAGATTATATGAAAGCAGCAAATGTACAAGATCCTAGAAAATGTTAACCCTTAATAACACCATGCTCAAACAACGATGGTCTTTTCAATAAGACTGAGCCGGGTCATACAGCTCGATCCATCCGATATTGGTTTGAATTAGTCTTCTGCTGAATATCTTTCCGAGTCTAAAGCTCGTAATATAATAAAGATTATCTTTATTATATTTTAATTCATACGTTAATATATAACATACTAATGTATTAAACTGACACACTGTAACAGAAATGAATGTTACGTGCAAAAATAATGTTGTTTTTCTTCGTAACAATATTTATGGCAAGGCTAAGTAATAAAATTAAATACTTGATGATGTTTCGAGTTTAATCGTATGGACTATAGAGATAATCATGAAAAAATAGATTCTTACCATTGTTCAACCATCTGACAACGCAGGCGTCACCCAGCCATATTTATCGTGTGTTTTCACGAGCGATCTGAACGCCTCTTCTGCTCGTCTCTTTGAGAATTCTCTAGAAGAGCGAGGCGGCGCACGCGCAACCCGCCCTTGTCCTTTCACTACTGACGCAGCGAATTGCATCACGATTGCCTCCACTGTATACGCTGATGCCCAGCCACGGGGTGTTAATAGTTCCATGCATATTGCTCCGCCTTATAAAAAATAATAGTAAATGTAAAAAACTTCTCTCCTTAAATTGAAAGGGCAATGATATCTAATGGATGTAGGAGTATTAAAGTACAAAGAACACAATTAAGTTAATGACTAATATTTCTTGCTACAGTTTTAAATAAGGGGATTAGTATAATTACACAATATGTATAATTGTGTTAATTTACAATATGTAATTAGTACCTTCCATAACAAATCCCTTCTCTATTCGGGGCTCGATGACTCTCATAAATGGTGGAGCGAACGGGAAGTTCTCTGGGAAAATGAGATGTAGGAGTATATTTGAAATGTTCAACTCTCGGAGGTCCGCTGCCAACTCGCTTTCCGGATCGATCTGGTGCAGGCGTACTTGCCACTCAAATAGATTGTCGTTCACCAGTTCAACCTGAAGCAACATTTTCGATATTATAGAGAGTAATGAAAACCGCTTTTAAAACATAGATATATAGAGCGACGTTGAGCAGTGTTGTACTAGCAGATGTGAATTTCCCTAAGATTATGCATTGAAACATTACATACATACATTGTTTAAGAAGAAAAATTAAAGAATATGAATAATCTAATGAACGGGCATAACGCTTGCTAAAGAATTATATAGAACAGTTTTATTATTAAGTATTTTATTAATTTAATGCTTGTACGACCCATTCATACAACCACGATATTGTAGTTTCAATCAAAATACCAACTGTTTTGTCATACAATCACATTCTGACGGAAGTGGTGAATACTGAAAAGTAACAGATTAGAGCTTTTAGGTCGGCGTAATTATTGCCAACCCGAATAAAATCAAAACGGGACCTCGATCAAGATTCAAATATAAAGAAATTTAACCTGATATATGTCTCCTTTATTTCTATTTCCGTACGAGACATTTGTTTTGATAATTTATAGGTTAAATCAATACTTTTTTATCATGGATAACCTAAATACTGCAATGCAGCGTGCAATGCGATGTATTCTTCCTATTTAAATGTTTACGAACTTTGGTTTAGTATAAAAATTGGTTACATTACAATCCTTGGTTTAAGACCAAGATGTACTCAGTTTCATAGGGTTTTTTTAAAAATAATATAGGCAAGTATGAAGTGGGTGATCTTCCTTTTGTGTTTGACACGCGCCGTTGTGCACGCATGACCAAGTAGTTGCGTATATAGAAAATTCCATTCATGAGAAAACGAAGTTCGAACGTATCACCTTTATCTATATATATGTTTAGGAGTCGCAAATAGTAACCAGAACACGGATCTAATATGAGATAAAATTTATGGTACCATTAGTTTAATATTACTGGCTATAACATGTAAAAAAATTGTAACTAGGCTATGACTTAATAAAAAAAATTTACTTAACTACCGTGCCTTTCTAGCTTAAAAGATAACATTTCAAATAGGCAAAATATCGCGAATATTTAAAATACCGTGAACACAGGGTCGGATCGGTTTTCGTGTGATCGTTGAATTTCCTTTAGCTCTTTCATGAGTCGGCGCGTGCGCACCGCGGCGGCTCTCTCCCTTACATCAGTAGCAGCTCCTGCCTTTTTCTTTGATAGCGAGTTGCCTGTCGGGCTAGATGGCAAACTCGCTGTTGTTTCGGCAGGTGTTACGCCGTCTCTGTATCAATAAATAAATATACATTCAGGTAGAACTTCAAAAAGGTACACAATGGCGGATCAGGTGATTTTCTAACAGATTATATGAATATAACCCCCACATCACACGAGTGAGAGTCACACGGGACAACAAGAATACTATGCTATTATGCATTTATTGTCAAGAAAATATCTAGTTAAAAGAAACAAAAATGATGAATATTTGTCAATATCTCAATCTTAACTAGACATTTCTTAAATAGTGGAAAACATCCGTCTTCATACCGTGTTATTCATATGAAAACCGATCGAATCTTCAAGATCAGTACAAAGGATACTAAGGATATAATAAGACATTCAAGACGAAAGTCCTGAATATCTAAATATATCCTATATGTCCATAGAGCCAAAGGCCGGTAGCCGTATAAGCGAACGAAGTCACGGCCAGCAGCTATTATTTCATAATTGTTTCATAAACATCAATCCGTAATTGAATGGAAATGTTTCATAATACGCAAAATGTTTGAAGTTTGTATACTTAGTATATTTACTTATTTACATTGAGTTACATAGCAATTTTTTCCTGTCTAAATTAAGATAAACCACCTGTGTTTGAATGAATGTTTCCTTTTAAATATTTTTTCAATATCTATTGACATATAACATCCGAGTGTGTCTGATTTTAATATAATGATGTGCACGATGGATTTTAGATCCCCAAATTGGATTATCGACGATCAAGTTCTCACAGTATTTATTAAGAATAAAAATGCTACTTGTATTCATAGCGATGGAATGTCGTTTCTTAACATTCATATACGCATATGTACCTATCGTTTACCTTGATATATCGATAATCGTAATGACGTACGTATTTGGTATTCTACATTACGCATTGTGATGATGTGCTCTGAAGATGCGGCAATATATTTAAAAAAAATCAACAAAATACAAAATTATATATCTAAATCTAAAACTTTTTGGAAAATAAGGTTTAATAAGGGTTAATAGTTGTCTATTAAATAATTGATAAACAATTTCTAGCGCTTGACATCTGATATTGTTAACATTATTAAAAAATCGACTCTGAAAAATCGCTTTTAAACTCATTAAATGAACTATTTGTTCAAACTTAATAGTTAAAAAAAAATATTTCAACGGCCTTGATTAGTTTGGGATACAAGGATTATAACTCGGTTTCGATATTTTACATTGATGGCAACACCATTTCCGAGAAGCTTTTAGAGCTTGACCCGAAATGTATGTGTTTCATTGAAAGATTGCTTGGTTATATGACATGATTGCATTCCCCGATTCCAGTCACCACTTGACCTAAATTGTTGACACTACAGAATGGGGACACGCTCAATGCTGAACTTCAACTTGTCTGTTAGTATTTTATATTTTTCTATGTGTCGTATCCAAAAAACAGTATCATTTTAACTTAAACACACGTCTTTTTATGTTCTCTTGTCTTTATAAAAGTAAGTATAAAGAGAATATTGTGACAAATATAGGTCAAGAACGTTAGTAATCTGATCTATAAGGATTGTCCCTTTTACGTGACCTTAAAATTCCTTGCATTTAATAGCCTACAGTTTTAGTAATTTTATCCAACGGACACGTAAGATTTATGCAGTAATTTAAAAAAAAATGTTTTAATTAAATTTCTTTTCGGATTTACTATAGGAACTATATGGAAATGTAATGCCATTTTGCCATGAATCTTTTTATTATAAGTATTTTTACTAGGGAAAATATGTATTTTGTGGGTTGTCTGGAAGAGATCGCTTATAAGCGATATTGCCGCCCGTTGCTCTTACATGTACTAACATCTATTAACGTCATTTACTTCTACTGTTTAAGTGCAATAAAGTGTAAATAAATAAATAAATATTTTATTTGTCTTGGCTTATGACCCGGAGATGGCCCGACCGAATACCACTTTCTGTAAAAATACAAATGTAGGTATTGAAATAACAGTTATGTTCATATAACTTTGTATCAAGAACTTTATCTCTAAAATTAACAATACAAATACAGAATCACAACACCTATGGGAATAGCTGTTTGGCTAATAATACATTAGTGACGTCAATGTTTGTTTTAAGGAACTAATAATCAATACAGCAATGCGCATATTTACAAAGAACATTAAGATCCAACAATCTCTTTGCGACTTACGATTTCCTCAATTTGTCTACGTCACAAAGAAGTTGTTTTCTGATAGTGTAAACAGGATTTTTGGATCGTTTTTTCTCGTGACGTATTATGCGGTTTGAGAATAAGGTCGCGAGTTACAAGGGCGATGTTCAAATGCGATCAACTTTGTATACTCCACCGCCTTTAAACTTTAAGAGTTGTTTTAGTATTAATAAAATGTCTACCCCAAGTTACGCCTTACAGAAGAGCGAGAACTTGTATAACACATTCCATTTGTCTACTAGCTTGTTAATTTACTTACAAGATCTACAGAGGATTACTTACAGCCTACTCTACATATAGACTTTATCTTGAATTCGGTACAGTTTTCTATTACATATTTATATTTCCTGAATTGTTTGCTTTGGCGAAGCAGTATCTACCTTATAATTTTAATTAGTTAATCTCCCGATTACAAATATCGGTTATGTTATATACTTTGTTCTTGTAATTATAAATCATTTTTGTTTATAATGTTATGTAATTTAAATTATATCATAAGGTGGTTGATTAGAACATCGCGATGTTTACTTTTCTTTGCAAACAATACGCAAGTTTTGAGAGTTTTCATGCAATGCAATCGATATACATGATTGATTGTGCTGTAATGTTGTATTTGCTATATGGAAGTAGAAATATTATGAACATTTAAGTACTATAGTTGTATAGTTTGTATGAACGCATATTTCATTACATAATAAATATCGCCTTGAACCGGAAAAACATGTCAACTCCCAGTATGGCTTCTAAGTTTTCTCTCTTCTATCTAGTTTCTTTATTTCATGATTTGATATCTAAATACAAAAATATGTAACCTATGTTATGGTTAACCAAATGGTGCATTTGAACAAACAAATTAGTTTGTTAAATGGTTTTTAGTGTCGACAAACATGCTAAATAGGTAATGTTATGGCTTCCAAGTTTACTCTTATTTGACACTTTCGAATCAATATATTCAAACGGCAAACAAATGATAAATACCTGTGACGTCGGAACAAGCCCCTTCTAGCTGGTGAACCACTTGGTCCAGCGGCATCGTTGTCTCTCTTCTCAGTGCTACGGAACAACTTCCTAAATGCCGCTGCTACCTTTTCCTTTGAGCGCGATGTCATTTTCACAAGCACAACACCAACAATCAATTAACACTCCGTGACAAAAGGGTTTCCACTGTATTTGTTTATGTTTGTTGCATAATGAGTCTCGCACGTGTACGCGCGACTACTCGTAAAGTGAGAGTGCGAACGAAATGGAATCTTGGCTCAAGAATGGTGGTGGCAGGTTATCGATGTAACGAGTGCGTAACAAGGGTCTACGCCTGCACGATTCGTGTGAATGAACCATCTGTATAACAACGTCTAGCCCTGAAACAAAGGAAAAACAATATTATTTATGAAGATGCAGTTACGAAACAGGTGATTTTTGGCCATGACCAACTAAAGCAAACTGAATTAAAATAGATATTTTTACGTTAATGCGGTAACGCAAGGTTCGTATAATTAGACCCATATTGTTATAAAAGTAATTTGTTTATGAAAATATATACATTTCTGAAAAACTTGTGTAATATATAAGTAATTACATGACCGATTGAAAAATAACGGCCCAATAAAAAAATATACGAACAAATTTAATGTTTACGTGTTCATGAGCTTTGGCACTTCGCAACAGAAGCTGTGACGTCACTTGTTGTGAAGTAGTATAAATAAAAAAAACTAACAAAACAACAATTTTTAGATGTTAAGACTTTGTTTTTTTATGAAAGCTTAATTTAAGGAAAATATATGTTAGCATTTACATTTAGTCAATAGGATTAACCTTCTTTTGTCCTTGCCTGTGACAAAGGACGCAAATAACCTTCCACACAATTGGCTATAATCCAACAAAACCCTTAGCGGTTTAGATTTTTATTAACGAAAGTATTTGCGGAACCTTTTTCTTGTTTATTGTGTATGTATAGAAAATCTTGCGAACTTATATATAGTTAGTACAATTACATTGCAAAAAATCATAATAATTAGCAATCAATAATTGTACTATTTGTAAATTAGTTGTGACGAAGATTTTTTTAGTTACTATACCACTAAAGCAGCCTGGCCTCAAACCTAAACAAAGTGTTAAAGAAATGAAGACTCAACACAATGAACTAACCAAGTGTTGTCCATCTGACTCACGGAGGTGGCCGCGGGGAATAACAAATGTGATTTTACACTAACCACAAACACTGCATGTGTGAATTTTATCTCAAATAATTTCTGCATTCAAGATGTCAAGAACGTAATATCACAGCTGGAGGTCTTTTAATTATACAGTGTATGAGTCGCGGTCTGGTTAAAGCGTACCATGAGATTAATAAAGATAAAAAAAGGCACTTTTATAGTTACTTCAGGTGGTTCCAGCCCAATGACAATATTCAGACATAGGAGGCTCCTCGTCTACTCTATTGCAATAATCAAAGACGCGGCTGCATTTTTGACCAAGACTATATAAATTATTGTAAGTATTTCTTAGTATAATCTTATATATAAGGTACTCATCAACATAAACTATATTATACAATGAGTTATCTAAGTTTAATACAAAAAGGTTGTTGTAACAAATATAAGGATTATATATAAGAAACCAGCACGTTCCAGAGAGTATTACTAATAATTGAACGCAAGGAATTTTACCGCCTACTATTACAGAATGAAATTTCACACTATGAATGTTATGAAATTATTGTGTATCATCATTCCATATATGATTTAATCCGGTGTCTGATGTTAAGTGTCATTGTTTGTCTCACTTGAGGTTGAAAAACTTATTTCATCTTATCAAGAATAGTCAAACGAAATTGTCAAAAAATTAATATTTTTCGTGACTTGATGCTATTATGTGTGATTAACCTTTTATTACTCCAAATATCTTATTACACATAATTATTCAAATATGGCACATTTTTCAGTTGTGTGAGAGTTAGAGCAGTGAGATTGAGTGAGATTCATTATTATTATAAATAATTAATTAAAACTATAACTCTTCTGTTAACTGCAAGTTCCCATATCAATGGCGTAGAGGGGACGAGAACCTGGCAAGAAACTCTCCGCCACTCCTTTAAACCGCCAAGTATGTTTTACAGAAAGGTTGTATAAAGCAAACATTACACGATGCCCCTAATGCATCAATATACACATAAAACAATAAAAAACCTTTACTACAGTAGCTCTTTTATGATTCATTTTGTATTTTTTCTGCAGCGATGTGTAAATATATTTTTAGTCTATGTCATAACCCCTATTACACGTAACGTATACGATTGTTAAGATTGCGATTACTGAATAGGATGCTCCATATATAGAATGAGGACACAGTTACTTTGCAACGATATTTCAATGGGTTAATTTTACAATAGTTATTAGTTCCTAACAATAGGCTCTCCATTTAACCAAGTAAATTGATGTGACGTTATGTAAGCTACTATTGAGTTTACGTAATTTATAGTGGATTTGCTTAAGGTTTACTTTTTAAAAAAATACTTCAATGGGGCAAGCGCGTAAGAGCGCCTGAGAAGATTACCGAAATATTAATAATATTATGCACGCTACTAAAAACCAAAGAGTATGTATGTTATTGTATCAAAAATGCAGATGCAGGTATATTGTATGGCTGGTATATTGAAGTCGTAGTGAACGGTTTTCATTGCATAATAATGTATAAAGTGCGTTAGTACACTGTTAACTCCATGTGAAGTCACTCGATTCAACGACAAACTCTCTAAGGCGTCGAAATAAATTGGCTTTGGTTGGTTTAACTTTTATTCCATACAATGCTTTTTCTTCTATCCATTTAACTATAACACTGTGGTTCCAAGGGAATACATATTCCAAATAATAAAAGTAATATTTACTTTATGATAGGTAAACACAACTTAAGTAAAGTTTGGTACTTCAAAATACATAAATACAAATAAATAAATTAAAGAAATTAAAATATTACAAATATTTAAAAGAATAAAGACCTATGTATAGAATTATTTATAATATTCGGTTAACCCGGAGTATTAATGATTATAACCGGAAGTATTAGATAAATATCGGAACATAACATTATTTTGTTGTAAATAGCGCCCCTTTAGTTTTCTTTAAGATAAATTGCCCCATTAATGTTTATATTTTAAAATAACGATGATTTAGCAGCTTCGTATAAAAGTTCGTTTTAAAAGCTCTAGACTACACTTTTGTCCTTGGCCTCCTCATTACCTCTGAGGTGCGGTCATGCGATGTACTGTTTACGTTTAAAAGCTGTGGATGAAAAGATCTCAGCCCCTTAATAAGAGTTTCTTTGATGTATTTTAAATAAGTTATGTTTGCATTTAATAATAGTTGTACTTGATTCTTATTTACAGAATGGCAAAGAAGTGAATATACATGATATTAGAGAGTAGTTAATAAATAAATGATTATAATCATTATTGCATATTAACTAATTAGATTAAAGTCTTTTTTGTTAGGTTTGTTATTCAACCGAAATATATTTCTCCAAGTTTGAAATAACGTCATTATCATGTCGTTATAAGTAATCCGTTACAAATTTAACATCTGCGTTAATTAAAATTAAGTGCTATTCATGTTTTTGAAATTGTATGCGGAGGATATTGCAGTACAGATGCATACGCAGACAGAATGGTAATGGCAATTATCGCGACCATTACTATGTGATTAATAGTAACGCCATATAAAAACATCTATATTGTTTATAACAATAAAACAAAGCCGTACACAAATATTTCAACAATTTGATACGTTAAATGGATCTCAATTAATAATTTGTTCCGAATCCTATTCGTGGTTATACTGATAAGTGGACTGTGACCCTAAACATTACTATCGCAACATCTAAATTATATATACAATGATATTACGTACCTTAAGATAATTATCCAGCAAAGCACACACACGTGCGAGCAGCGGTAGCGAGCCCCGCGCACTGAGGGAATCGCAAACTTTCCGCCAGATGGCGTCGTTTTGTTCCTGTTTAATTCATCGATCCGCCACCGCTCCAGGGATTTTCAACCTTATGCCTAACTAATACATCTCATTTTGCAATACACACAGACTTATCCCTACAGCTGACGTAAAAGGAGTGGGACGAATTGAAGCGCAGATTCCTTGTTGGCCTCGAACAATGATATATCTGATATCTGTGATTTGTTGTTTCCAAATAAAAACACAAAAATCTAAACAAACAACTTTATTATGAAATGTTAAAATCTAAAATCACAACAGCTGTACGGGTCCTTAATTCTAAAATTATTAATGTAAATGTAATAAATACTCTATCGTACATATGATATGTACCTATATTCTCTCAATATTTCGATCAAATGTTTTCTATAAGCGTCTAATAAACAATTTATTCCAATATGTAAACGCAGTTAAAAATCATATTATTGTACTTTTATTAAATACATGTAGGATATCAAAACGGATAAATACTTTAACAGATTCAAGACATTGGTCGTATAAAACATAGCACGTGAGATAATCAAGTTTCTTTTTGATATTTTATAAAATTGATAAATAATATACAAAAAATATTTATGTGAAATGCGAAGCTTTAGGAAATTATATATTACTTAACTTGTCTATTATACATATGTGTTGATACCATTATTATTAAAAAAAAACAGTTACAAAATAGAAGTATTTGTTTTAGCAACAAAACTGGGTAACAACGATATTTTAATACATTTTATTATGTAGGCAAGTAGTGAAAATCACTAGATATGATAATAATTGTACTTATTTTACAGAAAGTTTCACTTAACTTCCAACTTTGAACCATACGCAAAATCGAATAGTTAACGTATTCCTATAGTAAAAAAAGCGACATTGTGAATAGAAACTTTTGAAACTTTCAATTAGAAAAAAACCTTATACTGTGATGTTAAATGTCTTCTTTAATTATCATAAAAATATTATCGTTAAACCGTTAAAATATCTCATATAAATTGTGTTATTGGTTAGAATTCATCTAAAATTGTGCAGTCAAAATTTCCCTAAAAAATTTGATCATAAGATCTCGAATATATTTACACAATATGCATGTTAATAGGATTTTAAACATTCTTATATTAATTTATAAAACTCGATAAACATCCTAATTGTATCACACTAGAAATAAAATTTTCATAGCCTTTTTCATAATGATAGCACCATATAATTATGGTAGTATGCATTTTATTTTTAATTCACCTCATAATCACTTCCGTCCATACTTGCCATAAACAATCTGACAAACATTTATGAATACAATAGTAAAACCTCTATAAAAGGACCACACTAAATAGTTCATATTTTATTTAAATTTAGAACAGTCATTTGTGGTGTTCAAGCGACAGACAATTCGTGTCAAATCGAAATGACACTTGGACAGGCGCGTTCATGTCATTTTCGTTAGCTAATGTCATTACGTTCAGTCCTTGGGACTATTGTGTCCGTTATTTTAAACAAAACAACATCGTTATATATCTAACATTTTGCACACTTTAAGAGTTAAGTTCGCAACAGGTTTACTTAGTAACTGCAATAGCGGTTACAGCTACCTTATGACGAAGGAAGATTTCAAATTTCGAACGTATTCGGTGGAATACGCGAAATCTTAGTTTTTGAATTTGGAAATGCAAAGTTTAGAGGTTATAATATTAAATACATTGTTACATTACATGTTTATGATTTTCATATGCGTTTAAGAAATCACAAACAAGCGACTTAATTCTCTTTTACTATCTATGGAATGATGATAAAGAAAATTTTGATCGATACCGGTAGCTGCCATTTTAATAGGAGTATTATTCAAGCTCATAGCAAATGTTTGCTAGCTTTTCCAAGGTCATAATCAATTGTATATTTCACAAAGGAGGCACTTTTATCATTTTTGGCACGTACGACACTTCGACCTGTATTTGTTTGTTTGTTTGACTCGCTCAATCACATATTTATTAGTCACGTGACATACGACAGTCAATTGTAGACTATCACATGATGTCATAATACTTTGACCCTTTTGCGCAGGTTCAAATACAAAGTCACTCAAAATATAGTAAGCTGCTCAAAATCACTCTTTTCAAAAGATTATATGCTCTGTAGTTTCTTACAGCGCTCGAGATCTCATCGGAATATAAATTTAGTAATATAGTTTCTGTGCGGCTCACTCAGTTTCTGGATTTTACCGCGCTTTTTTAAACCATTTACTGAGTCAAGGAGACTTATACTGACGCAATGTGCACGTTGGGATGTGTTACTTAGGTGTCAACCGGTCATAACGGTTGGAAGATGTGGCAAAGCGGCGGCCAATAGACCCGGAAGGCGTTGAGCGAGTGCTATAAGTCTGTTTCTGTCCATTGCTAGTCCCCGCGACGCAAGCGGCGAGCCGCTGCCGTATTATGTCGGTACCACCACACCTGTTATTAATATACAAAATTCTTAAATAAGTAACACTTAAATTGACAAATGAAAATTGACACGTAACTATTCCATAGACTATACGTCACAATAAATAGCATTGACAAAAAGGAAGGTCACATAAACGTGGACATTATACTTTGAATTGTTACATTATTTACATAACTGTTTCTGAAAACTGCCGGAATTTAATTATTGTCGTAACGTATTTATATATGTAACACTTGTGTAAACATAAAAGTAACTATTCACTTGTTTTGTTTTGAAAAATTTTATACTCTTTTTAATTTGGTGATTTCAATTTTAACATAATCCGTGTTAATAAGTCTTATAGCACATTTTGTAAGTTGAAAATGAATTTTTTCAATGGAAAATGTATCCAGGAAAACATTTAGCGCCAATTAAGTTATGCACATCCCGAAACTAATACAGAATTATCTTGTCCACTGTTTATGTATTTTATTATTATTGTATGCAATAGTGATATTTTTTTAATTGGATTTAATACAAATATAAAGTCATTCAAATATTACTTACTTGTAATAATATTACAACATCCAAGGTAACTTGTAGGGTGCCACACACCCAGAACTGTACTGGTGCTTCTCTTATCACAAAGTATGCCGTCTTGAATATGTCACCACATGTCCACATTATTACCATACTTAAACTGGAATTAAGAATTGCTTATATATTTTCTTGCTTATATGTTATAGATGCTACTAGCATAATTGACACAACTATAATTATATGACTATAAATATATATGTTCAATTGTTTGACATGGCAAACATTTTGTTTACCAAGTTGTCAAAAAAGGAAGTTGTCAGTTTGTATCTAATTTTATATTTTCCATTATAGAGGTATAACAGAGTATATATGTAAATATTAGGAGCAGTACAGGTGTGTCTCACTGGCCAAATCTTATTTACATAAAGAACAAGAAAATCACCTCATTCCCTCCGTACTTTTGTTATGATGATTTTTGAAAATTTGTGGTGCACCAAGCAGTGCTTCTGTAAACACAGCTAGAAAGCCAATAAATTCTACAAATGGTGATACTTCAATTAATAAATAAGTCACAGCTGCCCCCAGTACTGAGAAAACCAGCATACAGTCAATGTAACTCTGGAAATCTGTCCAGGCCCAAAAGTATTTTCTATCCATATCTGGAACATACAATTCATCCATTCTTATGCTTATCAATATATGTAGCAAGTTTATTCTATTTGATTGTTAAAGTCCCAAGTAGGAAATGTCATGCATGTTAGTTAGTAAGATAACATTATTTAAATATAAACACAGTGACGTGGTCAATGCTCTGACCACATGAGATAGTAAAACATATACTTAATCTTATCAGTACATTGAACCAAATACTATTTTATAACCATTAAAACCATAATAATTCTTTAAATTTAGAGATGATTTCAACCCTTCAGTCATTTTGGTAAACATATACATACCTTTGAAAAACACACAAAAGAAACAGATATAGGATAAAATAGTCTAGAGAATAACAGGTATACTAACAGTGCTACTATTTAAGAAACACATGCTGAAAAACCATATGGACAAAAAATAATGTATAAACATGACCATATACCAAGACATGATATATAAATCCAAAGTGAGAAGCTTGTACATCACAGGTTGCTGCAACAAAAATGAGAAATGAATGAATATGTATGTCACACAATGCATTCCCTGATGACTCCACTTACCATAGAAGCGACGAGGCTTCTCTCCTCCCGTGACACCACTCTGTTGGCCTAACCAGCGAGCTGTTTCATCAGGTTGAGCTGACCCATTTATACAACACAATAGTATATATAACATGAATATTGTACCTAATTTCACCAATTACCCCGACCACCAAACAAAACATAAAATAAATATTAAGGAAAACAAAATATAACAACTAAATATGTAACAGAATAAAATAAGGCAGAACAGATAAATATAACAGAATGAAAAGTAGTCAGGTTATTTTTATTAGAAAATGTATAGTGTCCATTCTATTGTAAAAGGAAAGTAATGTTATGTTAAAAACATATACAAAAGTGTGTGAATCTAGCATAAAAAAAACAAGCATTCCATATAAGTTCTGTATGTTTTATTCAGTTAATGTTATAAATACAAATTGAATTATAAGATACTAATTAACTAACCTGTAAATATTCTCTCTCGAGCTCTTATTATTTGATTCTTCTTGCGCATATTTACACATAGATGAATCATAATAAACATAGTAATATTCATTACAATACTTTGAATTAAAAGTGGTATTTCATATCGTTTTCCAAACCTGAAAATTAGGATATAACCTAAGAATATTTAGAAATATTGGTATAACTAAAGAACCAAAAGTAATACAATACATACCAGAATAGAATTCTCAATGTGTTAGCTATTAAAAGTGTTAAACAAACATACAAAGAAAATCCTTCTGCATCTTGTGTCTTTTTTATTTGTCTGTATTGTGGAATATAAGGTGCAATCCCACCAATTATCATAGCTCCAGCTGCACCCCAACCCACAAGGTGTCCCACTGTGAGACCCAATTCATCTGATATTATCCAATCCATGGTGGCAAAGATTTTATCTTTTATGTTAAGGAATTCACTTCTACACAATTTTTGTCAATATTTTCTAAATTCCACGACATAATCAAGGTTTACATTAACTCCTTAGTATACTGACATTTTCTGGTACACCCTGTTAACTGTGTAATTATTGTTTAAATATAATTACAACGTAATTTAAATTACTATAATTACAATTTGCGTAAGGAACGCATTTTAAAACAACTTAATTAAAAAATCTGGATTTAAAAACAAATTACTAAATGACACTAGCACAAGATAAAACTGCCGTGCTAATGCGGACTAATCGTATAGTTTTTATGAACCAGAAATTATTATATATTTTTAACAATATTATAATAAATTTGTATTTCAACAGTAAACAGACGTTCAACAGAATAATGACTAACGAAAGAGATTGCCAAGAAATGGTACGTTCGTTGTAGTCTGTACTCTGTAGTTTAGTCTTAAGTAAAAAAAGGTAGATTATAAAAAAATAAAGTTGTCGTATTAGTTTAGAAGAAACTTTGAAATATGGTAAATAGAACCACTGCTTATTTTGGTTAATTATATGTTTGGTGACATTTTCATTTATTGATAAGCAGTGAGTTAGGTAACTATCGAGAGACGCTCAGTCCAGGGGCCGCTGTTTATCTTTATATATTCATTAGTTTTTAATCACTTCGTTAAAACTAACTAGCTTTTTAAACTAAGTATTTGCTCTGCTGCTCTGTGTATTTTATTGCCACAGAATACAGATTGCTTAATAAATAATGCGGAATCCTGATGTCCACCCTGACAGAATATAGGTATTTCAGTTACAAAATATTAAGAATATACAAAATATATACAAATGGAACTTTATTATTATACAATTTTGAATTAAATTATAATAATATGAATTAGTTGTTAATAATGTGACTTGTGACAATTAACATGAGTTAAATTTGTTAATATGTCTATTTATATTCTATCAAAATTTGAGCTCATTATTTATTATTTAACACTTAATTTAGTTATAACCAATAAAATAATTTTAACTGCTTAAACCCAGACGTCGGTCATTATTTTTTTAAATCCTTAAAGAAAGACTGATGCGTATATATGACTTCTCAGTAAATCTACAATGAATCTTCTTTCGAAAAGTCTGCCAGTTTTTCGATACAATACATCGCTTTCTACAATAGTATTTGGAATACCCAGAATCAATAGGGTTCGTTGGTATTCCAATAAAAATGAAAGTGGCCTGTCAAAATCTCAGCATAATGAAAGAAGCGACATTTCTACAGATGTAAGACCTATAGGAGAAAAGGTGAAAGAAGCAACAAAAACAGCGTCTTACACAGGAATTATATTAGCCGGTGTAGGAATCACTGGTGTAATATTTTACTATGTGTTTAGAGAATTATTCTCAAGTAATAGTTCTAATGGTATATACTCAGTAGCTCTGGAAAAATGTAAAAATGTATGTATCTATGATAGATATTGGTTTGTATTAATACAAATATTAATAAAATCATTAATATAAAACTACAAACAAACATTTTTATAGGATCCAAGAGTTGAAGATGCTCTTGGTGCACCAATAAAAGGATATGGGGAAGAAACAACTAGGAGAAGACGTACCCATGTGAGTCACGCTGTGTATGAGAAAAATGGAATCAAGCACATGAGAATGAGATTTTATGTTAAAGGAGTGAGAAATAAGGCTATCGTAGAATTAGATATGAAGCAGGCAAGTTTTTATTACAAATATGTTTTAGATTTTTTAATAAATTTAGCATTCATTGTTTTGTTCCTTTGCAGAATGAATATGGCAACTATATGTGTCGATATTTACTTGTACAGCTTGATGATTATAGTGGCAAAACATTTATAATAGAAGATAATAGAGCAGAGTTGGATCAGTCTGAAAAAGCTGATTTTACTAGTCAACTACCTATGTTGACATTGACTCAATAAAACTGGGCTGTGCAATTATAAAAAAGTTAGAACTGTGAATAAAATGTAAATAAATGTTTGACTGTTTTATTTATAACTTATGTGGTACTGGGACTGGCTTTTGTTATGATTACTTATTATCAATTATTCTCTGAGGAACTATTTTCCAAGCCATTACCAGGCGATTATTGAATACAAACAATTTGATTTTCCTTATGACCCAATAGAAAACTATTACCAATGAGAGAAATTGTGGCCATGCCCACTTCAGTTCTTGTAATAAACTTGGATTGTAGAGAACTTTTCCTTCTGGTATACTTAAAAACAGTTCAATGTCCATTACTCCTGAATGACCATTCTTAGTTCTTACAAACATAGGTTTAACTAGAGATAACACTAGAAAAATTGAGATGGTTAATAGATATGAATAAAAATGGATAGAGATGAATAAAAAATAATGACTTAGGACGCAGATACATACCTGCTCTTGAGAAATAACTTTCGAGGAGAAAATCAATTGTAATATCTTGATTCTTATTAATTTCACTAAGAAGTGACTTATTGTATGTTGTGTCTGTGTGGTGGCTAACACATGGTAGGTGTGATGATTGATAGATTTCCAGATTTCCATGATATTTAACCCCCGATGTTGGCATACTGAACTCTTTCAATAGAACACCTAAAGATTGCATTTGTAGTGGACACATACCCTGCAAATATACAGGCTGTCACCTATTTAGTTTAGTGTAAATTTATTACACATTTTTGTACTTACCAACAATTGAAAATCAAGAGCTAGTATTAAAATAATTGACATTATTGTATGGTTCTCGGGTATATTTAGTTTTATCTTAAAGTTTATTATATCATTTATAGTATCCTTGTTGTTATCAAATTCATGTATCTGTAACAAAAATATTATATGATGCCTATAAAATCGCTCATACCAAATACCAATCTCAAATATGGTAATGAAAAATGTGTATACCTGAATTTCTGAACAAAGTTCATCTAAGTGCACTATGTTATCATTACCACAAACAATTGATAAACTGGGATCCTCTGTTTCTGCAATAAGTATATACTCGTATGTCGATTTAACATTTGGTTGTTCATAAAAAGTATGCGATTTCAACCAAAACCCTATAACATTATAAATTATGATTAACTGAACTTTATTTGGAAAATTAATTATTTGGTTGTATTATGTAGATACCTTTGCTTTTATAAGCTACAAACAAAGGTAAAATTATGTTCAGTGCAGATGTTGTGATAACAAAGAGCATGGCTTTGGAAAAGAAATAACTTTTATACTGAACTTCCACATTATAGCTAAATAATCTATAGAGAACCATTTTAGTATATGGTAATTAAACTAATAACCAGTTCAATGGATAACATAACATCATAATACCATAATTGTTTATAAAAAATACTTCGAAGTAAATTTCGATAACTAATGAACGAACGTAGGTAAATTATTGTTGTTTATATTTACAAGTAACGTTGCGTAGCAACGCCGATCGATGTTCATTTTCGCGTACGGGCAGGCTGCAGTTTTTCGACTATGCCGCCCGATCCACAGAATGTTTTTTTTTATTTTTGCTCTTGCGATTTTTATAATCGCGTTAGAGTTGGTAAAATATGGTATTACATATAGCAATACTGCTATAGTTATACATTATTAACAGGTACGTAAACATGTTCTGCTTGAAAGAAAGCTATTTTATCTTTTCATATTCTAGTGTGTATGTGTTTGTTGGGCATTAAAAATATGAAGAGAAAAATCGACCATTAATATGTGTACAAGTTTCTGGATATTATGGCTACAAGCAATAGGCTATCTAAATTTTAGCTTTAGTAGTGCAAAAGTTACTGAATTCCACATTTTCTGGATACGGACGGTTGAATCGGTCAGGTTACAATTGCCATTTCTAATTTTATTTTAGAAAAGTTTCATCTTACAACAAGAATACCACGTTCAAAACAGATACATGTGACTGATTGCAGACAAAAGGACATTGTTTTAAACAATTAAATGCTGCGTAAACTGAGACCCGCGGTTGGTGAACCCGTCTTTATTATGGCATATAAAGGCATGTTGTGACATGAGTAGCATCACTTGCTCTGGTTTATCCCACGGCGGAAGTTCTCACGAAATTGCAACTGAACTGCAGCAATGGCTGCAGTGGAGAAATCAACTGCGGACAAAATGTCAACCAGTATGACCTCTAGCATTACTGGAATGGGTCTTGGTGGTATAACAGGACTTGCAACAGCATTAAATGCATTGAGCTGCCACTGTGAACAGCAAATAACGATCGGTGGAATGCCTACCAATTATGTTCCTGGTTTATCCGCTAACTACAACATATCGAGCTTCTGTCAACGTCCCGGGCAGACCCGACGGTGGCCGATGCAACGAGCGGGCCCAACAGCTCAATTTCGACTCGGTCGTTCTAGCGCGGGTTTGCAAAGGCGCTTAAAATATTCGCCAAGGAATAACCCCAACACTCAATATTCACACACTTTAATATGCAAGTTGGCAGATCAAAATGAACGTCGCAGACGTCAGGATGCAATGGAGCTTATATCGCAGAGTTTTTATTCGCAGCTACCACTTAAAGTCGAGCTTACAGAGTTTTATTCACGAGACAACTCGAAGGAACACCACACCGAGTTGTATGATTTGGTGAACGATAATGTATTTCCTAATCCTGTTTTAAGAAGAGGCCAAAAGTTTCTGTTTGCTGTACGCTTTGATAGGATTTCTGATAAGCAACTAGATATCATACACGTGGTTCTCTGCTGCGGTAAGTGAATTTATAAACAAAATAAATTTACTACTAAATATGGCTTTATACAATGAAGTTGAATTGTTCCCGTTTCTTGCAAACCTTCTTCTTTTCAATTATCGTTCCCATTATAGACCTACTATATTTTGTTATCGTATTTTTTTATCCGTTACCAAAGAGGTTAAGTATAAATATAATATGTTTCAGTGTAATTTTTAAAGTTAATTTATTATGACTTTATTTCATTTAGAATTAACGTTAAAAACACGATTTCAGGTCCAAAGCCGAGTGTAACAAAAGGTACTCGAATCGTTCTACCCGTACAATGGGTCTCGCCACCAACAATATTCCATCACCCACGCGATGTGATTGGTTCTGGTATTGGGATGAGTGTGGGATTACCTCGTATGCAATGCGATGCCAGCACAATTACGACCACAGCTGTGGGAACTACTGCATCAATGAGTCCCGTGAGCAGTATAAGGGAGACAAATAACTATAATGTTCGGCGAAGCTCCTTTGGAAATGATCCACCAATTGTACAGCCAAGTCCACTTAGCCCGCATGGAAACGCTGATAGACCAATATTTAACGCAACTCCAACGGTATACGGACGCTCTCAACAAGGCTCGGTCCAAAACTTAACACCTTCAATACCCGAATCCGAAAAATGGGATATTAGCATTCACAGACAGGACGGGAATACCATAACATTCCAAGTAACGATTCCGCCGACGGCACCCGTTGGTTTGTGGAATTGCTGGATTCAAACGAGTCGTTTGGGACAACGCGATAATCGTCACGACTACAAATGCGATGAGGATATTTACATAATATTTAATCCGTGGTGTCGCGAGGACACTGTGTTTATGGAAAATGAGGAATCCAGAAAGGAGTATGTATTAAATGATCAAGGGAAACTATGGTGTGGGACTTGGCATCAGCCGATCGGTCGTAAATGGATATTTGGGCAATATGACGATGTTGTGCTTCCTGCTGCCACGTACCTCTTGGAGCGTAGCGGTTTGGAGCACTCGGACCGAGGGAACCCAGTGCAAATTTGCAGAGCGATTTCGTCAATGGTAATATTTATTTTCATTTACGACGTCAAATTAAACTGATATCTCATAAAATAGTTTCGATCTGTGTTTTAGATCAATGCAAATAGCGACGACGATGGGCTAATGGTAGGCAGATATGATGGTGAATATAAGGATGGTGTAGCACCTCACGCATGGACTGGGTCCGTTGCGATTTTGGAAAGATTCCTAACAGATGGTGGTCGTCCGGTTGAATACGGGCAGTGCTGGGTTTTCTCTGGACTAGTTGTCACTATTTGCAGAGCGTTGGGTATGTTTCATCGCCACTGTTACATCTAGAGTGTAATAACATTTATAGAAATATGTCTGTCCCATTGCCAGACCAAATATAATATTGCTAAAGTGAGTTGTCATGTAGGTATTGATGTAGGTTTTAATTAATTGGTGAACCTTTGATGAAAGGTGCCAATGGGCACTGTATTTTTTCATTACCTACATAATAAGTTTAATAACAAATAAAACATTCATACGAATGTCAAAACCGTCTTTAAATATTTCAATGAATACTTGAGAATTATGTCAGAAGAATATGAAGCACCTAATATTGATGAGAATGGTAAAAAAAGATTCATTTAATATAAAGTCCATGTTCGAAATTAATCAATTTTTAATTACGCGGATTGGAATGAATGAAATGATAGATGAAAACAATATGAATACTAAATTTATTATTCATTGAAGATATACAGGCTTGCGTGCCTTTATGCACGTTATTATATTAAGAGCAGACGACTAATAATATTAATAATAATTCAGGGATCCCCTGCCGTTCGGTTACGAATTATGTGTCAGCGCAGGATACGAACGGGACATTCACAGTCGATAAGTTTTTCGATAAAGAGGGGAACCTCGTACCAAACGGACCGGATGAGGATTGCTATGACTCCTGTTGGAACTTTCACGCTTGGAACGATGTATGGATGCAAAGACCTGATCTTCCACAAGGTAAATTGTCGTAAACTAAGTATTGGCTTCGTATGGGTAGAGTTCACCGTAAGACATTTCACATAAACATTTTAAAAATTATATTACAGATATTATTTTCATCAGAAAACAATTGAGCGATAATTTAGACGCCTTAAGGAAAATAATTATTTATTGTTTTGTTGTCTTCTAATCTGACGTTTGTAGGGTATGGCGGTTGGCAAATTATTGATGCTACTCCTCAAGAGGAAGCTGATGCAGTCTTTCTATGTGGTCCAGCGAGTTTGGAGGCTGTTCGACGTGGGGAAGTAGGCTTTAACTATGATACAGCCTTCGTTTATTCGGAGCTTAATTCGCAGTTGTGTCATTATCAAGAGGAAGATGACTCCGATTGGGGATTTATCAAAATGGCCTCGAATCAGCAACAGTGAGTTTTTATTGATCTTTGTTTTTAGGTACAATTAATTATTTATCAGGTAATAAAACGACAGTACGTATAATGTTAGTATCTTATTTCTAAGTGCATTAAAATTATATAAAATTTAACCAGCTTTTTGAGGCTCTTGTTACGAATTATTCAAAATCAAATCTTATTATTCAGTATGGTATATAGGGCCGGTTTGAATCGTCCTAAATCTCAAAGACTACGCGTTTTAACGACCACGCTGATAAGAAGTACCTATACAAGAAACTCGGCATGTTTGTTATGAGAAATTAGAAATATGTTCGTCAAATCGTTAAATAATTTCAGGGTCGGTCGAAAAATTGTAACAAAGACTCCGAACGTAGAAGACGAAGAGGGTGACAGTGATTTACTTGAAATAACCCAAGAATATAAACCCACCAATGGCTCTACGCCCGATCGACTATCCGTCATCGCTTCAAGTCGAGGTTTCCAACGTTCGCAACATCACGAATCCTCAAATCAATGTGATGATGATGTGACTTTTGACTTGATGGATATAGAGATAGTGCCGTATGGGCAGCCCTTTGACTGCTCCATGAATATTCAGGTATTTAAAAAAACTTAAAAAAAGACACAATTACATTTTTTGGGTCCATTTGAATTTAAATAACAATACGTCATCAAATAATATCATCAAAGTTAATATACTATGAGCAGCTTTTGCCCTCGACTTCGTCCACCTTATTTTAATAGAAACGGAATTTGGAAAATCGGTATTTAAATGGCAGAGTTATGGTGAAATTTTTATATTTCAAGCCTTTTTTGCGATAAAATTTATGTAGAATTTCCTTAAAGTTTAGTCTATCTCCATACCAAATTTCATTGAAATCAGTTCCGTATTTTAAGCATGAAAGCGTAACATACATACATACAGTTACTTTCGAATTTATAATATTAGTAAAGATATAGTATTTATTTAAGGCTGATATTCCAGAATAAATCAGCAGAAGATCGAACAATACTTTGCATATTGACTGCGTCTTCCTGTTACTATACTGGAGCCATCGCATCGCGTTTGAGACGAGCCCAGGGAGAGTTCATTGTACGCGCTGGACAAAGGGAGATACTGAAATTGCACGTGACACCTCAGGAATATATGGATAAATTGGTAGACCACTCCATGATAAAGGTCCATGCTATGGCTTATGTCAAGCAGACACGTCAAGCCTGGTCTGAGGAAGACGACTTTCCTTTGCATAAGCCGAAGCTACAGATACAGGTGAGTTCAATCATAAGTTCTTTATCGTAATCAATACATAAGATAATAAAAACCTAAATAAAATATATATATTTCCAGACTAGAGGACCGCTGGTTGTTGGTCAAGATGGAACATTGGTGTTTAGCTTTCAGAATCCATTGACTGTTCACTTGACGGATTGTTACTTTAGTTTTGAAGGCCCTGGGTTACAGAGACCACGTCAGGTGAGAACTATTCTGTTAATAATCTTTTTGGTCTATTTAAATAATTTCGATGTTATTTGGCATTTATGTATGCTCAGGTCACCAACATTTTATTCATCATAACGTAGTAACGTGATAAGCTCGTCTCACGTGAGTTGATTTAGAAATGAACTCTATGACATATGCAGGAGATAACTCAAATATTTTCCCTCAGGCACGATTCAGAGATGTGAAACCTGGCGAGCTTGTCACATATCAGGACAAGGTCATGGCACGCCGCGAAGGAGACATTCGCGTGGTGGCCACTTTCTCATCGCGTCAAATTGATGAGATCTTCGGTAGTGCCGTCATCAATGTGAAGGGCTAGCTAGAGACGGGGCCCAAGCAACCATACTTGGGCCCTACAATACATACAGTTCACATAGACGTCGACTGTTCATTTTACTTGGAGATAGAATAAACTATAGGGAAGGATAGAGGTTACTTTGATTCGCGAAAAAAGGGGTTGAAATGAAAGCCTGGTGAAACTGGTGAAACAAGCTTTCTTGTTTATACAAAAACAAGAAAGCTTGTTTCACCAGCTACTAGTATTTAATAAATATAGCAAGTAAGATGTAGAACTTATTTGAAAATAAAAGTTTAAATATATTGCTACAAAAGAAAATACAAATGGGTCACTAATTAACCTGCTGAACTTTCGAGCCGAGGCTCCCAAGTTCGATTCCCGATACGGCCTTTTATGCGAAGAGCAATTTTGTTGGCTGTGGTCAGAACTGTAATTTAGTTACTTAATCGTGTCTTAAATGTGTACTTATTTACATATAGATAAAACTATTTTTTTTAAATTTCAATATATTTATATTCACCATTGTATTTTAAACGTTTGCATTGTATACAAGGCGTCGAAAGGAAACAAACGCCTTATATCTGAAATAGCAAGGAATGCCAAACAAAATCGTTTATTAATACTTCACATTGTTGTTTCAATTCTGGAATGTCTTTTGACTGCCCGAATGCAATACGTGCTCTGGCACACTTGCTAAGTATTTATTGACCAAATTTTAAGTCCTTCGGTATTAATAAGGTGTTTAATACTATCACAAATCAGTTAATGACGGTTTTCTTTATTTTTGACTGATTTTAACTTTCAAACCGTGTTAAATGATGGTTCACAGTAGGTTTAGAAAGCAGAATGTTTTAAAATATTTAAATAAATATATCGATTACGAATGTACGATTAAATACTATTCAGTTTTAATAAATTAATCTATTTAGTAATTATTTAAATTGTGTGTAGGTATATATTAAATTGGTACAGTTTCTATTTTTCTTGGTATGAGGTTAAAATGTTTTATAATAACAAATTTAATAGGAGATTTTTAGTACGATTGTTTGGTTGAATTGACGAATAGGAGAAATTCTTAAAACTATAATGTTTAAGTAAAGAACGAAGTGTTATTATACTTTAAAAAATATATACAACACTTGATAGGACGGTAGAATATAAATTTAGTAAGCTTTCCATCAAATCCAGTGATTTAAAAGAATTTTATTTGTCCAATAGTTGACAATTGATGATAATTTAAATATTAGTAATGTAAACGGACACACATTTCACGCAAATCCTGTTCCCTACTCAGTCAGGGACTGTTGGTCTGATGACTAGACTCTTCCGAGGTACAAAAAAATAATAATAAATATTTAGTTTGGGCTTGGTTCGGGCTGTGTGATGAACATAACTAAATTACTAAAACTTATTTACTGTGGTAAAGGGAATTTACATTGAGATAGAAAAGTTGCACAAAACAACTGACTAACGATGTATACTCATCAGCACACCCACGACCTTCATAACTTAATAAGAACCTTAATATATGTCAAATGTCACAATATTCGCGGAACATTACAAATCAATGAAGGGCCAAGAGAATCATTGATCAATTTCAAGGAAAATACAAAGTATGCGAGACCTTGCGAGAGGTTGCCTTCATGATGTCATCGTAGTAAATTTAACATAATCATGTGTATGTTATATAATCTTACCAAACAGTCGGTCACATAGTTTATTATATGAGAATTGAGCATATGATTTTTAAGATAGTCCACGAATTACGCATGACAGTCCAGTACCTTGACCTGATTCTAGATACTGATATTTATAATTCATACTTAAGCTGATAAACAATATAAATTGAAAAAAAACATAGAAAACTAGGCCTTTAATTTCCACTGAGTAAATACACTTCCATAGATTATATATTCAAGTCTATTAAATTCTTAATACCTTATCCGTCTCTTCATTAAAACTAAATGTTATAGAACTTAAAGAAATCACTTTTCCGCGTATACGTATAAGAATGAATCCTATTGCGTAATTTGAATAAAACTCATACTCACGTGAAATCCCGCAATATTTCGTTTAAATATGATTCTCTTGACCAAAAATGAGTCAATGGTACTTGGTCATACCAATTCAGCTGATAAGAGGTCACACCAGCTTAAGCATATAGGTTCAGCATCGCATATGTACCGAATCCGCCGCTAACTGCGCACGCGCCGGTTCAAATCAAAAATGTATTAACGTATATTAAATATATCTTAAGTGGTGTCTGTTTATCGTACTAAATCGAGAGCGGTTTTGTTTACACAGTGGCTGAATAAAAGCGAGTGATTAAGAATTTTTATATAGTGACGTGATCTATAATGGGTGCAGTGAAGAGCAGATTATCTAGGTGTTGGAACTCTGAGTGTGGATGCTGCGGTTTGAGAGGTGTCGATTCGTACGATCTTAAACATCTGCCGCGACGGCCGAGATTGGATACCTCTATTGGTAGGTCAAGGTTTGATAACAAATAAGGTTTTACTGAGTTGTATGTGCATCAGCATAGACATTTTGTAAAATGTCTATGCTGATGATAGGGAAATACACCTGACTAGGTGTTAATGTTAAATTTTTAACGGTTCTGTAGCTTTTGGTTTTATTCGGTAGACTATTTTCGTTAACACACAGATGAGAATTCTCTTCTTAAATGCTAATACAGAGGTGGTTCGCGCTCTGATTTTATATGGATTTTATTTTAATATACGTTTTTAATAGCAATCAAATTCTCTTTAGATTTACATATATTTGCATGTTAACTCTTGTCTAAGTATCGGTTGTCGATATGGTTATCCAGTAATGGTAGGTCTTACAGCAATTTTAAATAAATAACTAGCACCTGAGTTTACATAGTAAATACACAAGTGTCGACGATTTGAATAATTTATGTACGCAATTGTAGTAAATTGGTTATTAAATGATATAAAAAAATAACAAAATAAATTATTTGAATGGAAAACTTGCAATTGTTTGGTGTTTTATACATTTTGTTAAATTTATTAATTAACCAATATTACATACCATAGTAAAAAGTATTATCGTTTTTATAATATTGTGTTTATATCTAATTGATAAATTTAAATGACTGGAAATTCGACTGTAGAACGTAAAATAGACAGAAAACTAAGTTATTTACTGAAGTAAGCGGGAATATAATGACTTATATGGTCGACACATAAACAAAGGACAGTTATAATGATTGATTAATAATTATGAGTTCACGTCATGACACTAATTTCCATTTTATTACACAATCATAAAGGAATGAGACAAATCACGGTTAAAATTATTTGATCTTCTCTGTTAGCGTGATGTTTTATGTTTGTCTTTACGACTATATTGTTAGTTTGTTTTTAGATTTTTGTCTAATGGGTTATGCCAGACAGTAAATTTATTTATTTTGTTTGATTGCTTTAGAGCATTTTCAAACAATCATTCAAATTTCAAACAAACATCAAAAAATAAATCGAACAATAACTCAACTTACAAGAAGTTTAGAATTATGTAAGAAATACCTATATACGTTGTAGAATTCAATGACAATACTGTAAAAAAATACTGTACCTAGTCGATAGGTTAGAGAAAACCGTAAAAGACTGGTTTCATTAAAAAGTCGAAGATTGTTTTATTTAATTGTAAATTGAACTTGTAATGTCGTAAGATCCTCTTTATGAACGGTAAATGCATATAAATATTATATTGTGTGTGATTATTATAAAATAATCACACACAACATAATATTAAATATAGTATTCCCTGTGTTTTTACCCGCCATAATTTTTGTTATATTTACCATTACTTAGTGATTGGATTCCAATACAAACTAGTAAGTAATTTCTAAAATTATCACATTATTAAAATAGCTTTTCAATACGCTGTTATATGGGCATTCAACACTGGCTTATGGTAACGGGGCCTCGGTTGTTAAAAAAAGGTAAAATTTATGGAATATTGAGAAATAGGTGCGTGGTCGGTATGAGTGCATAGCTCAAGGTGAACAACAATAACACGACATTATCATTTCGCGTACAAAAATCAATGTCCTCCTGAAACGACATTTAATGGATTAAAACAATCTTCTTCATTTACACTTTATTGCACTTGAACAGTAGAAGTAAATGACGTTCATAGATGTTAGTACATATAAAAGCAACGGGCGGCCTTATCGCTAATACGCGATCTATTCCAGACAACCCACCACCAATCTTCATATGTTTTAAACAAAGAATTAAACAAATTGATACGATCAAGTTATCGAAGCGTAAGTAACAAACTATGTAGGATTTACACCAAACAATTAAATAAATTAGGCTATGTTCGAATGATAACTCATTCGTACAACATTGCTCTTCAAAGCCTTAATTCTTATATGAGTTGTAAGAATTGCCTCGCATGGTTTAGACCTAAATTCCATCAGGCACACAAGATCTATTTCCTTATAAAGAAAAACGATTAAACGTATGCATTAAGGCCGACAATTGTAGCGTACACGTATGTGAAATTATATATGTTTACTTAACAATACAGCCTCCTTCCAGCTGTAACGTTGGAGGCCTTGGTTTAGTTTCTCAGCTTAAAAATAATACCATAATCCCTGATTCAGTTTTGAGGACTTCAACGGTTAGAACTGCAGTCATTAACTGGTAGGCGCGATGCCACACAGAAGTTAATAGAAAACTTGATTATTTATCGTGAGTAATATTTTACTTCATCAAATAATAATTCATGGAAATAAATGCAGTTAGGTTTAAACCTACGCGTTCAAGCAATATAAGTCCAAGGTATTATCCGATATGGATCTGCACCCACAATATCAATTAAGGCTTAGTCATTAACTTGAAATAGAAGTTTTTTTTAATTACCATAGAAAATTTAGTTCATTGTGAGAGAAATAGAGAGAGAGGGTAAGAGCTTTAATTATTTATCACTAGTATTCTCAGATAAAACAATATTCTCAGAACGTTGATGCTTAATATAAGGGTTAAGACTAGGTATATAATAATAATATATCTAAAGCACACCCATAATAACGACTTAAATTTTGTATGTCACAAACAAAGTTTTGCATAGTGATTGACGATATTTTCTCACGGACAACTTGCGAAGCAGAAAATATTTTCTTATAAAAGTGTTAGTTTTATACAAAATTGCCTTTATTATTAGTCTTTTCTCCAACCTATATTTATTTGGTTTAGTGGTTCGATTCTCAAGGAAACTCACGGCCTAAATTATCACTATCAAGGCCCAAATTATGATTATAATTATCTTAGTTGCTTAAATTAAAATCAACTTATAAAGCGCTCTAAAGGTATCTTCAGAGCAATATCTATAAATAATATTAAAAGAAAAATCGACACGAAATATACAACTGTATTGTTTCAATCAACTAACAAACTCTAAAAGGTCAATTATAAATTATCACGTGCTTGATTGAGTTAAGATTTTCTGCGACATTTATATATACGGTGATCTCATAGTGAAATATTCATAAATCAAAATTTTAATTATGTTTATGACAGTTTCAATAAACTAAATACCGAGAAAGGGCGTATATTTGTTCGGTGATGATTTTTCTCAAAGGAAGTGATTGTCAAGGCTCCGTCAATGAATAGCTAAACTTCTCTCGTTGTTTGCTTCATGACATCATCTTCCCAGATGTAGGAGTATTATAGACAGACTTACGCGGGAACAAACAGTTCATGACGGCATTCTCAAGGAACTACACGTTTGCTTAACAATTAGATCTGTAATGTAAGGCCAGTTATTTTACGAATACATACCGCAGTGTTTTTAAATTAAGTTATGACAGTAGCCTAGACGATGGAGTACATTAAGAACTTGTGGAGACATTATTTTGGACGACGTCACAAATATATCATAGTGCCATTTCTGCCAGGTATGGTTAAAATATATAGCTAACCAATAAAGGTGAGAGCCGATTGTTTTATTATTGTGGCAAACGTCAAAATGATAAGACGTGAAAATACAGCGATTACGTACCGAATTATAGCGATAGAGGTTCTATATATTGTTCTTTGTAAATCATACATTAATTAACATTTTGTTTATTTATTCAGATGTCGTCGACGGAACGCGCCAGGGTGTCCTCGCAGTGCAAGGCATTGATTTCTGCATTGAGGCGAACGGGGAAAATCATCACACAAGCAAATTCAATCTCATGACTAGGGATGTTGACAGGTGTCTTGTTGTCCGACGAGGCCAGGCCTTTAAACTTGATATACTGCTAAACAGACCATACGATGCACGCAGAGACGCAATTTCCTTCATATTTTACGTGGGAGGTTAGTTGATGAATCGATTCTTCCAATGCATTTATTTTAAGCCGGCATCATATTGGTGCCTCGAAAATATGTTTTAGTCATGATTATAACACATCCGCTTATGTAATATTGTGTTAACTTACTCATCAATATTTGTTTTTAGCTAAAATCATAAAATATCTACGTACGAACTTTTAAAGTACTTTTTCTTTAGTTTATAGTTCAGTTTTGATAACAGATTTTAACTTTGAGACAATTTAATTTTATTAATATTACAAAACAGATGTCGAGAAACGCGGCCCGTCCGATGATACATCAGCGGCTGTGCCAATGCTGGAGAAGGGATCAGAAACACTTGGATTATGGAATGCAGTGTATGAAGGACAAATGGACTCTCATCTCATAGTTGCTGTGACGCCATCAGCTGACTGCATAGTTGCTGCGTGGCGAATAGACGTAGATACCAAACTAAATGGTGGCAGCTCTCTTAGTTACACACATCCTACGCCAATATATGTCCTGTTCAATCCGTGGTGCTTGAATGATAGTGTTTATATGCCAGGTATACTTTGTTTATGTGGTTCCGGTTAAGTCTCAGCGGAGACATATTTCAGATAATGATATAACTTTAAAAGGCGAGGCATGTAGTTGAACCAGTCACAAAGTTTAAATATGGAACTAATTCGGTTAAACCAACTTGCTATCTTGGTTAAGAAATCTTTGATTATAGGTCACAGTCACAGAGAAGAGTACGTGCAAGAAGATGGAGGTCTTATGTTTAGGGGAGTTCACAATCGAATAAAACCAACACCGTGGAATTATGCGCAATACGAAAAGGATATACTAGACTGCGCTCTGTATTTAGTCAGGGAAATCGGAAAGGTATTTTTATATTTATTCATTATAATTATTTTTAATGTAACGGGAGGTAAATGAGTAGGCGTGTCTTTCTCTGGCACTTCTAGCATAATGGACATTTAAACTAAGAAGTGTTAGAATTATATAGATTAGGAATATGTCTCGTATGTGTTAGTTTTCATGGTGAGATTTTATAACGAGGGGGGTTCGAGAATATAGGTATGACCAAAATAGTATGAGAATTTATGCTAATTGGCTCGTAAATTTGATATTTCCGATATCAAATTTACGATAGAACGCTTGTCTGAATCACTCAAGCATTATCACACAATATTAATTGACTTGATCATTTATCCAATTGATTTGTTTGAACAATATATAGAGACGTTTTGAAATTCTTAAATCCAAAGTGGGTCGCTTATATTATATTGTTACATTGTTTTTAATTTAATAAAGTATTATATCAATTTCTTACAAGAGTAGACTTTGTTTATCCAAACAGTTGATTAACTCTACTACAGATTTTGCAATACGATTTAATAATATTAAAAAAAACGTATTTCTTTCTTATACTTTTTATAGCGGTATTATAAGTGGTACTAACTAATATATGACCCAAGAGAGCTTTTTTCGCCTAACGAATTAGCATCGCGATGTAGCGAGGCAATGCCGCCAGCATTATGGCTACTCTGCCACAAGGACCATACTTTTTGAATTTATTTTAGTGTTGTAGTTTAATATAATTGTTTAATCTTTTATATGAGTTATAAGACAATACAATTATATACAATGAGAACCTTAATTGTACATTCATTTAAAAGAGTTTTTACGTCACATACTTCTTCTGATTGAACATGTAACGGTCTGTTAAATAGTTGACAAATATTGGCCCCATCGTTTTACAGATCAAAGGTCGTGCGAGGAGTGATCCCATCAGAACTGCGCGAGCGTTGTCTGCAGCGGTCAACGTTCAAGATGACAATGGAGTGTTGTTTGGTAATTGGGGCAAGGAGTTGAGTGACTATAGTGGTGGTTCCCATCCCCTTAAATGGGTTGGATCACTTGATATATTGCAAAAATACTATCAAAAGAAGAAGCCGGTGAAATATGCACAATGTTGGGTATATGCTGGAGTTCTAACAACAAGTAAGATTCGCAAAGAAAATATCTTTATTTTGGCTAATATTTTTTAGTATCCATTGTAGGTCAACTTTAAAACTTAATTTGCATTTCATTACGATAATTTATGTAAATACATGTTTCTTGTGGAGGAATTAGTTTCAAAAATAACCTTTTAAAATTAAATGTGTCAATTTATTTGATGTTCAATTACAGTTTAAAATTCGTTCATATTATTTGGTTTTATATTACGTCATACGTGGTTCGCTTAGTTCACATGTTCACGAAGATATTTCGATGAAAAAAACGTCTTGAGCCGCGTATCGACTCCGTGCGGCGGCCGCGCGAGCATTGTTCGACCGCGGCAGATCTCTTTTGGTTCGCGACCATTTTTTCGGCAGCCGATCCGTGAACGGGCGTTCATTTTGTGCGCGGTAACCATGGACGCATCACGTCGGCGACGTGCCGCTGCTGCTTTTATAATTATTCATTAATTAACATATTATTAACAAGCGATCGAAACGAGAAGCTCTATGATGGATGAAAAAATGACTAATGGAAGACTTGAGATACGAAGCTATTGATGAAACAATAAAAAAATTCATTATAAAATAATTGTTTTGTGCCATATAATCTAATTAAAGTAGGACACTTCTTGTTATCCATGTCTTTCTCGCATATCCACTAAAAATGCGTCAGGTCCGTCCCAATTGCACAAGCACAACGCACTGACACTCCTTTGTCGAGCCGTCAAAAACCGACACAAAGTGGTTCGTCGCCCGACACGTTCGAGCGCGCAGATGTTCGAGTTGCCGCGCGCGCCGACGCGAGAGCCAATGTTCGTTGGTTTGCCGCGCGAAGTCGATACGCGGCTTAAGATTACTAAAAAAACTAACCCGAAATATATCTAATCCATACAGTTCAGTGTAAAACGGCAATATTTTTACCAGTTTGTAGAGCTTTGGGTATACCATGCAGAGCTGTCACTGGCTACGACGCAGCACATGACAGTCAGGGCAGTTTGACAATTGACATAATCAAGGATGATGATGGAAACACATTAGAAGAGTTCACCAGAGATTCAGTATGGAACTACCACGTGTGGAATGAGGTTAGCTATTTTAAACTTTGTTGTTACGGTGGGCAAATCGTAATATTGTATTTTTGGAATGAGATTTCGCTTTGAAAACGCTTTTACCATCAAAATCATGCGATCGGAGTTCGTGATGTTATTATAAACATAAAATTGGTTTCACACATGCGTACAAAAACAAGGTATATGACTTTCGTTGTAAATCACAAAACAAACCACTTAGCACCCAACGCTCTAGCTATTACTCACAACACTGAAATAAAACCTTGTTCTTAATTTTTATATTATTCCTAACACTCTATATCTATTAAACTCTATATTTAAGCATATTATTATATATATTTATGAATTAGAACGATTATAACTCTATTTAAATATACCTGATTATCTGTTAGTATGTGTGTATTGCAACATAGGTTTTCAATTAATTTTTTATTTGTAATTACAGGTATGGATGGAAAGACCAGACTTAGGCCCAGAGTATGGTGGGTGGCAGGCGATAGACTCGACGCCACAAGAGACTTCTGAGGATGTGTACCGATGTGGGCCTGCATCGCTGAGGGCAGTACGGGATGGAGAACTTCAGAGGCCTTATGATGCGGCCTATGTGTTTGCACAGGTCAATGCTGACAAGGTAAATATTCAGTACTTAGACTTTATACATTAAATTATTTTTTTTCATTTAGGTGTTTGACTTCATTGCAATGGGATCCGTTAAATTATAATTTGTGACTTGCAGCTTCTTGACGACTCTGTGGCAATAACTTGCCTGATCTGTCAGTGAGGCGTCAAAGAGCTTAGAATAACTATTCGCTTTGAATCAATCGAGGTTAAAAATCAATTGCTAAAAATATATTTTTTAAATTTAAAGGTTTTATGGAAATATTCTGGAGAAATACAGCCTCTGAAATTAATGGCGAGAGATACAACATCAATTGGTCAAAATATTTCCACAAAAGCAATTGGGAAAATGGAAAGAGAGGTACTTGTATTTTCATAAAGAACTGTAACAAAAAATCTACTTTATAGAATGAAAAATAAAACCAATTTTATAACGCCTGATACAATACTTCTCAAGTTTGATCGTTTACGAACAGGCGTAGTTAAGTATAAGTTGAGATTATTTAAAATTTACCTGTGTATTATATATAAAGATTTAAATTGACAGGACATCACAAACTTGTACAAATATCCGGAACGAACGCGAGAGGAACGGTTGACAATGGAAAAAGCTTTGCGTAAATCTGAAAGTATTTTCGCGAGGTATTACCTTAACGATGCCTTCAATGACATCATCTTTGAGTTCGAGTTGCGAGACGATATCAAGATTGGACAGGATTTCACAGTCGTAAGTATTGAAAAAGAGAATTTTATGTTTATAGTTATTTAATTAAGGATGATAATCATCTATCCGTGATAAAAATACGTAAACACCATTTGATAAACAGAGACAAAAGACTATATGAGTAAAGAGTTTTACAGAATAGTCTTATGTGTTTTTATAATCTGTAGTTGAACGATGTTGTAAAATAATTTCAAGATAACTAGCCCCAGGGATCTTTCTTTTATATTCAATAGTGGTATATATATTTTCTTAATATATAAAGAGCCTTGTATAAAATACGACAAAAAATTATATTTGCTAACTATATATGACAAAAACTTTTTCTTTAAAATTTTAAAGATTAAATAACTTTTCTTTTTTCGGTATTGAATATAGATAGGGTCTCGCAATCATATTGCAGTTTACAGAAGTTATTTAATTATGTTAACACATAAACTGAACATATGAATACTTGATGATAACTTTTAAAGGCACTTAATATGAAGAATCGCTCTACCGTCAACCAGCATAATGTTAAGGGTGTACTCCGAGTAGACACAGTCACATACACTGGCGTAACAGGAGACGCTGTGAAGAGAGAGGAGTTTGATAGGGTGATTGGTCCAGAAGGCAAAGATCGAATCATATTGCGTGTCGCCTTTGATGATTACTACAAAAAATTAGTAGATCAAGTAAGTGAAGTTTGTATCTATACTTTCATTTTTGCACTAATATTATGAATTATAAATCTTTATTGGCTAGTGGCTTAACCGTGCGATATTCCCCACTTTCCCCTTTCGACGGTAAAGCTAAAAAAACATTTGCTACTATGTACGGGTAGCGAAGGATACGCTGAAAAATAATAGACATAGACCTGGTGACTCTTTCTATAAGAAAGAGGAGAGCCGACTCTTAAAATAAAAAAAACCATGAAAGTTTTTATTGTGAGATAGTTTGTGAGAATATTTGGGAAGGCCTAAGTATTTGCTACGTATTTAAAAAACATAATAAGTATGCCAAAATGTAATTGAAATCCGTTTCTCAGGCTTCCTTCAACATTGCATGTCTCGCAACATTAGTTGACAAGAATTTCGATTATTTCGCGCAAGACGACTTCAGAGTTCGAAATCCTGACATCAAGATAACAATTGAGGATAAACCGGTGTCGAAACAGGAGTTCACTGTCAATGTTAAATTGGAAAATCCATTGCCGATACCTTTGAAGAATGGAAAGTTCTACATACAAGGCCCAGGGCTCGATCAGCAGCTTAAGATTGAACTTGATCAGGTAAGTTCTTGCTAACCAACATTTGTTTTATATTTCAAATCAACAATTTTTTTTTATATATCGATTTTTTATATAATGATACGGAGTCTTTATTAGTGAATGCTATATAAATATAAATCTTTTTTCAAGTTTACTCAAAAATTTAATATTGTTTAACTTATTCAGTAAAAACTTAGAGACAAATAAAGACGAAAAAACTGATAAAAACGAAATAATTAAAGTGTATGTTAAAACCTATGGGCATTTGCTAATTATTTAACTATTATATTCCAGAATGTGCAACCAGGTGAGTTCGCAACCGCCCAATTTAAGATAACACCACCATGGGCCGGCCGTCACCAAATATCAGCTAAGTTTTCATCGAAAGAAATGCATGATGTCGATGGCTTCCTTTCATTTAATGTGGCGCTGCCTCTTACAAATGGAATCCCACCGATAGATGGCGTGGAGAGTAGACAGTTATAGAAACATATTTATAAATCGATATCTGATTATACGCGGCGCTTAATGAACTTTTATGTTTAAGAAATAAAATAAATAATTAAGCTTAAGATGTTGCTTAGAGAACAAAGAATTCTTTAGCATCTGTCAATCCCTATGATTGTGGATTAGCATTTTAAAATGACTGTCATAGAGTCATCAGCTAATTTGTTATTAATTATTGTCGTTTTGTCATATTAATTTTATAATATATAGAATACAAATCCAGAGACAATAAAATACCATCATGTTATCGTTAATAATGTTAGATATTAGGTAAGTTTTTTTTATTTAGAACACAAATTTATAATATTAGAACAACGTACTAAATAATACAAAAATCTCAATTTGTATTAAATTGCCTTTCAATGAAATATAACGCCTGGTACATTTTAATGACAATTTTGATTTACAACGTAAGTTTGGTATTAACTTTTAAGTTCTAAGTAAATTATAGATAGAAGAATCCTATTAAAATCATGTTATATGTCAAGAATAAAAGTAAGTTTATCCCATATATGTGTAATCTAAATGTCAGCTTTAACTCTAAGTACATAAGTTTTTAATAAATATTTATAGTGAAGAATCCTTTAATTACGTTCCTTTCTTAAGTCGTCTGGTATTTAAAATATTAATTCATATCAAATCTGGTACATCAGGATCATCAACGAAGTTTGTTGATGGCTGTTTTAATGATAACTTTACTCTCGTGTCAATGCACGGCTTACTATTGGGTGCTGTTATTTTCGTCAAATCAAGAACATTGTCCGAGGGTCCAATCTCTAGAAATTCTCGTTTTGTCTGTTCTGTATTTAGTACACAGTCTCTTCTTTGTTCGTTGTATAACTGAGACTTTTTGATTAGACTTTTAGTCTGTGATTTATCGGTGACAATTACATTAGCTTTGGGCATGGTAACAACCATATGACCCGTTATTTGTGAACGTTGTGCTGTTGAGTTAGAAATGTCCACTTCATCAGGGAGATGTAGTTGAAATATTTTACCTCTTATTGTTATTCGTACGTAGTTAGGTTGAACATCAATTTCTAATAAGCTTGTATCGAGATGTTTGTATATGGCAAGGTCTAATACGTATTTATCTGTTTCTGAATCATCGAATTGAAAATCGATTTTAGCTTGGTTGATGTTAAAAGGTCGTCCATCAGATGTGAAGTATTTGTATGTTCGGATTTCCTCTTTTTCAGGTATAGACTCATAGGATTTTAGTTTCATTTGTCTCATTCGTTCTATTTCATATCGCACTTCCGGTGCATGTTCACATTTTTCTGACCAGAATTTCTTGTTCCTCTCGTCTGGTTCCAGGTCTTTGTAGTCGTTCTCCCATTTATTTTTAATATCATGGTCTAATCTAGACTTTTGAGCTTTTCTCTGATAACGATAGTTTTCCTGTTCGAATAAAATGTCTGCGCGTATAACGGGGAGATTTTGTAGAGCTTTTATCCTGTCGGATCTCTCAATTTCTTTTCCGTCGAGATACGTAAGTTGCGGGAGAGTTCCAACAACAAAATCTCTGTAGTTATCATAATCTGTACACGGATTTCCTGTAAGATATAAGTTTTCTAAATTATAGTTACCACACAGCGACTCAACACTTAATATTTCACCAATAAAATTTAAGGTTAGGTCCAATTTCTTCAAGGATTCACAGCGTCCTAAGTTTTCAATAACTTCGATGTTATTAAGTGCCAAATTTAGATAGTTTAAATATTTAAGCTTGTTGAGATTTTCGATTTTAGCTATTAAATTGCTTTGCATTAGTAGAATTTTAAGTTTTGGACACCAATCTTGTATGTGTTCAAGTTTTTCGATATTTTCTTGATGAAGCGCTATTTCTTCGAGCGGCGCTAGAAGACTATCGTGATGCTCTGCTTTTTTACGGACCAATTCAACTGTTATTCTTACCATCGTTTTAATTAAATGTAACAACAACCAACAATCACAATTATTGAAAATACTTGTAATACGTTGCCTAGCAACATTCGATGTTACCATGGTAACCAAGTGGTTACGACTCGGTTACTATGTTTTTTAGATACATTTTTACACATTTATTATACTTATGTATACTTGTTTTAATACCACAGTGTAATCAATACAGTAATGAAAGAAACTTGTATACGTATGTATAAACAGAGTCATAATATATTATAAATGTAAAGCAACATAAGTCATGCTAAGGTGTTCAGACATTGAAGTATAAGGATAAGGATAGACCCGGCGGAATCTGAGTTATCTTTCGATCTGGGCTGCGGTAATCCGTCATTTAACATCCCAGTGGCAAGGCCCGCTCAACCGTACCAAATTAATATCGCCCTGATGTGTAGGATATTAAAATATTTTAAATGATGCCATTTATAATATGACATTCAGATATCACGTCTCAAGAGCACAACATATTTTATTCCGAGAAACTGCCAAAAGACAATGAGGATGAAGGATTACTATCATCAAACGATCGTTTTATTGTTATTGTTTAAAAAAAACGAAGACACGGAAAAAACGAGAGATGTTAGGATGAAATAAGGTATGACAGGGAAGACCGTGTTATTAGTGAGAGGCGCGGCGCCCCGCGGTCTGTGTGTTTTTAGGGATAATAACCAGCGGGGCGCCAACCGTTACAAATCCCACTGAACCACACTCGACTATTCATACAAAAAAACGCGCATAGAACAGTCACCTTTAAACCACCCGGATACCATCCATATTGGTCTGACACCCAATTAATTTGACGACAATATTTTGTGCGTATATCGAGCGTAGGTACGTATTGAAAGCAGACTATTTAACATTTTGTTGTATAAACAAGAAACCCTAGGTGATATTGAAATAAGAAATTATTTATGAAGTGGAATCAATTTGAAAATGACCCAAAGGCGCGTAGTTTTAACTTGGCTGTTAAGTTAAAGTTAGTTTTAAAGTTGCGCGATAGATGGCGGTAGCAGTGTATAAACACACATATTTTCAATAAGGTTTCATACATTTTAATGTATTTAAATTTGTGCTTAATCTTCATGAATAAAAGTATTTGAAAAAGTGTCAATCATTAGACGGGGCGTCCAGTAGCGATACAGTGGTATTTAAATGATGCAAAGCGTTCGAAGGTGCTTACACGCAAACGTCACTATCAGTCAAAACAACCGTCGTCACCTCGAAACTAAACGAAAAACAAAATTAAACGTATCCTCGATAAATGTTTGCATACTTTTTTAGTTAAGAGTAAAAACTTTATGTCATGTTCAATATGAATTCAGCCATGATATGTTCATGGAACGAGATTTTGTTTTTGTAATAAGTATTCACATAGCACGTAATAACACGTAAGTAAAAGTGTCCCCAATATCTACATAGGATAAATCATTAATTAAAGGTCAGTATATACTTATCGCGTTTTTATAACTAACTTACGAGGGCTACCCAGGAGTAGTCCTTGATAGCAAATCTATCCCGGGAGATTTCAATTTATAACCACTTATATCTATCATTAAGCAGAAATTAATTGAAGAGGCGTACTATATAAAAATTATTATGTCACGGATACTATTGTGCAGCAGAATCCCTTTTGCCCATTTTATACTAAATTTTTTATAGAAGAGGGGGCAAACGAGCAGGAGGCCCACCATAAAGGTGAAGTCGCCGCCCATAGATACTCATGTGGCTGGGAAGTGCGTTGCCGGCCCTTTAGAGATTGGTACGCTTATAATATACCTACTATAGATAGAACAGTATACATGTGTATAGTATGTAGTACCTACTCACTATATAAACACGTGAACGCATTCCATGAATTTTTAACAGCGGTTTCACAGCGACAATAACTCTGTATGTATGTTACGCTTACAGGCTTAAACTACTGAAGCGATTTTGATAAAATTTGGTATTGAGATTAGGGAACTTTTTCTCGAAAACAAAGGTTGAAGGGGATGAAAATTAAACCGATTTAGAAACCGAATTTAAAAAAATATCCTTTTGTATTAAATCCCCGGACGAAGTCGCTGGCAAAAGCTACCAGTTTAAAAGAAAAGAGAATCTTTGTGAGAACATTAATGCAAAAAAGACGTAAGTGATATAGAGCCTAGTAGTATATCAAGTTGCAATCAGCGATTCGTTTCGGTTCTGGGGTAAATAATTATCGGTGAGGCGAAATTACAAGGCATCTCACATTCACCCCGTGTTCACGCCTTACGTGACTGCTTCCTCAGGCTATACCTAACAACTTTAGCTATCAATTTGAATATTAACAATTGTGTTGTAGCATAAATGCATTTCTTTTATATACTTTAAATTAATTCATTAAATTATTACGTATGTAGAAAACTGTATACCTACAAACTCAGTCTGACATTCCAGTTACATTAAATATGATTAACTAAAACCTAGAACCATGATTTACCACCATGATATCATTATAATACCAAAACTATAAAAGACTATAAATGTAAAAAGTGTGGTCCTTGTGGCAGAGTATCCATAACGCGGGCTATCCTCGCTGTATCGCGATATTTATACGCAAAGCGCTAACTAGGCTCTTGGGTCACCGGTACTGACTACCAGGTGCCCACTTAATACTTAAATAAGCACCTGTGCACTCGTAGTTATTATTATATGCATTATTTACAACCTTAGTTTAATATTTTTAAGGGATGTAAAAAATATTTCTTTAAAGATATATTTACACCATAAACTAACTCAAAATATATTTATTCAAGTCATACGTAAGCGTAAGTCTCATGCGTAAGTCTTTATAAAGACACTTTTGACCCGTCAATTTTTACACTGGTTCGGAAGGCGTTATCTACCGAGAAGAACCGGCAAGAAGCTTGATAGCTGCTCGTTATAAACATTTCATACAGAATTATGTTATTAACAAGTTACATGACCAATTTCAAATAACAAAAGTATTGTCTGGCTACTCAAAAATCAACTGTACCAATGCTAAGCTAATTGTCGACACATTAAAGGGATCTTTGTCCTCTAAATATTTACTGTAACTGTATGCCTTTTATGAATACTCTTTACGCGATTTTCAAATTTGTTAGAAGTTAATTTGTTTATACACATATATAACCAGTTAAGAATATTCTCAATAAACAAGACAACATCAGTTGATAATAATCATTGACTAATTAGACACAAGTCTCGTAAGTGATAAATTATGTGCACAGACTACTAATTTTGATGCCGACAAATTTTCCACAGCCGCGATTTTAATGCGTTTCAAATAATGTCTGTGGGCAACGCTAAATGATAAATTGTTGAGGGAACGCCCTCGGGATAAGCTCGGGTCCTGCTCATATACTGTGGTGAGACTGAGACGGAGTAGTCTGCTAAAAAAGGAATAGCGTAGGGTTTGATGGTGTTGAGATAATAGTGCGACGCGAACTGCTTTGAGATTCACCGCACCTTTATAGGACAGGGAGCAATTGTGAAACTGAGATCCGCTGATATGCCTTTGAAAACATCAAAAGCACTCGTTTAAGGCCATTTATAATTACTTAATTTAAAAATCTGTACTTTATGATAGGAATGTGTTAAAAATTTTTTACTAGATAATTAACGCCAATTAACTGGCTTATGCTAGTTTTAGATATATTATAATTAATTTTTTGTACAGTAATTTAGTTTGTTATTACGTATCATAAGTTATATTTTCTATAAACGTTTTCACTAGGAGATTAAGAAATATGTTTATCTACTATCTGACACGGCAAAGGTGGTGCTACATAAAAATATAGCACCGGAAAAATAAGGGTTTATTTTACGTTTAGGGGTCTGAAAAATGGATGTTCATCGATTCTGACCTACCTGATATGCACAACCATTCATGAGATTCCAGAAAAAACCGCGACACGAGAATTTGGTATATTATATTATGCAAATAAATAGATATTTATTTTGTTTATATTTCTAAGCCTGATTACGTTTTAGAATAAATTTAAATATACAATGATCTCTTTCATTGTTAAGGCAGAACGTACAGTAATACATGGACACTGAATGTACAGTACATTACGCCGTTATAGAGAGTGGATGTTAAATGTAGTACAAGTTAAACTAACTAAAGCCAATTGATTTCGACGCTTTAGAGAGTTTGTCGTTAAATCGAATTAATACTGTATCTTGATAGATTTCGTAACGGGGAAATGTAAATTACATAAAACAGCTTTCTGGTGACTTCAGGGTTGAGAATCGTCCACCCAATAACAAGATTAACAAAGCTATTTGTGATCCTACCCTCTCTAAATATAAAGAAAGCTATTGGACAGGGCTGGCAGGGCGTAGCAGGGTAAAACAAACAAGTTAATTGTATTTATTCAAATGCGGTCGCGCAGCCGTTGTTCTTGAATAAGCATAGGCTATACTATGTGCACTGTCATCCGATATTTCCATTCAGTTTCGGCTGATTTATGCTAATTTAATACCATGTGTTACACCCCTTGTGGAATTTTTATGCAAAAATGTTATTTGGAAATTGTTTAGTCATTGCATTCCCGTAAGTGAACGTGATAAGTGGTTTTGTTTGATCTTTTTATGTATATTATGTTCGTTATAACTAATGCAAGTTACAACTACTGTACGGATTACTGATTAAAATTAATGGTTGATGAAATATGAACTGAATGTGTAAATATTTTACCAAGTAGCTTGAGTAAAGATTTTAGGCTTCACAGTTAAAATAACGAAATGATTTTTTCTAACATCTCATTCATCCAACTAGATATGTCGAGTTAAAGAAATCGTTGTCACAACATTTTATTTCAAAAGGCATTGTCCTTAAAAATTCGTGACATAACACTATTTCTCTCAACTAACCGGATATTTAAATGTAGTATTGTTATAAAAATGTACAATTTTTTTTTACATTACTTTACATTTAAACACGTCGCACGGTAAGCTTGTGTCGTGGGCGTGTCCATAGATGACAATGTACGTGTTTGCTCGTGTAAATTGATTTAAACAATTCAGAAGTATATTTATTTATTTACGACTAAAGCCATAGGGATAATACTAGCATTGGTTAACTGGGTTGCTGAAAGACCTCGGTCTTTCCAGGATCAGATTCAGAATGTTCTGGATAAAAGGCAGATAGCACCCGTAACAGCGCGTAGGATGAATGCATGTGGAGGTCGAAAAAGAGGTATGCAGAACTTCTGCAAGTGGATATCTGTCGTCTGAGTCTACCCCGGGAGTGATATATATATACATTTATAAAAAATAGTTTGCACACTTAAATAATTCAATCAAGATACATCTATTAACAAATTATATAGTTCCTTTATTATTAGTAGCAATTAAATGTCGCATTCCAGAGCGGCGTAAAGAAATTTAACGATTTGCGTAATCAAATACGCGGAACATGACTTTGTTGAGGGTCTTTCCTGGACCGGAAATATACCGGGTTTATTATCTAAATATTGATGTAGGATACAAATATTTATAAACATATCTAGACACATTATTAATTTGTATAGCAATACGTTAACAAGACAAAAATCAATAAAAGAATGACAACTTGATGAGGCTTTGGCTGATTGCTGCAAAGCACTTCAAAAAGTAATATACTATAATACTCAGTGAAGAATGTATTGTCCTACGGTCTTAGGTTATGCGATAATCATGTTGGGTCTGCCAATAGAAGGCTGATCCGCTATAACATTAATTATGAAACCTTTATACGGGGATCAATAAAATACCAAAATCTTTAATATACCATGGTATTAAGTATTTTTATCAAGCTGCACCGATTTTGCAAAAGCTCTAGCTCTTAATCATAATTGCGTAACAATTTAATAGACAAAAAAACTTATATAGAAACAATATCATTATTATCATCAGTATCTTTATCATTACAATTTTGAACCACTGCGGATTAAGATTTAGATTCTGTGATTTTTTTTATATATAATATACTAAGTTGACTCGAATAACACCACAGGATAAGACACAATTAGACGTGGATAATCACTTTTGTTCCGGTTAATACAATAAATCTTACTTTTAATTAGAGATACACACACGCCGCATAATCCGATTCGCAACATCCCCTGACAATACAACAATCAGAATGTTTATTTGAACAAGATATTTAGCCACTTCCCCGCCGGATTAGTGGACAAAGGGGAGATAGGGCCTAATAGTTAGGGCGGTACCCTAATAAGGAACAATTAGAGACTATCGAAGATTTGTTTTGTTATACTAAAACTACTCAAAATTCTGACTAATTTAACTGTGATTACGTAGAATTAAAAGGCTGTCGTTTTGAACCATGGCCTTTTTATATAGGTAACTTGCCAAACTGTAGAAATATTATTCTGTATACATGAATATCAAGTCAACCGGAAGTATAAGATATGATTCACAAATCTGCAAAGAGATACAAAACCTTGGGATACTGATTCATATTGTAACCTTTTATCTTATATCATGATAGACGGTCATGCAAAGACAAAGTCCGATATCTTATATTCAAAAAATAATTTCGTTTGAGTGAAGTTGAATGTACGTTGTGTATATTTTTTATGCAACCTTTTAAATAATTCATCACACAACAATTTCACGCTTACTCGTAAAACAAATTGATTGCAATTAATTAAATTTATTTTCAATTAATTCGATATATTTCGGGAGTGGATCTTTGTGCATAAGAAGTTCGTTATTACTTTGTGTTATATAAGTATTATACGAAAGTAAATTAATACTGTGTTTAACGAAGTGGTACGAAGGAGGGCGTAGTTTGTTGTAACTATTAAAAATCTATTTTGTCTATATCTTTAAAAAATCAACATACAAACAAACGTATGAAAAATCAATGACTTGTAGGCTTTGCTTCCCGGAAATAAAACAGGTTTAACACCATTCTACACGACATGATCATAAATAAAGCGAATTGTGTTCAGTTGAATATTTCTAAACACCATTAGGGAAGAATGTTGGAATTGTCACTTTGTCACCATGTACTGGACAGTAACGCTGCGTGATACGGGGCATTGGGGCGTAGCGGGGGGCGCCGCAGGGTCCTTTCGACCTAACATATTTCGTCTGGTAAATAACTGTCAACGAATGGTTTTTTTTAACATCTTCTATGGTCTATTTTCATTTGTTTTAAGACAATTGAATGGCACGTTCCTTAGTTTTTGTAATCGAATTGTAGAGTGTTGTATTGAAAATCTACCTTTCAGCTCAGTTCATCTTTTTTTAATAGGTAAAAAGTTCTTAAACTCGCGACGCTGGTACCGCAAATTGCGGTTTTAATAATGTTTCGATTTGTTGTTGATAAAGCCTGGTTAAATCTTTTGAAATTATAGAGCCGACCAATTTTATTTAATATAAATAATAATTTTAATCAAAATAAAATAAATGCAGGATAAAACATTTGATAACCTTAGACGCACTATACGAACAATAACTGTAAGACTTTCAAACAATAACACAAGCAGCTGTCTATATTGGGTCAAAATGCAGTTTATTATTCTATTATTTAATTTGTAGTCGCATTGTGCGTATTGCCGACATCACGATTTCCGTATTTACATGCGGAATTCGGACAGAAGTTAAGTTTGACAGTGTCAACATGTCAACATGACAATAGCCGTCACATGTCACCTGTCAATCGGGAGTATGAGAAGCGGTCGGCATTCTCCAGGGACCCGCTTGTATCAACGTATTTGATTGTTCGAGTTTAAACATTTCGTGAATGATCGACCCCTAGGGAAAATCTATTAATTAATCAATAGCCTTAATGTTTATTATGTGCCAAATATAAACTTTAAAACGAACTTTGTTGCTATAGATACAGATTGAAAGTATATTTTGGTGCTATGCCACAAGGATCAAACTGTTTTAATTGATTTAAGTGTTGTTGTTTAATTTGTTTGTTATATTGCTATTTACGTTATAAAAGCTTAAACAAATTTTGCAATTTCATTTTAAAATGTTTCTTTAGTTTTTGACAATACTACTGTGGTGTAATTACACCACAGACATGTTTTAAATGTAACTGAACAACCAAATCATTAATGTTCAATGGGATTAGTTTCGCAGTTGGATAAAATTTACGATTTGTGTACATAAGTATGATGTATTGTAATTCTCGCCCCATTTGTGATTCTTTGTATGATCACACCCGATCGTTTACGGACAATGGTGTGATGTTTGAATAATCGGGACGAGTCCGCAAACACTGCGTCGACGCACAATGAGAGATTAATGGCTTCTTTTTTGTTGTCTTTTGATCCTCTTTACGTATTTTGTGTTGTTTCACGGCTTATTAACTCCAATGAAGCGTGGCAATTGAGATATACATATAGATAAATCTCAAGTGATTTTAGGTTTTACGAGTCAATTTTGAGTTAAAATCTACAATAAGGTATTAGATACTTAATTATTAACGACTTTCCATAAGTCAATGGTCATAAAATTGAAGTAGGAATCCAAATGTGTTTAGTACTGTCAGCAAAATCAACGGATTATTTCAGACTCCGGGAAACAGGTTGCCGTTACGCAATTGTTTTTAAGTTAATCCCTTTGTTTAAAGTAAACGCTTGAACTTTGAAACAAGTGCCTCTAAGGTTTTTATGCGGATCAACGCTATGAAATGTGTATTCTTTTTATTTCATTATAACTTAACGTATAAAGTGAATTTGGGCTTTGTTTTAATGATTCAAAACGCAGTACATATTACAATTAAAAAAAAATAATACATTTTTGTAATTTTTATCGATTTTGGTTTTGATGAATTAAGAATTATACAGCGTATTGTAACTTGTTACGTTGCTGATACTACATCAGATTGGTCGTGACGTTTTTTGGGGTATAAAATACAAGTTGCGTTTTTTGTTCCGCGGTAAACGTCGTCTTATCGTCGTGTCGAGTTGTCGACGCCTCCAGCCAGCCGCAATCAAAACACCATTCGAGTCGGTCGTTAAAAATGATATAAAGTTTAATTTACAACGTAGCCTCGTCTCGGATTAACTGTTATCAGAAATGTTCACATTTGGACCCAATGTGAAAATTGTTTTCTTTGCATTAACCTTTTTATTACTTAATGCTGTTTTAACACTGTGTGTTCAGCATTAATGGTATCGCTGGCTTAATTATTTTTATTCGCAATTTTATATGACAGGAGAAAGCTTTGAATTTTAAAGATAAAGGATAAATACAAAGACAAGGTGTGGGGTCCGCCTTGATATTGCATTTTTGTTGTTTTAAATGCATCACTTGATATTCTTGTGTTATTGTTTATATTCTTACGTATTTACTTACTTTTACCCTATTTTTGTCATTAATACGGTATCTGTGGTATTGTATATGGGGTTGAGAAATAAAATACATTAATAAATGATTTATTAAATATAAATCAACAGTAAAACTCACTTTTCGAAGCCCTCAACTAATGGCCTTATATAACGAATGAAACGTAATAAATACAGTGCCAATGTTGGTTTGTGAAATGGTTCTTCCCATATTTGACATGCATAAGAGTTGACATCTGCGTATGACTATAAAAACCGCGCCCACATAAACACGATAAAAAATATATTAATAGTACAAGACAATATAACAAAAATGAATTACCAAAGACATATCTAATTGTTTATTTAATAGACGTATGGAATTTGGGTTCACGACTTAGCTGATGTGAAATATCAAGCTTTGAGCTTAAAGTTTGTTGGTATGTGAATGTAACCACAAGAGCGCACCCTATTGTTGAAGATTCTACATCTAGAATGATTTACGAACCGACTTGCACCCATAAAAATGGGGACACTAAAAGATACAAAAGGTGCTAAAGAAATGTAATATATTTTAGGTTAACGGAAATAAAAGTTTAATGTAATATATCAGGTTTTTTTTTTATATCATGTTTGTTATGAACACATGGCCCAAATATTGTACAAATAATACAATTAATGATAATCCATAGAAATATTTGTAATGTGTGTTTATAATGTAATTAATATAAAATAATTATTACTAATTATATAATGTGTAATTGGTATATTATAGTTATAAATAGATTTATGTTTATTTATAATTTTGTATTTCATGACTTGTTTGAGTTAAATTCGTCTTTATGAGGTGGCTTAATGTATTCTGTAATTCAATATTTGTTAAGACTGATTGTAAAATGTTTTTCAGGCGATGTCACTTAAATATATTAGAACCTATAATATCTTTTCTATTTTTTCAGGTTGATAAACACTTACCTATTATGCATTTAGTAGATTTTCCACATCGTTATAAGAATTATAATGTTATAAATAGTGTTTAATACTAACTATAAATATCAAGGATTGTTTGGAATATGCGGACTATTTTATTAACTTAAATAATCTGTTAAGCTATTCTAAGTTTTAGTTAGCCCAAATGCAAATTATTAATCGAAAATTGAAACCAAGACCTCCAGGACAAATAAACGCAGTTGATTGTTAGTTGACCATGCTGATTTATTGCGTATTGCATCCACCTATATGCATTTAGTAGATGTTCCACATCGTTATAAGAATTATAATATTATAAATAGTGTTTAATACTAACTATAAATATCAAGGATTGTTTGGAATATGCGGAATATTTTATTAACTTAAATAATCTCTTAAGCTATTCTAAGTTTTAGTTAGCCCAAATGCAAATTATTAATCGAAAATTGAAACCAAGACCTCCAGGACAAATAAACGCAGTTGATTGTTAGTTGACCATGCTGATTTATTGCGTATTGCATCCACCAGAGCGATTAAAGCCACGGCAATCTGACACCCGTTTGTTTTTTCAGGAGACCTTTCACCATGACCTCGGGCGTCAACGCCTACAAAAAATTCCCACATCCATTTGGACTCTGACCACCCAAGTCGTAATTCAAAGCTAACTTCATTATTGTGAAGATACAATAGTTAAGCACACGATTTATACGTCCAACACGTTGACTTCTGTTTATAGCTCGCGGGCCGCGGATTACGTCTGCACCGATTTATGGTCTTACCTCGATAAAAGCTTAAATACATACAAATGGATATTATTCAAAGTATGAATGCAGCACAATGAGCCCGTATTGCACGGTAGCGTTCTCTTTATTTCTCTCTCTCTCTGAGATTGCGGAATCATTCGTAAGGACTAAATATAGCTACTTTGTTATTCTGAAGTCCTAGTACTTTTGTGTGTGTCAGCCAAAATTTAAGAAGAACATCATAACCTAATTAAATTTCCTATTAGGATAGATATATATATATATTTAATTTAATTTTACGTTTGGTGTATAGGTCCTACCTTTTTAGTATGAGCTTTATGTTATGTTAGTAAAAGAACTAAGCTTATTTATTTCATTTTATAAAACATACACTTCAAGGCTCTAGTTTAATGCTTTCATAAACTTGATACACAAGTTCGTTACCTTAAACGAAATCAGGCCATTTTTATACCATTTCATGTAATTGACAGGAAATGTGGGCATTCGGGGAGTCATGCGTGGTGGGTGGTTGTTACCTAGATGTTAACGATTGGCTTCATATTGTGCACCAATTGCACATAAATTACAGCCTTGTTATGAACAATACCAGCCTATTTTATGTTACCTATATAAATGACGTCATTATTGTCATTTTGTACTGGCGCGATATGTGATACAGTTTTTTAGTTTGTTCTTGTTAAGAATGGTTTGTCTGCGGATAGATATTAATATAAATAGAAAATATTGTCGTCGCATGGATAAACAAAAAATATATGTGAAACGCCTGTAGGCTTTTATCGAATACGGTTAGATACACAAAAGTAAAATGTGTGCATAGATTGGGGTTTATATTTCTATACATTGTATGTAAGGAGTATTTATAAGTGGGCTTACAAATATAAATAGTGGAGGAGCCCCTTAGTATAGATGGCAAGGCAGGCGTCAAGGGCAGAGGGCGCTATTTTCGTAGGGAACGGAAAGTAAGCTGAAACTAATCCTGCACGCGGGTGGCCGCGGGCAACCCGACACCGATTACATTTGTCATGTATCATTAGGGCTGTCGCATTAAAGTTCTACAATAGGTCTTGTCTTGTAGAATATTGTTTTTATTTTCTGTTTCGTTTATAAAAAATATACTAGTTATATAACTGATGCAAAATTATTATTATAAAAGGACAGTTGACAAAATTATATCGTTGTTGATCTCAACAACATATAAACATAGAGGTATAGATGTACCTATAGCTCGTTATATACAGATATCCAATCGAACTGATTAAAACAGAAGTGTTCTAAGAAGATGGATAGGGGAACCTCCTGCTAATTAGCTATTGTATACTTAAATAGCTACATAAGATTGTGTGAACAGTCGGCGAAATACGGTGGAGGACAGGAAAACATGGAATAAAGGGCTTTCACCCACTAGGGGTCCCGACAGGAAAATGTCTTATTTACTATATTGGTGGAGTGTGTGGAAAATAAAGATATTTTTGCCAACCCTACACATAATGCACACGATTTCTTGCTGCTCACCTCGCGCCTCTTTAATGTTTCACTTATTCTTTATTCAAATATTCGCTATATTTTTTCCCGCGACACTTTATGACTACAGTTTGTGTATGCAATATTATTTACTGTTATGACTTACAATTTTTTATATTATGCAAAATTCAGGCGATGTTATGGCGTTCATTCAACTCTATGTACCTTTGTAAGCATTATTGTTATTATCTAGGTATAGAGAGATAGATCCGGATCCATTTTGTTGATTTTCATTGCCACTTATACGACAACTATACGCGAGCTTTATAAAGCTAAGCTAAACTATAGCTCTACCATGAGTTTCTTGATTTAGATGACGTTGGAATACGGAAAGTCAGCGTCAAAAGACATACACATAAAATTATATTCCCTTTCCTGCAGTTTTTTTTCGGTGATATAAATACGATATAATTTTATGACTACTCGAAAATATTGACTTTGCAGTTGTGTTGTTCGCTAGTGGAATGATGTCTATGGTCTTAGCGACACGGTATTACCTTAAAAATATCTGAGGTAAGTAGGTGTACAGTCTCAACATGATAAGTTATTCAAACCGTTTCATTAAGTTACATGCATCAATCACAACAGAATTAGTTCATAATCGATTATCACAAACACACGGATTCATTTCACGCTCAAAATGCGACCGATGTTTCGTTGATTACATTTTGCGTTTTGAGCAAAAACTCACCGATTTCTATTGCGTAATGACCGTGGCGTCCTGTGTGGCCTAACCACGTGTTCGGCAAATATTTGGTTGCGATTTCAAAGCCCCATTGACGTTTTGACGTTTCGGAAAAACCGGCGCCGCGCCGTGCATTTTGCCACAGACTATAACATCTGGATAGATCAAACAATATTTTAAATTATTGTTTCATCTGTTAAAATAATTGTAATATTGCTATATATGTAATATAAATCTTATAAAACCCCGTCTATAAAGCTATGTTTATTTCGATTAGTAAATTCACCAGTTTGCGAGATTGAACTATTACAAGTATTTATAGTTTTAGTCATAAAGTATAAATTAGTACCTGCCACAGACGGATGAAAATTAGTACAATAGTAATATCAGTGTACTACCGATATAAACAATATATTTGTTAGGCAGAATTTATTTGTTCGACACATAACAGTCACTTCATTTTATTGATTTTGTCACTTAATGAACCTTATTTTTTAGGACATTATGATCCAGGGAGTTAGTTCGGCCTTATTATAAATATAGGATAAAGATTGTATGTCTTGTATTGTATACTTAATTTGTTAATATATGCTTCTCTACAGATAATAATTGTATTAACTAATTAGTATCTATGAATTACTTATTTAATGGTTACACTGATAAAATTAGGCCGCATGTATAATACTAGGTAAACCCAAATGAACGGAGCGGCCTTGGCTCGTAACTTTTAGCCACTTATAAAGGTCAAAAAAAGTTAAATAACTCAACAATTGCTATAACACGATCTATACCCAAATCAAGGGTGTAGAATGGACGAGAATACCTAATAAAACACTATCTATGCCAGTCTTTAAATCTCCAAATATTTTATATAGATTTGTTCTAATCTACAACCAGTACACGATAATCCAATGTCATGGAATGAATTCCAAATAAATATCTAAAATAATAAATGACTAAACATCTAGTTCTAAGCATCATTGGCTGTGGGGTTTCGCACAATAGTTTCATTGTCACCTATTGCACCATTACCGACGCTTGTTCAATAAGAATTATAATTTCCGGCATCTTACACGTTATTTTGACAGTTTCGATGGGATTAGGTTTTATGAAACCGGTAATCCTTTATATGTAAGCAGATGGTTGGTTTGTTAGTTTGAATTATATTGGTAAATTGGAAATTGTACTAACTTGAATTTAATAGATTTTAAAGTGGATAATTAATTCGTCTCTTCATCACAGCGTTGCCCAACAAAGAGAGAGACAAAACAGTCGTTTTTATGAACAGTGTAAAATATATATATATAAATCACCCACCCTGCCCTTATAAAAGCTAAAAATACGTTCATCACAAAAGGTCTGGTATTGTTCCCACTGGCTCATGCCGGTTTCCTCTAGTTTGCCGACACTATAGAAGCAAGTTCGCAAGACTTAAGTTTCAACTATTAACTTCTGAGAGACGCTGACTTGAACCATTTAAAAATATTCATAAAATTCACAAACTAGCAAATTCTTGTATGTAATTTGCATAGGTTCCTTCAATTACATTTCGCGTTATGTCCCCATAAATTACCCAGTTATTTTCAGAGCGTCTATTTTTCAGGCATTAAAATTTAGTATTGTCATAAAAGCTCCGGCAAATTGAAAAACATCCCAGTCATATATCTTAATACATTACAGAAAGGCCACTTAAATATAATTTTCTTGCCAGACCTTTGAAATTGATTTTGTTACCAGACGTAAGTAGAGACTTAGGCTAGTTATTTTTATGAGGTATATGGTGACGTTGCTTTGTGTATACCTACGTATACCATAGATATAGAGTATTTACTAAATTTACTACAGATTCGACAGGCTGTGTTTCTTTTTCACTCGATTATTTTAACGTAAAATTTTCCTTTAATAAATAATGTGTGAGATTTTAACACTTAAAAGTGATATTTGTCCAATAATATATATTCAAATGAGTGTATTATTTACAAATCCACTGGTTTCGTTATATATCCATCCAATAGAATAAAGAAAATAAAGTGAAACTTACATTTCAAGGCTATATCTACGAAATAACCAATCTATCATACATTTACAAGACGGCTAATTTGAAGCGCTAATCTACAAATGGTGCCGTCTCGTTCCAACGCATACGAATCGTATTAATTTCACCTCACGCTATCTCGCACCACGGAATGTTTACATTAATGGGCGGCGCAGACGATTGCGATATTGTCGCGTTTCTAAAAAAAAAATCTATGGAAAATTGTTCAAGTCTCAAATTGTTATTTTAATCCATTTTCACCTAGAGAGGGATATAAATCAAATTGGCTGAGCTTTATCCGTATGACGAATGAAAAGCAAACAATGAATTGTGACAGTCGGTAAGTGATATGGAATACGAGTTAAATAATAATGCGATATTGTTATGAGTGGGCTGAGGGGTGGTGGCGTCAGGGGAGAGTCGAGTAGTTGACGGGGAGGCGGCAACGGGCCCGCCCCGCCTGACATTACATGACAATCAAGCGCTTTACGCGATTTAAAAAAAAAGTACTTTGTTATTAATTAGTAAAATTATTTTCAGATTATCATTGTCTGTTGCATTTTGACCGTAACAAACGTGGGATACCTAATAAATAAAACTTGTAACAATTATTTTATATAAAGCACTATTAGTAATCCTAAAATTGTTGATACAATTTGTTGTGACATAATATTTCAACACAACAGAAAACCTAAAAGCGATGATTGTAGCACAGCGCTTTTCCCGCTTAAAGTGTGCGTTCGCATAGCCGCGCGTTCAGTCCGTGCTTGGCCACCGCTCTGTTCGTTCTTGTGTCAGGCGTTGAATCGAGCGTGTCAGTTCCGCGTTGTTATGTGCCCGCGGTATGGTTGAGGATGTGTCGGACGGCCCGGTGAGGTATTGTGCCGAGGTGTTGCACGTGGAAGGTTGGCGGGCCTCCAAAATGGTGGCGGAAAAGAGTCGAGCGACGGATTTCTCCATAGCGGCCATCATGGCCCGTAGCGCTGAGCAGCCGGCCCTGCGCGGTTCTCTTGCCGTCGCGAGATCGCCTACATTCATAGGTGAGAAACGCTTCAATTTTATAAACACAATCAGAAGATCCAATACAATGTAACACCATCAGCATCTTATATTAAAAAATAACGCTTATTTTTTAACCAGTGATTAAATTCATTGTACCGCTCTTTTAAAAATTAATCTTATTACCTACATACACAATCGATAATTATGTGTAGGCCTAACATTAAATGAACAGAATCAAAAGACCTCTACTATTATCACTACAATACTAGTGGTTTTATGAAACCGGTAATCCTTTATATGTAAGCAGATGGTTGGTTTGTTAGTTTGAATTATATTGGTAAATGCGTGTATTATCACTACTATTGTAGTAGTACTATAATTAGTTATTTATTAATATTAATCTTGATATATGTAGACTAATGTGTCAGGAATGGAAATAAATGTTATTCATATACAAGTTAAATATATTAATTGTTTTTCATCAAAGATATTGTCTCTCCACAAAAAAGACGTTAATATTGGTTTAGTATAGAAACTACAACGGTTCAAACATGCATTGATAGAGTGTGAAAATAAAAAATATATATATTTATGGAGCAATTTTAATTCCTAACACAGAATGAGGATATTATTGTCATATTATTAATGACTGTTATACTCAAATTATATTGAGAGCGCAGATAATGATTTCTTATCCATATGACTTCTAATTTGATGTTAAAATTCGTTTACAACCCAAATAAGAATTTACGTAATTAATTTTAATTTACAACACTCAAAGCTGTATGTTGCTGTAGTGCAGTTGTTATCCATTTTAATAGGTTGTAAAATCTATGAATATAATAGAGTTGACTTTTTAATCGGTTAACAAGTAATAACTTTTATTGTCTATTGTTTTTAGTTACATCATTTATATAAACAATCTGTCATAATTTGAGTATTTAACTATTTTACGGTATAACATTTATCGATTCGGTTCATTTAAATATAACCTAGATATGAATAAGAGAAAATAATCCATAGGATAACTTCAGATTGGAGATTTCTTTTTTCTTCTTCTCAGATTTAAGAGATGCAGGTTTTGGTCAAGATTTAAGCAGTTAATTATAGAAATTATAATCCACTGCCGGGTTTGATCGACGACCTTAGGCGTGTATGGCGCGTGAATTATTTTACCACCATTTTATTCAAAACGAATTTAACAGGGTAATGATTTGGTATTTAGTACTCTCTAAATTATTATATTGATTTCGGAGATAGTAATTGTAATGTACACAAATATATAAATCTTTGTAAATTGAATTGAATTGAATAAGACGTTAATTTTAACTTATACGCTTATTTTTTGTTTGGTTAATTCAGATAATTTCAAATATAATTAATAGATTATTTTTATGGAATATATAACCAGATGTCGGTATAAAAATTAATTTTAATTACACTTTCGTTAATATTTTTTTGAAAAGGAATTGAATAGGTTGAACAACGACAACCATCATGTGCCAACCATCAACCATTTATTTTCCACTTATTAATTACGAATTTTTTTACATTTTAAAAACAAAAGGGACACCAAAGACAAAGAAGAAAGAAAAAATATTTCAAAGTTACTGAACAAACTCTAGTTCTGAGCAAATTATCAGTTTTCCTTTACTATAGATATAACTTAATATTAGACCAAATAGAAATATCTAAGTTTTAAGACCAGAACTTAAACCAAATTTAATTTTAAGGCTCATATTTCATAATGAAATCAGTGACTACGACGATATCATTGTCCTGGTCTTTATCAATATTTTCGGTCCCATCAAAATGTTTAGGTATATTAATGTTATATTAACCATGGCTACCTGTAAGAGCTGTGTATACCCACCAGTTAGTTCTCATTGCATTTGTTAATATTACCATTAAGTATGTTAAACAGAAACCTGTACGAATTCTAAAAAAAATATTTACCAAATTCCAGTTATACCTCTTATGGGTTTTAGAAATCGGTTTAAAAAAAACACCTTACTTAAAACATTATCAATGTTAAATTGTTTATCAAAATATGAAAAGGATCAACAGATGCTTTATCCTTTTATACAAAAGAGCATATATTGACATGTGCCAAAACCTATTGATGCACTTAAACGGATGTTAATGACAGCTCCCAACGAAATGTCAGTTTACCGAATATAGAGTAGATAAACAAAGTTGAGAAGGCTATTACAAATACCAAAACCGTATCAATATCGAGTAAGGAATGTAAAAGTGGGTAATTGGCGAGACCTGCGCCGACGCAGGCGTCATGTTGCGGGTCACTTCGTTATTTGGGATTAATTGTGCGGAACCTAACATATACGACACCACTCACACTGTGGAATGTTATTTTATGACTTTAAAATGGGAATTTTTAAGTTATTGTATAAGTTGTAACTTTACCTGTATTTTATGCTTTCGAGTGACGTTTTATTGGGAAAATAAAATTGCAATTCAAGCATTAAGTGCAATTGCTTATTAGCGATGTGTTATTATATAATTTTATAAGTTAATAACTAATGTAAAATGACGATTTAAAAGTGCCTTTAAAAAGACCTACTTTAATAAAGATATTTTCAGTTGAGTTGGGTAACAACTATGTGTTGGCAAAATTTGTATGGGATATCTTAACATAGAGTTTATTAAGTTTTGAAGCTTTTGACTGTAGAGCTTCTGGTATTCATTTCTGGTAATAATTTTAAGTATCTTAAATTTTACTAGCGACGGATTTGTTTAAAGACAGACACCAATTGAGAATATATATTTCTTGTTCCAGATCAAGTTTCCCGACAAAGTTCACCAGCATCAATAAGTTCTGGTGCGTCCAGTCGGTCACCAGTACCTGATGAGGATGTGGAGGTGGATGTAGAGCAGTGTTCAGATGGGGAACGTGATGCCTCTGATGCTATACCGTCGCCTGCGCCATCTTCAGGTGAGAACGGAAAGTTGTAATTTACACTTTATAAACGATATCTGTGAATTTTGATCAAATGTCAAAACTTGTTCGAAATTTGAAATTAATATTTTCGATCTCTGTGGTACCATTGATGTACTATTTATTACAAAGGTATGGATACACTAGTCCAAACACGTTCTTTTTAAAAATATAACTGAAATTTGAAAATTCATTTTTCAATTTATTTGTTTATCGAAGTTATAAATGTGTAGATATTTGTTACTCAAAAGAATAACATTTTTTTAAATGTTACTCGAATATGCATATTCAGCGCTACATATTATAAACTACGTCTAAGCTTACTGTTATAACAAGCAGCGCTAGATCGCATTAAGGACAAATTATAGTATGCGATGTTACAAATTATTATAAATATATAAACAATATACACGAATTGTTCAGTTTTATAAATAAATTATTTACTTAAATTCTTATTCAGTTGAAGCTCCGAAAGTTTGCTAAAATTCAAAACTGTTATAACTTTTTGATGATTATAACATTTAAATTATTATCACGGAATCTTATATAGAAGCGTCTTGCATTGTAGAAATGCTTAAATTCTGGTTAATAATGGTTTTGACACAATACAATTCTTAAGGAATTGAAGTGATTATAAAGTAGCTTAGTAAAAACATATTTTCACACACCGTATTCTCACAGTTACTCAATAAGTCAGACCGGAAGTATGATAGTGGATATAATTCTGCCTAGATTTAATTTATATACAATTGTATTTATATATTAAAAATAATACAAAATAAAACAGTGAAAACCTTTTTGGTTCAGTTACTGCCTAATTTAAAAATTAAAAGATATTAAGCAAGTCTATTCAATTACAAAAATATTATACTTTTAAATTTGATTTGGCGTCACAAAATATATTTAAAAAACACACAATATTCTTATATTTCATATCGTTATATATACTTAAGATAAATAGTTTGATATTGTCATATAGGTACAAGTAACATTTTAACTATTGTACCACTATGCCGTCAGTTATGACGTTTTCTATCCAGATATCAGACGGTAGCAGTCATGACAGAGACAAAACAAATGAAGCTATCGCGTGTGACATTTACAGTACACAGACAATAACAGTTTATAACAGTTCAATTACAATAGCATGCGGTGTGTATATAAATCATCTAATTATTCCAACTAATTGCATTGCTAGATGAATTGCCACTGTTGGAGTGACTACTTGCTTTCCCCACGCGAAATATACTTTTTATACAATGTACGTAATCAAACTTTACTTTATGTAATCGTCGCTAAGTTTTTAAATATATATTTTAAAATGTGCTAGACTCTTATACTTAACTGTCTAATTTGTTTGAATACAGCAAATCCCCGTGCATTTGCCATGTTTGAATACATACAGACAAACATACATCCAGAGTACACGTCCGGTCTCGGTCCTTGGCAAGGGTATCTTTTATGAGAAATTCATTAAAATTACTATTAATTAAAATTTGTACTACGTTGTTACGTCATCTTTAAAACTTATTTCTATTAAGTAAAATTTTCTAAACAAACTAAAACCTTCTTGTAACAGAATTAGGTGAAAGAGACACCCCTTCACCAGCGAGACCGCTTGGTCCGCCCGTGACGTCATGTAACTGTGAGGAACTACTCTCTGTGGACTGTCAATTGGAAACAAAGGATCTGTGGGACAAGTTCCACGACTTGGGAACTGAAATGATCATCACTAAGACTGGCAGGTAAGTTTTAAAATAGGAATCTTTAGATTTAAATTTGGAAATAGCATTCAGAATAATTACTTAGTCATTATTAAAGCATTAAGAAAATGTAACTACATACATCATATACTTAATTATTATGCTGGGTATAATTTTTTATTATGTTGTTATTGCAAGAACAGTTCTATATTTCTTAAGTTAATGTTGCCTCATTATAAAAACATTGCTACATTATTAAATATAAATATTTAGGACCACCCACTTAACTGTAGCATCGAATAGGGAGCTTTAAGTTTCTTATAATCAAGTAACCTGATGTCGTTTTAATTACGCATTAAATGAATTCTTAATAACGACAACTTGGAAATAATTAGCTTAGTCGATCACGGATGCAATCTCCCCGAAATGAAAACTCAACCGTTATAGGGTTGAATATGGATTCATCAGCCAAAGTGGCCAATTCGGGAGTAATTACTTCGCGAACCGCTCGTCCTTCAACCCTTTAACGAGATAAATTAAAAGTACATTTTTATCCTAACCGTCGTAATGTTGGGCTATAAATTTACAAAGCCCAAAAGACAGGGTGGAGGGGAGATTGTTTGGAGAGAGGTTTATCTAAATAATTGCGTAGTGGCGGTGACCGGAAAATTGGCGGGCACATCCCTTGTTGCATTTTGACGTCTTCTTAAAAATAGAACGTTTGGATTATAGAGTTTTTAAATGTGGCATCACGGTTTTAATTCTATATTTAAAAATTCGCATAACTTTAACGTTATTTTTAACGAATTTTCTGCCCCATTAGGCTCGGTTGAAGACTATGGTAAAAACTTTGTGGATGTAATGATGTATTTTGTAGCTATGATTTGACCCTAAACAGAAAGCGTAGAGTTTATTACAAGATAATTAACAGTTTTAATTTACGAATTAAATTGCTATAACTAAATTGTTTTTACGGGCCATTTGGAGTTGGAAGTTAACATTCTCATAACAAGTGCAGTTAGTTTAAATCTCGGGGGCTCGCAGGAGTTGATCTCAAGGGAAATGTCTCTATTATACCCCTCATCGAATGTAATAAAACGAGCTAGTTTTGATCATTGATATTTTTGTGTTCAGTAAGAGGCCGCGTTTACAATGTCATTGTTAATTGTTTTACAATATTTCGCAGATTTCATATAGGGACAGTAGTTAGTCAAGGATGACAGTATAATTAATTAAATACTCAAAACTGAAACCATATTTTACCGGTTTGCAGTTACAGTTGAAATGTATCACACATACTAAAGTTAAGATGTGTTTATATAAGTGTTAAATATATTAATAGTTGCAGTCAAAAAATACATGTATTGAGAGTCACCTGTCACCGAGTAAGCACACCTGTAATGTCATTCCATATTCAAAAATATAGATGGAGTGACAGAGTGCAAAATAATAAAACACCAGGATCAAAACTGTATAGTTGCTCTATTTATGTCTAAACATCACATAAATCAACCCGTCCAATCAAAACGGGATATAAGGGACAAATTTTATCAGCGAGGGCGGTGGAGCGTGTTTTTAAATTGCTTTACAATGCATTACATTAGGGTCTATTAATTTCGAGATAAACCCTCTTATTAAAGATATCTTTGCTACTTTTTTATACATGTCAAAACAGAGATTAACAAATTTGTTTCTTAAATGGGTAAGGGTAGGTACATCTGTTTCAAGTTTGTCATACTATTTTATTGTCGTTTTTTTTCTTTCAAGTGAACACTGATAATCATATATTTATGCTAAAAGTAACTACTTTGCAATATCACTAATAAAATAAACTAAAGACTTGTAGTAATAAACGGGCTATCGACATAGTACATAAAAATGTAGTACAAAGCTCCCGTCTCTTTCTTTCACAGGGTTAACACAATTTTCAGAAAGAGACATCGTAGTGAAAAGACTAAGACTAGTTAAAATAGGTTTTCAATGCATGAAACAAGAGGTCAGCAATATTGATGTTATTAATTCTATTACTAATTGGACCAATGATTTGATTAATGATTAAAAACTCAGTATGGGTTTAATAGCTATGAGCAAACAGTAGCAGTTTTGTTAATTAAATTAATCCGCCTTATATTTAGTCCAATCAGCTTTTACACTTATACGAATATATAATACCTATCATTAAAATTTATATATTAGATATAACTAATACATCAAACGCAAGTTAGAAAGCAAAGTTGGCTTTGTAAAATCACTTGTTATAAACAAAACGCCCACTTAAACTTGCAACATTGTCAAAATTCGTAATCCTTCCGAAAAGTATGGAGTTAACTCGTGATTTACGATTATTTGACCGGGACAATGAGTGCTCAAAATATTTGAGATGTGTCAAAATTGACATTTTTTACGCTCCGATTTAGTTAACAAGTTTTGTGCAAATCTCAATACCCAATTTTATATACCGCAATATAACAATTTATACTGTTAATTTTAAACATTATTGATTATCGTTATATCACAATTGATTGTTAATACGTAATATGTTTTAATTGACCTTATTAGGAGTAATAGCCAACAGGCTGTGATTTAATATTGCATTCTAAATTTAAATTCTACAGACAATTTACATTTCTTTATTTTTTCTTTCTTCCAGTGGTCACACACTTCTTCCAGTGGTCACACACTTATTTAATTTTTCATTTTCTTCAGGTGTTTTTCCATCCTCTTGAAAGGATGGTTTTATCATTCCTTGCCTAAAAAGTCTAACCCTTCAATTCCATCTGATTTTCGACCCATATCTATTTTGCCTTTTCTATCCAAAGTTCTTGAGCGCCTCATTCACGGTCAGCTAACTCAATTCCTTAACGTAAATTGTATATTGAATCCTCTTCAATCCGGTTTTCGACCTGGTCATAGTACAACTACTGCGCTAATTAAAGTGACTGATGATATTCGTAGTGGGATGGATGACAAGAAACTCACCGTTCTTGCCTTGCTGGATTTCAGTAATGCGTTCAATAGGGTAAACTTCAAAATTCTACTCGAGTTGCTCCGTTCTATTAAAATCTCTGAGCCCGCTTTATGCTGGTTCTCTAGTTATCTTCAGGGACGTCGTCAATGTATTAGAACGAGTGATGATCAGTCCCAATGGAGCTTGTTGAAATCAGGTGTTCCACAAGGTGGCGTGCTATCTCCTCTTCTATTTGCCATATATATTAACTCCTTAACTGCTAGTTTATCTCTGTCTTTCCATCTCTTTGCTGACGACCTTCAAATTTACGCCCAGTTTACTCTTGACCGCCTTCCCTTTACCATGGAGACTTTAAATGCGGAACTAGCCATTATCTCGGCGTGGAGTAAAAGCTTTGGACTCAATATCAATCCTTTAAAGAGCCAAGTGACCATATTCGGTAGTCCTCACTTTGTTTCGAGAATTGAATGGGCTAGTCTTCCGGTTGTCTCTATAGACGGCGTGACTATAAATATTAGTCGAACAGTGAGGAATCTAGGCCTGATCTTTGACCAGAATTTTTCCTGGGTGTCGCATGTCAAAGAAGTTGGGCGTAAACTCTACGCATCTTCTCATGCTCTCAGACGCTTAACTAATTTTCTTCCTATCCGTACCAAAATCCTTCTTTCTCACTCACTTCTTCTACCCCCGTCTTAGACTATGCCGATTCCTGTTACCCCGATCTGAGTGAGGAGCTCCTGAACAAGCTTGACCGCTTACAAAACCTCTGTATCAGATTCATCTTTGGCCTAAGGAAATTCGACCACATCTCATCCTACCGACAGCAGCTAGGCTGGTTGCCCATACGGCTTCGCAGGGATTCCCACATCCTCCACCTCTTATATACTATCCTCTTCAGTCCTCAAACTCCGTCCTACCTCAAAAATCGTTTCAAATTTATGGGTCAAATCTACGACTACAATCTGCGCTCTTCCAACAGACATATCCTCGAAATTCCACCCCACCACTCCTCCTTTTACGGAAACTCCTTCACAGTGTCCGCTATAAAGCTTTGGAACTCACTTCCCGATCCTATTCGATCAGCCTCCTCACTATCATCTTTCAAATCACTTCTTCGTAAGCATTTCTTCTCTTCAATATAATTATTTGTAATTCTAGATTTAAATTAGCATATTTTTCGGTTTTTCTTATTTTAATGTATGTTGTGTTTTGTTTAATTATTATTATTATTTTTTTTTTGTATACTTCGAACCCTTTGCACCTATCTTATTATATTTTAAGTATTCTTTTATCGTGTTAGTTGTCTGGAAGAGATCGCTTATTAGCGATAAGGCCGCCCGTTGCTCTTATATGTTCTTACATCTGTTAATGTCATTTTCTTCTAGTGTTTAAGTGCGATAAAGTGTTAAATAAATAAATAAAATAATAAATTTCACATTTTTCCCGCCTTAAATAAACTAATCAAATAGCCGGTACCATAGGTAATATATTATCTTATCGTATATTAATAAATAATTACCATGTCGTCAATTGTCACCGGACGTTTCCAGTTCCTTTGCGATACGTAATTAATTTGTAAGATATTTTAATTATTCTGATTGTGTTATTTAATTTACAATTAAACCAATTTAATGTAAAGAAAATAACGATATGCAATAATAAATTACTACACTAAAATAAATTCAAAAAGTTCGGTCCTTGTGTCAGAGTAGGTGCCCATAGTGCAAATAATAATATTAATTAAAAAATAATCCTGTTTGTGTCATAGCGTAGCATATTAAACAGAAACAAAGCTATTTTAAGAATCTGTCAGAAGTTTTAAGTTCTAAAAAGCTGATGGATTCAGTGCATGTGCTTAAATTGATGCGGTGTTGGTCACAGGGCGAGATACTAAAAAACATACAAACAAAGCGCCATTGCATTCTTCTCATGTTTCATCAACACACTATTCCTCAAAAACATTAAATAAATTCCATTAGTTTTGGTAATACATTCGATTTTGACAGATTCATAGAAAGAAGAAAGAAAGAAACACTTTTATTAGTGCACACCCACGCCAAATACAAAAACACAATAGGTCAATAAAATATTACAAAAGTGAGAATATATACCATAGATATTATAAATTAATAAGTTATAAATACTAGATTATATAAATATAAAAATATCTCAGAAAATGTTAAATGGATTATACAAACTTTGTCATCGTAATGTTGAAGAAAGTTCAGAGATATATTAACGTTTAATTAATATTAAAATATCTCGGAACAAGATACGGTATTATTATTTATTGATATCACTTCCTTTACCACGATCGTGTGATTGAATATTAAATGAAGAACATTATTTAAAAAATTACAAGAATTAAGCGGTAAGCACCTGGCCTCACAGCCGCGTACTTAAATGTTTCATATAGGGCTGGCAAAAATAATATTCCATTTAATTTTATTGCCGATTTATAATATATATTTTGGTCATATTTTGTGAGTCTTGGAAATATGATAAACGACATGAAATAAACAAATGTTCTACGTCTTAGTGTGATTCAGAAAAACACGTGGATATGAAGAGGCTGAATATATTTATTAAGGTAATTTCACGACTTATATCTCTATGCTCTTAAAAGAATTAATAGTTTAGAATGTTTTTAACAGAAACATTACCATGCATGTCTACTCGCTAAGAAATCCGGCTTCAAACAAATATTAACTAACGATTGATTTATGAAGCAACAACAAAATATTCAATAGATTGCCGTCAACCCTATGGTATGCGTTGGAAAGGTGTTGATCGTTTAAAAATACGACATTTAACAAACAATATCTACTATTTAGTACCGATCTGACATCGCAGCCAATCATTACTGGCGATTAGGAGTGCCTATTACAATCCTTAATAAACAATACAGGTGTTTTGGACAGGTGAATTGAGCGAGGATAACTCAACTGTGCAACGCTAATTTTAACAACCTATCCATACAAACTGAATCCGTCAAATTGAAATATATTAACTGTTTCTTTTTGTGGTTACCTTACTTGAAACCATTAAACTGATCTTATATTTATTAATCAATTTAAAACTATTTTTTTTGTATTGTATTGACTCTGATTCACACTATACATCAAAAATGGGACTCATTTGTATGACCAGCTTCAAAATACTAGAAATTGAAATGGTAAATTGATTCTTTTGTAACATCTTGTTCTTATAAGTAAATATTATTTTACAAGTAATTTTTACAATTGGTTCAAGTTACCATTTAATTGTTTTATGTGTAAACCTAGTTTTATTATCTCATAAGTACAATATTTATTTCATATACAATATTTTTAAAAGATCCTCAGGTCGAAATAATCGATATTTTAATTTAAAATGTAATTATTATAAAAGGTATTTCGGCTAATAAAATGCAACGATAAAGCGTGACTTGTCGGCTTATTTAAGGGGGGGGGGGAGGGGTACCGGACATATGCATTAAAGTTAATTGAAATTTTCGTGGCTACGTGTTATTTTGCACTTATGCACCTTTCAACCTGACAAGATAGTCGGTTCAACGATCGTCCGGTCATGATGAGTTTTGAATAATTAATAAATTTTCAGACTAAATTATATATGGTTTATATCAAATTAAAATTGCAAATTAGACTTTTACCTAGAACTTTTAACCCCAAAACCTCTATCTTTATTCAAGTAGGTCTTTGTAAAAACACTTTTGAATCGTCAATTTTTACACTTTCGGTTCGGATCGCAACTGCGAGTATTTCTCTTTTATAGTTAGTTAACTAAGAAGAAAAATACCGGCTATAGACAGCTGTTCTTTTAAAATAAATAGTTCATATAAAATTATGTTACTTACATGACTAATTCAAATAACAAAAGCATTGTAAAGAACGTCCCAACGCTGAGCTATTTCTGACACATAAAAAACGATCTTTCTCATCTAAATAACTAGCCGGTATCATTTCATCACAGTATATAACATATATTATGCCTAAAAACTAATCACTGAAAAAAAAAACAATTATTACAGTAGTGTTGGTTAATTGTGTACTTTTTATGGCTCCTGTATTGTTCGAATGTGAAATTAGATTAACAGATGTAGGAATTCCAATAAATAAATAAATTATCAATCATGCAGAAGTAATGAAGTCCATATTTTGTTTAAAATTGCGTGTATCGCATGCTATTTACAATGTTAAAACACACCAGACCTAAATTACTCAATATCCAAGTATAGGGTTTAATAAAATTTATCAAAAATAACGATCAAAGATTATTGAGGTCATGAAATCCTTTCGTTTTATATCGCCAATTGGTATAATGTGGCAGCCATATAGTAATTTCTTCCTAATTGGCGCTCGGGTCGGCTCTTTTGATATTTCCCTGTAATGAACATATAATTAGTGTAACGTAATACGATTAGAAAGATCAACTTTGTCCGATATTATTTACTTCAATACTATTTGGATTGATTGTTATTATAAACATTTATAAGTTAAAATAGCATAATGTGTGTAAAATTATATTTATTGCACAGAAGCTTTTAATTAATAAAAATTTAGTATACCTTCTGTCAGCAATACCTTGTGTATATTTTTGTCTTAGTAATATCTGTCTAATGTATAAACGCAACCATGCAACCGATGCATTGCAGTTGTAAAAATATATTTTTATCTTGACGTAAATATGTTTTTTTTTCTCTATAATAAATTTCAAGGTGAGCTATTTATAACTTGTGATATGGAAGCTGATAAATATGGTTTTATATAAACCACTACTATATATAGACCATAGCAATAATGCTTATCGCATATGATTGAAAAGGCATTCACAAGAAACCGAACTTAATACCGACGTAAATACTAAATGTGTGTTCTGCGATACTAATCCCTCAATAAATGACTATAAATATGAACTGAATCGCGATAAATACTTTATGTATAACCTTAGTATAGTTGAAAAATCTTCGATATTTCGCCACTACCATAGCGACTACTAGTTCGAAATCATACATACAAATTTAGTAACAAAGTCTACGCCTTTAGGCTTTGGCGCTTAGTCATATATTTGCCACAGAATGGGCGTGTATTAATGAACTTTGACTGTTGAATATCTATATATTAAATCTTCATTTTGCACCCATTGTTGTCTCATTTACGTGGGAAATAACCTAACTTCGATCCGTGATTAAAGGACCATTTTGAGATATGATTAATGTACTAGTCGCTACTGGTGTGGTTTAATCTCAGGTTTAATTCAATAGAATGAAGTGTTCTCAGAGTACAATGGATGCGCCCACGCATGCGATTCACCACGCTGCAAACTGTCAGCTACTGTCTGCATATTCCCCTATATTAGCTACGAAATCATATTCATTTCATCCAGGATACAATTTGAGTTAAAATAACATTCCAAATATTAATCTTGTCGTATCAAATACGAAGATTGATGAATGTGAATTTTGGGAATCACCTAGAGTGACGTTAGTGATTGAATAACGATGGAGTCATTTGATCAAAAGGTCAATCCAAACATTCCGGAAGGCTTAAAAGGTGTGAACCATGATGCGTCTCGTTGGCAACAATGTCTCTGTCGTCGCACAATTAGCCAGCCATTGTATGATAGTGTTTGCGCAGTTTGTGTCCCGGTGACTCCTACGTGCATTGTGATCTTCAATCATGACTATTAAGAGATATTATCTATCTATTAGCTGATGTGCAGATTAATGAAATTACCTATGGATGTTTGCTATTAAAGTGATTTATTGAAAAACAGTTACGCAATGCTTTGTCTAATTAATTGATCTACGGGTCCAGATGATTTATGTTTAAATAGAGGATAAAGATTTTAATAGCATATTTTCCTTTGTAATAAGTTTATTATAAACACGGATAAGTTTAAGAAATAATAAAAAAATATTAATATTTCTTAGTGCTGAGGCCACCAGCGTTGTACCTAGATAGGTCTTGGTCATACAATACATGCGTAATGAAGTGTGTTAGGGGGCGTTATTGTGGCCAAACGAGGCATTGTACCCGCGACCCTCTCGTTACCGTAGTGACCTCGTGTTCCGAAACTCTTGTTAGCAGGATCTAACACAGATCATGTCAAACGTGTCAATCTGACATTTGATGGAATCCGTTTATAATATAACGGGTTCTATGAGTCACTGTTTTTAAAAATAGATATTTGTTATTGCCCGTTGTAAACAAATGTACATACATCTGCATTTAATAACTTAAGCAACCCTTACATCCGTGGATTGAGTTTTTGTGCCCACCCACAATCGAAATAAACATAAATCGAAGGGTAGTGAAACTAGTGACAGTGTAACTGTCCTTCACTAATCTGGAGTGTGTGAACGGGACAAAAGTCGGGTTTAACGTTAAGTTACAATTTATTGGGATCACGGTGCAACTGCTTCCGTAATGAAATGTGACGGTTAAAAAACCTTATTAGTAGCAACTAGTAATTGGAAATATGGGATAGTTTCGTGACACACAGATTTGACAAATTTGATAAATAAGAAAAAAAAATACGTAAATAGCACCACGATTGAACTGAACATTCTCTTAGAAAAATTACGTTTAATTTATACAAAAATATGCTTAAGAATTACTAGCTGAGTTTGCTATGGCTGCCATCTCAGACTAGTCAGTTTAACCTTGCAAATAATGTAATAAGAAAGTTGAATACTGGAGTAATCATCTTCTTACCTCATATCTATATATCGGCTTTTCACGCACTCAGCAGTTGTTCGCTTATAGGATTCTATATAGAAAATATTAAAAACATACATAAAACTAATCTGTAATATAACTTTATAATTATACAAAACACGTCTTTCCAAATCATCTCCAGATTTGATTTTATTTACGTACAAGACATACAATGTTACACAAAAGTTTTCCCCGAATTTCCATATGCCATTAGAGTCATTACAAGACTCAACGACAATAAAGCCAACTGTCAACCGTCACGCACAACGCGACATATACAAAATGTCGGCTAATGCGACAAAATTATATTCGTTACGATCAAATGAAGTTATTACCATTTCCTCGGCGTCAAGTCGATAACTCGAAAATGACGGGTGAAGTAACGATCTATATACATTATTACTTAATCACAGCTTATAGGTTTTTATTGACTCGCAAACAGTTCTTTTCTATGTCAATATGTTAAAAAAGGAGTCTTGAGATCTTTTGAGTAATTTAGCTTTGATTATAAACGAGTTTTAGTAAGTTCTAATTATTGCAAAGCTTAATATTAAGTATTAAGTGTTCGTATCGAATACTGAATAATATCTAATGAGTATTGAAAAGTGCAAGTGCGTGAAAAGCCGATATATAGATATGAGGTAAGAAGATGATTACTCCAGTATTCAACTTTCTTATTACATTATCTCATTTATCAACAGCAAATTAAAATCAAATATATATATTTATTCTTATGAATAACTTTTTTATACTAATGAATCGTCAAAAAAACTTATAAAGAGACTCTACAATTACATTTACTGCCAGTTCACAAAACAAGGGCGTAGATCAAACGAGTATAACCTACTGGCAAGAAACTCTTCGCCGCGAAGCGTATAGAATAACATCTATTTGAACACTAGATTTAATTCGCTTAACTTGGGTCTTATATGGTAAATATGTAAAAAATCGTATGATTTTTTTTGAAGATAAGATGAAACTTTTTCAAATGATTTGAGTGACAGATAATTTCTCTAAAAACAATTCGATTGCAACATAATAGGCTTATTACATGCCATACAAATGACTACCACAGCAACGTGTCATTCGATGACACTATAACACGCGAAGCGCTCATCAACAATACGGGGTTTACACCCATCAGCTTTTGACGAAATAGAGACAACCTATGTTTTATAAATGAACCGTGTCATCGCAAGATTTATGACTCGTATACTCTAAACATAGCATTAAAAATACGTAACCGATATAAACGCGAGAAACCCGCCGATAGCTGCTAGTTTTGTTACTATAATAATATAATAAATTAGTCACAATTAGTTACAGAGGTTGAATTTAAATATATTCGCCCAAAATATGTTTGGCTTAACAAGCTTGTGACCAGTATTGCAAATTTAAAAATGATATGTAACGATTAAAACCATACACCATACCTGATAGGCTGTGTACCGAAAGAATTTTAAATATTTTAAAACATAAACACTCAGGCAAGATTTGTTAAATGATTGCAATAAATCCGGGTCAGCGTTTCCTAGTCTGTAAAGCCTTTTTTTGGTTATTTCTTTGTTTCACATCAACATAAGATGTGTTAAAAATGTCTTGAAGAACTGTCAGAGTATTTTGCAACGGTAAGTCCGCTTCAATATTAACGTAGTCGCATAGCTTAGATAGGAACATATGACGTGAAAGTTCCCTTCCCTGCGGGGAAGTATGGCGGCGTGAGGAGGACGGTGGTTTCGTACATCGCCACCCGTCCGCGCCCGTAAGCTCGTAATTTGCCTTTCTATTAGAGCGAGGGCGTGAAAAAAGGAAAGCGTTTACGGCCTGCTTAATGGGAGCGAGAGGGAAGAAATATTACCTACAGTCGGGAGGGAAAATTTTGGTTTTCAGAGTTTTCGCAGATGCATCGGGGGTGCGAGTGAGACAGACAACAGATAATTAGCGGAAATCGTGTTTTAGTTTTCCCTGAAGAGGGTGTATTTGTCGTTTAAGAGTTAATCGGTTGTGTGCTCGTCACCCTTGAGAGAGCGCGCCCCGGAATTATTATATCAGCTTTATTATGAGCAGTAAATCTATCCGCCCTCAACGATTAACCAAATTGTGATTATTGATAACTTTATTTGATAGACGTTTGTAGAACATTTAAAATATGCCTTTTTTGGATCATACTAAATTAGTCTACTGTATTTTCTTTATATTTACAGTTTATAAGGCGAGTTTTTTATGTAATTGGAAGGGGTTGTGTGTATTGATGCATTACATATAATTAGGCGAAGGGTGACAAAGCAATAGAAATAGTAAACACAGCCGTGTGTCTGTGTATTAATTAGCTGTAATTGCGACATATGCTCGCTATAAATATTTTTAAGTACTACTCAATGACGTCTGGATTTAATTCAATTTTGAGTTCTAATGGAATAATGTGATTTATAATTAGAATATTTATACTTCTATCAATTGTCTAGTTACCAGAATTTAGCGTTTGAAGTCTCAAATCGCCCGCGCCCAATTTAATTAGTAGTAGTCAGACTATAGGCCAGTGTTCTGTCATAAATAACTTGAATTAATTAGTGAAATTGAATCATCATTTTATAAGACACTAGCTGATCCCGACGAACGTCTTTTTGCCAAAAAAATGTCTCTAAAAATAGATGTTGGTAAACTGTGACACGAGAATTATATATCTTAGATATAAAAACATCGTGTATGTACACGGGATGTTTTTTTATCATGTTATATTGTAAACAATTTATTTATTTATTTTAGGGAAAATGAAACAGTTACACACTTACATTGAATATATAAATAATACAAATAGATAATTCTACTATATAACCCACAGCGTTTTCCACGTATTAAATATAGCCAATTCTAAGAACTGCACGCGAGTTAAACATGATAAATTAAATTATGATTTTTATACTCGTATTACGCGTTAGATTTTTAACACGCTTGCGATTTTAATCAATATCTGATCACATTGGCATACATTAAATTCTATTACAAATGTTAAGTCAATAGACCATTTGTTTTAGGCAAACCGATACTTATTCACCTAGTTACATGAAACCAATCAACGCCAAATGATCGATGGCGTTAATTAAAACGTATCGCCTTACTGAACCAATAAACCAGTAATTGCACATTGCCTCTGGCGATTGGACAATTGAAAGTGTAATTTAGATTTTGTGTAAGCTTTAAGTTCTTTACTAATAGTATATAGGAAATAATGTTAGGGCTCTTTTCGAACTTTAATGATGGTTGAAGTTAGAAAACAAACTTATAACACGTACAGTGATATTAAACGGATTAACATGTATAAAGGATTTTTAATTGATTATTTTATTAACGTATATAAAAAATGTAACTCTTACTTACTAGAGTTCTAAGGCTCCACGTCGGGGCAGAGGGACAGATGTTAGAGCTAGATGACACTCTTCATTCCTTCCTGTCTGATGCCTTTAGCTTAATTTCGCTCCAAGTTAGATGATAATCCGCCAGCTCTGTTCGGGTCAGTCCAAAGTTTGCTTGTCTTTGTTTGTTATAATGTAATCAAAAGTACGTAATTAAACATAATAGACGTATTGCGACGATATATTGATGGTACAGCCGACACAAGGCATTACTTCTATGCGAAACAACGTAAGGTAATGTTATATGTGTTATGTTTGTATTAAAATTTGTTCCGTTGAAATATACGCTTTAAATATTCATTATTGTTCGTTGTGAAAACGCGTATCGATGTGTGTGGCAAATAGATTTCACAATCACTTCACACAGTGTTACGCCACGGGAGTGTTTCTTAGAAACTTTAACAACTACTCGTATCTACCATTAATTACGTCACAATAGTTTATTGTAGAGCTTTGAAAGATGGCACACTGTTGTCCAATGGAATAGTGTAAAGAATATTTCAATTGTATAAACAAATTAATGTTTTGTCACTAATCTTCAAACATGATGTTTGAGCCAGAATCGAACTACATATTTTGTATGTAGGTTAATGTAGGTAGGTATTTTTGGTACTCGGTCATCCACCATAGCGTTCGAAAAAACTATTACAATTTCTATCATTGCCGTATCGGTTTTATATTCCCCAAACACTTGTTTTTCATGGTCCTTCGAGCCGGATTCAGGTTTCAGGGAGGTCACTTAACTCTTATCAATGCGATCCGAGACTAACTTCGGAGAGTAATGACATAATTCGAAATTCAAAACCCCGACTACCAATACTAAGGTGTTAGAAATATCGACGCGTCATCCAAAGTAAATTATGGATCTTCATAGGTTACCTGTAACATAATATGTCCGATGGAACTGATACCGGAATATTCATAAACCCCGGAGGGCTGCGTAAATAAAAATTATTTCATAAAAGACAGGTGAGCGTCGGGTTACGCGTTCATTCGGCTCATTAACCGGTCCGAATTCAACCTTCACCTGCACATCTCAAACAAAAATCATGACACTATCGCACAATGTAATCCTATTTCTAAATACAAAAATCGCTAAATTAGTTATTTATATATATATATAAATAAATATTCATGTATTTATGTATATAGTTTGTTATACAGTATATTTTCGATAAAATAGTTGACTATGAAACTCTCTTCCATTATATGATTAGTTAGTATGACTAACTCTGCGTTGAATATTAATGTATCACTTAAATAATTAAAAAATTACGTACGTTAACGAAAATATTCCATATGCTACTGTTTCAGAATCTTGCATCCTTATAATTTGGTATAAAAAACTGTAATGTGAACCGGTCGTATAATTGAAATATATCCTACTGCTAGCATTTTTTTTTTACATGAATATGTAATTTAAATAAAAAACTATGAACACGTACTTCCTTATTTTAGTAATTGGTCTAGAATAAAAGACCTTTGCGGGATGGTCATCAATCATGGCCGGAGTGACGCCTGTGACGAATGCCAACCCAAACACTATTGTGGGTTATGCCACCCACATTTTACACAGGTGACAATGGGCACCAGTATTGTCAAGTACCACTATTATTGTTGTTCTAAAAATACGCAGTCTGATATAAACAGGGACAGACGGGTAATACATGCGTATTACTCGCATACACTGCAAGTGTATTTTTTTTTTACGACTATAAGTATTCTTTCTGAGGGAAAGCATGCACTCTTAATTGTAACACTTGAGCCCTTGAACTTGAGCAATGTTAGTCGCTGGTAGGTAGAAAAAGGCCAGCTACCGCACATTATCTCTTGTTACTATTTAACTTTTGATTTTGCTTGAAAGAGATCGCTTATTTGTGATAACGGCGCTATTATTAAGAACGCGTTTTATGTCTTTCAAATGTTGTATTTTCGCTTAATATTTTTGTACAATAAATTGTGAAAATAAATTATGTTGGTGGTGTACTGAGACGTTGAAGGTAATCCACTATATATCAGAGGTTAAAACAGTTAAACATGTGACATAGATCCGGAAGAAGCTAATTATGATTTATTCACAAGGTGCAAAAGGTTCAAAACCCCTGCCAATTACGGAACACGTTTTATGATCGCGAATTGCAAGTCATTAAAAGTATAATTAACTCATAATTATAGCAGTTTTTGACACTTCATAATAATTATAAATGTAATATTAAAATCGCGGCATATCTTAACACGACGCGTTACATTACTTTCACTTGTTCAATGTTGTAATAAAAGTTATTCCTTGAATACTTGAGGTTAAAATATAAACAGATAGCGACTAAAAAAGAATGTTTCCAATGATCTTAACAAAGTCTTGACAAATGGTCTCCAGATTTCCAATGTAAATCCCTCTGAAACGAATTCGGCCCCAGCTTTAGCCAGCCCTTATTAACAAGCGGAGTGGAACTTTACATAATGCTGTATAAACAAGAGGTTTTACCAACCCTAAAGTAGGTATTCCATATACATTAGTAGCGTTACACTGCGGTAATTCTGACAGGCGCCCCATTAAACATTTAGGTTTCGTGGTTATTACTTTGTGATTATAAATAATGAAGCCAAAAAAACTTAGATAGTCGTATTAGATAAACATTTATTGTTTGTAATGTTGGCTTGCAAATCCTTCTTAATTAATAACACAGACTATTAAATTGTTGAGATAAGTCAATTTCGTTTTGTTTTCTCGGATTACAGGTAAGCGTCCGACTGTCACTAAACTCTTCTAGCGCGTTATCGGTGACAGATCGGAATCCTTTTAAATTTCGAATTTCAATACTGACTGTCGGTTGATTTTCTGGTAATGTGTACTCTATGGTTATGACAATTCGGCTGTTTATTGCATAATAATAATCACATCTCACTAAATGTCCGTTTGAGTGATGTGTTGGTCGTTTTGTCCCTGTCGACTTATCGAGTTCTTAGCTAACCGTTTTGTCAGTTTCAGATAGCTTGATAAAGTTATTAAGAAACTAATCCCGTCACTTGTAAGGGGCAATTCCGAATTAGCTTTGTATTCAGCACTTATGAATTCAAGCCGTATAAAGATTTATTTTAATTGTTTTGCAAACATTCAGATTGTTTACTGTAATAGGGATCAGTGGCATTAAAATCTTTTTATCGTTGTTATTCTATTAAATTACGTAGTTGTATATATTTTGACTTGTTTTTACACTTATTTCAAGACTGTACTCTGATGATAGCCACAAGACGTTTTCTGCTTTCAACTGTATTTGTAGTAATAAGGTAGCCTGAAAGCTGCTGGAAGTTTTGTGTTAAAATATCGTCAGGCTTGAGAATCGACAATGTTGCGGTGTGGGTTGCGGTCGCGAGGTGCGCGAGGCGTGTCCGCGCTTCATCGATCGCAGCCTCCGACGCTCCTCGACGACGTCTACCCCAGCACCCCATACTCTAAAGCCTCCCTGTACACCGCCTGTTATCGCCCCAACCAACTGCATTTACCACCCGCCACCCTTCATACATAGACATTTACCATATTTCGCCAAGCAATTGTTTCACAGAATAGAGTTTTAGAAATGCAATTACGCTTATGTAACAGCTTTTTAAAGATCCACATTAGAGTCTCCTCTATCACGTACCTTTAAAGTTCTGCACATCTGTCAGTTCGTGCCAGTATACTAAGACATCGCACGCTACTTAAGTTTACCATATTACGTATTTAACAAAGATTTGAGAATTTCTATATAACATTTGTGTCTTTTAATTTTCGATGTGAATATAATTATGTCAATTCGGTCATTCGTTGGCGTTGATTTTAAACGGTAGCAGGACAATTAAATTTAAATAACACTTTGCCACAATATAAAGTAACTTTGCGATCTGTAAACGTTATTCGACATAAAATACAATTACTTTATTCATTTTATATGTATTATATTAACGGAATTAAATGTAACAAATAAATATATGAAACATAAAGATATTTCGCTAATTATTGAAATCCAGTAGTGGGCAACTAGAGATACAAACTTACCAAAAGACCTCGGGACCACTTAAAAATGTTTTGTTGACTGTATATTGAACATTGTGAAGACTAGTCGATCTATAATTATCGTCTTCGTTAGATTTTTAAGTTTTAAAACTGCTTACTTCAACCGCGCCCGCGCACTGCGCTATTTGTTATTTTTGTTACCTCTCATAAGTTTTAATATTAAGATTAACTTATATTAGAACATATTTAACAATATATAACTAATCAATTAATATAACTAATAAGTGTTTTAAAATTTTGAAGCAGTGGTTGAAGTAAATTTTCAATTGATCATAACTTCTTTTGACAACGCTCCCAATTATATGTAATCCAACCGCGTTCAAATCCGTTCAGTAGTTTTGAAGTTATAACGTACCAGAAAGACAGAGAGACAGGCAAGAATTCCAAAAATTGTTTTTTTGGTTTCTATGACTCTTCTTTACTTGCCTCCTTTCAGTTTTTTGGTAAAATATTTAATGTACAGACATTCGATTTTTACTGTCTTATTATTAGTATAGATTATGTTTACGTATATACTAAGAATTGAAAGACCATTTAGTCTCCTGTTTATTTTGTAATACGTAATAAAAGCCGCAATAACAAACAAATTTGTATATCAGTAAAAAGTTAATTTATTTTTTATATATCAGCGGTGTGGGAATAATTGTGTGAAATTGAATACGACGGAATGTTTGCGTGTTTAACATCGCATCGTGCATGTTGAGATGACGTGACGAACATTTGATAGGGCAGCGTCGATATCAAGAGATAACTTTATATTTCTTGTTACATTCAAATGTTCTTAGAGACCAGCCCTTTATTCGGTTAACGGTAGCTTTCAGTTGTATGATATTATTGTCTATACAAAAAACTTGAACTCATAATATAGCAATTCAAGTACGTCTTTATAAAGACACTTTTGAATCGGCATTTTTATATATTACCATCGGTTCGGTAGACAGTTAAGAAACAAGGTAGGAGAAACAAAAGAGCAATCAAGCTGAGTTTCTTGCCTGTTTCATCTGGTCGCGTACGAACAGGCGTAGAGTTATTTAGATAAGACGATTCAATGTATTCCCATGTACCTTACTGAATACAAAGATTTGACTTTAAAATGGCATAAATAACTTCTTGGTTTATTATTATTATAAATAAATTCTTTAAGTGAATTAATAATACTTTAATATTAACTGTAATATCTCAAAAATCACATACAAATTATTGCATTAATATTATAACTCTCTGTAACAACTTCATTATTGCAAGCTAATCAATGCATAATCACTTTATCAGAGCATTAGGCTAAATTAAATTTGTCGATGCTCGACGCCGGCGGCGGTGATCCATCACCAGTAATGGTCATAACGACCTCAGTTTCGGTCAGAGCTCACCTTACAGGGTTACCACTTCTTGTATTATAGTATTTTCGTTGCTAAGTTACTTATAATTAGCCGGGATTTATTTAAAATTGTACAAATTTAGAGATGGAAGCATCTTTATTACATTTAACTACAAATACAAGTTTGTTAGCATTACCTCTTACATACTAAATGTTTGATATTTTAATGAATATATAATTCAGTAAATACGTTTTAAATCATGTCTACCACTGTCAGATAAACAGTGAATAAGTTTGAAAAATGGCGTGCGTTAACTGTAACACGAGTGGTTACATCTCGCTTTGATGACACACTTGTTTTTTTTTACATGTGGCTGGTAACCCTAGATTTCAGCGGAGGTACAGCGATCCATCATACAGTTGACAACCGTTCATGTCACGTGTTCTTTTGACGTAATGACTCGATTATGACGAATCCCGCTACGGATCTCCCGGTAGGCTGTAATAGCTGTGTAAACAATGTTCCATTTTCATATCCGCAAGAAAATATATATAGTAATTGACCTTATATGATTGTCTTTTGTTATCGAAGGTTTTTTCAAACGAAAATCAATTTATAAATATGTATTTAATCGAAAATGATGAATTTAGTTAATTACACTGTAAATGTGCAACGCGTTATATGAGAGATTTAGGATGTATGTATAGAAAGATGTTAAACGAACGTACAGGGAGACTTATAGACCTTCTATAATCTATATCATCGTAACAATTCAAAATATTTATTCAATTGTTATTAAAATTGATGTTCATTTTATCTATAATCTATGATTGCAAGCGGTTTAAAAGTCAGTAGCTTGTAATTCTGCAGTGTATTTTGAAGGCACCTGCGCCTGTCCGCTGTCAGTCTGATACGCTCCATCAACTATTATGACGATTTTACGCTCGAACTATTTTAAACTAATCGATAAATTGTAATCTACATATGTTTATTACTCAATATTTTTGTACTAGCATTTAATCTACGCAGTTGCTTGTTACATCATGCAATAACTTTTATGTAACAAAGTATACCAGAGTCTATAAAATACTCTGTACCATAGAGCACTTTAGCTTCAGACCCAATAAATGAATATCTTTTCAAATTTTTATGTTTCTAATCTAATTGCTCTGTATGTGTGTGAAGTCTGTTATTGTTTTTTAGTGTGTATTGAGCGTACTTTATGTATGGGTACTTATAAAATAAAATATTAAAAGAGAAGAAAATCATAGTTGAGATAAAAGTTAACATAACGAACACAATTAAAATAATGTAAGCATTGGACGTGCAAATTGTTTTATAATGTAAAAATAAAATAATTAGTTTCCTTTATATGCAATTTTGCGATAAACGATGACGCTAATGCTATTATAATTGTGCGTGATATTATGTTGATGTGATAATTGACTGCCGACAACAAAACCAGATAATATTCGCACATCATACTGCTTACAAAAAGTTTTTAATTTCGTATATAAACTCTTTGCTTAGTTCATATTGTCTATGGATGAAAAGTGTTGAGTTTCGTGTTAGGTCAAGTTTGACACGCCACTGATTATAAAAAGAAAGAACTGGCTTATTAATATATGATTTATACTTTGCGTTATTCATCATTCAGATCATGCAATATATCTTAATAAATTTAAAAAATATTATTAGAATGTTATGGACAAGAGGAACGAGTATTTCCTGAGTTGTAACCGTTGTGCCATAACATAATAAACAGTGTTTTGTTGCTATTAAAAATAACTAATTGAGTTAATCTTTGGCCAAACGAAACAAATCTATAATATTTTATGTATTCACAAAATGTTTTGCAAATTTGAACAAAAAGGCCAGAAACAGTCATTAGCAGAATGAAGCCGTTAAGAGCGTGTAAAACAGATAATTACAATGTAATCTCAGCCCGAGGACTCGGATTTACAACAGATAATAAAGTTTTTAATTAACTTTCATAAAACTCCCCTAAATCTGATACAGTTAACATTCTTAGTACTGGTACCGTATTTTAAAAACTATTGTAAATTAATGTTAAATCGCTGTTCAATATCATTGTGCATTTCTTGTGGCATTTATGCATGTCCAAATTTATGATAATAATAGAAGTTTTCGTGGCAAAGGAACCGGAAATGTCTTATGGTCGAGCGAAGCCGAACTCAAGATTTCACCGATAAAGTATTAAGGAGCACCTTGTTAACTTTTAACTGCTTTATGATAGGTGTTTAACATTAATTAGTGTTATGTTTTAAATCGGAAACCGTTTATGACTTATGTCAAATTCGAAGCCCGGTGAACCTCTTGATTAACAAATTAGATTCACGTTAATTGCGATTGATTTATTGAACATAATCTTAATTAAAAACATTATAAGTTACACATTAAATTGCTAACCTTCTCGATTAGTAATGAATAAAACTGTTACATATACAGTAGGATACGATGATCTTTAATAACAACAGTAGGAACATAACATAAATACTCAAGTGTTGAAGGTGACTGAAATGTTAATACAGCATTACCATTAACAGCTTAAATAATCAGACATTAAACAATATACAATCTAAAGGGAAAAACAAAGAGGAATTTTTAATTAGACGTTGGTTCGCCTGTGGCGCCCCGCTGCGCCGCTACTTGCGCTGGTCGTTAACAAAACGTCACTTTTCACAATATTTATGTCTCCATTATATTTCATGTACGTTACCGTAAATACTTTAAACAGGTCTTCCTCGACCAACAATTAATCACCTGTCACTCATTCAATCAGAAATTGCGATTCGCGTAAAATTGCTCAAGCTGTTAATTATTTATTTAAACGGCAACTTTATAAAACGAGAGATCCATTTCGCACGATTACCCCGGCAGACGACGAAACGTGTCAAGCGTACTTTGAGTATTTTACTTTGCGTATTTTGAACCCCAAATGACGGACAGTTTGGGTGACGACCGCAACTTTGAATATTTAAACCTATTTACCATCGTTTTACAATATACTGAAGGTTCTCTAACTCTCTATATAACATTCTCGTGTCACTCATATTTGTTCAATTACTCCTCAGAAACGGGTTGACCGATTCTCCTCAAATTTTGTGGCCATATAGAGTAGGACTGAGATTCGGTCAACATCGATTTTTAAAGACATTTTTTTTGGCTAAACGACATTTGCTGGGATCAGCTAGTAACTCTATACTCAACTTTTAGATGTATACCAAATAACTGACTGACAGTTCTTAAGGCTGATTTAGAAACCCTATAGAATAAACATACTCGTATAGATTAGTGGAATGTGTTGGGCCGCGTGGCGAATGAGTGAGAGGCGATGTAATGCGATGCAAGATTGACACAGTTGACACGCCACGTGTCTTTATTGACATTAATTCCCAATTAAGTAGCACTCTCGTTTATTAGTGGCATCTTCAGGAATATCACACTAATGATAACTAGTAATTATTATTGTCCAAAGGTCACGGTTATTAAGTGTTGATGGTGTATAGTTGCGTGCGAGTGTGCAAACTAGATGACATTTCATGGAAACCAGTCATGCTTCTAATATGAGCTATGCAGTTATAAAATCGTCTGGCGTAAAATAATACGCGACGCTTTATCAACATTCCATATTTCTATGTCAAGTTTTAATTGCGTTGTATGTAACAAGTTGATTTTTAACGATTCCTCCTATATAAATATTGTCACTGGTATTCCGATGTTTCAATTTAACTGAATTAATTCGTTCAACGCACCTTATTTAGTCTGTATAAATCTCTAATTAATCTAGTCGCGTTGGTTTTGTTTAGTTTTATTAATGACTTTTTGTTATATTCATATAAGACCTTACTGGTTTTATAACACAATAATTGAGAATGATAAAATGTCGAACAATACCTACGATAAATTACTATACAATGTTCTCGTGACAAGAACTTATAAGAAACATACAGAAAAAAGCAGTAATTTTGTCGCCTTCAACCGGAAGTGGTTAGGTATAATTTGTCCTAACGACAAATTACATCCCTTACGCTACTTTTTTGTCACTTGCGGTTTTTGCATCACAAATATTGGAACATGTGCGTGGTACACCTTAGGCGTGTCTATTCTTTATGGTTTAAGACTATCGGCCAGTTGGGCCAAAATATAATAATTTCTTAAATATGGCACGAACGATTGAAACACCTGAATTAAGGCCCCGATGAGTATTCAAAAACACTTTTTTTTTCTTTTAGCATTGAAAGTAGTCCGTTACGCAATTATTAATCAGACTCTTCGTGTAAGCACCTTTTTAAATACTGCAATTACTTATTCTCGACTGTTACACTCGAATAATTTTTATTGAGTTCACTTTATAGTTAAGGTCAATTATCTTGGTCATCCATTTGCCAACTGCAGAATATTACAGGCAGAGATTATTATGAACCGTTGTGTTAATTTATATTTAAAATAATTTTTTATTACGCTACTTTTTAATACAGGTAGTTAAAAATAACTTGATTCGAAATAGGCATTATTCTAAGATATCGTGTAATCGCGGTTTTGACCAACGTATTGTTCGTCTTACTTTGTTCCAAAGTGGTTGGATTCAGTATTTTTGTAATTATTTGTATTATATATACACATGAAATATGTCGTTAGTGACTACTAACAATGTGAGACTAGTAGATAAGACTTTCCATACTAATATTTGAATATTAAGTTCTGTTTTTCTTTACTAATAATCGTATTAATAACCCACTAATTCCAGTGGTTGGTGGATTAAAGTTACGTTAATTAAGTGATTAAATAAGTAAATCCAATGGGCAAAACGAGTGTTCGTTAGAATATCTAAACTTTTACTATTTCTATAGTTTACGTCCCTAACAATTCAACATAATTTATAACGTTTATCAGTAGAAATCGTGTAACGTTTTTTATTAATGAATTATGTTAATGATATTACAAAGTAGTCTCGTGGTCGACAACAGGTTTATTGGCATTAATATCCGTAATATGTTTTATTGAATGCAAAGTCTGTTTAGGAAACAATATTGTATTTAATACGTGTCTCGGTTAACGTGAAAAGTTCCAAAATAATCCGTTTCGTGTGATTCACTGTTATGAGTTATGATATTGTTTATGTGAAGAATGTTTCGTTGAGTTTGCTCGTTTAATCAGGACTTGTTTGTGGTATTCAAATCGCGATCGATTGCAACCTGTGATGGATGTTGCTCATTAGAGAGGCTCGCTGGGTGGCGCATGCCCGCGACACCGCTTAACGACACACTCATAAACGACACTGACAGCGACTTATTGTCGACGGCCATCTCGGATACGGATCAACATTCAAAACGCTCCTTAATACGATTTATTTATGACCACGATACCAACAATGCCGTGCCTTATCGTCGCGTTAAGGAATTTTATAGGTTTCTCGCATTTATTATTACGCTTATTGGAAGGTTGACACGGTTGGTGTTTTATGGACGCTAATAATTCTTCCTTTCACTCCTTTTTATGATACATCGAAACTTTAGACTGTTTATGTAACAAATATTGAGGGTTATCTTATCTATGATTTCATGTTTAGCCTTCAGAATTATAAGAGCGTTTATAATAAAAAAATGTTAAGCGATGTTATCGCGAAGGGCAGGAAGCGCTTCGCTCCATTTAGGGGGTGCATTAAATTCGAATACATCATATTTGTTTGATTTCCCAGTTCGCGTTTCACCCTGTAATTATACAAGTCACCGTCCGCTGCCGAATCTTTATTAGTTTTTTTGACGAGATACATTAACAAATTTTTTTCAAACACCATGTGTTTTGCTTAGTTTTAACGGTTAAACAGCAACAAAAAGAAATATGCAAGGTTTTTTTCATTAATAGTTACATTCACTGTATACTTTACGCAAAGGTCATATATTGAGCTTGTAGCCTAGTTGGAATTGATATCATTCGCGAAGCCACATATTTTAATGTATTAGGTTCACTATCACAGACGCAATCTTACTTCACCTGTCAACCATGAATTGTTTACAACAGCTGTTCCATAATTGAAATGTTTCTTTTGCTGTAGACGGATGTTCCCGACGGTGCGCGTATCATTTGCGGGTTGCCGCGCTGAGGCCCGTTACGGTGTACTACTGGACGTGGTACCTGTGGATGGCAAACGCTACCGCTACGCCTACCACCGCTCGTCTTGGCTGGTGGCTGGCAAAGCGGATCCCCCCGCACCCGCACGTCTCTACCCGCACCCTGACTCCCCCTACTCCGGTGATCAGCTGCGCAAGCAGGTCGTCTCCTTCGAGAAGGTCAAACTCACAAACAACGAAATGGACAAAAACGGCCAGGTATTTACGCTTATAACTCTCTAATTACTCTATAATACTAGGTTCACAAAAAATCCAATAAACTATATGGAGTCTTCACAATTAGAATGATTAATTAGTTGGTATACGTGGCATGCATTTTAAGTGTGTTTTGTAAGTGAACTTTAATATCGTTAACATACCGATAGGTTTATTTACCTACATAAATTATAACAACCATTAATATTTAATATTCAAATTTTACCATCAAGTAACACAGCTCATATAACATTCTATAAACTATTCGGTGTGTAACTTATTTATTATTATTACTTGTTTTTGTTAATTTTTAAATAAATATATTTTCTATTGATAGACCAAAGCACCGGCCTTAATATATGCCTCATTTACTTATAAAACTAGAACGAATAAGACTTTATCTGTAATAACAATTCCTTGGAACGTTTAAATACAGGATATAATGACTTGTTCATTTGGTTTCTCGTACTCGGTAGAGATAATTGAAGGCATTGCGGTATACACTTAGTATTTACATAAATATTGTCAGTAGTACTATCAGCAACGTACGTAACTTTTGCATTAATTCATCATTATATTATAACTATGTCATCTTATTATCAAAATATATATCAGTTATGTAATTAACATAATTTTATATAAAATGTTTATTTTTAAAGCTCTATCGCGTTCTTGCTGGTTCTTTTTAGTAGATAACTTCCGTACCGGTGATAGTGTCTCACGATTCAAAAGTGTCTTTATTGTCTACTTGAATAAAGGTATTTTTAGTTTGAGTTAACATTCACTGTAGTGAAGACGGCTATGCTATTAACAAGATCGAAGTTTTAAGGCGTTTTAAGGTTTTTTTGCTAAACTTAGCCTACCTTTTGTTTCGTAACGGAATGGACTCAAAACTCCTTCCACGTAATTCAAACTTTTTGTCAACACCGTTACCGTATCATGGGTTGGGTGTTGTGTAGCAAAATAGTATTTAAGACTAACTAACATCTTAGTGTCTCGTAACCCTTTTTTTTGGAGTGTAATCCCACTGGCTTTTCCAGCTCAGCTTCGGCTTGTTGGTCAGCTTAGCTCAGCCGTAATAAATTGGCTTTGCCGTGACAAGAGCAAGGTCGTCTCTCGCGAGACTCAGACCTCGTTAACTCATCTAATTTAAAAGTATTTGCTGATTGTACATAGCGTTGGGCAATTTTATAGAATTACGTAAAATTACTCGTATCGCGGACACCTCGTAGTATAATGAGAGCCAACGATCGCACATGTCATATGACAGCCGGCTTAGCATACCTGCGCAGGTGCATCCGAATGTTATCCGACCAGTTTAAATGGACCCGGACCACGTACATGGCACTACGAAATCACTATCTACATAAATTGGATAGATTTGTATTAATTGATTATCGGACGTCCGTTTGTTTACAATATCTATATCGGTTTGTTTCATGTCATAATTGTTTATTTATTTGAATGTTTCGCGTATTTAAAGGTCAACACTTGATTATAAACTATCGATTGAACTTCTTAGTTTTAAACGTAGTTGTTATACTCCAATAATTGTGGAATTAATAGACATTATTCCTTTGTTTTATCCTTATTTGTGATTTGTCTAGTCTCGAAAAATCAGCTAGTTCTGGACCTACTGACTTTAACATAGATATAGAATATAATATGAACAATTCAACTGAATGTGCAATTGATGCTTCATTATTTTCAACACAATTTGAATAGGATATGTTAGACTATCTACATTCCGGTATGTGGGTTGTCTGGAAAAGATCGCTTATTAGCGATAAGGCCGCCCGTTGCTCTTATATGTACTAACATCTGTTAACGTCATTTGCTTCTAGTGTTTAAGTGCAATAAAGTGTAAATAAATAAATAAATACATTCATTTGTATGGCAGCTGAGAGGTTTTCTACCTATATATATATATAGGTAGTAGATACCAATATACAACCTTCTTAAACAGCTATTAATTTCTACTTATTTCAATTTAAAACGCAACCCGAAGGCTATAATTAGTGCTGTAATTGTAAAAAGGTAATAGTTTTGAATAGTTCGAGAAAGCAAAGATCAGCCTACTGGAACCGGTGGGGCGTGGCTCTATGATGGATGGACCAACTGACGAAAAACTAGCCCTAATTAGCCATTCCATAAGATCTTATCCAAATTAAAATTTACTTAATTGAAATGCCTCAAGATTGTATTAACATTTTAATGTGTACATTTTTGGTATTGTGAACGTGTAATGAGCAATAAATTTTCACCCGGAAATAACGTAGGTCACCCGTTCAATATCCACGCGAACTATGCGTGTATATCGCGCCTAATTGTGTAACAAAAACTCCATGAAACCGACGAATTAATCAACCCCCGGTATTCGAATAAAAATAGCATTCGAGCCTTGTAATCAGTTAACCCTGAATAATTTTATTATGACGCGGGTAACACTGTGTCCGGTAAAACTTAGTTCGCACTTGTCTCGTTTGAAAGCTTTACGCAATGTGTATTTATAGATTTATTCAAATACAATACGATGATAATCCTATCATTGATTAGCATTAAAAATAACGTTTTGAAGTGTTTTGCAGCAATTAATATCTCGCTGAACACGAACAACAGACAATATTAGTGGAACGAACGAGATCTACGATCTGCGTTTAGCGTGAAAGCTCGATTATTTCAGAACAACTTTTTGTTTACAACCTTTTTTCAAAACAAATATTTTATATTGTTCTTCAACAATAAAGGATTGAAGAGTGACTATAACGCTGCCTTTAATAAATATATATTGTATATTTATTTCACGAAATACAATGCCTAAAAATTAAACGACATACAAATGAAATTGTGTGAATTCTCTAACTGAAAACACAATTAATTAATACTAAATTGTTACCTGTGTTAAAATGTAAATGATTAATGGCCGGTTTTTTGAGTTAACTAATGAATATTGTTAAAAATACATAACATAGTACCGTTGCGTTTGTAATTAAAAACGTATTTCCGAATTAACATAAAATTCTAATGTAAGATATTATGTTCTTACTGTATTTAGAATATTTTGCGTCCAATACTCTATGCCGTGACAACCTTTCACAATTCAATTCATTTCACAATACTATCAAAATGTAGGTACATTTTGATAGTTAAAAACTGCTTGAACGTTAAAAACTGTAGTAGAAAACGCGCGTAAAGGGTTGAAAAGGGTTGAAAAGGCATACTATACCGTAAACGAATATTTAGAGAACAAAGATCCCTTTAATGTGTCGGCAATTGGCTCAGCATCGGGACAGTTCAATCTTTGAGTAGCCTTACAATGCTTTGTTATTTTAATTGTCAGTAGCACAATTTTGTATTAATTATTTATTTTAAAAGAGCAGCTATCGAGGAGTCTTGCCGGTTCTTCTCGGTAGATGACTGCCTTCCGAACCGGTGGTAGTGTAAAAATTGACGATTCAAAAGTGTCTTTATAAAGACCTACTTGAATAAAGATATTTTGAGTTTGAGTAGTGAAACGATAGAAACAAAAATACCTTTTTTACAACGGTTTTATGAATCGTAAAAAAATGACTAAATTAACTGTTAGTTCCCAAATCAGGAAAGAGAAAAACTCTCTGCCACTCCGTTAAATAGAGAAATGAAAAGGAAACGAGTAATTAAGCTAAAATCGGCGAAAGGATTTTATTAAAAGGAGTTTCGAATAGTGAGTGAAGATAAAGTTCTGTCCTTCACATGTCATACATCAACTGCGGACAAAATTCTCTATGGAATCTAACGAACGTATATGACTTCAGCGCGACGAATACCAAATCTGAAGTCAGAAATAAAAATGTGTAAAAATAAAACAGATTAAGCCATATCTTTTCATGGCAGGTTACACCTAATGATACGTAGATACGTACATAGAAAGAGACGAAAGAGTTGATTAAAAATAGGTTTTATGTATGAAAACACGTCATAAACATGTCATAAAATATTTGTATTAGGTGATTGTAATGAGTCTGGATGCGCTTCCACCCGTGGTGTATAAAGGAAGGCATCGCCGCAGGATACAGCCTTATTAATTTATATTACTGAAATCACCTGTCCACGTTTGTTTTTATAACTTTAATATTCGTGCGGCTTAACGACGTAAAATATCAACAGTAATTAAAAACGCAAACAAGAAACAGTTAGTCATTTGAATAGTAATCCGGGATCGAAAATTTCCGGATTACGTCAAAATTCTGAAGTATTATTTTATAACCACTGTGTGTCATTATTGAATTTGAATTTTAACTAATGTACTTAGTTGGTTGATGTATAAACCATTCACATAAACCTAAATTGATTTACGGCTGAAGCCAAAAAACAAAACACAACTTTACGCAATAAACTTAAATTTTTCTTAAGCTAACAACCGCTAATATTCCTCCATTAGACCTTACCTAAATCTGTCAAAAATATGAGCACATTTTCAATGGGGCTCTGCTGACGAAGGCTATTTTGACAACTAGATTTTTTGCAAAAGTAGGTATGCTATCTGAAGAGTCTATGAGTTTTCTATCGTTTATGGGTCAAACGGTATGTGCGTATGTTAAATTTCAAACACAACCACGACTCGAACGCTGTTAAAGTTCTTATTCAGCCAATTGTGCTTTAATAACAAGTTCAAATTCAAATGAATAGAGCTTTAACAAAATGTAAATTAAAAATGTAATTATAATTTTGTATCGTTAATTGTAACGATAACATGTTGTAACGCGACCTTAACAAGACATAATTCTCAACAGGCAATATAATTTTATTATAGAAACGGTGTATTTTGGTAATAATTTAGAATTATGCAAAACTTATTCTCATAGAAAGTTTTGGAAATTAGATTAAAATGCGGATATTACTGTCATAATTAAGAGTTGTAAACAATATTAATGGGCGCGGGTGTGCCGTGGTTAGCGCTGTAAATCATAACGAATGTAATAACAGGTGCAAACGCACTTAAAGTTGTTAAAACCTTCCATTATACATAAACAAAGATAAACACTTTGATATTTGCGACGGTTATTTTTAACTTAATTAGTTAACAGTTATATATGTACTAATTAATAATATTTTTAGCGATACTAACATCACCTATTAACTACTAATTGTATCGCTGGTCTGAAAATAAATAATTAATATAAAGTGTTCAGTCTCAGGATTAAAACCTTTTTACATATAAAATATTTTAATTTCTTTTTATTTGTTCCTTTTTGTCACTGGCTATTTATAATTTTGTTTTGTTTTACAATTTGTTCTAATGTCATAATTATCTGGTACATTAATGCAAATGTAATAATTATATAAATATAAAATTTATGGAGTCAGATTAATTATATTCCGAAAGAAAACATAAAGTTTATCCTTAACTATTATAATAAAAACTCGAAAAAAGTGGCGAATTTTATTACTACAGTAATTGTATTAAAAACTAAACAGATTTTTTTTCATTCTTTAAATCATAGAATATGTAAATTATCATTTATTAATATATTACTAAATGATCCTGACAAACGTTGTTTTGACAAAAAAGAAATGTCTCTAAAAATAGATGTTGGTTGATTCCCAGACCTACTCAATACGGCCACAAAACTTCTGGAGAATCGGTCAACCCGTTTCGGAGGAGTAAGGGAACAAACATCTATGTATTAGATTATATATTACGGTTAATTGTAACGATTTTAATTAACACTATTATATTAAATTTGCGGATTGTATGTTATTTTTGTCTATAGTTCACATTCTAAAATCTTAAAACGAGTTTTTTACAACTATGCGAATCATAAAAATGTATTAACCAAAACTAGGTTCTTAAAAACAAAAGTTACTGTAACGAGTTTCTAGTCAGTAAAATCTTGGCCAACAAAGTACCACACAAAGAGTAATGAATGAAATACGAAGGTTTTATATAGCTAAAGGTGTAAAGTCATATTATTTAAAAATGAAATGGAGCTTAATAACACCTAATGTCTTGTAGTTACACGTATATACCAATTTGTACCCATTTGATTTTATGCCTTCACTAAAATTGCCATGTACTACAGAGTTAGTTAACGCTAATAGTAGTGAAGCCGGACACTTATTTATATTCCTAGGAATGAAGATGGTATGAGTAATGAATGTGGTTTTAACATTTTTTTATTGAAGTTGATCGTAACTGATATTACATTTTTTTAAATTTTATTGAAAGAAAGTAACGTTTTCTTTCTTAAGTTTATTAGGACACACGTGGCAATTACAACAACACAATAAGTAAATATAAAGCTGCCCGCCACGATATTTCCGAACTGTTATGGTTACTTAGGTACTTAGGGTCCTTCAAGACAAAAGCGTACCACTCCCTAAAAGGTCGGTAACGCACTCACGAGCTCACAGCCACGTGAGAGTATATGGGCGGCGACTTCACCTTTATGGTGGGCCTCCTGCTCGTTTGCCCCCTCTACTATAAAAAAATAAAGATATTAAAATTGATTGACTTTGTTTAAGAATAGAAAAATAACTTAACTTACAGCTACCTAAGATAAACTCATGTTAATTATAATTAATAAAAAATATTATAAATGTGAAAATATCTATATAAATATATGCAATATTTGAAAAGATAAAATACATAAGATAAAATACATTGCTTTCATAGATTTGATAACTGAAATTTGCTCTATTGATAGATTCGATACGCATAAATGTTAAATATAATAAACAATATAAAAATTAAATTGTTGATACGACTGTTCAGAAAATGTATTTTACGTAATGTTTGTTTTGAGACGTTCTTTACGAGCTGTATGTTGTCACCTCCACAGTCGGCGTGCGATCACAAAATCCAACATTTTATGATGCACCAGAGGAAAATCTTTGTCTCGTTACTTAGCAACTAAGAACACGACATGCAAATCACTCTTGCCTGATTATTATTACCGATAGAAAATGTTTCTGAGCAAACACGTCCGCTTCGAATGTCGTGTCTGTATTTTTATGAGCGTGGTTCATTGAAGTATTGAAAGATGGAGTTATTGCATATTGTTATTGTATATTGCTTATTTTCAAGTTCAATTCGAATAATGTTCATATGTTAAAAAGTAGAGACATCGAAGAGAATTAGGTTACTTTAGCCACTACCTTAATTTAGCCACTTAGCGTTTTTTAGGGCAATCTCTGCCGCGCACCATCCCCGTTGTGGAACCGACTGTAAGCGCAGGTATTCCCAAACCGCCACGACTTGGGGGCCTTCAATAAAAGAGCTTAAGCCTTCTGGCGTTGCAGGTGTCCATGGGTGGTGGTTAACACTTCACTCGAAGTGCCTGCTCGTTTGCCTCCTGTTAAATAAAAAAAACTACCCCGGAATCGAAATAGGGGGCTTTTAGTGAGCTTACGCTTCATGAAAGGCGAAAAACCAATCATATCTCTCCGAAAACTTTGATACCGTCCCTACTTTATATGCTACTTTAATAATTTTCCAATAAGTCACTCGAATCGATCACTAAAACAAAGTGATAAGTGATGTCATTTACTTATGTCCGCTAGTCGTAGTGTTTTTTTAATGTATCTCCATTGTATGCAAATGTATGGAAGATGCATTTCTACAGTGTTCATTGATACCACAGCGTGTATAAATCAAGACATAATGGTCCTTTGATCGACCTTCGATGCTCTAACTTGTAGAAATGTTACTTTTTTATCGGATTGTTTCACGTAAATAATTTGTAAAATTAAACAAAAATTCTCTAGGCTATATAATATATGTAATCTGTGCAATTAATTTATTTTCTGATATCTATATAGATATAAATATCAGATAGATAGATATACAAATATATCAGATATCGATATCTATATCTATAAACATGTTTATGTTCAAAATATAAGTTGTTATTAGTGATTCGATGGCTCGTTTCCTATCTCTGTGATTGGACTACAGACTATATTATTTAAAGACAACCAAATGATTAAATTGTAATACCAAAATACACAATATAATTTAGATGAAACTCTTTTAAAATTTATATTAAATTAATCCACACGAATGATCTCACGGAAGCCAGTGCGGCGACACGATGATAAACAGTTTTTTGAGTAACCAAAATTGACCCAGAACTCACAGCCGCTTATTCCCATTTATTAATCGCTTGTCATATTTGTTACATACAATCGGAGCTATACAATGTTGAATCACCATAAACGTAAAAAAGTACAAGTCTTAAAAAAGAAATTCTTTCAAATTCAATAAATATCACAAATATCTCACAGCCATAACGTATTGAAGTATGTGTGTTTATGTTTACAATAAAAAGGTATTATCGCCCAACGGATAACTAATGAAAATGCGAGGGAATCTGTTTTTTAAGACGTCATATCTCATCGTTAAGTGTGTTGAGTTAACATATGGAATTAAGTTATAAATTTTTTTCATAGCTTCCATAGACCACCTCTATAGTGACAGACTAGGGCTGAGAGATTGATTTCTGGCTGTGCCACTAGTTTTTTGAATGAATACCTACTTGTATTAATAAAACCTAGGTTGCGTGGAAGAGATCGCTTATTAGCGACAAGCCCGCCCGTTGCATTAATATATACTTACGTACTAACTTCTACAATTTGTGCAACAATGTGTGAATAAATAAATAAAACTCTCATCTCGAACCATTTCATGTGAAACCAATTCTCAGTTATATATACTACCGTCCTACGGATGTTAACAAACTAATTTGCAATTAAATGAATTACTAGATTTACAGATCGGGTATTTAAATAATCCGACCATAAAAGTATTAAAATAAACACATTTAGTCTGACTGTTCATCGCCCACGTCTGTTGACATCTCATAACTGACACGATGTTTGCATAAATTCATTATTTAAGTCAGGGCTTCTTAACCCTGAATTTATTAAGAAAACTTTAGAACCGGCTGTTTCCCGCTTTTACCTGCGTGTTTGCTATATTTAGCATTGATGTTCCGCTCCTATTGGCTTATGCATTATGTATAGCACAAAGCCTCAACCTATGGACAATTCACAAAAAATGGGTTTTAATATACACAAATATTTAAGACTAAGAACCGATTTTTAAAATATTGTGTAATAAGTAAATTTGTAATTCTATTAATGTTTGTTTATATAGTGAAAAAATGTATTAGATTACAAAGTGAAATACTTAACAAACGTGTACACAGTTAAGTAGTGCGTTACAACCAAAGTTTACGGACCCCTGAATAACCGAGATAAACATATAAACAGAACAATTTATTAAATATCAATATTTGTTTTTATGATCACTAAATCATATTTCGTAACGGATAGATATAATATCGATTAACTTGTATTAATCAATGTTGTATACAGTTATCTATATTAATATATATCTGTATATAGAAAAGATATGGTTAAAAAACTGTGAGCTATTTCATGAGATGTTTCAAAATTCAGATTACCTAACATGGTTAGTTGAAATTATCGATTGAAAATTAATAAGTAATATAATCTGTGATGTTACCAGTTGATAATACCAGCCGGTATACTGTTATATTTTATTTATGGATATATATAATGGATGGTAAACTTAATATGTTATTCATATATTATTTGTTAAGCCACGCCGTAACAAGTTCCTAGTATAGAAAACCTTGATCGATTTTGCCGGCGGCGGACAATCGGATGAAATAATATCATCAATTAATTGTAAGGTTAACATTTGTGGGAAATGTTTTAATAATGTTTTCATAACTGTCACTATTTGTTGAGATTTCTTCATTGTTTTTCTATTCAGCGTTGAAATTTAACGAAAACTGTATCTTGCTTTAATTATTACTTCCACTCTTACTGTCTAACTACCAAGTATTCAAAAAGTGTCCTGATTAATAATTTTCAGTTATATATTTTTTTAAACCTACTATTAAATATTATTTGTAAGCGTCTGACTACTTTCACTGTTCAAACTCTTAAAATACAAGGGTTTTCCTGATATTCACAAAGTTACCTTTATTGATGGTTTGCAAACATTAATTTTTAATTCGTGCGGCCTTAAAAGTTTATAGAAATCTTGATTGAACTCTTTAATTAGAGTCGTGTAAACAAAGTGTACAGCGATGAGGCAGCGGTAGGTGTACAAATGAGGCAATTTGTTGGTGCGCCGCGGAGGCGACAATCCGCCGTAATCCGAGGCCTCGCACGCTAATCGAAATATCGACAAGGCTTATATCAACCGGTTCACCGGGCTGATATCTCACTGTTTTGTTCTCTTAAGCCAACGTGTCAGGATGGAGGCCATACCTTTGTACAAATTTATTTTGTATTTAATTTGTAAAACACGCCATTGATCAAATCATTTAAACTCGCGGTCAATGCTTGGATAATTTAAATAAATGTAATGAATGATATTTAATAAATAATATATAATTTGCTAATACTAATAAAGAAACCTTAGCGGCGTTGCCTTGTCAGAACGTCCGACCCGTTCAATGCTCGCTAAGCATCTGTCCCGCTCTGTAAACCGTTCCCTCGTCGCAACGGACTACCCAACGCCTCCCCACCGCAACTATAATCTGCCATCGCTGTTACTTGCAAGCGATATATTATCTTACCTTTCAGATATTAAAGATTAATATCCCTTGCTGGTTAGTTGGGGGCGCGGCTTCCATGCGGTGCGTGTCTCACGCCTCAGTAGACTAGACGGGGTTAGGAATACTAAGCACGTTCAACTACGCAGCTGTGGCGAGACTGGGATTCGATTTTTAAAAAGCACCACATTTTTATTTTTGTAAACATTCGAATATTGTTTATGATGGCGGGAAATCGATTATGACATATATTAGAATGTCAATAATTATTTTCTTTGTAAATATATTTTTCTATTAGTTTAACATTTAAAATGTTGTATATATTATGTCGTGTAATTTTTTTAACATTAGAGTACATAATTACACAATTGCATAAAACCTTTTTGTTTTTATAACCGTCAGAAATTATCTACAGAGAAATATTATCAAAGCCCCTATTTAAAAGTCTTCTAGATTGTACAAAACTCATAAATCAACACGATAGATGACGTGTTTGCCTTCAGTCTTGTAATAGTTGCAGGTGATAAAAAAATCATATAAAATACACCTACTCCTATTTAGACATTAACTTAACGATTGATTTATTGTCTCTGAGACAATGGACATTTCTAGATTACGTAATTAATGCTTTATTATGAAACCGATTTTATAGACGTGTCACCACTAAGTAAACAAATTGATTTCTCTTTGTGTGATACTCGCTATCAAAAAAAAACCTCTTCATCTGCGTTCATAATAAAAATGTTTGATTTAAATTATTTTTTAGTGTTATACATACGAATTAATATTTATGGTCAAGCTCGTTCTGTGAATGGGAATAGAATATAACTAATGAATTGTTATCATCAAATCTATAGGTGGTAATTAACGGAGAGTATGGGCTGGTCCCTCAGACGTAATTCATTAAGGCTCCGGCGCAGGTGTGAAAATTAGAGGCGAGTTAATGACGCCTGCCACGCCCAGGATCTTTGATTTCACCGAAGGTTATGTGGAAGTCGAATAATCTCAATTAAATTTTGGCATCAAAACTTTGTATTACTAATAAAATCATCGAAGTTTTCAAACCAAAATAATGACGGTATTAGATTTATGGTGAGTCTATGGCTATGGCATATACGACTTAAGACTTGTAGTTTATCGTAATAAACAGGAGATCGTTGGTTCAAAATTAAATGGAATTCCTTTATTTATTTATACTTTTTCCAATAATTTTACTAATATTACTTGTATATCTATCTACTCACGTCAATAATTTTCTTATCTAAATAAACCAAACTCAGAAGACTGGTTACATATCTTTCTCTTCCTTTATATCTGCAAAATTGAACATGCTTATTCGAACAGTTACATCTAAGACTGAGGGTAGACTAGCCAATTAAACAATAAAACTTAGATTTTAAAGTTATAAAAGTGTATAGAACATAAAAAAACATTTAAGTATACTTTACGGTCAATAGACCTTAATACGTTTTTACCTAATAACGCAGTCAAATTAATTATCTCATCAGCGGCAAGTCAGAGCAATTTGCCGACATGGCGTCTATCAGCTCGTCACATCAGAGCAACAAATTAATTACCGACAATGTGTATGAGAAAACGCCGCTCTGTCATTATGTACTAGATAACGCACTTTAATGAATTAATTAACAAGGGAATCAAGTTTCTAAATTATGACCACGAGACCAATTAAAAAATTATATCAAATAGTGATTTGGTTATTCATTTTTTTAATGGCTTAAATATAATACAGACTTTTGATTGGTCTTACTCGGTCTTAAGGTATAGAGTGAGCAAAAATAAAAGAAAATTCGATATACAATATATATATATTGACACAAAGATAAAAAAAGTTGATTTTTTTATAGATTCTGATAAAGGGTTGCTCGCTCGTACAATTAGTGCTTGGATTAATTTGAATACCTATTTCTATAATGCAATCAGTATTTTATAATTGATGTTATTCATACAGACTAACACTTCGCTGACGATATTGAAGTTGAAGAATGAGCTTTAAAGGCCCACTTTACAAAATATTTATGACTTTTGGGGATTATATATTATACGTATTTTATTATTGCAACAGCCGACAGTAATTAAGTTTATCGACGCTTAGATGCAATGTTTCGTCCGTTGGCCTTTGTAATGATACCATAAAATACAATGTAGCTATATTGTAGGTAATTGTCTAATCGTATGCGTGTCTGCGGTGTACCTAATGACTAAATTTGCATATTGGTGCGCCGGTTGAGCCATTCCGTACATCTGTCTTGTATAAGATATTGTGCCCTATAAAGATAATTATTATCCCTTTGACAATAAATGTTTTGGGCATGTTAAAAGTCTGTACCTTAAGTAAGAATAACTTAAACTGTTAATATATCCCGTTGTCTATGTATTTAGAATGTGATGAAAAGAGACAGACTTACATTATTTTATTATAAATTTAGTGAGAAATTATAGCTATAATTAATACAAGGTTGGCCCAATATTGTCCTGATCTGTACGTTGAACGGGCTTTATTTTATTTTTTTATTTCTTAAACCTATGCAGCTTTAAACAACAAGTTTACACAATAAAAATAGATTAAAAACAAAGCCAAAATAAGGTTAAAACATACAATCGAAAATAGAATCCAAGATCAGAAAATAATAATAATAATACAAAAAAAAAACTTTGGTGACGAAGATGTATAGACGATCCAGTAGGTATACTCGTATACATGTCCATTAAATCAGAATCTGCCATAAATCATAGAATATAAGAATATATTTTTATTATAGAATATTAAATAGATATTATGAATTTCTTATAATTATCGTAGGGTATATAAATAACTAATGGAACTTCACAAACTTCTAGAAGAAACAATTCTACCATCCATACAAAATGTGTGATATTACAAAATAAATACCATACATAGTACCATTTTAAAATATAACGTTTACTGGCGGAATCGACGCCTAAATTAGTTCTATTATTAATTACATTGCTCATTTGCATCTTTCACAGATCGTGCTAAACTCAATGCATCGATACCAGCCCCGGATCCACTTGGTGAAGATCAGAGAGGGTGGTGGACCTATCACAGACCTCTCCAGAGAACAGCATAGGACCTTCGTCTTCCCTGAAACTGTGTTCACAGCTGTGACAGCCTATCAGAATCAGCTAATCACTAAACTCAAGATCGACTCTAATCCTTTTGCTAAAGGCTTTCGAGATTCGTCCCGATTGACGGACTTTGATAGGTGAGTGTCTTTTGACTTGACATTTTTATGGTTCGTACATGGATGAAATACGTAATACTAGGTTCGATAATTTAAATTATAAAATTATTTGCTTATTTTGTTTTCTTTTACTGCATACAATGACTAGCAGTATATCTATGATTGATATAACGCCATCTATTGGCTCGCATATGATTTAATTAGAACTAGTCGGATTTAACTCAAGCTAAGATATTCGCTATACGAATTAAAAGCTCTTATAAATATTACTAACCAAAACTTATTAATGTGATATCAATGCATCTACTAACTTTATATTTATTTGTTAAAAGGCTTTCAGGTACTGAGATTTTTATAAACATTATTTATATAAATATTTCAGTCAGTTAGCTATTTATCTAACATTGATAACACCTTTTTTTTGGCAATTCCAAACCGATTAATCATCACGATTTAAAAGCCCATATGCTTTAATTGGCACCTTTTACACAATGTCAGTCAAGGTAACATCAAAACTGTTCGGGATCGATGCGCTGGAGGCATTTTGATAAATTGGCAGGTTATTAGCAACAGTTGAAAGGCATTAGGTTGGCCGCCCTGCAATTTGTGCGGCGGTACCAACATGAATAAAAGATGCCTTCGCTGATTGCGGTACGAATGCTGATCGAAGAACCGATTTCGGAGCTAAAACATAATCGAACCTCTAAATAAAATTATAGTGTTAATTTAATTTATCACACTTCAATTTAATTCGAATTAAATCTCTGAAAAATACGCTCGTGATAAGTGTGATTTGTACAAGAAATTAGAATTAATTTTACGAGAATAGAACCCAACTGTGTCTGATTACCTCTACGTAAACGAATAAGTAATTATTCACGAAAAATACCGTGGATAGTTCGTTTAATTTGTGACTTTAATTTGAAAGCGGATAAAATTGCAAAAATTAAACTGCAGACAAGTGTAATACGACAGTGATTAAACGATATTTGCACTTTAAATGTGACTTTCATTCGAAATTGTTTCGAGTAATTTTGATTTCAACTCATTATGCTTAAGTTGTGCCGTCCGGTACGAGGCGAGAATTTGCCGGAGGCAGCCCACGGCGGGCGTTCCCATACTATCCCCTACCATCGGAACTCGAATTCATATCAACTCGATTTTCATCACTTTTAATCGTACCGTATTTCATACTAATCTACAGATTTATATTAAACCTTTATACCTACTTTAATATTACCAGTTGTCAATATTAAAATGTATGTGATTATGGCATAAGTACTACTTTTTATATTATACCTATTGGCGCCATTGCATTAGTGTTCATGTTCGAGAACATTTAGTAGTACAATATAGCGGACCTTGTGTGGAAACAGCGCACGTCAACAGCGAGTATGGCCGGCGGCGGCGGCGCGCGTAATCACAGGGCTCGTTGCTCATTATACCCTAAACGACAAATTAAAGCGCATTTCTATTAACTGCCCATCGTCCGACCGGTTCTCTTGTGAACACGAATCACGCCATATTCACCAACTTATTTAATTATATACGCCCCTATTATATATATGAGGAATTAAAAATTGAATATGATGTATTCCTAACTTCAACTAAAGCTTTGTTTTAACGACTTGGTTCTCGAGATCAAAATCAATGTTGGAATAACGAATAACCAGAAAATAAAAAATATTATCCCTATTCTGTCTAAAGATAAGAATATCTTAATCCCATACTTACTCTCTTATACGTACCTTGGTAAGAAATAGGAAAAGTAAAACCTACAAAAATTTAAAAAAACTAACATAATTGAACAAAGTAAAAACACTATATTCCGTGACATGAAAGCAGAACATAGTTTAACAACCAAAATGATTGACTACATGTATTGGGAAATGTCTGAGTCACGTATAGAGCGATCAGATTAGTGAGCCTTTTAATAATCCAATCTCGGTGCACGTCAGTGCGTGGCTACCGATTTGGATTAATTGATACAGCGTCGGCGTTGATAGTTCACCACTCGACTGATTGACGGCTAATTCGAGATGTTATCGGCACAATTACTGGCGTTCAGCTACCGCGTTCAGCTACTAGCTTTAGAAATGTTCCTTTTTTTGTATACCTATACAGCCTTTTAAGTTTTAATAGATTATAGAAGTTCTTAACCAACATAATTATTTCGAGTGCTTCTATCATTGTCAAAGAGAAGCTACTACTAGAAGAAAATAACAATATTAAATCGTAACTGGTACAAACTCAGACAGAGCTTTAAATTATATTTTTATTAAATTTTGGTGATTATTCTATTATTTTATATATTATAACAAAACTTTCACCAAACATCTCTTGTGCTAAATATATTATACAAAAGCTGATAATAATCATAAGGTATACACACAAAACAATTATATGGGAACTAACAAGACCTATCTATGGTCTTATAGATCATATTGTTGAAAATAGTATACTTTATTTATGTAAAGGTTATTGACGCACTGCTTATGAAGAAAATGTGTGCTCCTTTAAAATCAGACTGTAAATTATAAATCGTTTTTATACATATAACTGTAACACATTACATCTAAGAAACGATAATTTATATCCTTAAAAGCTTATTAAGTCTGCAAAACAGTAGGAAGCGTTATTAATTACGCTTAACGTTTCAAAATATCATGTTACAAAAAATTGTTGAAACCGGTACAGACCATTCACACATACTTCATGTCTTTTAGAAAGTGGAATTTGTAGATCGATGCCTGCTACTGTGCGTGAGTTAATTCAGTTCAATGGACTGATCGTATCTCATAGTACATTGCCACTTTTCTTTATGTCATTTAAACTGAGTTGATCTGACAGTTTGGCACTTAATAAAGGCTTAGTGTTAAAGATAATATATTTAATATCATGTATTGTGTTTTCAAATAATATATCTGTGGAATAATCCACTATTCAAACGCTTTATTTGACCTTCGTGGTGTAATTTGGGATTTTAAATCGTAGATCGTCTTTTGTTTTTGGCGGTTTTGTAAATGTCTCGCTGCATGAATGTAAGTGGTGAAAATATTCGTGTTTCGATGTATTATTACTTTTATTATTGGTTTTATAGTTCAATGGTCGATGGTTTCCCCACGAAAAACAACACATTTAGAGACAGTTTACCGTCATACATTTCAATTTATCTAACAAAATCTTCAATATTTATTTAAAAAGCGTCACTTAAAACTGTTATCCTAGAGGCAAGTACCAAAATGTAATTATCAAATTTCATTCAAAACAAAGCATTGATTTTAAATCTAATTTAAGTCAAATATATATTTAACATCACTCATAACTTATTAAACATTTTCACATGTTTTAATATTAACTTTATTGAATATTGACAAATCAATAATAAATGTTCCGTATAAACAATGCGTTTGACCCTACATTGACATGAATAATTCGGTATTTATCGTTCTTAATTTAAACTTTTGAATTCAATTGAATTTTATTAAAAAGCTTTGATAAATATTACCTATAAGATTTTAATCAGATCCTATCCTATATAAAATAATTATAGCGTTCTCAAATCGAATAGTATAGTAATATATATAATTTAATATATAGTCATTATTTAATGAAACAAAGTAAAACTAGCTTAATCAAAATGTTATTCACACTTTTCTTTTGTTGTGTATGACTAGAATTATTTATGTTTATCGCGTGCAACGACAGATTCGTATAAAACCATATTAGCTTCGTACGGTTTCATTTCGCCCCATTTTCCGATGCGGAATGAAAATTTAATGAAAAATAAATGGGTTATATGATACATAGCTATTGAGTGTCGCTAAAATGCAAAATGTGTGTCGTAATACATCAAACATGATGTATAAAATATATATTTATTTGTCATCACTCTGTTGCACTTAAACAGTAGAAGTAGATAATGTTAATAGATGTTAGTATATATAAGAACAACGGGCGGTCATATCGCTAATAAGCGATCTCTTTGAGGCAAGCCACAAAATAAAAGAATACACATGATACATTTAATTTTGAATGGTGCATATACGAATGAGACGGTCGATATTCTTATTTGCGATTTACGTAAATGTCATAATATCAATTATTACGAATCGATAGCTCCATCTCAGCTGAGTGCGGCCGCCCTGTAATTTGTCGGTGAGTGTCGGCCTTTGTCGGTCATTACCGCTGATTGTAAAATCATAATAACCATTAACGCCCCGTAGCACCCGAAATCAGGATAAATACAGAGTATAAATATCATTGAAACATTAGGATAACTGTGAAATCCCCGAATCTTGGTGTTGTTAAGAAACCGTGATTACTTGTTATTTTTAGATTTTTAAAGAGTTGGTTCACCAACAGCATTTCAATGCGGTTAGTCAATTAATGAATAGTTCACTCGTTCACAGGTTCTATAACACTTTATTAGTAATCAGGCAATACATTTTGTTAATGAGAGTAAGTATCATTCTAAATCTACTATATGAAATTTAAAAAATGATTTGTGTAAAATAATAACCCTAACATATTGTAATTATGGTAAAATGAGACAACAAAAAATTACATAATTTAATTTATTGATGAAAAATATTATTAACGTTTTGACGTTATAAATAAGCGCGACGGGATTCTTTTCAAAATTGGCATGACAAGATGGCGTGTCGAATTTAATCTATCACCGAGCCTCAGGCGCCGCATGTTAATAGGTAGACTATAGGTATAAGGTCTATAAAAACATAATAGATGTTCCTTTGTGGATCTCTTTCATATAATGGCCGTGACAAGAAATACTTGAAGCCTTATATCCAAAGTAGTTAGAATGATCTCATTTTTCATCTAAAAGATTAATTGGTGTCCCCAAATCTGTTCTACAGAGTATAAAACTAACATATTGTAAGTGTATTGTTTTATTGAACTAATGTCAATTCATAGATGAATATAGCTGGTTACTATAAAAGTCGATGGCGGGCTCGCATCCGAGAACCGATAAAGGGATCATGCATTGCAATAAAGAGGGAAACGCCTCGTTAAGTGTAGAAATCGTAAACATACTTCGGCGAAACAATCGGCACAGATATACTCAAACTTTTCTCACGCTAGGCAATGTGCCTTGTGAATTTATTATATTTCTTTGTATACAATAAAATACCTTACAAAGAGCCTTTATATACATACAAACATGTCTAATGTCTTTAGGACATTTTATAGTTGATCTATAAATATCTATTGATATCTATTTGATATTAATTTAATTCTATTTAATTGTCAATCTACCTGACTATTTAACATGTAATAAGCTTTTGAAAAGTATATTATTCAAATTCCTATATTATTATTTCTTCAAATTATGCAAAAGTACTTAAAAACAGTAGAAACGCTATTAACATAATTAAACACGAGTGGCTAAAACACGTGGCCCGCCGGTGGCCGCAGTTCCGCGAATCACATTTTATTGGCTATGGGCTGATGAAAGCTAACGAACACACAACATTGCCTTCGGGGAATCTATCTCAGTAATAAGCTCTTAAAGTACTGAAATAGTATTTCTGCCTTTTCCTATTTAGCGAGAGGCTACCTAGGTGCACAATTGATTCAGCTGGATATAGTGTAAATAATCATTTAATTGCTCAAATCAAATATATCAATATTCATATATGTAACGATGGTACTCTTATGTATCTGTTGAGTTCTACTACCAGTTTCCAAATCAAGGGCGTACAGCAGACTAGAAGAACTGGCATGAAACTCTCTGCCATTGCTTTTCGATTAACGCTTGATCAAAATTTGCAAATGTGTTTTTATATCTAAAATTTAACAGATAGTTTTGGTTATCAGAATTTATATGTAAATAATCTAATGTATATCCATATCATTTCAGAGACCCGATGGAGCTGATGCTTATGGAGCAGCAATTACTTCGTTCACCCCTCCGTCTCTATGCTGGATCTGGTGACGAAGAGGCTGAGAAGCGAGCTGCCTGGGCCCGAACACCGCCAGCCTTACAACTTCTGGCTCTCGGACGACCATGGCCCTGGCCACAGCCCTTAAACCTACCACCAGATCTGTGGATGCAGAAGCCCTCGCCATCCCTTCGATATTGCCCTTACCCGCCCCCTCAAAGGCCAGAACACATTCCCTCGCCCAGACATCCATTGTAAGCTAATTGTTGTGTCGGACGCATCTCAATATCGTAATGTAATTCTGCAATGTAAAAGTAAATTTATACATGGATGTATATAAATAGCATTTTGCATATGAAATATTATTTTCATTATTGTGATAGTATATACTTTATTTCATATGCAATAGGGCTCATAATGGTTCCTACCCCAAAATTAATTGTATAGTTAGTTCGATAAGCAATAGTTACCTGCACAGAGTATACTTTCACTGTAAGGGCGTGTCCCCACTGTGCTGGTTACGCCAATGTATACAGAATTATAAGTAGTCATGATTTTGTATAATCCTAACAAAAAACTTTTTATATTTGTTAAATTGAAATAATAAAAATACGTTAACTGCTCATCCAAAAATCAGTCGTCTGTTTTGACTCTAGTGCTCATTATCTCTTTCTGGCAAATTGTGTTTACGCTATGATAGAAAGAGACAAAACAATCTAAATGGTTTAGGTTTTAAATACGTGGGCTATAGCTATAGCTAGCTATAGCTGTACTATAATTATTTTAAAGAAACGTTCGATTTTTATAAAATGTTTTTTTTAAATATTTTGTAATAAATCGGCACAGTGATAATCTAAAATCTAGTTAATAATTCGTTTCTGTAAATTTTCTTCATTAACCAAAGATTTGTTAAAAGGCATTCCATTAACATCTAATCACCCCTTAAAACCGGATTAAAACTATTCACAAGCATAACTTACACCATTGTACAGCCTCCATTAAAATTACGAGTTTGAATCCGGTAAAACTTTTAAGTTAAATAATAAAAGACATAATATATATTTAATTAAACCCGGTAAGCCAGTGATACATGTTAATTATAATGCGTGTAAAATATATTTATATTTCCTATGTATAGTACTTGATTAAATTATTTTTCTAGAATAAGCATTGTATATAGGGGTCATGTAGAGAATTCTATTTGATATAAAGTTTTAATGTAGTTAACGTAAATTTGCTCACTGTATTTACTAATTTAAATAAATGAGTTTACCATATGTAAATTCACTTACACAGTTATCTCGAGAATAACCTTCGGTAATATCGACACTATTGTAAAGTTATTGTAAAGCTTTAAAATAAGATTATGTTTACTTAAAAAAAACAAAATCAGATGTTTATTTGTTTAAGGACATATTTTTTCATTATTGTTTATTTTTTACCAACCTTAAATGTCAAAATATCAACAGCATTCTGTTATCTATGAAAAAAATGTTTTTAAAAACATTATATTGATGCACACTTCTCTGTTTTAAAAATTTGGTTGCTCCATATTTTCGTTTAGTCTGTATAACTTCTAATAATCTCTAAAATACAAATGTTATGTCCATATATTCTTTATGTAACGTCAAACATTCCTTTGCATTGTAACCTGTACTGTATTTAAGTTAACATGAGCAAATCGCGTCGTAGTAAACATATCAGGGTCTTTCCCTAAGTGTTAATAAATGAAGACAAAATATAACATGGTTTTATTTCAAAAAGAGATTTTCACCACAGACAAGACAAGTTTTAATTGTTTATATATAGGTCAAAAAAAGGACGTCATCAATGTTGATTGATGTGCTAAAACTGAAAGTATTTAAATTTAAAAGAACTATCAATTGAAGACAAATAAATGTTTATTTAACCTCTCGAGAAATATTTCGTTAATATTGACAATTTGTCTAATTTTAGTCAATTAATCATATGACAATATAATAATACCGCTCTTATTCATAAATATGAAAGTATATCTCCGTTTGACTACAACAATGTTGGCTTAGGTGAGACGTAAGGTTGTAAATATAGCAAATAATCATCACGCATACACTTTAGATCTTCATACGTGTCATTAGGCATTATTAAGCTCATATATCGATGATCGACCTTCCGTCCGTCCGGTAATTGCCGTCGATGTAGCGGCCTACAAATTGAAAGCGGCCGCAGCCCGAGGCATGTATTGATGGATCTGCTGCCATCGGGAAATTATAGCCAGCCCTTGCGACAGCTCCGCAAATTGTGCGTATAATGCTAGTAAATAATACGTCGTTCGCTATAAATTCATATGCGGCTAGAGTATGTACTAAACTTGTTCGCAATCGCGTGACCGACACGCGCATTTTTTTTAATTTCCTCCGACGTTTTAACATGTAATGCGACATCAAAGGGCGCGACCACATCTACCCTTTGTCTCGTAGGTACAGCACAACATGTTTATGTGAGGTGCGTATGCGCATAAATTAACGCGAGCGTATTTCGCAGACACCGGCTGATTGACTCCTTTCATTACCATTCGCATTGTTCGGCACCAGTGAAAAATTGCCATCCAACTGGAATCACAACACATTTCATAATTATGGACTATTGTGGCGTTGTCTGAGTTAATTCCCCCTTAAACTCTTGCCCGAGGTGTGTCCGAGATATATTAGTAAACGTAAAGATCAACTCTGATTTCATAATGGTTCGCGTTGATTAGTTTTCGACAGAAACACTAGTTCGTGGAAAGGTCTCGGGCGTTTAATATTCTGTCAGAGTTGAAGTACCATCAATAGAGCATTGTGGGTTGGAAGACGTACGTGTAACATTATGAGCATATGAATTTGACAACTATCATAAGAGTTATTATTTACAATTACAGATGTGCTTAGCTCTATAATTTTACAGGTATCATCTAGTTACATTAATTACATTCATTTATTAAACATTATTGAGTATTGTTCTTAGCGATGTCAGATCGAACGATTAAATATGGAGGGTTCTAAGTTCATGTGCGATCTTCGGTGGGTCATGCCCCAAGATTACATCTTATATCATATCAGTTTCTGTGGGAACTTCTGATCATAACTATATTGGAAATATAGTAAATGTGTAAAGATCCACTGATATTGAGATAATATTGTGAGGATTATGTCATGATTAATTATACTAGCAATGATTTATAATAAAAGTTTTGTTCAGTTAAAAATATATTCAGTGATTAAACTACAACAGGAATCGTGAAGTTGGTCTTTAAGGCAATTCACATAGAATGCCCATTTTCTAATCGAGTGCCGTAAATGGAGCAATCTAGGTATAGTTTAGGTGTAGGTTGAATCGAATTAGCATGTACAAGTTGCGTGGCTAACGTTTTTCTAAGTCAGTGTTGCAATTGTAACGGTGTCCGGCTGTCGGCCGCGTCCGGCGTCAGCTGCCACTCTGTTCCATAGACAACTAAATAGAGGACTAATCGTCGCGTCTAGTGCGGGAAACGACGAATTACAACGTCACAGTGTGACCAGCTATTGCTTTGTTCGCATAGATGAAATTGATGCGATTTGGCCGCTGCTAGTGTGTAATGCTTAATGCAACAAATACAATGTTTATATGAGATAATTTGCTTTATACCTTACAATTTATACTAGAGCAATCATAGAACTAAGCATGTTTGTTCAATAAGATATTCTAATGAGATAGAATTTATATTAAGATATTAAGAATTTTTATTTTAGAAAGCTCTATAATATATAAAAATCCATAAGATTGTACCAAAAATATTTATTTTTGGGTTTTTTAATAGTCCTGTGCTTTTAAAAGTTAAAAATGTTATTAAAGTGTGTAATACTGTGATAAAGCTCTATAAATATTATTATCGCGAGCATCGCTCATCGTCAAGAGAAATCTAGCTGGAATTTGTTCCCTTTAAATTTGTTTCAAGGCTAGTCTAGAATAAATCGGCCTGTTGTTAATTGTGGGGTTTGAGAGACAAGCGGTTTGTGTAAAGTATAGTGATTATGGGTTTCGTGACTGGCGGTGCGGAGAGCTGCCGTCTTTACCTTGTGATCGACACTAGACAGCTTAATGGATCGACTTTAGGTGTGATATAAAATCTATACAGCCTTATAGATTGGCAAATCTTATTTCATCATGAAATAAATATTCTTAAAAAAAGAATCGATTCTGTTGTTAATTTACCTTATAAGGTTAACCTATGTTTTGGTTGGTTGCTTGACGTTTGTGTTTATCTGGAAATTTGTATGTGTGTCAACCAAGAGTTTGTGGATAAATAAATTTAAAAAATTGTAGAAAAAAACAAATTGTGTCTGTATAATATAAGAACTTAATAATGGAGAAGAAAATTTTTGCGTGGTTTAATGTTATAATGGTTACGCATATCGATATGTTTATATATATTCCTGTGTATAACTTCCTATATCTATTAATCATCATGTCTTGTGTAACAGTTTTATAGACTTTTAATTGAAAGCGCCACGGCTCGTTGACCGTCCGACTGTGGCCGCGTGAGATTTTAACGTGGACACGATTTTCATATTTTTATTTAAATTATTGCATGAGTTTATGGAACACGAGTATATTTTGTAAAAAAACATTACATACAATTGTTTTTTACTCTATTAGTACACAATTGGGTGTGGATTCACATTTCGTATCGGTCTCATAATTGACGGTATGATGTCATTGACTTATGGTTACTGAACTAACTTTTTCTATAAAATAGTCGCAAAAACAAGAAATCGGATGGATGGAGAAATTAAGAGCCGAAACGTTGCAATAATTGCCGTATTTTATTATTATTTGCATTATTTAAAAGCGTATCACTCCCTAAAAGGCCGGCAACGCACTCGCCTTTATAGTGGGCCTGCTCGGTTGCCCCCTGTCCTATAAAAAAGTGGTACCTCCTCCAAGGAGCCCCGCGTATTATTTGATAAAATTAAGGCAAACATTAGAACCTTGACGAAGCTGGCCAGAATTAGTTTTTCAATGACGGTAGGAAGTTTGCTTTGTTTCAAAGAACTTCTGCAGTATAATAAAATTAATGAAAATAGTTTATATATATTTAATATACTTTATCAGAATTAGCACGATTATTTTTACTTCTATGGTTTACCGACTTATACGTGTGCAAGCGTACTTCATCAGATCAATATGATCCCTCGGGTGCGCGTGCGACCCGCCCCCTTGTTTATTGCTTATTAGCGGACCGCGGTATGTTTGAACCTGTTCTTTGTTCTTACCGACTTCCCCTTGGCCCCCGCCCCTCGTCACGATCACAGTACGTTGAACACACACTGCAGATAAAACGCCGCGTTTTTCACCTCGAAAAAGCCATAAGCTGACCGTTAGTGTTTCTAACTCTTATTGTTTCGTCGGAAGTAATAACCAAAAATAAATTTATAGAGAACGAATTAACAGTAAACTGAGCTTTCAAAGCAATTTGATATAATAAAAAACTTTACTCCAAGTATTAAGTTAAACCACCAAACAATTATCTTACTATTGATTTACACGAACATAGATTTTTTTTTTAATATTCGGTTTTAATACAGACACTATTTTGATGACGGTTCATTAGTTCTGAATATAAACGCTCGCGTTAATAACTACAGTGCGGCGGCACTCATAAATCTAGTCCTATGCTGGAAGACGATATCGATCTATGCTCAATATCGGAAAGAAGGAAATGCAATCGTAATTCTCATACGAGACGTATCTAGGCAAATATAATTACGTTTAATGCTTGTAACCTTATCCTCTGCTTGAAGTTTACAAAGTCATAGGATACTCGTATGTTTTACGAAATGTAGAAATAGAAAAAAATATTGATGGAACTCAAGATAAGCTTGCTGGAACAGTAAGTTGCTGAGTACTTCCTACAGTTAAATTGTCAATTAAGAAATTTAAAATGTATAACTATATATATGTATAAAACGTTTTATAAAAAATCTTATTATTTTTATAAAAAAAAGATTCGGATTGAATTTACTCCAGCTTGGCCTTTCTCCACATACTTATTAGGACCATCACCAAAAATCCAAGCTGAGTTTCTTGCCTGCTTCTTCTCAGCTTGATGAACTTGGACGAACAGGCGTCATTTAGATTTAAGACGATTCAAAATGTTCCTATGTTCCTTACTGAAATCTATGGTAGCTAGTTAAGACCACCTTAGACCTCTAATAAGCCTTAATATCTATTCGATTTTATTATTTTGATTTACATTATAAATGCTAAGAACGAATCTGTAACTTGTTACATAGAAAAAAATAAGATTATACTTTATTTTTATTGTGATAAGGTTTATTTTATATTGTAATTGTGATTTTTTGATAGCAGGTTGAATCAGTACGATAGATATGAAACCAGGTTCGCACTAATGGACGAGATAAGATCTCGCGACCACGCCTTTTGTGCGATTTGAGGAATGTTCACTGATAACAGCATGTTAAAACAAGACTAAAATATTTTTGGATTTTTTTTATTTTTAGAAGTTTCATAAATCGAATAATTATAGGCTTTTTTTAACACGTGCGAGGGTTTACCGTTTATTAGTATTTTTATTTAAGAGGGGGCTAAGGAGCAGGAGAAACATCGTTAGAGTGAAATCGCTGGCTGGTTAATATTCTTTAACATTTGGAATCCCAAAACTGGAATTATATCACTGGAATCGAGTGTGATCTCCAAAATTATAACAATTATAGCTTCAATAAAAATGAATCATCAATATTTGGTGGGAAGTTCACTTATAAGGATATAAGTGAACACACACTTCTTATAAGGATATAATCTCCTTAAGTTACTTTTTAAAATAAAATATAAAACTACTTACAAATCGACATACGTAGTTAAATTTTGCGGTGGCAACATTTGTATTATTTTAAATTTTCTATCTAATTTAACAGGTAATGTAATAATGTTATGTGTAGACGCTACTTAGTCTATATTTGTGTGTGTATTTATTATATATAATACAGGTACCATTAAACGACACACACACACGGACACACACATAAACACCGACCATTAAACGTAAAAATGTGTTTTTTTTTATTTTAAATTCTAATACATCGTGTTAAGCTTTTAAAGATCGTATCATGACTGGTTACTTTTTGTGCAGCGATATTAAATTTACAACTTAATTGCACTTAAGTGTGCGTACGTTGAGTTACGTGTGGAATCGTTAAACAAAGCAGTGGTTTAAATGTCATGATACTTACTAACTCGTAAGTAGTGCAATAGTGTAATATCATGATACTTACTTACTAAATTGTAAGTTAGTAGTGTAATGTCATAATCCTTACTTATCCAAAGGACAAGTGAACATTACTTAGTTCGATCATCAAAATCGCATAGTCGCTATTAACTTTTTAATTTCACTATTCTATTTATAGATAAATAGAATTTTAGTTAAAACTAATTTGAACTGAATTTGAACTGAAACTGAAAATTAGTTAGAACTAATTTTCTATAAATTAAAAATTAATACATAGTTTAACACTCAGCAGTACATATATTTATTCGTTGGGATTGTAAAAAAATAAAAAATAATAACAAAACTAAAAAAACAACGAAATACAGCATTTAACGAATAGTTATGAAATCATATGTTAAGTGAGAATTCCGTTAAAAACAAATTCCTTTGTATTTTGTAAACGTATCGTTAAAATTAAATTACTCCTATAACCGAATCAAGTATTGTAGGGTTGTGTTTAGTAATAAAGCGATGAATGATGTGAAGGTTTAATTGGAACTTCCGGCCATTGCCAATAAAAATGATAATATTTCGTTATACCGTGAATGCTAACAACCGTATCTTTAATTAATCGTTAATTAATGGGGCGAGTTACATCAATCGACAGAATTGCAAATGTTATCTTTTGTATGTCTTTATAGCATTTTCATATATAGTGCTACACACATTTCACAAACGGTGAGCCCCAAGGTTTAAACCAAATGATTAACTTCTTATACAATAAATACATGTCAACCAAACTACAGACAACAAATATACTCATCACAATCTAAACCGGGAGAAAACTGAGGCATATAGGATAATCTTTACTATTAAATAGTGCGAGTCAGTATTTAATAGTAACAAGCCGATTTCATAGCAACTTTGTTTAATCAAATTAACAATATATTTTTATATTAAATTTAAGTTTTTATATAGATGTCTTCCATTATTCTTATGTATGAGAACCTAGTAGTTTACTTTTATTATTTGAACAAATTAGAATAAACCTATATAGATATCATATGTATATAGGACCAAGAATGGAAATCCTTGAGAGCTTTGTCGCAGGCCAAGCTACTTCTGTAGCTTCAGCTTTAGATTGTTGTATATAGCGGTTCTCCGCGTAATTATATTAACCTGTATTTGACGCTAACACAATTGCTACGATGCCATTAACTTTTTGAATATTTCCGAATGAATTTAATATACTCTGTTATAGATTACTAACAGGTAAAGGAAATCGCAACCTGGATGCATAGAGATGAGACGATACCAATTGCTCTGTCACCTCAGGCTTGATCTTGCTAAGCGCTAATAAATCTTATAATAAGGCTATTAAATAGCAATTTTGCCTGCGATTTATGTGAGATAAGTGCACCACCTGCCGCCACATCTCGCGATCAGCACGCCTGTACAACACGACTTGTCGCTGATAAAAGATCTCCGCGTTATCTGTTGATTAATTCGGCCTATTGTTTTGAATTTTCTATAGTATACAATATTTAATTTCACACGATGTTAAGATTTTTGTAGGATAAAACGTGCGTTTTAGGTACTACTTATGTGAAAACAAAATGCACGTTTTTTACATACGAACCTTTTTTTCATAAAATAACTATCTGATCTTGTTTTAATGGTTGTTGTTCTCATGTTCTCATTTCATACATCTGTAAATAAGCTTGTGTTATATTTGCTAATATACTATATACGTTAAATAAATATATGTCTATAATAACACCAATGGAACAAAGAAAAAATGTGCATCACGAATTTTAAACATCATTACTCAAAAATCCATACTTATTAGTATAATATGTAATATTTTATAAATACGAAAATATGTATGTATGTTATACGCTTGAACTATAGAACCTATTTCGTTTAAATTTGGTATGAACATAGGCTCAATTTTAGGAAAGGATATAGGTTATTTTTTAAATGGTTAAAAGGGTTGAAATAGTGAAGGAAAGTTTTTATAAAAATTACACCAGAACTCTGCCATTCATAAACCGATATTCCAAATTCCTTTTGTATTTAAACCACGCGGACGAAGTTGGAGACAAGATTACTTACTTATTTTACTTTTATACCAGAGATAATACAACAATCTCACATATCACAACCTTTGATATGTAACTAAAAAGTTACTAGTATTTTTTTTAAATAAATAAATTTCTGTTCCAAATTTAAAGTCGCGATACACGATGACTTTGCACCTTTGCCGAAAGTTATCTTCCATCTAAATTCACCATTGTACTGAAGACGTCGGCCAATCCATCACCGCTAAGCCCTCAAGGAGATGCCGAGTATGCGACGCATCCTTTATAGATTATCAGTGATTTTGATCGAATTCTTTCACTATTTCTGTATGTCAAATGTGTAATTTTTCAATAGTTTGACGCTTATTTCTTTACTTATATTACAAATTGTGGATAGTCTACTATTTGTGGTCGACTAAACAAAAAAATACTCATTCTATTAAATAAATGAACATGGGAAACCTAACAGGGACTTCCTGATTTTCTTGTGTATTCAATGGAGTACAATGATTGATTTTGAAAAAAAAAGGAACAATTTTAACGCAAGGGTATCTTATATACCGCATTAGTTACTATGCTACCTATTTTCTGTCAAATGGTAACCATGGCAACCACATCTTAGGGCTACTAATATTTGGGACCGAACAATATGTACTTTCTACATTTACTAAGAACTGGCCAGTTCTTGCTTGTCAAATGGTAACCATGGTAACTGTAGTCGACTGTAACCGAACGATCCTAAGACAAGTGTTTTTAAGAGAACTTTCGCATCAAACAAAACCCAAATTCGATACAATTATGCTACATAATATTCTAGCCATAAATATTTAATCGACATTTCCCACAATAGGGTGGCCATTCACACCCCTTAACCCTCAAGAGCGTTGTAACACTACTGATCGGAATGTAATAAATTTTTACAACCCTCAGAGCTTACAAAGCTAAATTATCCGCTGGTTTCACTTAACAATCGTTATTTAATGCGTGGAATAATTTTTCCATTAATAACAAATTGAATTATTTCTAGTTTCACAGATTGGGTCTATTAAAATCAAAATATTGTTTATTACAATATTTATTGGTTAGACTTTTTGATTTGCGAAACCACCACTGTACATTTTACAAATATTATTTTTATACATCAGCCATCTGCCTGACCACGCCGATGATAAGTAGTTTATACATAACCAACTGACTACATTTCTAATTTAGGTGTATTGATTTTAATACTTTAACATGGATACATTATTAAATTAGTTCAAAAGCCAAATCGCACCAATTAAGAGTTTTCTACCTTTATTTATTTTGTTCCTACAAATCGGACTGAATTCGCCCTAATTAATAAGTAATTTTCAAATATATATATATAACCTTCTAAAACCTTACTCATAAAACATTGATTTCTCTAATTGATTTCCATTAATTTTAATTTAATCGTAAGCTTAGTTTAGCTGTAACATCATAATGATAGGTTCAATAATTGTGTAATTTGATGGAAATAATATAAAAATCGAACATCATTGGCACGTGTATACCATTAGACAACACAATTCACGCCTACAGTCACTTTCAATAACACAAAACGCAAAACGAAAATGGCGTAACGGTTAAAAACACAAAAACAATTGCGTATCTAGGTCGAAAACAATAAAGTCGTGTATTGTCTGTTGTCGTGAGTGTTTTCAATTTTCCTCCAATCGAATTTGGCTGTTACATCAATCCAATTCCCACATTTTCTAGGCGCACTTACACAATATCAATCAGGTTTTATTGGTGTTATCGTGGGTGCGCCGGGGCGGGGGTTATTTGTATCAATAACCTGTCAATGCTCCCCGGTCCTTTGGGCTCTGGAGACATCGTGGTCACAGTGATTCGATTAGAATCGAACCGTGTGAATATCTACTAATCAATTTGTCTTTGACTATTCATATCTTATAATCACTTAAATTTGTGACTTGTTTGTATTAATTGCATGATCTTAAGAACTTTTGACACTAACACTAAATTATTGATTTTGAGATTAATGCAATAAACATGTTAAAATCTATATGAATGTTTTCTATACCAAAAGCTTTCGAGAATAGGCGTTGAGACTGAATAAATTTTATTGAACGATCCTTTTTATTCAGAAGGAGTAGTGCATGATTATTATTAGAATTACTATAATCTTTATAGTGCTTATTACATTTTACTTTAACTTAATAAAAACACATATTTCTTTCTTCCACTTAGAATCCTATCTATCAGCGATCACTTATTATTTCTTAAGAATTCTTTCTTTATACTTTCTTCAGAAAGTGAAGAGGATATTAGGTAACTAAGTTAGCACGCCAGTCACCAACGTTTTTCAAACGAAATAAAGGCAGATTTGCAATAATATAATGTAGATAATACCACTTCAAAACGTTACCGTAGTAATAGAGATATGCTGCCATCGTTAAAACAATGTAAAATTAGGGGCAGCTTATTTGCACGGCTGGTTTGCAAAACATTCACGCTTCCCACCTTTTCCCACATCTCAACGCTTATAGATACTATCTGTTACACCTCTGAGGGCGAATGTGTGCGGACACTCATCCACACGTATCATACATTGCTGGATTAAAACGACGGCTGTAATGTGAATTGGTGAAATTCAGCAATGGATTTGTGAAGGGTGTTACGGTTTCGTGTAGGTGTCAGTGGTGGGAGGGCAGGTGGGCGCCGTCTTCACACCGATAACACTAATGCCCTCAACTTTGCACCGCAACGGGGTGGTGGGTGAACCCAATCGTATACGAAAAATGAGAAAAGTCCGTCCCTTATTGAACGCAAATATCTTTATCGAGCAATATGCTGGATTTTATAGATCTGCCATTTGAATAAATATAACATTTGTGTATACGGAGTTTTGAAATGAGCTATAGTTATTCGTCCTCGTATTTGTTTAGACTAAACATTTTTAGGAAATATAATTTTAATGAGGCTTTCGGATGTCCATTGGAACAAAGCCAAACTTAAGTAAAATTATTTTATTATCTGGCTTCCTGAATTTGTAAGTTTTTATACTATTTAAACAATAACAATATGATTTACAATTAAAATGTCTCGAATCTAACGCGATCCATCTCGACGTTTACATTTGGGGTGATAAACGTGAATTTATTACATACGTTCGCAGTTTTCGCAAAATGCGAAGTAACTTGGCCACCCTATGTGGGTACCAGACACCTACCCGCGAGTAATAAAATTTTATTTCCACGTTTAGTATCTACACAAGCATAAAAACCACCTTAGCGGTTGTGTCGTTAAGCCGTAATGCTTTTTTGTGGATATTATTTACCTTCTATAAGATATTTCTATTTTTCAAATGGGTAAATCTTTTGCCTTCACTGTGAAAGCTTGAAATTCAACCTCCGGTTCTGCTTTGATGGTAAATTACCAGATGGGATGTTTTAAACCCTTGGCGTATGGGACGGGTTTTGATTTGAGATGCTACTTGTGTAGCCCCATCCAACCTCTCGTCTTTTGTACAAGCACAAAAGCTTAGCAAAGCAGGCGCAAAACAAAGCCAAAATACAAGAGTATTTGCTCAAACTTTTGGATCATGAAGTACAAGCGCTTTAGGCGGTTATTAAAGAGTTAAATAGGAGCCTGGTAGTTAGAGCGAAGTCCTATTTTAAGTTATTTAAGTATGTTTTGGTTATTTCTTATAGTGTTATATTATAGTGTATAATGTTATTGTTGTAAAAACTGTATGCTAGAACCTAAATAGGTTAATAACACAGCGGAAATAAAAAAAAATCTAATAATATTCAGGGCACGTCTCCCCGATCCCAGCACCCCAGTTAAATAGGGATTAGGAGCCGAGTGGCCAATAAGAGGGCATTACGTGCGATCTGATCCATGTAAGAGAAGCCTTATAATGCCTTGTTTTATGTAATAAGGCAATTACCTTAACACAAAAATTATAAACCTATGGTGTTAAGCCAGAATCGCCTATTCCTTATATAAAACAATGCGATGTTAAATGTATTTAATGAAAGTTGTATTAATCATGTAATGCATTCTTTAAAGTAACATTGTATTAAATAAAGGTAAGAAATAATAACATAACAGTTGTCCTTCACAGGCAAACACTAAGAACAATAAGAGAGATAATTTGATATAATGAACAAAAAATGTTACTATACATAACATATATAATTAAATATATTTCTCATTACGAACAAAAAAGAAACACAAAACTTCTGACAATAAAACTGTATGTCACAAAAAGATTAAAATTTATAATAAAAAACATAAAGAATGGTTAACAGGCTAACTTAAAATTAAATAACAGAAGACTACAGGCGGCCTTATCGCTGAGTAGCGATCTCTTCCAGGCAACCGAAAAAATAGTAATCTATAATAAGAAAAATAAATAAATTAATAAGATAAAGGATTCTTAATATCTTAATGCTAATATAATAGCATAATAGCAGAACACCTGTAATCGGGACAAATCCAGGCGTACTTGAAGGACGTGCACAGCCCCAAAACACACGCTTAGCCGCGCTTAATTGAAAATGATTAAATTAACCCAGTAAAATTGAATATAACAAAACTGCGTTGTCAAATCGTAACGAGAAACCCATCGAAATGGCAAATTCAATCAGACCATGTCGAAAGTACGGCGTCATCCGAACAATTTCTACGATTGGAAACAGTTTTACAAGCAATAAATTTGTGCAACCCGCGGGACATTTATTAGCTACAATCCAGATTAGATTAGCATTGCATCCCCAAGGCCCTCGGGGACACGGAATTTGTCCCAGTAATGTAGCCACGCGCCGGGCTAATTCCGGACCCTTCTATGTGACTCGAATGACTCTGTTTCGTTTTAATTGAATAGTTGGGGTGTTGTTTTGCAAGATAACATAGTTTTACATAATTGGACTCGTGATGGCCTCATAAATCCCCAATCTGTTACGCTATTTCAATTATTCTTATTAGCAAGATAATATATTTGAAAGCTTTTTTCTAATGTTTTTGGCGTATTGGGTGTTATATCTCGGTAGTGATATTTGGATTAATTAAGTCAGTACCGGTGATACAGGAGCTGGTGCTATTCTCACTTAGCGTATGAGCATCACGATACAGCGAGGAAATGCCGCCAGAATTATGGGTACTATGTCTGCCACAGGGACCAAACTTTATGAATGTGTTTTAGTTTTTGTTTTATTTTAAGTTATATTTACTTTAGGTCAATATTAAAGTGTTTATGTTTTTGTTTTATTGCAATTAATAAATATTTTGAAGATGTTATAGAAATAAAAAGATGTTAAGTATTAATAGCTTCACAGACGTGCTAAATTTGTGTTCGATTTGTGAATGTGACCGATTTTAAACGCCTAAAAATAAAAACAGAATATCATAAAAAATATACAATTTAATTTTGAATTATTAACCATTACAACAATTAGACATAACGTTTTATGTATTGTAGGTAAGATTTTAGTTAATTTTTAAGATTATAATAGTTTTATACTTCCACACAACTTTAAATATTAAACACATACTCGTTCGCTAGTTGTGATACGATAGCCGACATAAAACCATCGTTTGGACATGCTAGCGCCATCTAGTTACAACATTCTGTATTTACAACCGGTTAAGGTTAATCACGGGTTCGCGTTGTGCTCAGCGTATTATTTTTACAAATGGCTGTACTAATAAATTAAAAGTCTTGTCTATCATTCTTTTCTTTTTAATTATATTTTCTGTAGATATTTATTTTTTGATCCTTTAAAGGAATTTAGGGTCCTTCTTAAATAATATATTTTGATAATCCGATTTGTGGTCAGTATAGGTATTTGGAAATTATGGACTTTAAAAGGAATAATAAAACAAGTAACATGTTAACAAACATTTAATTTCCAATGTTATTAATATATTATTTATAATAACTATTTTATCTACCATCTCCCTACACATCTATGTATCGTGATTAAGGTGGTATTTCTCATGTATTACATAGATACCTTATTTAACACTAAACACCTAAGCTATTGCACATAAACTTTTGTGATTCAAAATTAACCTTCAACACCAATCCCACACAAATCCGTGTTCTTAATAACTATGGGATAAATACATATTTCTACAGAAAATCATTAGGAACATTATTACAACAATAATTACAGTCTTATATAACATTTAAATATTATTTTACAATATACACAAGTGGCTTACGATATTTGAAACCGTGATTGGCGTATTGGAATGAAAATAAAACCTATTCATTTTTTATTATTTATAGATCAAACATTTACTTTCCTATAAGCTGTTGTGCTTGTGACAACGATCAGCTAATCTAATAAAAATTATCTCGAAATATGATCAAGTCCGTTAATTTGCCGTGTCTTAGGTGGGACTATGCGGTGGGTGTGGCGTGTGCGGTGTATGTGATGGGTGTGGGCTCGGATCCCGCAGAGAGTCAGGTGACGACCCTGGAGACCTTCGCGGTGGATATGGCGAGAACCGGTGTTGAGATAGAGGAGCAGGCACTCCACCGGGATACACTGGCCGTGGTAATTGAAGCCCTGAGCCGGACGCTAAATGCTGTTGAGCCAAGAGCTGCGGGGCCAAACAAGCCCACTGTCCCCATAAAGCAGCAGCTGGTACCCCGTATAATGGATACGCAGCGCGTAGGAAAAGCTGAGATCGCGCCGCTAAAATAGCCTTCTCCTCCAACGTTAAATTATTATTGTGCTGCTCTAATTCGAACGGCCGAAGAGGTGACCGCAAATAATGTTGTTCAGCCAACATGGACTCCATTGTCTCCCTGAAAAGATTGAAATTCAATTAAAAATCCTTACACGCATAGGCATTTTAATAATTTAATGTATCTACCTATAATTCGAAGCGCCGAAACGCGCATCGTCAGAGAACGTTGACGGTCTTTCGTGCTCGCCGGTGATATAGAATCTCAACAAAAATAAAAAAATAAAACGTTAATTTGCGAGAAAGTAACACAAATCACTGAGTTATATAAATTTATGGAACGTCAGGTAAATCGCACGAGCAATAACTTATTAACATCGGATGTATTCAGGTGCATATCGATTAGTGACGCTAGTCTACGGTTCTAATAAAATAAAATGCTACAAACTTGGATGAATTTTGGCATGGGGATACAGATGCTATCAACAAGGGGTTCACACGAATCAATTTCAACTTTCAATAGTAATTTGTAATACCTTTCAAATTCCGTAAGGCGGGATGAGTCGCGGAATCCCTTTGCGAACGGATTACTGTCAATCTTAAGCTTTGTGATCTGAAACAATGAAGAATAAAACGTTATTTTTAAACACTTTTATAATTTATATATCTAATATTATAAGACCAATTATAATAAGCTAACATCCTCATAAAGAATTTGTTTGTGAAGAGTCCAAAGTGTTAAAAAATGTTGGCGTTGCTCATGTGACATGAGAAATCGCCCTCTCGCTGCGTCTGCGCTCCCGCTGCGGTCCGCACAATTTGTGTGTAATATTTACGAGTTACGACAAATATCCTCAAACGTTGGGCGTTCAATGTCTGCTGAATTTAATTTAGAATTTACACTTATATCGTATCGTATAGGCAAGTATCAGGAATATTTTAAATGAATTATCAAATAAGATACTACGCATAAATCTCTTAGATGTTCCTAGACAATACTGATAAAGACACATGCCAGTTGTGGTCCAATTGGCATAGTGCAAGTTTTGACGCAACGCATTCGCAATAAACAAGTCACCAAACTCGTCTCGCATGTGTCAATCTTTCAGCGGGTTCCACGCGAGTTTCACTGGTGACGAGCCAGTAATTATCTGCCGACTGATCCGTCTAGCTTGATCGGTTCAGCTATTTACTAATTATTAACACCTTAACGCTAATGTAGTGGGAATTCATCAAATTTTCCCATATCCATACAAATATTATAAATGCGAACGGCGAAAGTAACTCTGTCTGTATGTATGTGTGTTACGCTATAGCGTAACGTAAGCGTTATAACGCTTAAACCACTGAACCGATTTCGATAACATTTGATATGTAGATAAAATAAACTTTTGGTAAAGACATAGATTACTTATGAACGTGAAAAAAAAGGTTGAAGGGGTTGAAGTAGTGGATGAAAGTTTGTAAATAAATTTCACCTGAACTCTCAATTCGTATTTTATTTACACCTTGCGGATGTAAACGCAGGCTAAAGTTATATAAGCTATATATTTAGAATGTAGCAAAATTAAATATCTAGTCATTTAAAAACCGTTAGTCCCAGACCAACGAAATGTCATAATGCCTTGTCATCTGATAACAATGAGTAGGCAGTGGTCCGAGGCAAATGGAAGCAGGAGATGTCGAGGGTCATAAGCTACTTATACTTGCACACCCACTTTGTGAGCGTTTGACGCGCCTAACTGACATAATGAGTGCGCGTTGCTTGTAGTAGCATTTAAAACATTACTAAGAATATATGTCGAACAACACCAGTTCCGAAAGTACTAAGAATTCTAATTATGGTCGCAATAAATAGAAAGTAATTTAACAATCAAACGTATCAAGAACAAACGCAGTAATGGATCGCCTCGCTACCGACATTTATTAGATTTAGTACAAACATAAGGACGAGGCGTGTCAAAACAACCTAATTTAAGTATCAACAAACGGTCGCCTTGGGCGGCATGCCTGTTCACTGACAACATTAAAGGCGTCTTAATGACATTATTCTCGCGCGGGGAACAAACAAAAAAAAACCACTTGAAATGAGGGAAACTGGCGCCGTCCATGTGAATTTTTATTGGAACGAATGTCAGAATGCGTTATTAACAGTAATGTATTGTAACGACAAAAATATTTGATTTACCTCAATCTACTTTTTTCTGAACGATTTGATAGATAGAAGATAAGTTAAGTCTAAACTCCTGGGCTGACTCTGTATTATTGCATTCATAATTAAATAGACACTAATTATGTTTTATATATAAAACTATAAAATATCAAAAACCAGTCAGGTCGTCCGAAATTCATTTCAGTTTAATTAAGTATAGTCGTTATAATTATGTCAAGTTACAAAAATGTTTGTCGCCTGTCATGTAAGGGAATGCCGTGAGGATAAACTGGAATATTCCGAGGAATAAATAAATGTCACAGCTCTACACCGCCATTGACTGATACACAGCCGTGATGAACGATGGACATTCTGCTTGTTTTTATCTGTGACTGCTTAGTTATAATATATTACTGAGTATTAATGGAGGTGTAAAAAAATCTAATTTAAAATTGAATTTATAATATCACGGTTTAATAAGAGCTTATACAATATTTTTTTTTATAAAATTGGTTATAAAGGATACCTAATAATGATGTAGTTTTATTTGTTTTCAATATTATATGTTATCTTATAGACTGGTTGTTAATATTTTTAGTATTATATCAGTTTCTCAAACTAAAAATAAATAATATAAATAATAAATCATTCCAGTGAAAAAAAATATAAACATCACGTGATCATAAACAATAGATATTTTTTTTTTTTGTTTCTCCTTTTCGACCTAATGATCAGTGAATATTAAAGTAAATTTTCAGTAAGACGTAACGCGGTATATGGCGAAAACAATAAATTCTAAATGGCAAACAGCTGTGGGAGTTGTAAACGGGATTTTCGAGAAAAGCAGTGCTTTATTATTTTGCAAGTGCGCAAGAATTACGAGTTATGTGGCATTGATAGCTCGCGGAACTGTTAATATTTAATACATTTAGTTTTAGTATTAATAACGTATCTCGAATTGTCCAAGCGACTTAAAGTTACAAATAAAAATTATAACATGAATATTTAAAAAAAATCGTGAAAATAATTGAGCTGGTTTCGTACTTGACACTTTTTTCACATTCTTCTTATTTCTATATATATATATATTCAAGTAATATACTAATACTTGCAATAATTTTCTATAATTTGTATAAGTTATACCAAATTTTATCAAAAGCCTCTAATAGAAACAAAACCATCTAACCATTAATATAAAAATAAATGTATAAAAAAAAACATTTAATTTATCTATTTTAAATTTAAAATTGCTAAATTTTTCTTTGTTCATACAAAAACTCCTCTAGTGCCACAATCTCAAACACGCTTAATTGGTTTAACAGGTTTTTAACTTATATTCCAACGCTGTTCTGATTATATTATATCTTCTTCATCCAACATTTCAAGCAGCTGAAGACTTTCACGTATACTTCCAATAGATATAATGAATGAAATGCAATGGAGCTTGTATAAATTCTCAGCGATCTCTGTTGCTATCTTTATTAACACTCTACCAACCCACATGATTTAGAAACGTGAACTTTGCGAGTTTTCAGAAGCGTCTCGCAGCTTCTGGAATAAATCCTTTAAAGGGCCAACTGACAGTATAAAATCGACTTTGCACTCATGGCCGTGGTTATTATTAAATATTCTCAATATTATCGAGTATGTGATCTGCCACATTTCAATTTTATTTAATAAAAATGGCTCATTAAAAATGGCATATGTCAGCCTGACGGGATTCATTCATTGATAGACAACTAATCGTGAATAAGTGGTTTAATAACAGATTATAGAATACGGTCGAGTATAAAATTAAAAAGAATCTTTATAAGGTCATAATTTAAAGTATCAAGAAGGGTCTAACTTTTATCAATAGGATGGAGACGTAAAGAAATCTAATAAAGGTATGAAAATAATTATAAAGCTTAAAGGGTTCAATAAATGTAGTTCTTCTGTGGTGGCTGGTTGCGCAGACGCAATAAATTCAAGCCGGCCGCACACGACGGCTCTGCGTGACGTCACACCTCGTGTGATCGATGGCAAGTAAGAGAGAGATCACACTCTCACAGCTCCCACCAGTATCATGGACCAGAAAGAGATGGGCGACCAATAAATAATTTCACGTTAAATTATTTTAAATTCCCTTATGCAAGTACGTTGACTTCTTGTATTTTTGACTTATGTGTGGGTTCCGTGTTATCGTCCTTTAATAATGCATGAAAAATTACCAAAAGATACACTACGGGATTATAAAAGTTTTTAATATTCACACGAAAATGTATAATTAACAAAAAAAAAAAGAAACCAGAGCCGTATTGAGTTATGCAAATTCTGTCAATAATAATGGATATATGTGCTTTGGGTCTGATGCATTTGTCAACTTAAGCTGTTTAATAATCTTACGGACGTAATACGCTGACAAATATAAAAGTATCATAAGAATGAATCGATTATTTTGAAGAGATGTGCGGGCGTGAAGTGCGCCGGGGGGAGGGAAGGATACCTCATGACACCTGACCGCCATTTTGGCCCGTGAAATATGTTTATTTGGCTCCCTTTGTTATTGAAATTGTGTTTGCCTAACTCCTTTATATTGTTCGATTGTGTCAGACCCAAACCCGTTTAGATGCTCAATGCGTGAATAACTTTGAATATTGATTATTGATACTGAGAAATTATATATAAATTTCAATTAAGTAGCTTTGGACCGCTAGATTTAAAAAAAAGTTTTAATCTTTTAATAATACAAGATGGAATTCGTTATACTTAATAGATGGTATTTTAACGGTAAGTGTTAGGAGAATTTTGTGAAAAACTCGTGTGTTTTTTCTCAGATCATATCCATTGACCATTTGCATTCACACAATGAAGTGTGTAAATATGTTTGTATTTCCAATCCATCACGGCAGGTCGCCACGATCCTCAGTGGAACAATCAATCATAACAAAATTCACAAGTCATCGACTTGAAAAAGCTACATTGTATGAAACATTGTCACCTTAGTCGAGCAAACAAAGGAATGCTAACAAAAGTGGGTGTGCTGGAGCAGGTTAGCATTTTCCCGGGAAACCTCCCCGCGGTGAGGCGACGCTGTGTCTCATGCGCACACAAAAAACCAATTCATATTTTTTAAACCAACCTTATCTTGTCTTATATCAACGTCCAGGAATGATAAAGCACCAATAATGATGTTTCATTTTGTATATTACACAGTGACAGATTTTTTATGTGGCTAGTAAAAGTGAATGTAGCTTTTAAAGATTGGAATGTTTTCATTTGGTTATTTATTAACCAATATACATTTAACTAATTGATTTATATATACATCTATATAAAACCATTGACCTTCCTTCACCCCTTATATATTGCTTGGACACTACCGTTTCCCAAGCCGATTAGACATAAAAAATTAACCCTTTAAAATTTACAAATAAACCGTCAAGTTATTCGGCCACAAGATATATCGAGAGATGCAGGTGCAAACACGTTAAGTGTTTTCTTATTGTTGTTAGGGATTGGGTTATCAGTGACACTATCTCGTCGGTTCGACAAATGTTTTAACTGTCAGAAGTGTGACGTCAGCCGATTCGGAGTCCGATCAAAGAGATATGAGGTAGCCTTATTGAACACCAATATGCGTGTTAGATTATGTCAGTTAACATTTGGAATGTGCAAAAAGCCGAAAGCGTTAAGCCTTTTAAAAATCTGTAAATGTTTTTTTTTATACAAATAAGTCACACGTATCTTTGAACGCTATTGGCACATATGCAGTGAGAATTATTTTAGATTAATTATCAATAGCGCAGAACGTTTGAATCAATGTGAAACAACACACAGGAGACTCCTAAATGCATTTCAATGACCTAACGCTAAAATTAGGATTATGTTCGGATGCAATGCGAGTGTTACAAAAACTTACAGAAACGAAGTAGCTAATTAACGTAGGAATGAAGATTTATGTACCGCGTTGTCGATATAAAGTAACGCTTCCTTTATGAACCTCAAAACGTCCTAATTACCGCGTCGTAGGAACAAAATGAGCATCGCGACGCCCAAATGCTTTTGTGACAGAGAACTAATTGCTCGTGGCGACATGTGCGGCCTGCTACTGAGGCGATAGGCGAAAGAAAGCTAGAAAATCAGACAGCTTTTAACCGAGTTCCATTGTGATATACAGAATTTATTCTTACTAGTATTATAATTTTCAATGAAGCTTTTATAATTTCCTTTCGGGACTATTTGTCTGTAACTCTTCAATTGTTTAACAGTTGACTGCTTGCCAGAATAATAATATAAAATAATATTTTTTAGAAGTATTGCTAACACAAATACTTAGTTAAGAAATTATTAGCATTATAGCTCTTTATTAAGATTCAAATCTATTATATAAATCAATCGAATAATATAAGATATTTTTCATGGATTTAAAGTATTGAATAATGAGATATAATGTAAAACTGTTATGAAATCTTTTTGAAATAAAATCTGACCTAACACAAATTTTGGTCTAAAAATTAATAGCAAGTTACACAAGTGTTTCTTATTGCAGAAATGTGTTTGTGTCGGTTGAAAACTTTACTCGTCACGACGTTCTTCTAGTACGTCTGTCAACGAGCACGCCCGCGTGTGGCCGTACGATAAACGAAAATGTGTGTCTTTGTCTACTGGACATACCTTTCAGCGAGATGCAATTAGTGAGACAGAAATACGTGTCGATACTCAGACTAAGCAATTACAAATATTCGTCCTGTGATCTATTTTAGAAATCAAAACGTACGATTGATCTCGTCTAATAATAGTTAATTACACATATGTCACTTTGATACGTGTGTAGAAAGAAAGGTCAATTCATCCTCTATATAGTTGGTATTTTGTTGGTATCATGTATATCCGTATGTCCTTGATTCTTGGATTTAAGATATGCATAACTAGAGAGATAAATTACATGGAGACAAAATGTAATGGTGTTCATTTACGCTGATGCTGTTTTAAGAAAATAAACTTCTAAATTATCACTATTGGTTCGGACATGACGGATCGATAGATAGAGATTAATAGAGATACGGAACTGAATGTATGATTCATCAAATTAAAGCATCTAAGTTTTGATATAATACACACTTTAACAGCGGTCTAATTGTGCCATTTTTAGAATGTCTCTATCGTAAATAAAATCAAAAAAATAAGCACAATATGCGCCGATCTGCATCTATTTTTGTATCCATAAAACATCTTAATTATAATACTCACGAGTTGATTTTGGTAAGCTGTCACAGCAGTGAATACGCATTCCGGGAAGATAAATGTCTTGAATTCCTCTTGCTCAAGATCGGTTATAGGGGCGTTTACCGCACCCTCCCGTCGTAGTACTAAGTGGATACGCGGCTGATATTTATGCATTGAGTTCAACACCAACTGAAACAACAATATATGGTCATCAAAAGTCTTTATAAATATAAAAGTCATACATATTGGAAATACTTGGAGTAAAGAGGGAAAAAATGTTAGAAGGAAATTACCTGTCCATTTTTGTCCATTTCATTATTTGTCAGTTTGACCTTCTCGAAGGAGACGACTTGCTTGCGTAGCTGGTCGCCCGAGAAGGGAGAGTCAGGGTGCGGGTACAGACGTGCTGGTGCGGGTGGATCTGCTTTGCCAGCCACCAGCCAAGACGAGCGGTGGTAGGCGTAGCGGTAGCGTTTGCCATCCACAGGTACCACGTCCAGTAGTACACCGTAACGGGCCTCAGCGCGGCAACCCGCAAATGATACGCGCACCGTCGGGAACATGCGTCTGCGACAAGAGAAAACAATATTTATAAATAGAACAATTAATAAAGTATTTAAAATAGAACATATTTAATTGTATTTTACTCTGGCCACATTCACAAAAAAAATCTATTAAATACTCTTTCCTCATTCGAATATGGAACTTCAGAACTTATCGCACAGCATAAAACAAGTAATCGATCAAGTAATACATACAATACAGAATAAAAATCCGTTCCACATTTAAAAACATGTTAAATTGCCTTGCCATGAACGTTGTTTATTTAACACAACTCTTCATGCATAAATTCTCATTCTTTTGTTTAATTAAACCGTGTATTTTCACGTTAACGCAATTATTCAACAATTACTCGGCCGAGTTGTTGAGTTCAATCGTCTTCGCCTTTTAGGTTATCGCCAATTATCGAAAGCAATTACAACTTAATAGGTATGCAGCTTATAATATGCAAATCATAAGCTTATAATGTATTAATAATTTGGTATTGAAGGACGAACAAATGTAGGTGATAGAACGATCGCATTGATTTAAAGGTTTGTCAGTAATAATGTAATCAATTTAAGTTTATATCGTTTATAGAAATATATAAGTTTTATTACCTATATAATATGTCCAACTCATGGAAACCAAAGAAAATGTAATTAATTCAAAATTCGAATATTTAGTTTTGAGGCAGAAAATTAATTATAACGAAAGCTCGAAAAAGCTTAGCATAGTAAACTACTATCTTCGACTCACATATTATTTGTAATAAATGTAAGTATTTTTATTACCTACACATTGCATCATTCCCTTCCCCTTAAAGGCATTCTTTAACGTCCCATTGGAAGAAGATAAATGGTTACACATTTTTATCTGTGTTTTTGTCTACTGTTAGTAAAATTGCTTGTGGTTGGTTGAAATGGATCTCATTACACTTTATGCGGTTTCCTGTTATATTATGTACCTATACTTGTTACATTTATTATCTATATCTTATAGTATAGTGCCATTAAAATGCCTTGTGTAATTGAGATTATAACCGATCATCATGGAATAGTCTGAAATATATAAGGATGTCAGTATTATTGTAAATCCATCCAAACCAAAAGATATTCAATACAATATATAAAAAAATATATCATATATCAAATATTAAAGGATTTTTTTGATACTTCGTTGTTTATGATTCAATTGAGCCACGAGACATAAGACAGCCTCTTTAAGTGTGGCAATCTGCACGTAGAGCTTAAAATCGCTGTCTATTTTACAAGAACACTGTGTATCTTTCAATAATTCCGTTAACAAGAACCAGAGAGTTCGATACAGATAATAAACTCATTGTTGTAATAGAAAGTGGTGTCAGTAGCGAGTGAAACACTATCTCCTAATCGACATAAAATGGTAGTCATTGAGGCGGTAAAGGAAACAAATCCGAGTCGAGACGTTTTTTTCAAGTGATTGTCAGTTTTTACTGTCTAACTGAAGAACGTGGTGGCCACCCAGATTCATTTTAAATCTATGAATACAATAAATTTTGCTATATCTAAATATTTTGTAACATAGATTATATATTTTATATATATATATTTTAAAGGTATATCTAATATCAGCATTTTATTCACATACGTTTTTTTTTTAAATTTCGAATTTATTTTGTACATAAATAAATACTAATAACTGACTTTTGCCCATTTATTTTTATTAATTACGTTAATAGATGGGGAATTAACCTACCATTCGAATTAAAATTGGAATTGTAATTAACAAAAGTTATCATAAAATTGTCTTTGGACAATGGTATTTTTAAAATTCGTTCATCACTCGTTAATCGTTTAAGAAAACCATTCCATGTGATTCTCTTTAGACGATTTAGAGAGGACAAAAATAAGAATACCATTAATAAGATTTATGTGCGTTTAGTTGCGGTTGCATTGAACAGTTCGTCCACTTCTAATTTATATTATAAGTAGACCAAGTTATACAGGGCTCCGTGGCAATGTGCTTAAAAAACACGTTAAACTCCAAATAACTAACTAACTGGATAAATAGTTTTTTCAATCAAAATAAACTTACATCTGAAAAAGGTTATAAATGCTTTTTTATATAGCTCTAGGCTATATAAATCATGGTTTTCTCAAATATGACTGTCAATGTCAACTGTCACTGTCAAAATATTGTAATTATAAGATAACTTTTGCGCAATACTAATTCGCTCGTAACCGAATATGATTATTAGGATTGTTTTAATTAGCATCACATTATAAATTAAAACAATTACAGTGACATTCGAAACAAAAATTAAATAATGCGTACTTGATCGTTAGGCGGATTGCATGGGTGCGCATGCACATGTCGTCTTAATTAGCGGCACGGAGCGAGGTGCGAACTCGTCAATCATTGTTCCCGCGTGACGGCTTTGATGAATCTCCTCTACGCACTATTGCATACTATTAGACCATGAATCCTTGTCATAATTCATTTATAAGACGACTCGCGGGTTTAATTATTATGTTTACCTATATGTTAGAATGCACGAATGTCTTGTCATTTACATAAATTTGTGGCCAAATTTTCGAACCGGCGGCCTTTGGGATTCTTATTCGTTCGTGATTATTATTTTCCTAATAGCAAGCTAGAGCAATCAATACGAGCTGTCAGAAACATCAGTTGGTTCACCATCTTCTCTTAATGAAATGTGTCTAAGAAAAATCTTATGAGATTCTAGTCGCGTTGATTCTTGTCGTGATTCTAACCCGTGTCAAAAACAATTAATCCCCATATGGTAAAAGATTACTCAGTCATTACGTCTTCCCGTGGCAACAGATAACGGATGCAAATATGAGTGCAGTTTATGAAATAGGTTCCGCCATTAGTGCAGTGTTATCACGTTGTGATTAGGGTCCCGTCGGCCAATCAGCGGCCGTCTAATTATACAGGAAGGCGCTGTATTAATAGCAATTATGCCGCCATATTGCCAACGCGATTTAATTAACTCGCTTCGCTGATTAGAGACATGTGGCGGATTTAACTAAGCGCCACTTTACGCGTAATCTTATAGACTCTGCTTTTTTATTTATTGTATCAGGTTGCTACATTAACAACATGCAACTCCAATTTTTTACAATGTATTATATAGTTAGACATGTACATCGCTTAAAATAAAGCATAATACTATTTTACAACGTAACACTAAATATTATTATTTCTTGTAAAACCCTCACCTATTCATAATATATAAAGGAGATATGGTTTAATGATGAATACGTATATTTATTAAATAGATCTCTAAGAGTACATAATATTGATAAATGACAAACCTTTAACAAATTAAATGGTATATAAGTTATACACACAAATGATAAGCCCACAATTACAGCATATTAGTGCCATAGTCCGCACTAAGTGATTTCTGCTGCATAATTCAAGCGACAACAATCCGCACTGGTGGTCAATGAATATTTCATATCCAATAATGGTACTACTTACAGTTAATTTTATGGTCACTGCCGCCCCATGTCCCACCGCATACGGTTATTAAACGTATATAGTGGTTTATCTACAACGTATACGCTAGTGTCACTGTCAGTGGTAAATATAACATGTCATGAAATTAGCTTTTTATTTACGGCGTTTGACATAATGGCGTCGTACCAGAGACCTAGAAACCGTGTCACAGAGAAAACATATTTGGGTTTGTTTAAATTTCGAATTCGATCACGGTGTGAATTTGATATTGGCAATATATAAAAAAATGACTTAGTCCGTGTTGTGTCAGATTTAATATATAATTAGTATTATTTTTAGTCTTTAATGACATCAAGCGAATTAACAACGGATTTATTTATAAAAACATAATTTATTTGAATATGTTTCATATAACCAATCTTTATTCTCATTTGTTAAATAAAATACGACAAAAAGTTTGTACCTAGTGAATTGAATGACAGTTAGGTAGAAATATAAATTTTTATGCGACAAATTACCATTAATATGAACACATTGAGCGACAATAGATTTTTATGGTTGGTAAATTCGATAGAATTAGGGATATGCTATTCACGTAATGCTATAATAATGACTTAGTCAATGATCATTGTACTCTATCTATATAGATTATACATGGGAACAGACTATAATTTGTAATGTCATAACGACAGGTACTTATTTACAATTGTTACGAAATAAACTGTTTGTTTTTATATCAATTCCATACGTTTGTAATGTTTATTTATCTATGTTTTATATTGACTTGATGTTGTTGCTTTTTATGATAAAATTTGGTATGTACTGTGTAAACCTCAAAATCTTGTTGGAACTTCAAAGTAATACATTATATATACACTTTATGTGTATTACCGGTTATTATTAAATAAGAATCATATAAGATACATTTAGAAAAAAGAGCACACATATAATTTGGCCGATTTGGTGGCTGGATGTGTGATGGATGCGCCGGCGCATTCGATCCGGGGCATCCTTGTCTGTTTAACTCGACGTGGTTACGACTCGTCGCCTACTCGATTGACGGAGTAATTTTACACTTTTGAATGAAGAAGTTTTGTATCTAATTTAATTATTACCGGTTTGATTCATAAACGTATTTTAAAAAGTGTTTTTATACGTGTTTTCGTTGTTCAATATGTTGTATAATGCAATCTGCTCTAGAATGAAAATAACTTGAAACCTTTCATCTGAGTAATGAGTCTTTATGGCGTTGGGCGGTCCAGGCTCTGCGATGACAAATTACCATGTGTTATAAAATAAGATTATTGGAAAATGTGGTGCCAATCATTCTAAGCATGACGTAAAATTAGAGTTGATTTATTGGTATTTAATTTACACATTCTGCGCGAAACTCTAGCGTTGACCTTGAAATAATGTAATCAAACAGGGATTAGACGTAGAATTACTTTAATTAAACTTAAGATCTCGAAGGTGATAGTTGGGATAAAAGAGAAAAATATACTCAAATGCATAACTTTGAAATAGTAATCACAAGGTTGAATTTAGATTTACTTAATTATTTTATTCTATCTAAATAGCATTACGCCTCTTATATATTTTAATATGTGCTAAAGAATTTAGTGTTTTTCACATTAACCGTTAAACTATTTGTGAAATTCGAACAAGCGATAGTGTGTTTGACGTTTCGAAATTCATAGTTTTTTTTGGATGTGTGAAAGATTGATGAGAGTTAGTTGCTTAATGAGCTGATTGGGCGTGGCGAGCCTTGGCGCATAGGGTGAAATATTGTTCTTCCTGGGAGGTCTTTGCGTCAAATCCTTGCATTTTGTCAATCTTGTAATAATTATTTTAATTTCCATTTCTATATTTTGTTTCTATTCTCTCTACTGATTTGTACTTTTTTATATGTACTTGTAGAAGAAAGAAGAATAAGACATGTATTAGCACACAATTCTCTGTGTCCGTTTCTGCTCTCTTAACACATACAAAAATTAAATCATATATAACATTATTCTTATATGTAACTTTCTTACACTTATGAATCGTCAAGTAAATAAAAGAATTGTTAACATATATTGTCTGGAAAATCCTGTTTTAAGTAACAAGGCCTATAAACTCATACCATATAAAGGATATGATGCGAACTCCTAAGAATATCTTCGAACATTACCTTCATTGCTAAGTAAAAACTAATATAAGCCAACAGAATCAACAAAACCCGCCCCCATTTGCCAATGTCTCACACTCAGATCATATAAAATGAACAAAAAAAAGGAAAATATTATTAATTGTTTAAGCTCGCGCCGCCATGTTGACACAACTAGGAAATTATAAGGTAGCATACAAAACTATAGCCGCAGATGTGTACATATTAATTTGTGGTGAAATAATTAGTGATTTTAAACAAATATGAAACAAGCGTACTTTAATTACACAGTAAATTTATAATGGTTGCTTGTAATTGTGGACTAAGGTATATACCTATTTATGATTCGAATAAATTGTCTATATTTCATAATACTTACATGAACTCAAAGAATTATAATATATTAATATTTGTCAAACATTAAAAGTAGCTTGAATTGTCTATGTTTCGTAGAATAACTCAAAAAGGGTCAATAACATTTCTCTATAATTTATGGCCTCATTTACGGTCACAAACCATTTTCAATAATTCTTTTCGTTTTTCCAGTAGCGTTACAACCCTGAATCGATCGCCTCAAATATCCGTCTCTTTGATCATTTTTATTCTGAGTCCGTTTGTCGTAAGTAAAATTTGCGCATATAAAAATGAAGAACGCCACGACCGAGAGAGAAACGTACGCTTGAAACACTTGACCAAGACATATATGTTACATACTATAATTTACATACTTATAAACTAGGTGTTACATTTTATTGTAAAAACCAACACAGAAAACGCGGTAAAACCACATGTCTTTGGAATATTTTTGTATTCCGAAATTACAATTCAGAGGGCGTAGACGGTTGGAATTCGCGACGCACTGCGCGAAATTCCGTGCGGAATTGCTTTTATTCGCGACACTGTACTAATGGTGTCACATTGCATGCCACTTTCAGCTCACTTGTTTTAATCTTAAACTTAAATCCTGTCTACCTTTAAGTAATGCCCTTCATATATCTTCATATCTAGAAATACCTTTAGTCATTTACGTTATGGAATTTTGTGATACTATACACTTATATACACTCCGAAATCATTAACAATAATTGTGTAAGTCTACTGTTAAAAGTTTTGTGTTAGGTATAAAGTTCTTTTATTTTTTTGTAATATGCGTAGTTTCTTTATGTTTACAGGGTAGATGTGTTGTAAACCATACAATATTGAAATGTATAGTTATATTTATATTTAAATTTCATCGAAAAACACGAAATACGTTGTGCTAAGTGGAACATCGCCAGGTTACACGAGCGAATGTTAGCAACATCGTGTCGATATAATTTCCCTAAATCCGCGTTAATGCCCGCAAAACCCGCAATTTAGTCACGTAATCGTTAGCTATGGTACACCTGTGAGTTCCTTAAGTCGCTACCGAAATCGGAAACCTGCTGACAATATTGCTTAACGTTTTACGAATTTTCATTCTTGCAACACAACAAAGTTAAATTGGTTGCCATGGTCACCATTTTTTTGAATTGACATTTGACAATGGATTAACACGGTGCATTAAGGTGATAAATGTTTATATTTATAACAGATTAGTGCAAAACTAGAAATATTGGTTTTTTAATTGCCTTTCAATATCAGATTAATTTTATTCACAGACTAAACCTGATCTTGTTGAGTATTATTAGATATAACTGACCAGCATAGCATATAGTTTAGATAATTTGAAATTTTTTATATTAAATTCCGAATTGAACGTCTAAAAAAAAAATTCAAAACGCTTCCTCTAGTCATTATCGCCAAGTGTGAGGTAATCATTAACTTTCTTTTAACTGAATGTTGTGTCATTAGCCAGCAAATGGACATATTATTAAAGATACTCTATACTTAAAATGTTTTCACTTCGAGTGAACAGTGTGAATCTAGACTTTAAATTTAATTGCAAAGTGTTAAGCTATAATTGTAAAAAAATATATATAACTCATACTATTAAATGAGCGAGATAAGTTACCTGGGATAGCGTGAGTGCCCTCTCATATAAATAAAAATAAATATGTATGATAGTCAGGAAGTCTGAAGTTTAAAAAATGTATATTTTTTAGGTATTTTATACGGGTGTGAACCGCGGCATAAGATCGAAGAAGAAAATCTTAAATGTTAGTTCTTTTTTTAGTACAATTTATCTACATTTATTGCTCTATCTATTATTGATACGCATTAACTGAGTCTCAATAAAATCAAACCTAATTAAAGTAATAATTGTATTAGGGTAAAAAATATAAGTAAAATAGAATTCATTTGTTTTGATATTTTATAATACCGCTCCTAACTAACGTCATGAAATAATTATAAAAAATAATTTATAAAAATTGCCAAACTGAGATGGAGTAAGAGGGAAAACTTAAATTTCTATATTTGAAATTGCATCAATCAACGAGTATCTTATAAACTTCACAGCCACTTGATCCTAATTAGTATTATTTTCTCAACATTCGATATTTGCCGACTAGGTTATGTATCAAAAATGTTTATGTAAAACCGGGTTTCTTATCAAGAGCAGTTTCCACAAGTTATCTATCGTTGACATGTACCGTTTTAACTGGCTACGTGCCGCCCCCTAGCGTCAAGCCGACGACATTAGCTCAGGGCACGTCGCCTCCACACGTTGACGTGAACATATAATGCGGAACATACATATAACACTGTTAGCTTTCTCTCGCTCTTGGCGGACTTCGAAACTAAAATAATCGATTAAATCTTTTTCATCAATATGCTTTTTCGGATGAAGCATATTGCAATATGCTTAGAAATTTCGTTTTCCGGATTGTTAATAACATGTTTTTGTTTGTGTTATATATTTTCATTTATTCCTAGTTTATAAGAGCTTGTTTTAATAGATCAACGGATCTAACGAATTAATTCCACTACTCTGGTTTCCCTGGCTACAACAGGATGTTTTTTCTCAAATATTGTCCGTAAAGGTCAATGTATAATATTTGTATTGAAACTATAACTTGTTAGATATCCTAAATAGCACAAATTTTGTATTCACTTTCACTGAACACCAACGTCACAGCTTTAATCTTGTAATTATGACAACACAAGACACCGTTCACGTCCCATAAGTGTATTTGAATTTTAAATTCGCATCGATTAACTTTATATCACAAACAAAGTAAATGTTTCATATCAACTAATTACTTTCATAACGCCTTTAATTATTATGTAATTACATTAATATATATATATATTAAACAGCTCATTCTATAAGCAAACAAAAATATCAGTAGTTATAGGACACACATCGGGGCAGTTACATATATTATTTACTTGACATAGTAATAAATATAATAATTATAATTTGTATGTCAAAGTAATAGTCTTACTGACAATCGATTTATGTATGTTAAAGATATTGTATATTTTAGGTATATATTAAAAGCTGAAATTCTGATTGTCATAACGCGTTCTGTCTTTCATAATACGAGTTTGATCTATGCGAAAATTGATCCATGAAAACATAGAAAGCTGGCCTGGAAATTTTTGTTTACATTCCCAGCAATTAATTTAGTAGATTACCTTATATGTTTGCTTTCTATACGAATTATACGATCAGAAAGTAATTACAATTCCAGAAGTTCAACGTAAAGTGATCATGAATAAAAATGCATATGATACAAGAGTATGTGGTTACATAAGCGTATGTACTGCGGATGTCAACGGAGGGTGGGCTAAGTAAATAAACATTTTCCGCGTACTTACTTCCATAAATTAGTTCCAGCTAAGACGATTTATAAATAAGCGTGAACTGTGTGTATTAAAACTTGGATGAATGCCCTGATATTTCCTTAACCAAACCATTGCTGTATTTAATTTCGCGGTAGGCCTTGACGATAGATTTAGAATTTAACACAATTGAATTAGTTCTTCTGTTTTGGTAGGAAATAAAAAGTCCCAATCTTAATTATTAATTCAATGACAAACTGTATTCGGTAAACATAAATGTTGCATAAGGATGTGCTAACGATTGGCCTAATTGATTAATTCATATTAAAATAGAGACTTAATTGAGTACGTAACACTAGGAAAATCGAACGAAATTCAATCGTCTCACACGTCTTTCAATGTCAATATTCATTATAATATAATTTAACAGAAAATATTTTTCAATATAAACTTTTGAAGGCATTTTATTACATCATTTGCACATTGATGCTTCGTGTGCAACCGTCAGCTACAGATTTCTAAGATTCTACTCGTGATATAAACATTGTCACCCGCGTTCTATGGTGGCTGACGGAATACTCTTGATAGCCCGCGGTCTATGATTGCTGACGGAGAACATGAGACTCTTTACAACATACTTATATACATACATTGTATTATCCTACTCACACAATATAACATTACTAAGCATGTACAAACGGTTCGTTGCATTACACGAACGATATTTTATTTTAAAATACTTGTCACGCTTCAAAGTGTCTGTCAAACACACACCCCCAACCTAAACCTATCATTATGGGTACGAAAATTAAAACTTTCAAAACAAAACAAGCAGATGTCATACACAAGGAAATATTCACGGTGAAAGCGGGGTTATGTAAATAACTGGCTACGAAAATGTACATAATTAGTTTACACGTTTTCTCCGTTGCGCCCTTTCTCCCCTCACCATATTGTGGGGGTATGGGGGCAGATTAGCCCGACTTGCTAAGGGCACATGAATCACACACCTATTACATACTTGGAATACCGCATGTTCTCTTCACTAGATTGAATTTTTTATCAATCAATTAAAAACATTATCCGTTTTCACATGTGTTGCATAAGTAGCAAGAGTTGGTATTAACTATGAACACGTCGTTTCTCTATAGCAGAAATAGTAACAAAAAAAGCTAAGCCTGCAAATATTATACCTATTCATAATAGTTATGTGCTATAGCAATAACGCCAAAGGAAAAATCCATATTTCCCCGTCTGCTTAAAAATCCGTAATAATTATAGTTAATTTAAAACATGCACAAAGAAAAGGATTGTCTCAGAATGGTATTTTAACAATGAAATATAAAGTGGTTGGAGTGACAGCTAATCTCTTAATAAGACACAAAGTAAAGTGAATTTGCAATGAGACAGCGAGCTCTTTAGAGGGGCGGTGTCGGCGCGTCAACGTCGCTAGGGGGCGCTGTGCCCCCCCCCCGAATTCTTTTGTCGTTTTCAGCTCAAACATCGAGTTTCCCGTTTGCATACATTTACACCGGGCCTTGCACCCTCACGACGCCGTCTCTCAAGAATAAAATTAGTGTCGGCGGCGTGACACAAAATTTAAACGTAATAAGATATTTATAAAGAAATTTCCAATTCAGCGGCAAAGTTCAAATTTCACTCGGACTAAGGAGTTCTGGCGTTTTCAATTTAAACTTGAAACGAGTTAAACAATGTTCGCGTTCCGCAAACTCCCTTTAATTTAAGTAAATTTGAGTTGTATGAAATTATTATTTGCCTTATGTAATTACTGTAAATACAATTGGTTTTGGATTAGGTTAAAAGTGCATAAACATATTCACGATGCAATCAAATAAATTAATCTCTGCCCTTTAATAGTTATTTACCAAGTTTTCGGTAAGTTGTATTTTTTACATGTCCAATACAATTTTGCGATCTTTATAAATAACAAGTAGATTGTGCACGCGACTACGTCCGCGTGGTTTAAATACAAAACAAATTGCTTATAAATGGCAGAGTTCTGTTAAAAATTGTATACAAACATTCATCCCCTATTTCAACCCTTCTAGCATATGTCCTTTCCTAAAGTTTAGTCTGTCTCTATACTAATAGAAATAAATAAATAGATGAAGTGTGGACTTATATAAAAACAGACCCGCATATTCCATTAAACTCTACTACAATGCACCTAAGGAGCAATATAACAAACGACCAACTGATAACGATACGTTAATCTAACACGTAGTGTAGGTTCGTGTGCATTTCGCGCGTTCACTTCGCGGAGTCGGCTAATGTCCACATAAATCAGTAATACGGTCACCCGCGCCTCCTCACCGCCCGATAAAATACCAAATTGTTTCCTGCCGGGTGGGCGCCGCCCTGCCCGCTTCGCTCTTAAACGCCGTTTCAAGTTGCACTTGTGAATCGAACTTTTTACTGTTCACGAAATTGGCGTTGCGAATTGCTTTTTCTTCCTCGCAACTTTTATGGGCGTCGCGGGATCGCGCTTTACGATAACCGAAAACGGTGCTGCTTTTTTTTTTTTTCGCTCGCGAACTATCGCGATCGGCGACACGCTGGCATTGGCAAATGCGAGCCAATTAGAAGATTAAGCGTTGACAATTACAGTGTCGGATAGCGATCGTACATCAACAATTATCGTACGAGTGCAATAAATTGCTACGTACGTGTAAGCGCGGTGCACCTAGCGCGACGAATATTATCACAATTCATTATTTGAACGAATTCATTTCATTTTCCATCTAACACAGTAAACAGAATTAAGTGTAATTTATATAATTATTAACACTAAAACAGAAGAAGTAGATAATGTTACTAGATGTCAGTACATATAAGAGTAACGGGCGGCCTTATCGCTAATAATCTTTTTCAGGCAACCCACAAATTAAAAGAATACTTATAATACATTTGGACTAGTGCAAGTGTAAAGAATACATAACATAACACAATATACATGAAATTAAGTGAAACAGGAAAAATAGGCTAATACAAATAATGTGTAAACTTTGAATTACAACCGTATAATAATTGTACAATTGAAAGCATTTAAAAAATTGTTTTATAAGCCGTATGTTTTCTTGAGTTCTAAACAATTTGATAGCAGTCATAACATTTTGATAATATCGTCGCTTTTATGTTATTTACAGTTGTGTTTGTGAATCTTTCCCATCAAACCTACTCATAAAGTCATAAACATTAACATCAAAGCGTGAAAACAATTAAAATGCAATATTGTCTCGAGATATTTCGTATATTTATCATCAGAATGTGAATTTATATAAAGGAATAGTGGTGAGAAGTAAATCAAAGCAGTTGTCGTGTGCCAAGTTTGTGATTATAATGTGTTGGCAAACTGACATCTCCACTATGTATTTCTTTGATATCATCTGAGCTATGAGCTTTCAATTATGCATCATCTATATTTCATATTAATCTTAATAACGAACACGAGATTTGTATTAAATGACAATTGACATGTGTAAATGATTAGGGTGGCTGCTTTGCTAGAAAATATCTCATGCGTGAGCTGCGATCGAAATCAAAACCACGATGGAGTATTTAATAATTCTCTAACTATAGCTCAATAAAACTCAACTATATCAAATACTCAACTCGACAATAAATGTAGGACTCAGTTCGTCCTCAGCACCGGCCGGTACTCATTAATATCTCTCGTCAGCGGTCCTTCAATATTACGATTTTGTACTGGAAGAACGCGATAGAAGTATTCACTAGTATTCACGCGCAATCACTATTCATAATATATTTCTATTTTCAACAATTTTTCCTTATTTGATATTAGTTATTTATTTAGAAAGCTACCCTTATTTATGTTACAATACAAGTTTAATATTTCCTTGTTTAATTTAATTATCCGGTTGCCTGATGGAGATCGCTTTTCAGCGGTAAGTGCGCTTCTCTTTTACGTCTCACGTAATAATTAAAGTTACTTTCGTTGTGTATTTTTTTAAATAGTTCTGTTATACAAAATACTAATTTTAAAATTTCTATATACATAATCTTATTTTAAAATGGTGTTGATACGTGTTAAACTTCAACAAAAAATCTACTAAACTGCATCTGACAAAATATTTGCGAAGCGAATGAAAAACGATCCCATTAAGCAACGCTTACAATGAGACAGGTTTTAAAACGCAGCTTACGGCATTAGCTACGCAGACGGACATATTTACATTCTATTACGCCTGTTATGATAATCTCATGGGGATATATGCAGTAGCCTAGCGTGAAATTCAACCCATTATTATGACCCGTATGCAAATTAAAGAATGTATACGACTTTCAAAGGAAAAAATATCAGTTGAGATAATTTATGACTGTTAAGATAGTTTCACGTCTAACAAATCGCAGTTTCAGCAAAAACGTTGCGACAATGAGATCTCAGTTGTACAATTCAATTACAACGAAAGATCCCTCATAAGCGAATCGTTTTTCCGAGCCATTAATTTTTTTCAAACGACACGAGCTAGCGGGGTTGGCCGTGGCTATCTTGCGAGATAATGCTGATTTATATGAGCGGGCGACGGTCGCGATTCGTCGCGCTTCGTCACCGCGTCACGGGGACATAACGTCGTGCGAAACGTCGGGCTACGGCCCACGGCCCACCGCTGTTTGTTCAGCGGCGCAGATTTTGAGTTAGGCAACGTTCATTTGTGACGGTTAGTTGGCGAGATTTATGCTAATCGACGAGGCAGAGGCCGCGTGTGGCAAATTATCCCTTTGTGACGGGGATTTCGTTTATGGCCTATTTTTTCACAGTTTAATGAATTACGGCTTTGTTGTATAATCTTTTTATCTGTCAGTTTATAGACATTTTTTTTTTGTTTTAAATGATAAGAAATGTTTATAGAGCATGTTACACTTCTTGATCATGGGGTATGAATAAAGTCATAAAAGTAATGATAAGGCTTATTTCTAACAGGTGTTATCAAAGGCCACGTTCGCGAATTTGTCACGATCGGTGAGCTGTCGCGGTGATTTACGTACGCGCGATAACGTCGCCGACTGCGATGCTTACCCCGCTTTGTTTCCCTGATATTGTAGCAAAAAGGCACAACTGGCACTTGAACATATTTAGCCTTCGATACCCAGCAACCACCACCTGATCTAAACATCTGGTAGGTAAATAGGCTAAAACGAACATGTGTTAAACCTGTTCCCAAATGTAAAAAAAATCACGAAATACTAATAATAGATGGTTAAAAAAAGTAATTGTAGATAGACCACCCAATTATAAAGTGTCTATTATATGTTTGTGGTAATTAGCCCGATTTGAACACCGATTCCGTTTGTTCGATCACGAGCAGTGTCGGGCAATTGCCCATTGTTCGGCCCCGAGGCGCGACGGCCATGCCTCGCGCCAATGAAAACCTACCACCTACCATAACGGCTATCGTGTATAGCCTTCGTCTTGTTACAAACACGCTTCCGATTACCATTGACCTACCACCGTCAGCTTAATATTAATACCATTAACTATGGGAATGTGTTCTCATAAAAAATCTATTTCCATACCATAAAGTCTCTTAAGTATATCTAAACTATTATGTTACGATAATTTACTGTTGATTTAATTTCATTTTCAGGACACACGATAAGAGTTCAAGACAAATGGAGCAAGAGAGTGACACAATGGTATCCCCGAGAGGGTAAAAGGAAAAGAGGCAGACCACAGAGAAGGTGGTATGATGATATCAGAGAAGTGGCAGGAATACCGTGGAACAGAGTGGCTCTAGAAAGACCAGAATGGAAGAGGTTGGAGGAGTCCTTTGCCGATTGGCAAACAGATCTACAGATCATCAAGAAAAAGCAAATTCTAGAATAAAAAATTAAAAAATTAAAATTTATTACTCTAAATTAATTTTACTTTAGAATATTGTTATTAGGTTAAGTTGATCTGAATTAAAAGGCTATTATTATTATTATTATTATAATTTCATTTTACAAGTGTAGCGATGTCTCAAATTTTAAAATTATACGTAAAGTATGAATGTTATTTATTCAGTTAAGTTGTGTTAGCGAGTGACTTTTTTGCGAGATCGTGCGTTCGATCCTGGCTGTAGTCGCTTTTCTATGTAATTAACACTGTTACTACCATGAAGGCAAATATCGTGAGAAAACCGGCCTCTCATCTACTTATATATAAAATGTAAAAAACGGAAAGCGAGGCTGACATCTAGAAACAATCCTCTCGACTAGATTATCAATTATTATGAAACAACTTTCATTAAGATGTTAATATATTAATTAGATAACATAATGTGTGGTAAAACAAATAAGGTAAATTTAACTTTAATAATTATACCTTTTTACAAAGTTCATACATCAGCTTATTAATTGGACTTTGTGCTTTTAACTTTCAAAATGGCGCGCTTCCGAACAACCAGTCCATAATTCAATATTTTAACTATACGAAAATGCAATATTTTAGTTTTACTTCATACCTACTGTACATTCACGTATATATCCGATAAAATATTAAGACATTATAAAATACTGCGAAAACTCTTGAAGATAAAAAGTTTTATATACTACAAAAAAGCACTCACCTTCCAGTTTTTGTTATGATCATTTCTGTTCCCAGCTCGTTGAATTTATCCCATAACTCTTTCGTCTCTAAATTACATTGTATATGTTTCATTTCTTCGCTGGACCACCGTTCAGCGAGCAAAGGGTTTCTGGAGGTAGGGGAGAGAGCCCTGGCAGCACCTGGACCGCCACTCATGGAGCCAGCCTCAGAAGTAGATGAGACATCTACAGGGGAATCTCTGTCGTATTCGGGTAACGGGGGAGACGGTGACCCAGACGCAGAGGCGGTGGCATCCACGAACTTTTCTGTAAATATATATAGAGGTCAGTTTATATGTATAATAATTATTATACGGCATTAATCTTAAACAAATATAAAATTATTGTATATAAATACTACGCTTGTGAAAGGTAAATGAACCGGATCCATATAATATACTTCAACTTGTCAAATTAAAACATGAATGAATAGTTTTATTTTAATACATTTACGACTAAATACACCAGAACAATTGCATCGATTTAAGCGATAATATATTTTAAAAGTAAAAACCTTCTATTTCATGCACATTTGATTGGTTTTTACGCAAATATCTAGGTTTACAGATTCAGAGGTTCAGAGATCGGCACAATTTAGGCATGAAATTGCCTGAACAATGATAGCAGAACAAGCAGAAACATCGTGACTCATGAATCGATCTTCACAATTTGATAAGACAAGATCTCTTACAGCACAACCTTTGTAACTCGACAGGAACTGCTCCTTGCTCCAATGGATAACTATTTTTTGTAAAATTTTCTACGAGATAAGTTTTCTTCCCGGGTGGAAGTACAAAAGGCTTTTACAAAGTCAAAGTTGAGATATGTTTATTCAGAAAGGTACATAGGACTTAAAGCTAAGTGATTCTACGCCTGTTCCTACGTGGTCAAGCTGAGTTCTCTTGGTTTTGGATTTCGGTCATTGCTGGTCACATTTGTCAAATCGAATTCGGACGAATTCTATCTTAAAGTTAAAAATAACCTTCCTATGTGATGGCAGCAATGTAATAATAATTGTAAATATGTTACATTACAAAAAATTACACTTACAAATCGGCAAATTCATAATTTAACCCATAATAAAAATATAGTAATTTATGTTTTATGTAAAGTTATGATAATTGTAACTACAATTTTATATTTTGTTATATTTTTCTTGATCAACGAATTCTGATTTTATGGTTGGTCTTGTGGTGGTATGTATATACCTAAGTTACTTGCAATGACAAATGTTATTAAACATTTCAATCTTATAAACTGTTTTATAAGATTGAAATCTTCTATCTTGATTGAGATTTTCATTAAATAATTAGCTTTATATTAAAAATATTTTTTAGGCAAAATACAATAACTATATATTTCTTATTGTTATTCGAATTTGCATATAGCTATGACCGACCATGTATTTAAAAGTAAGTATAAATTTAAATCAGTTAACGAACAGTGATATCTTTTGGATCTTTTAAAGAAATTCCTGCGATATTGTTAGTGAAATTTAATATTTATTAATTTGATTCTATTTAATTTTCACACATTTAATTTATGAATGATATAATTAACCAATCTTAAGTCAATAAAGACTGCTTTGGTATGATTTTGCTTCTAATTATACAAGTGTAAAAAACCCTTACGATCTCACATATATATTTGTCGCATTAGCTCGATCTAAAATCACAAAGATTTATTAAATATCTATATAGGTACTATGCTGTTCAACTGGGTTTAAGTAAAAAGCTCCGAGATTTATTTTTAATTATTTTGTAATTTATACAATTAATTCCTATACCACTGAGTAAAACTGAAATATTTTTTTATAGGAGCAACAATCTTTTTACTTTGGTTTTACACCTGGTAATATTTCTAATTTCCAACAAGACTTACCTAATGGAGTCAAAGTGTCTTCTCTGGGGTCTCTGTGTCTTCTTCTTTCCCGCCTCTCTTGCCTGTCCCTAGCCATAATAGCCGCAATAGAAAAGTCAGTGGCACAGGGCCGGGCAGAGCATTCCTCGTCCATCGCTGGCCGATCACGGCCCTCACCTTGAAGGAGCATCAAGCTGGCCACCTCAGGAAACCGGCTACGGGCCCACACGTCACCGACCGTGCATCCCATTACAGATCATAACCAATACACTAAAACCATTCGACCTCCACTCTAATATAACATAGTTCGCGAAGTTTCGATTATAGTAAAACTTTTTACGCGCGGCAAAGCGAAGAGCGCGCGTGCGAGATAGCGCGCTGTAGTACTGACTGAGGCGTCAAGTCGTGGCGAGGCGGCGACGCGTCGCAGGGAGGGGCCTGCCCGCCCTACACCACCACACTTCGACCACGCTTTTTATTATTTCTTTCTTATATCCACTGTCTCTTTCGCACTAGCAACACGGCTGGTACGTCATCTCGCTCGACAGTTTTTCTCCGCGTGATAACTATTTTCGTTAAATGGCTCACCGCCGCACTGAAAAGCCTCTCGTTAAACGGTGAGTCGATCGTATCAAAGTATTTGTTACTTTATGCATTTTAAGATCAGCAAGTTCCGGCGATTACTATACGCTACTATATCGGATAAATAAATAACTCTGCATTATATGCAGCCTTTAAACGGCTATAAGGTTATAAAACATTAATGGGATGAGATAAACTGGCATATTACTTGTTTCGCATCTCGTGTCCTCCTCTCAAAGATACTGAATATCAGCAATAATGTTTTAAAAGTTTATACTTACATACAATGTCTCTATAGGAAATTTTTTATTTTTATAAATACTTTTACCAAGGGAATTGTATTTTACAATCTAACCTGGTAGTTTTACAGTCTAATAATTAGCCATATTTGTGCAAAACTGAAGTGATATACCTATATCTGAGTCCGCTATTAATATTAAGTTATGTGCCAATTGTTTTTAACAGAAAAAGTCATCATTACAAAATGCTATTTATATACGGAGGAAAATTGCGGAAAATTAAAAGTCTCAAAGTCTCTTTGGCATGTTTATGATAATTTATTAAGTGTGATAGAGTTAAACTAACCAAGGCGGTTTCTCGTAAACTTTATCAGTAAATGCGTTAGGAATTAATGTACCTAGCTAATTATTTCAGTCCATAATTGAGTGAAACGGTGGCGAAGCGGTTGCGCGACTTTCAACTCTAAGGACGTGGGATCATTTTCCGGGCTTGCTAGATATACATTTTTAAATATTAAATTTCAAAAATCAAGAAATAAATGTTAGATGTATTAAAGAAATTATTACGTATAGTTTTTATGGTATTTGTTTTAGTATTATTACAGTTCGTTTCTGATTTATTTAATTATCTAACAAGTATGATTTAGTATTGTCCATAAACTACCTACTTATTCAACATTAAATAAAGTAAAGTTTTATTATTATTTTGTGTAAATGAAATAATAAAATTAAAAATGTTTGCACAATACAATATAAAAACAAAATTTACGAAACCTAAATCCAAATAAACATATTTTCTTTTTCTTTCCAAACTGCTAAATTTCAATCAATCACCAGTAATATTTTTTTATAAAAACAATAGTAAACTTAGTAATAAAAAAACGTAATAAAAAACTGTACTTTAAACCAAAGCCGACACGTTTAGGATATATCATACACTAGTTGTCACATCCTTTTTTTACAAATCAACAGACTGATTAAAAATTAAAAAGTATGAATCGTTCTCTCGAAGGGGGAAGCGACGCCCCTTTGAGGCGGGACATTATTTTGCCATTGTAATTGCAATTTTGTATTGATATAAATAGAGTATATTTTACATTGGCGATTTATTGTGCATAGGGGCCTGCTAAGTAATAAGCATTGTGTTTTTTCTTGCTCTTCACAATATCATCAATGTGACATTCAATTTTCCATTTCCTAAGTCCACTGCAATACAATTTTTTAATAGACTCCATGTAGAACAAGATTATTGTTATAGTTAGTTAATTATTTTAAAAAACCATTTTTTACTCATTCCACTTTTTTAATATTAGATTTTTTAAATCAAGCAAAATTAAAAGATTTTCTTATTCTTATGATTACTCATATTGCTGTATTCTACAATAGACTTAAACTTATTTTTCAGACAGGTCTTGAATATAAAATTTACTAATAATTTGTCATGAGACATTCATCGCTCGTCGAGTCGCTTAAAAGATGTCTTAATTTAATTAGTATGTTAACAAACAAAATAAAAAAAAATGCAATCAAAATAACGTATTATAGTGCAAAAAAAATCTTTATTACTATATTCATACTATTACAAAAAAAACACTAAAATAAACACGGTCTTTTGCTGCTGCTTTTGGTGTTTAACCTAAATGTTAATAATTAGTGTTGAGGGTACACAACTGAGAAACTACTTACATTTCTGTTAATGCTAACAGATATATTAATAATACTATAGACTGTCCCAGGAATCGAACCTACAAACAGAGGGTCACAGCTTTTCCTTGACGTATTCACTTTTACACCAATAAACTTGTAATGTTACTGAATTAATAAAAATATACTCAGAAACAAACAATAAGTGTTTTATATTACTGAACTATAAAGGTGTATTGTTATAAGAGCAATATTAGAAATAAAGAAAGATTTGTGTTCAATATCGACTGATGATAAAATTTCATTGCTCGGGTAGTGAAATTATAGGAGTTTTGTATTGCAACTATGAAGGGTAACGCTGGCTCTACGTAAGTTTATTTTATGAGTTGCTCCTTTCTTTTAGTAACTAAGAGTTAAATATAAAAGAGCTGAGTTCAAAGTATAGTCATACTCTGTAAAAATATCCTTAAATATCACCTTGGGACGATTGCAAAGTATTTTGTGGTTACATTTTACAATGATAGTAACCATGGCAACAGATAATAATCAGTATCAGTTAGTTTATTAACGAGACGATGTATGTTAATTGATATTTATTAAATAAATGATATTGTACGTAACAGGCTAATTTTTCACTGCGGTAAAGGAAAAACAAGATTAAAGACAATGCAAACAACATAAATCTCATTCCATTCGATTCCTTGTGTTGTCCCACGAGTGGGGTGACAATACGGACGGCTCCGTCGGGACTAAATCGTATGGTTGCCCAACCTTTTAGCCTTTTTACAACAGTTTGTAACTCTCTTGATGTCTTATACGTATTAAGTGCTAGTACATACATTACTAATGTAAATTCTGTGTAACTAAACATTTATAAGGAATTTATATAATTTTAAGTCAAGCCAATTATTATTTTACTATTGATGTATTGTTTAAACTTTACCCTTTTTTTCTTTTCTGGTTATTTGGAACCAGAAAAGAGACAAAGAGCTCATCTTTATCTGTACTTTGTATTTCAGTATGTTTCTATAATTCTTCTTATAACTATTACCTATAAGAAGATATAAATAGATATTCTAGTACGTACTCATTGTAGTTTTTGTTGTGATATATTGTTATGTGTACGTGTATAAATAAAGATATCGTTTTTCAACATTTTATAGTTGATTTTTATATTGTTCTGTACAAAATATTTTTTTTAGAACAAATATTATTACTTAATACGCAAAGAATATTTCCTGTTAGTGGTCAGTAAAAGGTATAAAGTAATACAACAGCAGCATCCACGTAGTCATAATGTGCAAACGCCAAGCTCTCTGCGTTTGGCTGACACTGTTTCGGGTTAGTGGAGATGCGTGGTCACAATATAAGCGATTTATATACGTAATATACGGTGTATTTCCAGCTTCTTATATTCATTACATAAAAATATTACTCTTATACAAGTATTTATACTTATAATAACCTCGAAATCAGAACCATAATCTTCAATAATGCCAAATTGTTACATTGTTTTTACATTAATGTCTCTATATTATACGTGTATTAACGATTCCCAAGGGTTTTTTTTATGGTAGATAGGTCTTAAATAGTTCTCCTACAACATATATATTATAGCCATGCTGTGGACTAGTTATTTGTAATTAGAACTATCCTCGATTTCCCGCTGTTACTAAGACCATACAGAGTCAACGAGGCGGTACGAGGCGCGAGGTTGCTTTATCTGCGCTGGCTCTGCGCGAAACAATATATTTATTGGACAGTAGCCGCGATCCTACTGGATGATCTATTCCCCCGTTTGTTTCTTTTGTTATTCTCACACTTTATGAAGACATTTTCAAACTTTTTATATGTTTACTAAGAATAAGCTGTCATAGCGGTTTTAATCTACAGTACACTTACAAAAGGTATTATTCTTTTAAGGGCGGAAAAACGTGAGTGCTTTAAATAAACATATACGAAGAATAAGTCATAGTAATATTTGAGTCAAATAAAGAGCAACGAAGCGTAGGCCATACCTCATTTCAAGACAGTGCATACGCTTACGTTTGACTAAAATATGGGATCTCATGAATTTATTACGTAATATGTAATCATATACAGTAATAATAAGACTTAAATAAACAAGTAAATAAATGAAAACTCTAAACTATAAAACTTATTAAACTAAATATTTATATTTAAGTAGATAATATTATGTAGTAGCAGCACATAATCCTGAAATAATAAAACATGACATTTTTTTTTTTAATTGGTTGTGGTTTATACAGTGTAATTAAAAATATAATATACGTTGAATACAAAGGAAAAAACCGGCCCCTGTTTACACAAATACTCTCCGGAATGTTTTTAACCGAAGGCAATCGAACCAATAAAGAGCACAACGTCTCAATCAGACGTATTCGGTCTCGGGAGAGCGGAACAAGATGGATAGCGGTGTCAACACGAATTTGCATCCGTTGTTTGTCTCTTGGGCAGGGACGGAATATGTAAGGAATAAAAATACATTTAAACGTATACAAAGTAAACTCGGTTAATATAATATTTTCCTTATTAAATTTCTTTATAAACTAACTGCGTATAACGGACTCGCATTCCGCAATATTTTCGTATTTCATGCAAATTTGTATTGCAACAATTAGATATTACTATTAGTAGTAGCACTTGGTTGTCTACGTAATTAAGTTGTTAACGCACAGTAGTTATTTTCTTATTCAGTAAAATTTAATAAATTAAAACCTCATAGGTTAAGAGGTTGGTAAAACAAAGATGTCGCTACCACCATCTAGAGGTAGCTTGCTTTAGTCCAAGTTAAGATAACAAACAAGATTTTAAACTGGATAACCACACGGATACCAAGGGTATGATGAATACCTAGTGAAATTAATGTTGTGATGGTTCTTGTGTATGTCCTATACGTCACCATTCAGTCATTCTTCGGAAAATCCTTAAATGTCAATCACTTGTGCGACTAACTTGGTCCAAGAATGGATATGTAATTAATGAATTGATTTTGTTTCTAAATATCAAATATGCTTCATTATTACGGCCCTGAACCCCGCAATCTCATTTGAACAGTGCACCGAAAAACACTGTTGCGGTAACACGATTATCCGGCGTTTCAACTGAGACGATTTTTCCAACGTGTTTTTCCTTCTGAATAGGAAATAGGATGTCAGACGAAAAATTTGACAAAAATATGGCCTACGGAAATAGTGGTTGTTGCGATAGGATCGCTAGATTTATTTGTAAGGGATATTGTTTTTGGAGATTTTTCATTAGTTTGCATTTTTGCGTATTGAAATGATATAGGGTGGAAGGTATTTTTTCCGAATGGAAAAAATATGTAAACACACAGAATTACAGATGATGATAACTGAAAATCAGTTTGTGCTAGTTCGTGTGTTCACGACTGATTGAGACCAAATTATCACATAGTACATTATGTTCATTTTTTCTTATATGTTGTATGTTTTTATCGTGTAACTAATAAATCAGCCTACGAAACCTGCAAAATACATATTTTATAGAAATAATATTTAATTTTATTTATTTAATTAACGCCATGGTTTAAAACTATACAGTTTAAGTTCCTAAATAGAATTGTAATTTAATATTGAGTTGATACACTGTTCGCTATATGAGGCCACGGTAAGCCTCCAATAATATACAAATTAATTGACAACTAACCAGTTTAGGTTGAAATAAAAGCAGGCGTTCATTTGTTTTTGTAAAACGAAAATGACAATCGCAGATGTCACGTGGTATCAATAGTTACTGGACAGTTTAAAAGTTATTTTTGCAAGTCAGTTTTCGATTGCTTGGCTCGCTGTAAAATGTCAATAGGCTCCCTGGTATTTATTGATAAATAATTCTTAAACAATAAATAAATAAATTAAGATTTGAGTTCATATGTATAGATGTTTGATTTAACTTATAGGTAAGTTAAATGTAACAGTATTTAACATAACCAGCTAAGTGCGTTGTGGGTATCTTCACAGACCGGTGCTTTAGAGCCCTCGTTTATAAGAAGTAAGTTATAACATATTTTTTTTATTTAAAATCATTAAAAACCACCAACACCCCTATCAACACGAAACATTTAAAGACGCTTCTTCAACTCATTAGTAGCAGTAGCCAACAAAAACTATAGTAACCAACAAAAAAATACACCCGTGAGATGACAGATCCGATCCCAAATATTTCAGCAATCCACCAATATCCCGAAACAAGATACCAAGTGTGATTTATTAACCATCGTAAACCATACAAATTGTTTTGGAAGACGTAAAATCGTTAATTTTTTTGTTACCCGGAAATGAATGAACTGATTTGTGAAAGTAGGTTATTCAATTATCAAAAATACTTACGTTATGGTAACTTCACAATAAATACAATTATTAAATTTAATATTTAAAAAAAATTTGGCCTGTAATTCTATAATCGTTATATTATCTTATTTATTACTTGTATAAATACTATTTTAAATAGATTCTCGTTAGATTCATACTTATCTGTAAAATGCCACACAATTTCAATTAGACTTATATTATCATGAAGCCATGAGAATATAACTCAGAATTATGAGAATCACGCAACGAATCATAGAACATTTTAATGTCTTTATTCTTCCAAGTACAGATAATAGTACCTCACACGCTCGACAGTGATTACCTTGATTATAATGTACAAAAAACTACCCGGAGGTAGCTAAAGTAATTACTATTATAGCAATTATCACCCATCTGTTGTTTCCGTTACGTCATAATGCTCATCGTAATATATAAAATTCTCGTGTCACAATGTTCGTACCCGTACATCTCCGAAACGGCTTGACCGATTCTCTATGAAATTTGTAAGCATATTGAGGAGGTCTGATAATCGGCCAACGTATAATGAATATAATTTGAGAATGTTTTCCACGGATTTTTGTATTATTTTCTTTACTTTGATTTTCTAATCAATTGGTTATTTGGAGTTAGGAGTGACATCGTTCATGCATCCGTGCCAAAGACAATATTCATAATACAGTTATAATGATTTTAGTACTAGAAAAATACCAGCTAAAAATGACATATAGGCAATACTTTGAATTTGGAATGCGATTTGTTTTTCTGAATTCTCCGAATGATGTGGAGGTGTGAAGCGCACGCCCTCTGCGGGCGGCGACCACCCTGAATCGCCCACCGGCAACCTCAACTTTTTTGCATACTTACAAAAACCAATAGTCAATGACCGAAGTTTTACTTTTTGTCATCATCAGTCATTAGATGCGATGATTTAAAAAGAGGGCATGAGATAATAATCTTGAGTACGTCAACAAAATGATTCCCATTTGAGTGTGGTCCAGTAACGCTGTCGACGCATGGTAGGCACGCGAGCTATGCAAGCTTTATACTTAATAAATGACCAGAGCAAGTTATTAGGCGTTTCGAATATATCATTTATGTAAATTGTGACGAAGACATATCCATAGCTCGCTGTTTCGCTCCACACGACTTGCATTCCATACTGCTTTTGTAACAAGCGAGTTCCAAGTTGATTTGCCTATGTTTTGAATTACATAACTTTCACGTTGTATAACGCGTATAAAAGCAAACTTGTTATATTATTATAATTACGTTCATTCTATAAAAAGGGTATCATATACGCGAATGAAAAAGCCTTGAAATACACGGTAACGCCAGGTGTGCTCTTGATTTTTAAATGTCTAAGAATGTTGTGGCTTCATGACAATTGGCTCTTGACGTTGCAAGTCTATTGTGCCAACTGTCATTATCATTCATTTGACATGTATTTGCTAACTCAATATAAACATGATAGATCTCTCGCTGTGAACTATTTATAATGCTATTAAACGTATTATTTAAATCTATTTATCATGCAATCCATCTTCTTATACAATCATTGTACGCGCTCTAATCTAAGCATTAATAATGAAATAAAAGTAGACGTTCATTTGTTTTTATGTAACTAAATCTTAATGGAATCGAATGTAGATTTTTTGGTTTTGTTATAATAAACATATGATTGGAGTAATTATTCCCGCTATAACAATGATGGTGAATAAATAAATATGTAAACTAACTGACTCATACTATTTGATTTCTAGGACTTCGACGCCGGTCTATCCAACAGCAATTAAGAACCGAAGTTGGTAAAGTTAAGTACGGTTAGCGATATTGAATAACTCTCAAGGAGGCCTGCCAGTGTTTGGACACGATCCACGTCATTAGTATTCGCACCCCTGCGGTTTGAAATTATTATTTCCAACTGCACTTCGGTGGTCCAATTTTTTGCTGTTAATTGGTGACAATAGTGATCACTGAGTGAGATGTTTCTAACAGATGTTTTCTTATATTGACAGCACATGCATATTTAAGAGCCTTCCTGCACCATAAAGGCCGGCAACTAAGCCAGGAGTGCCATTGCAGGTGTACTGTTACATAAAAAAAAAATTAATGTCGCATTGTGTGTCTGATAATTATTACGGTCAAGCTTACCATCATTCTTTATTTCAACATTTATTTTGTTAAATTATTGACCAAATGTTTCTCGGATCAACCGCCTATTTAGTCTAGTAAACTTTGATTCTATGAAACAAGCTATATTTTATTCACATATTCGTAACAATTTTGTTACCAGAGCTTTACAGAAGAAAATCACATGAACCCGTTATGGGAATGCAACGCTCTCTTCCTATAATTACAATATCTAATCTAATATCTATTTAATATATAAAGGTGTGCCGTAACAAAACGAAAATATGGCACCCGAAGGCAAAGTACATTGGGACAGTTCCTCTAAAATATGGAGAATGCAAATAACAGGAGGAAACCGACTAAAGAATCGACAGCCTGGGTCGAGGCACATAAGATGTATTATATTTGTCTTTAATATGTAGATCATAATTAAGCAGAAAATGTGTTTTCTTTCTTTATTCACAATGGTAACATTCTTAATGTTAAAGTCGACAATCATTCGCTATATTTGTACGAATGAATCAAAACTCACGATCATTATTTCTCATCGCAAACACTCATCTCTCAATGATAACCAGAACACATAAATATTAAATTGAGAAATGTAAATTAAACCATTAATCAACGCGTTTATCCAAAAGTAGCTCAAAGATTCGGCCCATTACAGAGGCAAGTGCGCGGGCGCATCGCTCCTTTTAAGATAAGAGGGGCATATGCAGTTTTTCGTTTATCTATATTTAACTGCACGCTTGCTAAAGTTTAAAAAGGTTTTATAAATAACAACACTTGTAGAGGCGCCTTGGAATAATAAGTTGTATGGGTTTGGGCAAGTTGCGTAGATTTTAAATAATGTGGATCCCAATTACTGTGGTTACTAATTAATAATTTTTACTATGAACTTATTTGAAAAAAGTATATGATAATTTATATTGGGGATTTTAGAAATTATCATAATATTAACTAAAACAATACTAATATATTATTTAAAGGTTAAAACCCATAGTTTTTTTTACAAATATGACGTCTTTTATAGCTTGTAAAACTATATCGAATGGCCTCTTCGCGCATATCAAAGTGATAGCAAGCATCGCTCTCGTTGGTCAAAATTGGACGAATGATGTCTTGGGTGACAAAATAAATACCCAGCACACTTAAAAGTATACAGCGTTAAATTACACAATTTTTTAAACAATTTCTTTGTTTAGTATTCTGTTATTTGTTTTAAAGGCAGTGTAACTATGCAGCCCAAATTTTTGTTAACACATTTACAATCGTTAAATCGTTAACTATATTAGCATTAAAGAATAATTAGCCTCAGAGTCCAACCGCTGTTCTAAGAGTCCTTCGTCAAAAGGGTGGAAAATAGCCTGGCGATTACAGAGACAGGTTTTATTTTAAGAAAAACACACAATTGGATCCCTATGCACTTTTGTTATATATATATCGACAGTCTTTATATTGAGAAGGCATTATCAAATGCTTTGATTCACTTGCCAAATGTTGTGAAGCATAAATTAAGCTCTTACCTGATAATAATTTGCTTTAATGTTTTCCACTGCATAAAGATCTTAATATATCGTGTATTCGCTTCTGGTATGCACAGATACGTATAAAATATTATTTTGGAATTAAATATGAGCTACGTAAAGCACAGAGGCTTCGTTTGCTATATGATATGAAATGAAAAGGTTTGTTTAAAATTATAACATGTTTGATTACTTATTGGTAGTGTTTAAGACTGAGACTCAAGATTGGCTATTTATAAAAGAAATATATTGCAATTTCTCAAATCTTGTAATTACAAAGAAATTTACTTTTAGTATTTGGAGAGCCCTCTTTGTAAGAAAAAAATATATAATTCGACTAATGACATTGTGGTAATTTACATTTCAATTTTTAAGCGGGCTTATAGAAGCCAAATAAACTTATATTTGTAGAAAATATTATTGATTATTTATTTATTTAATAAGGCACAACAACAACACACATAAAAACACAACAAAATTACAAAAAAACACACAAGACATGTAAGTTCATAAATTATAGGAATGCACAGCATTACAGGTATACAATGCATACAATGAACAATTTAAAAAAAACAACTAAACTATTACATATAAAATATAGAAAACTCTACACACAGAAATCAAACAAAAATTTAACGTTCCTAAATTGGAGTCTATTGGCGTAACAATGTCTGCAACAATTTGCGTCTGAAGACATGGAGACTATCACTAAATGGATCAGCGTCGCTTGTCCTCCGAGCACAGTTCATCGATGACAGGCATCTAATGAGTGGACTGTTACATCCTACGTTCGTCCTCGCTATCTGGGCATAAAAAAAGATTACATCGTTTTCTAGTGCTTCTATTTATTAAAAAAATGACTTTTTTCAATATACTTGGCATATCTATGGTACCGTTAATGAGTTGAGATTATTAACAAAATTTAGAAGTAAAAAAACCAAAAAGAAATCCTATGCAATTGATGATTTTAGAACTAAATCATTCATACATAGATACATTTCCAACTCAACGTTTAAATGTACCGTACAAGTAGATTGCAATCAACACTAATTACACGTAAACTGGTGTTGATAATACGTTTTTCCAGTGGAGATATTACCGCGCGTAAACGCAACGCCTCCTTAATAACCTTAAATGTATTGACAACTTTCCCACACTGCAGGACCTAATTGTTTTAAACGTTTAACTAATTATCTTAACTGTTTAAGAGGCCTGACGGTTCCGTCAAGTGTTTGCGAATTTTCATTTAAAAACGGATTCAATTTCTATTTCGCATAATTTACGCATGTTAAAATTCTGTAACTTTTTTATCACAAGTCTTATTTTACGGCCGTTATATTATTCTGTTATTCACGCTTATCAACCCTTTACGTACTTACTTACTTACGTACTAAGTCTTTACTTGCAAGCTTTAGTGGTCATTAAGAGTTCAAACTCAAGCCCAGATCAATATTTTAAGGCTAATGGAGGCTGTATCATAATTAATTCATAAAATAACTGCCAGATGTAACAGTTAAAGTTCCAAATCCTAATAGTCTATTTAAAAAAAATTGTTTCTAAACAAGTCTATAATTTTAAATTTAGAATATTGGCGGGTGCCATTTAAATGTGCTTCATGATTTTAGCTAATACTCATTCACAGTACTGAAGCAGGCAGTAATAAAACCGGCGCTCGTAAACTGCCACTCGAAGCTGCGCTACTGGCGCCCGCCGCCATCTTCAAAGGCGGAAACCGACAAAGATGCCGCGCACTGTCCTGTCCTGTCAACACCGTCACGCAACACCAAACTTATACAAGTTATTAATTAACCACAAAACTATATCTCTAAATTACGAAAAAAAATCGCTTCCAAAACTATTTACGAATATCGGTTACCATGCGGGACTGCCGAATAGATGGTCCCAGGTTCAAACCCCGCTGCGTAACATTTATATGATGGCTTATTTATTGGCTGTGTCATGTTATAATATGCATTTAAAGCGTACTAATCAGATGTGTTAGTAAAATAAATTTCCAATTAACCTGTCTAAAAATATGCTCTAAAGATTTTCTTCCATGTTCTGGCCGTACTATTTAAGTCTCGCAAACAAATATTACTCCTACTTAGATGTTATAAAGACATATCTATACATAATTATCGGCAAACAGTACATATACAGATCAATGACGCCGAGAGAGTAATCTTAATCCTACTGGAACGATCCCAAAAACTGTGAGCGTCTTAAGATGGGAGACATCGCTTTAATTGGTCGCATTATACATAATCCTTCTATTAATAGCTTGATTACTTGCGGGCCTGCGGTGGAGCGGCTTGAGACCGTCGGACGGTCTGGAACAGTGCATCCCCTGCAACTATGCGACAACGTTAAGAATATAAGTGCCAACCGCTATTCTACAATTCACGTACGTAAAACAATTCACGTAAATCTAATGAAGCTCTTTATACTAACAATTAGATGGGATTTTCAGTTTTCTCGACTGAGTTAACTGAAGTCAATATTCTCTGGAAATATAAGCCGTTGCGGCTATAAATTTGCGAGATGTCGGGTTCTCGGCCTGATGGTTTCGATCACTTGCAAGTATGCAAAGTATTTCTTTTAGCTATAGGGATACATAAATAAAAGAAACCAGATGCTTAGCAACTGGCTAGTAGCCGTAAATGGTAAATCAGTAGTCATAGTATTATTTCTAGTCGAATGTAAGAATTATTGTCATTAATTTAACATCATATACATAATAGTGCATCAATAAATGATTTAGTGAGCTATTTATGAAGATATTCAGGAACCGTCTGGTGAGCAACACGTGTATTGAGTCAGCGAGGTAAGTGCTGCCCACAATTAAGATAACACCGATGAAGACACACGCTGAAGTGTTTTCTAATTATGTTCGCCATCAATCACGGCTCAGCCAGTCTCGGCCCAGATCGCCAATCAAGTAATTGCATCGCGTGCATCGTCTTTTCGGCCCTCGATAATAATCGGTATTTTATTGCCTCTAATGAATTCTCTAGGGCGAAACGTTACCTCAGCGTTCGATTAACATATTCCATTGTAATCAATTAAACTGACCGTTTGTTTATGAATATTGGACGATAATGGAAAGCTGATATCGTTGAGTGCATGTTGATTGCTTTAAAAACACGCGATCATGAGTCAACTCCCTAATCCAGTACTAGTTCTTTGATATGGCATAACGAAATTCAATTTGTATGGTATGCGCGGCTGTAACCCATAAAAAATAGGTGATGTTAATCGGACATCGAGCTGACGGCAATGGACTGACGGGCTCACACGTAACGCGATGGCGATGTGATCGATTGTTAAAAAAAATGCATTAACACGTCCTAAGATTGAAATTTTAAATATATTGGTCTTTATATGAGTTCAAAGTTAGTATGGAAGATCTTCTTGTATTATTGACGCTTTAGGTCGTTAACGCATCGCCGGTCAAGATCATAAGTCTTGTCATTTTTTAATTTGTTACTTATCCTTAATTTTATTCTCTTGATTTCACCAGATGTTTTGATTTCTTCGTATTGCGTTAGTCATTGTTGTTTGAACAATCAATTTTCTATCAATCTAACATCATTCTACTGAGATTTGAATTTCGAATCTATCATTCGTAAATCATGATCAGCCGATGATCGGACGTGATGCGACGTCAGATTACAATGCTCCTAGCTTTCTGCGTACGGTGAGCGCTTAAAGCGCGTCTGATGTAACAAAACCTTTTTGTGCATTCCCAAATGAACCTTAATACAACACAACACAGTTTATTTCAAATTTCGACAATCGGAAGTTATATTGAATCAGTCCTGGTAACAGAGCTCATTGTCCCTCTTTGTAATTTGTGATTGCCGCCGAGATGCCTGGATGACTTGCGGGTGCGCATCAGTGGCCCAATCAACTCGATTTTTAACAACTTCTATCGCTTCACAACGAATTATGTTATGAAATCGGCAGCACACAGCGCATTCATTGCTGTTCAGATACGAGAGCGTTATATTTGATATCCAGGAAAGTCCAATGTACTAATAACAATTCGATAATTTAAAAGTAGCTGAAGGGACAAATATTGTTAGAATTCGTTTAAGCCTATCAGTTATTTATCAATTACCGTGTACTGTTTTATTTTATTGACCACTTAACCGTGAAAAATGGTTCGTCATTATAAGTTTATGATGAAATATTGTTAAAAGTAAATAGAATTTTTTTGAAGCAAAACAATTGCAACCGAATTGGTCATTGAAAAAAAAACACTTCAACTTCTAGCATGGTGAATGAATATTTATTATTCTTTGTAAATTTTAAGTTTTAAATGTTAATTTTATTTTTCTTTATACATACATAGTTTTCATATGAGTTATAACTGTATTTACTGAAGGAAATAAATACATTTTGTATATTGGTAACAATCATATTTCTATCGTAAATAATTACGTCTAAAATCTTAGAATGGGTTGTTGCCTTGGTCTTCTTGATGTTTTTATTGTTTAAAAGTATCAAGTTCGAGTATCTTCTCTGATATATTCCTAGGTAGAAGCATCAAACGCATAACTTCACGCTAGGGAGGCTCCACCTCCAAGAGAACCATTTGGCCAAAGCCTTTATGTTACATAGGTTAACATCATAACACAAAATTTATATTCCTATCTAATTAAAAATATGTAGCACTAAATCGATGTCTTTGGATCACAATAAAACAGACATTAAATACTTACCTCCTTTTGAAGTTGGGAAACGTATAAAAAAACTATGAATAAATGTAATCCGTCATACAGCGACAAGCGGTTTTGTCACAATTACAAAGACTACCCAACAATGGCGACCACCAGAGTACCAGTTTATGATTAAGCGTGATATTAATAGTTTATAATACGATTAGTGTAGATCGAATCGAAAAGTTTATGCTGTTATCAATGTTATATATCTGAAAAGTATTTGACATTTTGGCGGTAACGGAAAGTTGTACGAACGAAATGTGGTTCAAAATGTTTAACTACAATTTTAGTAAACTCTGTCACGAGTCTATTAAATGAAGACTTTTTTTTTTAAATTTCAGCGCTGTCATTACAATATCTGAGTAGTATTAGTTTAACTAAAAGATAAACTAAGAAATTATAGATATGAGAAATTATGAAGTTTTAATTAAAACAACAAAACATCAAACACGGCCCTTTAAATACACCTTGCCATATAACATCTAATCGATTTATACGTTGTCCATCAATGTCACGCTTGCCAGCCTCAGACTTATCATAAAATATAATGAATCGCCGAGAAAACGCTTAAAAAGTTGCTATCTTTTACAAAATTGACATCTGTGCTAAGAAATATCGAAAGGTTATTTAAAAGGAGACACCTGGTAATTACGTCTGACAAGAAATGCATACTAATATTATAAATGCGAAAGTAACTCAATATGAACGCTTTCACGCTTAAACTATTGAACCGATTTTGATGAAATTTGCTATGGAGATAGAATAAAATTTAGAGAAGGACATACTTCTGAAAGTTTGTATAAAAATTTCACCAGAAATTCTTCTCTGCTATTTATAAACCGATTTCCCAAAATCCTTTTATATTTAAACTAAAAATTACTTCTGATTGAGAATATTCAAATCTTGATTCTTTGATATTTGTTTGTGTTAATAGACAAGTATCAGCCTTCTGTGATACCTAGATACGTTGAGAGAACCACTCTTGAGAGGCTGGAACCGTTTGGTCAAAACGGCTTTAACATAATTTGATCTTATATACATATAGTAAACAATGTAATAAGATATTACAAGAAATATAATTACGTATACTATAATAATAATATTCACTTTTTACTTTATTAATAATAATCTTATTTACAAGCCTACATATGTATTGTTTATCTGTTAATTTTTCTCGGGTATCACCCGAGAAAAATAATAGTAATAAATATGATTTTAAAATATAATTTTACTTTACTTTACTATATGGGCAAAGTACATTGCACGGCATTTAAACTGACGATCTCTGGGTTAAAAGTCACTATTGCTCCTACGACAACCGTTTGATTACAAAAGTTTAAAATGTATTTAGGTAACACATGCTAAAAATTATCTATAAAAATAATTATTACGTAATATTTTGAATTTTTTAGGTCTGTGGTTTATAAACATATTTATTACTATTGTTTTATACATAGAAATATAAAAAGATACAAATAGATAGCAGTTACATTCTATTATCCATTGAATAGGGATTTAAGATTATTGTCCGTTCCACCAAATGTTTATTGAAAGTAACTGTCAGTCAAACGTCAAAATATTACCTAACTATGAAATTTTTGCCTAATTTCCCATAACACCGATCACAAAGGGGCCGACCACAATACAATTTGACAAAAAATACTAATGTATAGGGTTTAGTACAAGATTCGAGTCAATATACCATCCGGCTCAGTGAAAATTGACCTCTTTACTGACGTAAAGATCACCAAAATATAGATAATTTTGTAAACTTAACTTTAACTAGGTAAATGCAATGATTACAACTATACGATAAGGTTATTTGTTATATACTGAGTTCAATTCAAACAAAAATATATATTTCGTGTAATAAGATGGCTGGACGGCCTGACTGACTGATTAACACTTAATTATAAGTAATACTTTTGGCGCGTAAATTAAAAAACCACTTTTAAAAACGACGAGATATTTGCTTGTATTTTTTTATACTAATTACTTGCAAAAAACTCTGTATACAGACAGATCCAAACGACAACGCGTTTACAGCAGATGTTAATAACAGTATCACATCAAAAAAACAATGTCTAAATAGTCCCATGTTATTAGAACCAGCCGCACACGCACAGTATAACGCTGGCGGCGTTGTAAATTATAGACAAACCTTGAAGATGTATTATTTTTTCAACGCGCCCGGGTGAGAAGTGCGTGATTGGTGGCCGGCTCGTGATTACAGAGAGCTCTACCACTTATTACCATTATTTAGACCGTAATAAAGTGCTAGTAAAATAATTGCTCCCACCCAAGTCAAAATCGTAGGAATGCAAAATTTCACGCACAATTTTTATAAAAGAATCTATTTATTCTCTAATTAAAGCATGTATTTGACAAATAACTGTCATTTGGCAAGATTTAATAATAATAAGCCATTGCCAGAATGACGATTGCCGTGAAGCACTCTTAACATTGAACATAATTTCGCATTTATGATCGTTGAATCAAACTATGGGAATAATGTAGGAAGTATCAAACTTACGTCTACCATAATTCTTTTTCATATACATATATTATTGAAAAACTGACTGATAACTCATATCAAAAAAGGCTCCCGAGTCGTATAAGTGATCGATCATATGTGGAAGATATTTAAATAAATCTATAATTTTATACTGTTAAATAAGATGAATAGAGTTTAAAATTGAGTAAGAAGCTTCTATTTTTGTTTGTATGTGAGCAAGTTGGCTTTTAGCGAAACCAACGAACGAATCGCATAGTAATAGAAATATACAGATAAACCAAATCGAATATCCATTCGCTTCATACATGCTGATTATTCAAAAATAATAGATTTTCACACTTCAGACAAATTGTGGTATAAATATGCAAATTCAAATGCTGATCGCGAGTAATAAGGTAATTTAATATGATTATAGGACTGCGAGCCGATAGCACATTTGAAAATGGCCGCCAGCACGTTTGAGATCATCGTCGGTAGTTAAGTAACAATATAACATATTAAAAGCACTAATTTAAATGGATGATAAAACCAAGGAAATTTAAAAATTTTTTTGAAAGTACTATAACTTCAATGAAAATCTTTATTTAATTAAACGAATTTTGAAATAATAATTATTTATTTTCAGACTATTGGTTTATTTAAATTACATATATAGTGTTAGTAACAATTTACACTGATTAGTTAGTACAAATATAATTAAATAAGTCTAATAATGTAGTATTTAACGCTTTATAAAAAAATCTGCGTCAAAGAATTGTATAAAACCTTTTACTGATATCCTATACCTTTTGATGGGACACCTTTAGTAGTAGCTCTCTTTTTAAATGTCTCCTAAATGGTTACTGTTTTTAATATTTGAATATTTTTTTATAAAATTTGTATGATATTTTTAAATTTTATTGCACACAAAACAAATAAGAGGGCTGGTAAAAACACTAAAACACTGATGTCTTTAAATATACTAAATTATATACTTGAAATACTTATTTTATGAATTGTTCTTAAGACCTTATAAATACAATAATAATGATAATAATAATACTGAACGCAACTAAAATTACAACTAATTTATAACGGACTAAAACTGTTTTATATGGACTAATGTTATGTGAGTAAATCACTTATTTACTAACTTAACATTATTAAAATAAGAACATTCGTAAAAACATAGATAACGAAACTATCAATAACAAATCGAAGAATCACTTATAAATTAATTTTGACATTAATACGTGTTTGTAACATACGCGGCGTTGCTGATTACAGGGCGGACGGTAATAGGCCCGGTCCCTATACTCAGCTTAATGGTCTCGCAATTTCACTCGAAATAACAAAAAAAAAATCGAATCCTTTATTAAGAATTGGCGACGTGAGACACGAGTACACGTTAACCGGTCTACAGTTCTAAGAATATATGAATAACACATTTTTTTTAAATACAGATTATGACTTAGATATATGTACCACAAAGTATATTCTTATCAGTTGTAACAAGTTGCTTGATATCTTCGGTATAGAGTGGTCGCGTTATATTGCCCGAGGACGATCTGATATGGCTTGAATATGATGACAGTTCGCAACCGCAATATAACTATAGCAACAAAGCCTTACGTATATGTAGGTAGTTTTGTTAACCTACATTTGTTAAGTTAATGGTATGAATAAGGTGTAAATGGTATTACAAAACGACAATAGAGTTTTTGTATGACTCTTTAATATAAAGTTGATTTAAAGCGGTATTCTAAACTTGTATCTTTCATTTTCATATTCTTTTATGTTTATAGAGCTGATTTCTCTTGTGTGATTTTGTGTCAATTAATGTTAACCGTCAGGATTATAATAAATTACTACTGGTTCAGTATACAAATATACTTTTTTGTGTTAAATAAATCACTATTATTTCCTAAGGTAATTATGTATTATAAATAAATATATTAAAATAAAACAAACGATAAGATAACGAACAACAGAAAAACCTGCTTTCGTTGCGTAACCAAAACAGATGGATTAAGCGAGGGGAGATTGGGGTGTTTTGAAAGGGTGAAACGAGATTGCCAGTGGCCGTCTGATACCGGCTAATACGACAACAATTCGCAGCCTCCGGTTTTCCAAAAAAAAAACACACAATTACCTTTCTAATACAATTTTAAAATGTGCCGAATTAATATACAAATTATATTCAAACTAGAAACGAGGTAATTACTACATTTAGATCGTCAACAAACAAATAAATAAATTAATAAAATGTATTTGAATGTCAAATCCTTGATGTAATTTATCTTCTTTACATAACTGTTTATTTATAAACTTGGCATCCGTTTACATCTCAATTCTTTTATCGGTTTGAAGTCAACTCTTATTTTGTCTATCGAAATGTTTATAGCCGAATTGTCTGCTAACGTAGGATATATCCATATCATCAAACAATAATTTGGAAGAGGGTAATTATCATTAGGGGGCATCATAAAGGGAGTCGCCCCCGGGACACCCGTCGGCAAGAGACAGTTACATATTACGCAATAAAGAGCTGTTCTCGGCAAAGGAAGTGTGAAAATGAACAACATGAAGGGGTTATCTTGAATTACTCACTAAAAACTTATTGCGTCTGGGGTGAAAGGGGGTAGGATTTGCGAACAGATAAGGGTATTGGGATCGCGACGTTCTCATCCAATTATACGGTCGAGCGAGCACGCAGCGGAGATAAAAAGCGAAGTTGCCTCTCCGCGGGGATTGTCGCTCTAACCTTTTCACCTACGACCTAATTTACTTTTTTTTCTCACACAAATTAAATTACATATTTATATTTTTAAATATGTTTTACATGGGTGTAGGTAATTTAAAGTTTAATTTGGTTTGTTTAATTAATATCTCCAATCCCAAATATGTGATGTCTCTCATCTATGACAAGACAGATTATTGTTGACCAGTCACAATCGAACAGACACAATCGATTCGTATGCCGATTTAAATTACGGGGTTTTTATTACACCTACATCGAACCGGGTTTCTGTTAGAAATTTCTCAACCATCTGATAAGGGCACAAGTCTGTAACAACTCTTATACGAAGATTTTTAATGTTTATTTATGCTTACGAAAGAAAATCTTATAAACTAACATCGTACTAACACCATAATTGTTATTTATCTATTCAGTCTATATAAAAGTCATAAAACGTACGCTTTAATTCAGGAAATGTTAAGTCAATTTCAAGATTTGGTAGGAAGCAATTTAATCCAAAGTGTTTAGGGAATTGTCGGGCACGCAACCGAGACCGCGCCTTGATTCAATTAGATAGCCACGAGAGAACATATCTGACGCCTACCTGCCGAATCATTACTATGTTAACAATACTACTACAATGTAATGTGTGCAATAATTTATATCAAAACCTTAATGCTGAGTTTACTTTAAACAATTTTCCAAGTAAAGTTGCAATTAATAAATTAATGATTTAAAAAGAAATACTTTTTACATATAGTAAACAGCTAATACATTGCCATGCCAATTATATCATGTACAAACCTTGGCGGTGTGAAAAGATATAAATGAATTTAGAATAAAACTTTTTTGAAATGATAAATTAAAATATTATTCACATGCAAATACTGGCAACGAATGTAAAATCTTTTTAAAATTCGGCTAGTTTGTGATGTCCAAAACCGCCTTAGGTTAATAGGAGTGTGACCCAATAAATAACAATGACGTTTTGTTTTCGGTAAGCCCCACCCTCTGTCACAGAACCCAATCCAGCACCGTGACCGCCCGTATGTAAATAGTTTACCAAAAGTCGCCGCTCGTCCATCACGCGTTGTCACATAAATTATGCCGCGGCGAATCCGCGGTCGAATCATTGTTTGACTTTTATCTTATTACGTATATCTCCCGATTTTGTTCGCGTCATATTTCTTCTGACTTATCGGCTTTTATCTATCGTTTTGTGGCAAGTCGCGCTATCGATCACTCGATCCCCGACGGGCCGACAAATGTCTCTGTATGTTTTGAGTGGATTAGGCAAACTGTCGGTGTCCGGCGGTCACCGGTGACTAATGCGCTCCGGAGATTATTTGGATCGCGTATCGACTTATTGTCGCTTATCAGATGATGCGTTCGCGCCGGTCTGCGGCGGGCGCCTGCCGCGTTCCTCCATCCACACGGATCACTCCCTGATGACTAATGATCCCTCCACTGAAATATCTTAGAAAATATTCCCACTGATAGCCGCAATAACTTAAGTCACGCTCGTGACTCTCAAGGAATGACGTTTGATTTAGTATGTAAATAGCAAGCGATTTTACGTCGCGCTTTGTATTTTTATTTGCATAGGTCAAATGGCCTAACCTTATATTTTGATCTATCATTGACTTCAGTATTGAATAAAAAAACGATAAATAATTTTGAAATGCGTAACTTAAACACGGTAGTCAAATGTAAGTCCGTTTCCGATGGCCACCGTTATTTGATACACACGGATAACGAAATCCGAGTTAAATTAATGAAAACATCTATAAATACACATAAGGTTTTTACCTTCTTGAATGAAATTCCAACCTGTACGGTTTCGAATCCTTTTTTATGACAGTCATAAATAAACCGACCAATTTCCAACGAGTGTCACAGAGCGGATAAAGGAATCATTTTTATAATACTCTCAGCGCTTAACAAGGGTACAAATAATGCCCACGCATATTCACGCAGTCATAAGTCGGGATCGAGGCTGGCCACTCACTGCTAAACTGTTAATATAAATAATGAACTGTGTTATGGCCTGACGGTTGGTACGTCTGTTGACTAACAAGCTTTTTATGCGAGACACATAACTTCTGCCATAATGTGCAGGATTTAATATCGAACAGAAGCGATTTTATATCATTCGTGTTTTGTGCAAACAAATAATCTTTTTATATACGACACATGAGAACTATAGAACCCATATTTTATAACCTAATTAATCTCGTGTAACATGTTGTTTTCAAATATTCGATCGTTGTTTCCAACTGTAAAAAGTATTCAATTCGCTTTTTATGTTTTGATTATTTAATTAGTCAGTAGCTAATAAAGATTGTGAATGTATAATGTATGTAGACAAATGTCAAAATATTTAAGAGAGAATACCTAATATGATGTATTATTCATCGTGCGCTCGTGTAAAAATTATGTTTTGGACACAATATGAAACCTTATATGCTGGAATCGAGAAAAGTCTAGATTTACTGCATGCTGCAACCCACGCAATTGCCCGACATCGCACGGGGGGCGAAGCGGCTTCTAATTTATTGTCCCACCTCACTCAGTCCCTGACTTATGACAGCTGCGGTTTATACCTTTTGTGCACCTATGTACTGTATCATGTGGTAGATGACACTTATTAATAGAATCATGTAAAACGAAAAAAAAGTATTTAATTAAACTGAATTAATTATATTAAACCAAATAAATAATTATTGTAATGAATGGTTTAACTATGAGGAAGGAAGGAAGGAAAATAAAGAAAATATCTTAGTTCAATGACCCTGCATGAACGTAGGGGGTGGTAGGCCAAATTAAGAAAAAACACCTATATCTTTTATTCATAAGAAATTAAATATAACATAAAAATACTCTTATATTAGACAAATAAGCCAATATTGTAACAGTACAAATCTACTCATAAAAGAAAAAAATTCAAAACAAATTACAATAAGAACTTTCGCAACGTTGTATCAAAATAATCATAGACAATATCGACAACACAAACTTAAAAAACAATGTTGGAAAGTAGTTTTTTAAATAATATATAAACCAGTCCGACCCTATATCTTAGATGCTAGTAAAGTAATATTACAAATACCTAATTATACAAAAAGTTTTTATGTAAATTTTATCATCGAGACAAAAACTGGCCTCTACATTTTATGTCTATGGTAAATTGTGAATGAATTCGAAAAACCCTTTGTATGATTAAGTGTTAAGAAGGTCCACAACACAGCATGGCCACATCCTCCATTCACTGTCCACCGTATAGCATTACCGCCGAAAGTATCAAATCGACAGATGTTATCTCAGAAATAAAATTTTAAGATTATCGTAAAATATAAAATGCATATTTCTTGTATGACATTTTCGATTTTAAATGTTATATTATTTTAAAGTAATTGAACATAAATGCGCTGATAACTTGCAAGCTGTGTTATATAGCTTTTATTTATTTAATAGAATAATATTAATACTGTTTAATAAAAATATGTGTAAACATATCTATGACTAAATACCTCAAAATCTTTAAAACAACCTCTCGATGTTCATCCGGCGCTGAACGATTATTATCTATGCTTACCATAACTATTATTGTGAGCATAGATAATATTGAAATATTTTATGACATGTTCAAACTTTTTTTATCTATGGCGAATGAAGTCGTTGTTAAATGTGAACTTGAGTAAAGATTTTTAATACAATATTTGTTTCATACAAAAAAATATATTGTTTTTATATTTCATTTCCTTCTTAATACAACGTTATAATTATCAATTGCATTAATTTCAAACTACCTATATTTTAAAATCCATCCTATTCACGACGCTCCAGCTACATCATTTCCAGGTGTCTAGTCGCATTATTCCAACTAGAAATAGATCATGTCAGGTCGAGTCCGCATTGATATTTTAAAAAAAAATTGTAAAATCAATAAACCGCCATCCGACGTATAAATACGAGACCGACTATCCAATAAAACATTTGTAATTAAGGCTTTAAATCTGCAATAGGTGTTGCCATAAATCGAAGGAGAAAACAATCAGCGGATGCGCGTCGCTCGCAATTAGCGCTGTGTGGCGCGATAAATTTACATTAATGCCTTCGAAAAATCCGTTCGGCTATAATTTTCACGTGCCTGGCTTGTGTGGGACACAATGGTGCGACGCGTAAATTGGATTGCCATAGACCAATAAGTTGCCAAAAAAAACATATAATAAAGCTTGTTTTTCCAATGTAACATGATTTAAGTTGAATAATTACTAGTTTTCAAGTTTTGAGGTGTTACGCGTACTGTGTATCCATTTGAAATCAATTATTATTTTCGTTAATGTATATGACTGGTAACGTGTAAGTGCGTTTACCACTCAAAGTGAATATAACTAACAATTAGTTAAAATTGTAAAATATAATATTCAGTGATTGTGAATTTCAGAGCTGTCGATACGCGAGCGTGATTTACGTAACGCCCCCCGCCTCACTGCACTTTAACACTTTTGCAGCTCTGCGCGCTTCACCGACCAACAATTGATATTCGATACGACACACACTCGGTGATAATAGTTTTTCAGTTGAAGATCTCGGGCATACGTTACAAATGCGACTCGCAAAAACAAAATCAATTTGTAGAGAATTTGTATTTTTTTTATATGTTTTGTTTTTTTCATTTCGTTCCCATTCTTTTAGACTTTTGTCGCATATGCGCTTATTAAAGAATTAAGTAGGCGAGTAGTCAGTACTGGTGACCCAAACTGGTGCCTTTCTCGCTTAATATATAAGCATCCCGATACAGCGAGGACATTTATTTTAAATTTTTTTTGACACCTACTCCAGTTTTCTACACCGGCTACATTCGCAAATGTATTTGAGATATTCGTTTATTCTTTTATCTAATCATTGGCATTAAGGCATTAAAATTTTGGAAACCAATCAAGTAACATTTGACTTAATTCAATAGTGTTTAAATGTATTGATCGCGTGGGCGTAATATTTTAAATAGCCTAATATAGCTTGCCTCCTGTTGTGTCGATGGTTTTAAAGCGACATAAATTTTATATAGTATGTGCCCTTCTGACGTTAAAAATGGGTATGTTAGAAATTGTTTTCTCGGCCTGCTAACACAGAATTAAAATAATCTTTCAGTTTCAATACATTCGATCTATAATTATTTAAGTACGTATATGGCGTTATGAATATTATAGTATGTTTATGGGCAAAAACACGGATAAAAGAAATTATGTAATAAAATACAACTAAGTTCGAAGTTATAACAGGACCTTATTCTTTCTTCTATAATTACTATAAACAAACTCGATAACATACAATTAAAAGCTATTAATGAATTTAATTACCTAATTGGAAGGTTATTTATTAAAAAAATATTTTTCTTGAATAAACCGATAGTCGAAAATTTATTTTTCCCGGGACTTATGTTATACACTAATTAATAAATAGTTTAAAAAAATAAACATCCTCTCAGTACTTAACTCCGATAATTAAAGGCCTTAGATTCTCATATTCAGTTAATAATATTATTTTCTAAACCATATTTTTATCGCCATACAAAAATCACTAAGTGAGTGACTTACATATTGTGATTTATTTATTTTACACTGTCATAGCAAGTGTTATTAACGATATAAATGTGCACAAAGAATTAAAACCATTGATCGTTCCACTTGCCGATAACGGTTCATCAGAAGGCACCTCAGGAAATGTAAATAAATTAAGTGATGTGATGTAATAAAGAGCGTTAGCCTTGGGCGGGGCGTTTTTCCGGAAACTTTTCCGGAAGCGGAAGTTCGCTCGTTATTATTTTACGCGAAGTACAAGCGGTGCGATAATATCCACCTCAGCCTGGACCTCTTCAGATGGCTTTAATGGCCGCACGTGCTCGCTTAATAGGTGTAATAACTTAAAAAGTCGAGATGTGAATCTAAGTTGACTTTGTCGTTAGGTATGATAAACTTACAAAATAGTTTATATATAAAAGCAACATCTATTAACACGTAATATTGGCTAATTGTTTTTATTAATATATGTATCTTTCCTAAATTCTACATATAACCTTGTGTTTAAACTCGTATTCATTTTGTAGTCAAGATATTATTCAAATTACATTATTTGACTACACACAAATTCCGCTTCACTAAAATCATATACATAAGATTTATTAAGGCATTCGGAGTTTCTACAGATTCCAAATATTATTTTTAGATAGCTTAATCTCTGGTTAAGTGAAAATTGCAAAGAAGCTATTATAATCGAAACTTTTACGGTTTAAACATATAGATAGCCAGTACTCTATAAAGGATATCTTTGGTTGGAAAATGTCACGACTCAAAAGGCGATGGGTGGCGTGTTCGCGTAACTCAGGGATAAAGTTAAGCTGGGTTAAGGTTGGGTCTGGTGATCGCTTTGTGCCTTAAATCAATCCTGTCTCAAAAATATATTCATTATTTTTCATACAGATAGGAATTAATTCATTGGCTTTATAAAACAAGTAATAAAGAATTATACGACTATTGTTCAAATAAAGAATACGATTCGACGTCAAATCATTTCATCTTTCAGAGAATCACTGCATTAACAAAAACCCAACCCAACCGAGTTTCTTGTGGGTTCTTCTCAGCTGATGGTACTTACTTAACCCACATAAATTTAGTGTTCAAAAGTTGTTAACAATCCTAATTGAAAGTAGAATTATTAGATTTGAATTACAATGAATAACTTCAGCACGAAAGTATAACCGTGATAAGACGACACATGGTGATCATTTATGTGAATATATGAGATTCTGATTTTAAAAAAGTCACTCAAACAACAATGTATAGTAGCAATTTGGTAGCGAGGCTATTAAAAATTAATCGCGCTCTCATTGATACTGGTATAATGTGAGCGGTCGTATCCGGCCGCGAGCCGTTATTACCCAGACAATTCAATTCGACACATCTTCGGAGTTTCACCTCGCCCAATAATTACTATGGGCTATTACGAAATAAGGCGACCGGTAGCTAATCGCACAGTTCTAATGCGATTACTACTGCTTTTGTAGCGTTTAATATGATCGTTTTGTATGGAAAGAGCGATATTGCACATTCGATTAAAATCTAAATCATGATTTTTGTTAATATTTTTATGTAGACAAACTGTTAGCCAATTTTATATATATTTCCTTGAAGCTGTACCTCGAAATTAAGTCTTATCACCCACAACGCGGGAAACTCTAGTGTATAGATACTAGTATTATCCTGAAGTTTAAATTTGAGATAAAGATATGAATAAAACCATTAACCATAAGACATTGAATAGATATTTAGTACATTAATAATGAACTTAACTTAATAATATATAAATCTATATTCCTATTACTCAAACTAAAGTGGAACATTACTAACGCCTTTAGAATTTCTTATTTCGGTGGTCCATAGAGTCTATAGAAAAGTACATGGTATGGTATAAACCTTTTCATAAAGTCTAGAAATATGGAAATCGAACCAATACCTACGAGTATGTATGTAAACGACGATTAGTGTAAAGATCAGCAATGGCTGGCGTAATATCTAACGTGCTCGACAAAATAACCTCACAATTAGACAGTTGCTGTCATTAGATTGTAATAGAGTTTTGTATTTGTGAGTAAAATCGTCAAGCGTGTCACATTACATGCGTCCATTAGGCCGTTTACACAACACGGAATTGGAAGTCCACAGATTATCATGATAGACAAACACAACGCTTTGTCTGTGTAATAACAGCTTATACGGGGTGTTTTATGTATTGTCTGTAACGTAACATGTTATTAGAACGCGGTGGCGTAATTTATAGTCTTATTGATTGCGATATGCTTCAATTTACTTTTCTACATTCTATTTTCAACAAATTGCTTTCAAGGGAATTTTTCATTACATAACATGCATTCTAGCTTTCCCCTAATAATATATTATAAACTGTGGTAAATTAATAAAACCTTATACTTAACTGACAGAAACCTGGACTGGATATTTCGCCGATATTTTTACCGACGCATAACCTTATTATAATTACTCTCATATATAGCTGTGCGTTTACTAAGTTTACGCGTTAAGTAGTTAAGAATTTAACAACATACTATATAATGTGATATAAATATGTCGAATATTCATGGAATATCCGGTCGATTTCGGCAGCTCGATAATATCCACACGTCGGGCATTAGGATCGGGCGATAAGATGTTATCGGTACGACGTTAAATAACACGTTTCCTGCAATCATCATACTCATTTTAATAATATGATTACAATTTTTGTTGGCGGCCTTTCAGCCCTGTAATTATGTAACTTAGACGGAGAAATGTCATGTTAATTTGCTCAATTGTAATTTGATGCGTTCACATTTTACGTATTTACGTCTTACGTTTTGCCAATCGATAATTATTATGTCGATAACGATATGTTTATAAAACATTCCAGTAGTTAGCGTTCTTAGAATAAAAATAGCTATTTTATAAATCGATAACTGAACTACTTATTACTATTATATACTATAAAATAATGAATTTTTCATATGATTCCCTATATGATTGCGTACTACTAAACATGAGGCAAAGTGAGGCGGTAAGACCAGGTCTGGAGCGAGGTAAAATGTGAAGCGTTGGAGTTGGATTTAGCGCGATGGAGAATTGCTTTACATGCCCCCTGCCCCATAAGGACATAGGATAAAGTCAAATAAGTCAATAACTTCTTATGTGTAGTGAATTGTAATGTTCAAATTGTCTACTTGTCTTTCTACCATCATCGTTATCCTGACGGATCTCCATTTTAACTTCGCGTTATTTCCAAACACCTGCTCTGTAGGTTTCAGTTCTACTACGTACCACATTTTATTATAATCTAATTTATACCGCAGCATATATCATACGACGAATTAACGAAGTTATAATGGCATACAATTAATATAGATTTTTTTACTCTTTGCTCATGTGGTTTTGTAATTAAAAACAAATTTCCTACTCACAAATCTGGTTTAGTTACGGCTGTTAATCGAATCATTTTTTTTTATCCTAATCGCGAACGTCCGTACCTGTACGAGTATACCTGTATACCGTGCTCGTTTGATTCAAATGCCCTGGAGTTTATTCTCGTTGTAACAAAAATTCAAAGGACCTAAATTAACTGGTATGTTATTATAAGTTTGAATATAGCCTAGTATTAAACAATATCATGAACACCGCATTCGAAATTGTAATCAGCATTTCCACTGAGAAATCATGATGTAGTAGGTGAAAATGACATTTTTTATTTAAAAAATTCTTACCATAATCCTTAATGTTTATAATAAAGAGTTAATATCGTCACATTAAAGTGAAGTCGACATTAAGGCACTACAAATGAGTCCTTCATTGTTTTAAATCGCCACCGCCCTCTAATTTAGTGTATCGCCTGTAATTAAGCTTTACCGCAAAAAAGCTCACCCTTCACTGATATAAGTTAGTGGCCCGCCTTACATCCTGTATATAACTTTCTAGGAGGCATATAGGCGTAAGTCTCAAGCCTCATAATAAAAAATATATAAAGTATATGCTATGAGAAAACAATATTAAAAATCAAATGACATTAGTAAATTAACGTCAAGGATATTGTTCGATATTCCTCAAAATGGATATTGTTTGTGTCAAATAAATATTGGTATATTAAAGGGAGGCTACAGCATTTCTCTCCTTTTACTTTGTACTTTGTAGAAAACATGTAATATACTATATAATTTAATAAAGAATATTAAAAATAACTTTTTAATGACAATGCCTATTATTAAAAATTAGTTTTAAGTACAGATAAAGTTTATTTTGAGTATTTTTAATAAGCATTGAAGCCGGTGATGTCCTCCCAGTTTATGGCAATAAACATATTTGGCAATCTAATCTAAAGCTCAGCATTGTCTTCCTGAGGCTAATATAATTTATGAAATCCTTTTTTACTTAAATAATAAATAATACTAAACTAGAGCTTAAACGAAAAATAAAAATTGTTATTATATTCTAAGTATCGTAAAGAAATGCCTCCATCTCGTTTCGAATTGCGCGAACGGTTTAAAACAAAAAAGTTGTAACGGCTATCCAATTAGTTAGAGAAAGCCGAACAGAAGCGTTCCCCGACCCTAAAATTTTTCTCCAATTAAATGCAAAACTCGCCCTCAAGACGTCGCGTCGGTTATAAAAAATTTAAAGTCTATACAAATTCGCGGTACACAAATTTTTATAGCTACGTTCTATAAGTAAACAAAAAAACAAATTAGCCAGAGCCTCAGAGGCCGTTCCGAGACACAAGGGTGTAAAAAGTAAAACAATAAGGATTCCGTGCGGCTACCGGAGAATATTTATTGTTAATGAAAATGGCGGGATTTGAACTAACGTCTGGTAACTACCCCCCTTAGCGAGTACTAATTTGGTTTTTATAGCAAGTGTTTAATTTGATTTGGCTCGGCACTATTGCGTCTCAGCAATTAATTTGGATTATACTTTTTCCGACGGCTGTGGCCGCTTAGGGGTGAACTAGACTCGTGGTCGTAGGCGCGCTACGATCAGATGAAAAAAAATAAAACTTAAGCCCCATTTAATTTGAAGGGTGGTTCTGGGCTATTAAAGTAACACGCTTATGTATTGCAAATTATATTGAAATTTGTCTTCCATTACTGAGCGTTTTCCTCACACAAATGTTGCCCGCATTACGAGCGGGAGATTTTTATTCTACGCCCACCCTTGTCTCCCGGTTTTTTACATCGGAACTTTTGTGCCTTTTTTCTCGCTAATTAAAACTCTTCTGCGCTGTTTCCTCGTAGAAACGGGATTCGATCAATTAATTTCGGTTGATGTAAGCCATCTTAACGTTTACTTAAGTTAAAAGTTTACTTCCTAAATAATTATATATTTATATATAACAAGAAAACACCGCAGTATATGAAATGTATTATAGAAATATTTTTACAGCACATTCATATGGGCCATACTGAAGTGTCACAGCAATTTGCACCAAATGATAGGATAAAAGTGCGAATATCAAATAAACTAGTGCATTTACATACCATAAATGTCACCTAGTATTAAGCAAGGAATGAAAATTATCTTTTCTGCAATTGGCCAACAGAGTTGTCGTTTTTCCTTACTATTACTTTTAATTATATAATTAATATGTAAGCATTATATGAAAATATACTTATTCGTATTCTATTTCTACTCACTCGTTTCCCTTTAATATAATATTTTATAAAAGTGTATATTTTTATTATCTCACATTAATTTAGGCTCATATCAATATTTAGTAATAATGAATTATTTAATTTATGTATTAATATTCTTCAAGGGATGAAAACTCTTTCAAGACTTTCCAAACGATTTCGTTACGATCCACAGAGCAACCACTGGATCCAAAGATCAAAATAGGACGATACAATGATGGGGACCTATGACGTATACCTATCACGACCACATCAAGTTCTTCTCAATCGGAACTACTTAAATACTAATATGTTCCATATATTAATGTCAGTCTGCACAATTTTCAATAACCAAATCCTTCACAGGCTGTTAAAGTTGTGAAGACGTTGTGAGTGATGTATTTAATTAATTTGTATCATAATATATTGGACTCTACTAATCTAGACTAATCTTGAATATCCCTACCATGTTAGTTGTTACAGATGCTATGGTTTGCAGGTTTCAAAACCGTTTAAGAATACGAGTCTACGGTCCAATATCGATTCTGATTTAATACAGCGAATGCTTTTCCTAACCACATTTCGAATATCGCCTTTATTGGCTTCACTGATTGAATTAATGAATTAAATGTAGTTATTATAGTAAAGATTCATAATAATCTCGTACGAAATAAATAAACACAACAAAATAAATATAACAAAGCTAAAAATCAAATAAACAATATGTTAACCTTATATGTAACACTATTTACTCTGCCACAGCGACCAAAATTTTGAATTTGTTTTAGTTTTATTTTAAGTTACTTATATTAAGATTATTTTGTGTTTATTTAATAATTAATTTTGTTTCTTATTTGTGTATTAAATATTTTAAAAATATGTAATAAAATTATTATGTGGCGATATAATGAAATAGCAGTACAATTGTTTGATAGTTTGTAATTAAGTGTTGAAAATACACAATCGTATAATTATGAAATATCTTTAATACATTGTCATTACCCCTTTCGTATTTAAATTTACCTCGAAATTTAAAATATTATTTACCTAATTACATATTTTGTAAGTTGTTATTTGTAGATAATTGATGTAAACTTTTTATTTATAATTATTAATGCATCCTCGATAAAGTCCCGTATCCAATTGAACACTGAGATTCCTGCAGTATATTTAATTAGCAAAAAATGGTTTACAATACAAATTCAAATATAAAATTTTCAAACACTTCGACACCATTTTTCGCACCTCTTCAATTTTAACATTATCATTCTTGTAATTATAATAGTTTTGTATAAAATTAAGTGAAATCATATATTCGGCAACAGCTTATAAAAACTGTAATTAAATAAAAATATATACCATAGTTTATATTTAGTAGTAGAATTCATCAACAAATTATATAAGTAAAATAGAATATTGGACCACATCGATTTATTGAAATTACGAGTTCTCTGTACGGGAGTCTGTACAATTGCTGAAATCACTACTCTAATACAATGACGGAATCAATTCGATCGTCTGCTATTAGTGGCAAAGATTATTCAATATAGATGCGATAATCGAGATTTAAAAAAATAATGCGCATTACGAAAACAATAGTTAATAAAGCTCTTATATGCATTAACATCTCGTAAATTAAGATGAATGTCACATAGATTTTATACTTTATCAAATATGACATATAAAGTGAAAATTTAAAGTTCATATAGACTGACTTTTAATTTGCAAAAAACGTGTACATAATGGTTATTTTTGAATATGACATTTCTATATTAACAGTCTATGCTCAAATGAGTATGTTCAGAAAGCACGTCCGCGGACAATGCTTCTCCAAGTCTCCGACAAAGAAGCACTTCCTTGGATTATCCACCGATGATTGACCAATTAGCATTAGGAAAGCGAAGTTAATTGCAGCAATTTCATTTTATTTGTACTCAAACTTTACTTGACCAAGTAAAGTTCATCGGAGAGGAATGCTTTTGCAGATTTGTCACGCCCTTTCTTAATTCAATAAAGAATTTTGTTACTACTTGCCAAGCTCGGACTTTTAGCCGGACGGAATGGTACAAAGGTCTTATTACGGTTTATCATTTCTTATCAGCACCGCTAGGGCACTTACTATCTGTTTTTCCAACCATCAACTTCTTTTAACTACTACTAAACTTTTGTTAAATTATTATGGATTGTCATATAATAACGACTGTGACAAGAGCAAATTTGTAGAAGAGAATGAAGAAAAAATAGATCTATATATATAAGCTAAAAAATAATTTATACGTCTTTTTATGTGCTTTAACTAAGTGTAAATAAACAAACTGCCTATTGAATTAAACAGTGAATTTAGTTGGGACCATTTGAGTTGTTACTCAGTCAGTACTTTCCTTTGAATTAAGTAATTTAAGAAAATTACTGTGTCGTCTTGCATACAATTGTAATTTGAATTTAACAGACGAAGCGGAACCACATAATGTCATGTCATCACCTTATACATCACTGTTTACTACTTGCCATGTAATACATACTTATATATAAACTATTTTGTCTATGCCTAACAAATTCCTTTTTGAAAGAGTTTATACTAATTGTCTATCGTACTCAAAACAAATAAACCCTATTGATATTCCTAAGACGTGAGCTGACGTAGACTTACCAAAGCAATATCGGCAAAGGGACAAAATATAGCTGCAAATAAACATTTAAGTTTATGGACTCGAAAGATATTACCGATTCGTGATTTCCTTTTTCTTTAGTTTCGCGTTTCGGACGGGCGGCCATCTTGGCGACATATGGCGGGAGATTTAGGCGGGAAACGTGCCCTGCCGTATTAGATTATGTCGAAATGAATTGAGCGCTACTATTGGATATGTTATTGACGTAGATTTGCGATCGGAGGAACGAACTGATATTTCCTATTGTTATTAAAGCTCCCTGCGGACGTGAGTGGGATAGGAAGCGATGTCGATACGCCTCAAACGGTTAGGCCTGTTACATTTTTCTTATGTAAATACAGTTTTATATTCGATGAGCTTTATTTATGTGGGAATCGTTTTATAGAGATAAGTCTGTTCCATTGTTCACTGTTCGTGCATGTCATTTGTTTGGAGCTTTGGAATTTAGAACGGTAATATTGGCAAGATAAAGTTTGCCAAACAATAAGTGCACAGACAAGTTGTTTTCTATTAGAAGTTCTTAAATTTCAAATATTTGTTGTTTAACTTTACGCGAACTCAGTACTCCGATACGAAGGTTATTGGCAGTTTTTATTTTTTTTAATTGTCTTAACTTTCTAACTTCTTAACTAACTGTCTTTCCATTTAGACAAGAGGAAAAGATAATGTCATTACCAACGATAAAATAGACACTCTTTACAATAAGCAACTTGCTTGGGTATGACAAGTAAGACCAACAATTTGACAGCAAATGCAAATCATTCAACTTACTGTGAATGATATGTGTGAAAACTACACAAAATAATGATAAGATCATCCCTAATATTTATTGGTAAGACATAGGAACAAGTAAACGCATGTTTTGTAGACTACACGTGTTTTAGTGTCGTCAAAGATCAAAGACGGCGGCACAAGACAAGTGAGTTAAAACATATTCAAGAGCCTCGCGGTAAACAGAAGCCAGTACCAATGTTACATATGAGTTGAGTCCAAGGCGTAAGAGAAGCGATTTTATTCATGTCGAACCTCTACAAGTAGAGGATGAAATTAAGTTTTTATCGCTATCGCTATGTACTTTTGTACCACCTAGATTCTAAAAGAACTGAGTTCTCCGGTTTGACCCCTTTGCCTTTTTACTTTACACAAATTAAAATATGTATCGTTGTAAAAAACGTTAAATATAGTAACATCGTGGAATAATAATACGAAAAAGCAAGCTCGCAAAAATGTCGTGTTTTCCTTCTAATTCAATAAACTTTTTTTAATAAACTCCTCAATAAGTCTTATATGTCTATATAACAATATTAATAATGAATAATATTTACTTAAAAGTTGATATGGCTCATTACTTAAAACAAGTTAAAAACTTAACCATAGATTTAGCCAAAGAGCGCGTGGCTCATAGGTCTGATTTGTCTCTGATTCGGCCGTTATAGCCTGTGGCTTGAGCCACCGCCGGCGGCTCGCGCGGCCGGCATCCTTTGATGTAGTTATGAAAATTAATAAAGCGACGTGTAATTGCTTCCGATAACGCTGCTACGGTACGCGGGAGCACTTTTTGTAATCTTTAATGACTTAACGAGTGCTGCACACTTTGTATTGACGTCCATTAAGGTAATATTTCATCGCAAGGACTATAGCGGATCTTTCATTTTAACTATGTAAATATGTTTAAACGGGACTTTACTCATTTGATATGCATTATCTTTGTTTTCATGTGTTTATTAATAAAAGAAGATTTTGATTGACGCTAACCTTTGTCAAACAATAGAGGAAATTTATAGAACATACTGCTTCCATTGATCATGCTAATCTTAACATAGATTATATTCAGGTTTTGATTAATTTAAGAACTGTAGATAATATAGTCTTCGTTTTGCAATGCTTAAAATTTATTACTATTTACGTGTCTCCAGATACGGATACTTAAAGCATGCATTACCATTAATTCAAGATTGTGTTATCTTCGACACTACGCTACTTTCGGTGAAAAGTATCTGAAGAGGACTAATATACCACTTCAACGCTTGGCGCCACCTACACTTAGATAAAAATAAAATTTTAAGAACCTCTTTCCTTGTGAGTTATATTTGTATTCTAGCTTAAGTTACATAAACTTAATAACGATATAGTTGGCTAAGGTAATTAAAAAGTATAATCCAATATATTGTACATTACCACCAATAAATAAAGTTAAAACATCCTATCAATAAAACCGAACTTAACTTGTCCCGAAAACCACTTTGTTATTAAGTTGACAAGCAACCGTAAAAATGTTCCTTTAAAATGTAAAATAAACAGATCAATCATGTTAAAGCGATCCCACAGGGCTTGAACCCCGAAAAGAAGCCTACGACGTCTATTATACGCGCAGATGTTACAAGACTGATTTATATGCTGTCCCCCTCACACATACAGACATCGAGTGAGACGTGATATAAAATTTTTATCATATTTTAAAAAAGGTATTATTGTTCTGAGTGATTGACATTCAGTCGCTGTCGGCTCCGCGGGACATTTTCACGGGTACAAAGTATCATTTTATAATTTATCACGCTAATTATGAGAGATATTTAAAATGAAAACAAAACGAGGGTCATTTAATATATGCGTACATAAAATCTAGTACACATCAATCAAGACGGCGGAAATTCCGCTGTTAGCCAATTTACATATCAGTTCCTTAAGGCACAAAGAAAAAGTATTTATACCATACACCTTTGTCGGTTTTTTTTTTAAATTCTAATCTTTAAATAAAATTACATAGCACTATTCTTACTCAGGCGCAAAATCTTGCCTGTATCCATAACATAGTATATAAATATTTGCATAATAATTATCTTAAAAAAGTTAACCATTACCGGATAGCAATTCTATACACGATATATCAAACAAAAACATACAATCCATTTGTATTAAAATAGGTAGGACTAATTGAAAACCGTAGTACGACGTGAGAAGACTAACTATATCTAATCCTCAGACGCCCGTATATATTTACTATTTAATTGGAGATTTCACGAGATAACACTATGACCCCTAATTACGGACCCTCAAACGCTATCTTGTTATGTGAGGATTTAACCGTTGAATGTGACAGCTTAACTTTGCTTTAATTAAAATGTATATACAATGTAGTAGTTATAAATAACTGCTGTCCGCAGGGTGGTTTGGCGTCTTTAAAATAATCCCGTGGCGCTACAACCCCATGTGGTGTTGGCCTTGGATTCTTTCAGATTTTTAGTATTTATAGACAATGCTTAGGTCTTGCCTTTACTGAAGGGGCTAAATTTACATAAATAACCATTAAGACTGGATTAAAATAATTTGTATCAAAAAATGCAGCTGACAGATTTTTTTTACTAAACGAATATAGTCGTGGTAATAATGTAAAAAATCACCGTAATGTATTTATTGTTTATAAAAAACCTTTTTATGGATAGTGAATATGTAAAATGTTATATACCATTAATAGTATTCCTCATTTAAGGTTAGTTTCATCTCCTTTTACATGTACTTGCATTATATACTTAACTTTATGTTAAATACCGACCTAAATTGTTTAGCAATAAGTTGAAACTAATTACATCGGATCACGGCAATCAGACGTTAACTATTAACTCCAATCAAGTAGCTAAGAGATTATCATCGCGAAGTTAGAAGTTACCCAATGTTGCCATCTGTTACGCTGCCCAAACCCCTCATTTTCAGACATTGTGGGAAAATTATGTTCAGATTTCAGGTCAATTATAACATTAAATGACAATTGTGACGTTCAGTCAAATGTAAATTTGTTTAATCACTTTTAAGTTTCTTTATATTCACTTAATTATTATACATTTTTAGATTAACCGGATTTTTTAGTAAAACGGGTTCTACAAGTTTATTTCTTGATATTTATTTTGTATGTATTATTTATATATAACAGAATGGACAGATAAATGTTAGACAGATAAACCTTTAATGTGTTTTAGTAACGGCTATTACGTACGTAATAGAAATACTAAGCATTGAAACTATTTTGGTTTTAATCTACTTTTTGCTGGTGACGATGACAACATTCACCCTCTAATGGAGGAAATTCAAGTCTACCGACTCGTGAATTTACAATCTACTTAACAAATACACAAGGAAACTCTGTCGAGTGCTATCTGTTACTAAGTTAATTGCGGAACTAAGTCTAAACACCCGGGACGAATCACGTCTCTATTCAAATGTAAGCTATCCTAATGGTTCAAAGTTTAAATTATATTTTAATAATGTATCCAAAAACAAAAATCTCCCCAAATATACAACTGTAATTTGTGTATTATATCTGTAAATTATAATAAGTTACGTACTACTTTCCATAAAATTACAAAATAATGATGATTGCACATAGATCGTGAATTATGCGAGCACACAAATCACTTTTATTAATTTCACCGAGATTTCTCTGTACCCATAAACTGTAACTTTCCAAACCGTCAAGAAATAGGAACTGGCTTGTTTCTTTTTGCATGTTTTGAAGTTACTGAAAGCGCCGTTTATATAATACAAGAAAACTTGATTCCGATGTGTACGATTGAGTTCAGTTTAGAATTCGTTTCTATTAGATAGTATTTATTCAATTGCTTTATTCGTTCAAAGAATATTGCACGAAGTAATGCAAATTTTCACCTAAAATAACCGTTTGCGAGCGGTCAAGCCGGACAAGTGCGGCGTAGCGCCGTTACAAAGGCTGTCGTGTCCACTCTACAAGACTACGTGGTCACAACCGTAATCCTTATTTATGGTAAGATGCCCTGCGACGCCTCCTTCACGCCAACTATTTGTCACAACGTCTGGCAACTGTATCAATCACGCGCACCCAATACACCACACTCATACATTATACCACACACAGTCTAACCACTCACGCCCCTATTAATAACAATAAAGCGATTGACTGCAAATGTGGACAATAATAATTGAGTCACAAACTGACCAACAAAAGTGATTCTAAATCACCCCCGACAGGGCAACACGGAAAGTGGCCGTGTTGCCGCGGGCGGTCGTTACGAATCGCTCTATATTACGCACAAGTTACCGGACCACATCTCTCATTATTATGACTCTATTTTGGCAAGTCATAACAGGGCGGGTGCGAGGGATACCGCTGACCATTATACCGTACTCCGGCTGCACATTTTTTTCACCGGATCGCTGACCACAGCCCCCATGGTGTCACGAGATAAAATCGTAAATTATAACCCAATTCCATAGCTGTTAAATCTTGACAGATGAAAAGGCTTAGCTGTACGTGAGTGTCGTATCGTTAACAATTTAAATAAAATAGGGGCACTTCTCTCGAAGGACATTAAATAATGATTAACGTGATTTGGCTTTATTCAAAATATGTTCTAAATTCTAATGTAGAAATTTGAGCCCTGTACCATAAAGATATTAAATTTTAACGACAAAATGTTTATGAATGTTTTCAAAGATGAGAGAATGCGAGATAGTTTAGAAAAAAAACCTGTGTTCTTTATTCTCAATTATTTGAATCAATAATATTCAATTATTATTTTTTTATATCTCATTTTTGCGTATCTATAATTAATAATCTTTTTTCTTCTTGACACAAATACAAGTCGGTCCTTTCATGTGCTTCCTTAGTTTTGTTCTCATCAAGTTACTTTTGGTATTTTTGCGGGTTCAGTAACCTACTAAGAAACGCAACGATTATCTTTTCGTTTTATTAACATAAATGTGGTTTCTGTAAAATAAATACATGATTTCAATAATTTTCAGGGTTATATGTACATTGTATTTTATGGATATAAATTAATTTGTCATAAGACATTGGCAAAAGTTTTTGCGTCATATTGTGTATTACATATTTAAAATTGAGACTTGACAAAACATATTTCATTTGTTCACATTTCAATAAATGTCAAAACGACCTATAAAACAAATGACTACAGATTAATAATTTTAAAAATATACTTTTAGTTAGCGGAGAACGGAACTTCTATTTACCATTATTAAAAACCATGACTTGATCCATTATGATCAAATATATCATTTACGGTCTATGACAAATTTGACAATCGTAATCTTGGTTCTGCTCATTCGGAGCAATAAAATAACTCACGTCCAATTTATGTTAATACAATAAATAGTAATATAAATAATTCTGAGTGAAGGTTCAAGACAATTTGGATTTATGAACCCTCAACCTTAACTAGCTAATCCATCGGATTTCATTATTTAATACTTACGAGATATTTAGAAATTGTACGTTATTTTCGGATTATCTCTCTAAAAAATAAACGTCTATCCGCATATTGCATAAAACTTAAATCCACTACTGTAAAATCCAGTTAACAGACCCATTCATTCAACCTGTATCACAATTATTCTGACATCTATGATCTGACGTCATAAATTCGAAGTCACTTAACGGAGTCCTTTTGACCGCTAAACATATAAATTCTTCATAGCCATTGGGGGTTGACCGAGTTGCATCGTCATCTTTTCGGTTGCAGTCACACCTTAATCTAAAACTGTGTAAAGTCAATAGCGATATTTTCGATACCTCGAATTAATAATTAAATTGTTATATTGACAAATAACATAACAATGATATGAAAGCCTTTGCAACAAGTTTCGAATCGGAAATATTAAAAAAAAATATGTGACAATAATTGTTATATATAGTGTAATAAGGGTTACACTATATCCTGGCAAATGTCAAAAAAAAGAGACTTAAAACACTAGTTTAAATATAATGTAGCCACAGAGGGTATTTACCACCTATTTATTAACAATTGAGGCTTGACTGAAATCTAGTAACGTAATCTACCAACTGAAATATGAGCACGGTGTAGAAAAATGGCATATTACGGCGACAGTTGACAGTATTTTGAAAACAATTTACATAGCTCGCAGCGTATTATGTGGAAAGGAAAGTGTTCGCGTGAACATCTTACCGCAAACAATAATGATAGTAAATAATTATATTAAAGTACAGTTATTTAATGAGAAGAGCGACAAACCGACAGATGCTTGTGGCCATCTTGTGGCTGAAACATCGCATGCAGTGTTTTGCGGTTACAATGTCGCCTGTTAAAATCGTATTATTTGAAAGGAAATTTCTTACCGAGTGACATTATTGTAATGTCGAAACATAGTTTTAAATAAAAATTTCAAACAATTAATCAATGCTCGTGCAGGCGTCATGTAGGCGATGAAATATTTTGATAAGTTTTCCTACTGTTAAGTTGACGTCTGAGATGCTACTGTTTGTTGCCGCTTCTTCTGCACTGCCACCTTAGTAGTTAAGTATATGACGTCACATATTGTGAAAATATTTAATATTTAAAAAAAAATGTAGATAGTAGTAAGTAGTTCATTTCGTATATAAGGAAAGCTTTTGTTTAATTTTAGCGACGGTTATAATTTACCACCAGATGATAAAAATAGATTACTATAAAAATGTAACCGAAGCCGGTAAATGGTTATATAAATATATCATTATTTAAAATATTCTGGACGGCTAGAGTTTATTAATCAACTCGGGGATCATTCAGTGGCATTTTTCCACAGTTCTCATTATTTCCCGGGAAATGATGAGAAATTAATCCGGGGCAAGCCGCAGGTGCGCCCCGGGCAATCTTACGATGCAAGTATTTCTAATCTATGTATGATATTTTTTACACAACAAATTTAAACGCAGATAAACTAAAAATGCAATAAATTTTCTACTGATACATACTTTTAGGTACTAGTGACAAGTTTAACGAAGCTATCATAAATCTATTCTCACATAAAATATCATTAAGAGTAAAGTGTATTTTTTAAAAAAGAGACACTCAGAAATACTATTCCCTTAGACGTAATATTTAAAAGGTTTGTTATAATAAGCAGTTTCAGCTGTGAAAGCCGGCAGAAAGGAGGCAGGTTTGAAGGAAAAGCACCGAGCTACGGCATCGTCGTAATCCCAACATATCTCAGAACATTGTTCAGCGCGACACAGCGGGACTTAGCGAAAGCCGCACCGCAGATGCTTATCTCAATAACAGTTTTATTTATTTTTGCTGATCCGCTCCCGGCGGATTCGTCTAAATGGAAGAGGCGTGCTCAACTCATAGCCTTATATGGCAAACACTGTACGAAATTCATTTGTACTCTACGTTTATAATTTTGTTTAAGGACTTTTACAAATATTTTATGATAGTTGTGTTTATAGGAGTTATTAATACAGATTCAAATATTTACTGAGACGTTTCCGAAAAGAGGTTAGCGTAGTATGACGTTTTTAATGTAATAATTTAATAAAAAACGGTTGGATAAAAAAGATTATTAAGTATTTAAGTTACATATATTGTTTAATCGAGAACTAAATTCAGTATAACTATAAAGAGATACGCTTTATAGTTATACTTTTCCTAAAACCGGCAATGTATTCACGAACTCCATGCCACGTGACTGTCTATGGGCTTCACCTTTCTGGTGTGCCTCCTGCTCGTTTGCCCCCCTTCCCTAAAAAAACAAAGCATAGTATATATATAGTATAGATTCAAGTCAACAAAACAATTTCAATTAGAACATGTTAAGTGTATCGTTTTTTTTAATTTACATGTACATTTTGTATTTGTCGAAGTCAGTAGTAAATAAGGCGATATTTCTAAGTGGCCACAAGCTACCGGCATCTAATTAGGTCATTTGCGGTAATTGCTGGCTCCAGATTGGTTTTTTCGCGTCAACGATGTCCCACGAGAACTCAAAGACATTTGGTCTAATGAACACGTCTGGTTTTGCTGCAACTGAAATAAAATCCTTGTTTCAATTAACGTTTGTTTTTTTAAATGTATTCATATTTTATTAAAATGGTTTTTAGTATATATGGTCTTTAATACTCGGTTGTGAGATATGGTAAAATGGATAATTATTACCGGCTTCATAAAAGTTCGAAAACTCATATAATTCGGTTTGTGATGCTGAATAATTATTCAGTTTATTTCAGGTTCATACATCATAATATCAAACAAGGCACTTTACATTTACTTTTGTGTTAACACATTATTTTCTGTCATAAAAATCTGGTATATATAAACGATAATATATTAATAACAAAAAAAATACGTTTCTCACAATATTTATACATTTTGGGTTTGCGTAAATAACTCAAACAATAAAGAAATGGAAGTCAAGTATTATGCATATAAATTAAACAACAAAAAAAAACGTCGAAACAACATTTAAATATTCGAGGTACTGAGTTCTATAAATGGTGGGTGCTGCTTCGATCTCTCCCGCTTATAAATTTCGTCCTTCAAAAGGATAAGGTTCTCATAATGATCGTTTGATACGTTCAGCAACTCGACGCAGGCTTTTACTGCGGCCATTTGTTTCACACGCTCGTCTTCCATAGTCGTCTCTGTTGCTTTGGTCACCGTCAACACGGAATCAACCATTTCTTGAAGTCTATAAAACGAACACATTATAAACTCAAACAGTAGCCAGTAATTAGAAAAAAAATTATATCATAGAAGAGATATATAAAACGAGAAACTGATATCAAAAATGAGGCAAGAAATCTTGTAACTGAATATTAGACCTTTATAAATTAATCCTTTTTTTTAAGTTCCTTATCAATTTATTGAAATTCACTTTCACACATAAAAATCCAGCTGTTAAAACACTTTAACGCAGTTAAAATTTAATTATTTACGTACTTTCGTTTCTGAATTTCGAGGAACAGTAGGAAAAGAAAGAAATGCACCACGATTAATGCAATATTAAGTTGCATTGGTGTAACATATTGGGATATGATGTGGAGGCGTGACACTCTGATCTTTGGTATTACATTCCACACCGAGAAATCTGGAATAAGCAACGTTAAAGGTAGGCAAAATACACCCAATCCAATGCAAATTGAGACGCTGTCATAATTACGATGATTTGAATTCATCTATAGGCTTAAGATATCACTTATTAACAATTTATTTCAATTCAATAGAAAATTTATGACGTACAAATGACAATACTTACTTGACATACTTGACTTATTCAAAAGGATATATATTAACATTTGAATACTTAGAGAAGTTATAAGACAATCTTAGGTAATTTAGAAAATCGGCAGTAGCGTGGCTCTAATTTTGGTAGTAATAGTCTATTGAAGATCGAGCAGTGTGTATACCTTTTAGAACAATTTGTGAGCTTCAATTTGGGGTATTTCTATATAATTGTATTCTAGAATCTAATACAGTCACCCTTTGGTTATCTGCTTTGGTTAGTTAGTAATATTTCTTTAGCTAAAAGGATGATCATTATCATTTTATTCACTAAACCTTGTACTAAAAACATTCATGTATTTGCATGAACCATGCCAATAATGACAATACAAGACCTAGTAGTATGTTAATCCACTTTTAAGTAAGCACATACACCGCCTAGCCTAACAATATTTGAGGGCTAACCACACATGAATGTCCGCCACACGTGACGCAAGTGACCGTTCAGCATATCAATTTCGACTAGGTACACAATAAAATTGGATGGTCTCAGTAGAGCTTAAACGATTCGCCGTTTTGTCTCGGGCCCAGCTGCGTAATGACCGTAGCGGGAAAAAATTGTCAGCAAGAAAACGCTAGGGTAGTCGGGTTTATGTTGCAGCTGGCGACGTGCTCCTAACTGCCTCTGCTTACCTCGCAAAACCCGCGCCAATTTTATTTATCGAAAATATAAACCGATTTGCGGAGGCCCCTCGTAAATCTAGACGGCAGATTTATAGTTGTTACCGGCCGCGTTTAACTTTAAGAACTTGTTTGTCTACGCTTTTTATTCGCTGAGTCGGATACCTTATATCTGAACGAAGACGTGCTTATATTAACTTTATAAACATTTTTAAAATTAGCTGGTCCAAGCACTTATGCCCATGTTAACAAAGAAAACGCAAAAAAGTATGGACATTGTAAACATACAAGACTTTTTTTGTTTTAATCTCATATTAGCGTCTTCAACCAAATAAACAAACATAATATTAGTATACATGGATTCGTTCATATACACTGGCCTTGGAATAAAACCATGCTTTACCGCAAGATAGCTCACGAGCTGTTAATTGTGTATTTTGTTTGAAAAAAACTTTAAATTTAAACTACTATAAGAGGAATGAAAAACACAAAATCAAGTGTACAACTAAAACGCCTGACACAATTTGTTAGCAATTCATTACACCAACCTTTATAGAGGGAAAAATTGGCCGGAGAATCCCCTAACAATTTACTAAATGACAAAAAAAACATCTTTTTTTACGATATTCATTATGTTCGTGTTATCGTTAAGTGATATTATGATTTCAATGAAACAAAAGGTATCGCTTCAAATATTATGATGAAATTTTTCATCCTACATAGTTATAATCATTTTTTTTCAGTTTGATTATTAAATGTATATTTATACAAACATGTAGACGAAGTTACACTTCTACTTGCACCTCTTTTTTTGTATTTGGTTTACGTGAAAACTTATTCATAACAAAACAGTTCAGTAAAATTAAAGCTATAATCATGTTATTATAGCGACCTCTATGATCTGTAGCAACAAACAGTACGATGACGTGCCAAATAGCGCTAACGATGTTCTGTCAACCACTAAGCTTATGATACAACTTCTCAACCACTTGGGCGTTCAGGCTATTGAGTGGTTTATACTTCTCTCCCTTTGTAGGAAACACTAAGACTATACTAGTTTTTCATGTATTCGGTAGTAATAAAAACATTTATTGAGTGTATATTTTATTTCATTATTTAATGTATATGAGCTACAAATGTTTAAAATGATTATTTTATATTGCTTATAATGTGAATAATAATAAGGAAGTATTAGCATACACAATAGCCATTAATAGAATATAAAAAATGTATACTTTTTAAAAGATGTATAATCTTTTCTCTTATTTCTAAAAATCTGTTTTTGTCAATAATTTTAATTTTTGAATAAATAATACTAAATGTAAATCAAATTGATATAATAAATGCTAAAGTATATTACGCGTTCAGGCTTAAACTACTGAACCTATTTCGATTCAATTTGGTATGGAGATAGACTACGACCACCATCAACAAATTGATTCGTATAGATTCGTAAGTTATGTCAAATTCTTAAAAAAATAACATACCCATGTAGATCTTACACCAGGCTAAAAAGTTATATTTCACATTTAAATATGTAACTAAATGAGATACACAAGTTGATTATAATTATCACAATTTTAGGCACTAACTTACTAATTGATGAGTGAATATTTTATGTACATTATCTTTGACTAATCTAATAATTTATAAGCATCATAATACCTGTGCTTTAAAGCTGCTAAGATATCAAATTATCAAAAATAATAATTTGCACAAAAATTAATAAAAAAATACTTTTAAGGGAAAGATAATATGTCATACTTTTTATGACATGCCGACTTTGACAGATCGCTAAATCAGTGTAATTCTAGACTCTATGAATACATATGTGTACCATACTCACATAGACAATAATTTCTATCCTACGAGATTTTAGCAGATTCAAGTACATACTTACAGATTACATATGGAATACTGTGTACAGTCTATATAACATCACTCAAGGGACGGTGCGATTTATGGGGATATAGAGAATAGCCGTAAAAAGAAGAGAGCACTCAGACTGAACCAACCAAAGCCAATTGATTTCGACGCTTTAGTTAGAGTTTGTCGTTAACGTTGACGTTACATGGAGTTTACACTGTATTCAATTTGTTATATACATACATCAGTATATTTATGTTATGCTGATGTATTTAAATTGTCAAGGGCTTCCATTAGAGTTGGCACGCAGTCCGTTTCCATTCCCCGTCTTCGGGCAAGATCCAACTCGGCGGTTAGCTCTGAAAAATCACGACCCAACCTTTTCCTGAAATAAACATTATTTATCATCATTATGTTAACTGGTAACAATTACATGTAGGATATAGAGGAAAGCAAATCTATTTCAAACATGATAAAATACATTTCTCCAACACTTAGGAGGATAAATCACTACTTATGAAATAGTAGGCAAACAAGCAGTCACTAGGACTGGGCAATGGTCTTATGGTGCGTTGTACTCTCTTATCTATGACAAAAGCGACACTTTTTTATACTTAACAACAAAACTGGTTTAATAAAAAAATGAATTAATTTTTATTTTATCTATCATTTAAGGCTTTTCAGTTTGAAATGAACATTGCCTATTTAATATAACACTGATATTTATATACACTGTGTTATATATCTTTTGTTTATCACAAAATCGCTTTAAAAACTTAAGGCAACAATGAATTAATTCTATAATAAATTTATTAATATGAATCATAAAATATGATCACATGATAATACTAAAATCCCTACTATCAGCAGGCGGTTGCATGATTCATAATGTAAACTATATAGGTTAACAGTATATGTTATGTGAAAATTATATATATTTATGATAACATAAGTACATAGTTAAAATATAATAATTTTATCTAACTACAAAACATACACATGTTTTATTTTAAATTTAATTCTCTCTGCATTTAACTGTGTTCGTTGGTTGTTTGAAGGTGTATTCCTTTTTGGTTACATATTGTTATTGATTAGGCCTGTATGAATAAATTATATACAAATTTATCACCAATAAAATTGATTTAAGTAAAAATAGCAAAATATTTAATATAAAATATTTTGTTATTTTTACTATTTTCAAATACATTTCACATAACAATGTTAACTGTGTCGGTCTCATGATCATTTAAGTTTCTGATAATTTTGAATTATTCCATTCAAACTGTTAAATGTTATTATTCTGTTATATTTCTCATAGCCACTAGTGTAACCGGTTAGCATTATACATACCATATACATATACAAGTGTGAATTAAGGGAATATACATGAGAAGTAGGTCAGAGTCACTAACAGCGTCGTATCTCTTCAAGGCGAGTTGTGCCCATCGTTCAATGGGTCCATCCAAAGCACCACCACTACAGTCTGCACATGCCACTATACGGCATAGTACACTTAGTACTACTCTAGATCTATCCGTGTATATCTGGAATTAAAAAAAACAATGTCAAAATTTAACACTAATATAATTTAGAACTCTACAGATAATATATAAGTAAGTAACTAACAATTTTTATTATATTTACCTTACTTAATAACTTAAAGCTAGTTTCCAATACTGATAATGCTTGGTCATATTTCTTATCCCCAATAAGACGTTTTGCTTCATTTAATTCTACATCTTGAAAGAAAGCTATAGCTGCCGCAGAGTCCCTCAGCCGTGACTCCGTTGCAATCAAATTTAGAAGAGCCTCAAAACCAGTACATCTAGATGATATTACATTAGGATCAAAATTTCCAACTACAATCTGTAAATAAAATAGGTTTATAGCATAACATCCTATCTTAAACAAAAAAAAAGTCATTACCTAATAAACCTATTCAATTTATTGAAAATGGGAGTTAGTTAATTAAATTAAAAATGTAATCTTTGTTTTAGAATATCTTATGAATAAATTACGAAATTCTAGGCTATATTACAAGAATTATTACAGTACAAGAATAATTAACAATAACTGACCTTACGTGGAAAAGAAATATTATTCAGCAATGCTGGGTTCTCATTCTTAAGACCATTATAAAGATCTAGAAAGTGGGTGTATCGTCTTTCAACATTAGCTGGCTCTGGGTCAATTATTCCAGACTGCCTAGCCTGCACCATATATGCTACAAACTTCTTTTCATTATCCACACCTTCAACGGTACGAGAGGACACAATTTCGAATTTTAAGTTCAACATGTTTCTTTATAATAACAAGAACAAAGCACGTTTATTATTTAACTACACAATGAGCGAAATTACTATCGATGAATCACATTTACAAGTAATATTATTGTTTTTGTTATTTTGAGATTTAGCTAGTAGCGTGTGACGTTTCGTGCCAGTCTGTGGACACTAGAGTCTAGACTGGCTTAAGCCAGTGCCAGTACGCTAATTTATAAATAATTTAGAGTATGAAGCAGGACAGATATTGATTATTGACAGATGAAACCCTGTTATATTATTATAAAGAAGTTTGTTGTCAAAAGTAAACATTTGTTTTAATATGTACATATATTGAATTGATAAACTTTTGTGATATAAAAAAAATTAATTAGCACTTACGTTTTTATTATAATATAAGATTGGGGTAATTTTTTCATTAAAATTGATTTATACCTCGGTTCCCATTTTTTTTTTCGCGTCAAACATTGTCCTCATCTGTCAAGTTTAAAGCATTTTCAGCATTACACTAGGATAATTTATATTTCCCGCTTCAATTTCATGTAATAATATTTATTATTTGTTCCAGTCTCCAAATATGAGGTCAAATTTAGTTAAAACTTATATAGAATATTCTAGAAGGGTTTTCTTTATTTTTTTATTTCTCGTTATAACATTACAATTATAAAAATAATCAATACAAATATTATTTTTCGTTCAATAGATTTTAGAAAACTTAATTAACTATGATAAGTTTCCTCTAAACCTTTCCCAAATCATGATAATCTATTATATATTGTTAACGATCGATATCACCGAATACTATATCAATTGTTGCGATAAGGACAGCTATGTCAGCTAGCATCAATCTTGGTGCTATATTTGCCAGGCCTGCTAAGTGGAGGTATGAACATGGTCTTATAAAAACACGATATGGCTTTGAAGTTCCATCGGCTACCATATAGATACCCAATTCTCCTTTAGGACACTCTATTCCGGTGTAAGTTGCACCAGGAGGTACGTTGTACCCCTCGGTGCAAAGTTTAAAGTGGTGTATAAGGGCCTCCATGGAAGTTTTCATCTCGTGCCTAGAAGGCATTGTAACTTTAGAATCATCTGTTCGAACTTCACCTTCTGGTATAGAATCTAATACTTGATTTATAATCCTCATAGACTGGCGCAACTCCATCAAACGCAGAAGGTGACGATCATAACTGTCTCCAAATGTGCCAACGGGTACATCAAAATCATACATCTCATAACCAATGTAGGGATGAGTAATTCTCAAATCCCACTTGACACCGGTAGAGCGCAACATGGGTCCAGTAAAACCTAAATCTATTGCTTCGTGTGCAGACACAGCACCGATGCCTGCCGTTCTTTCATAATATAATCTATTGCCTGTCACGAGATCCTCAGTTTCATCGCAGCGCTCACCTAGTTTCATGCAGAACTCGTGAACATCATCTAAATAACCAATAGGAATGTCTTGGCTAACTCCCCCAACTCTTATGTAGGCGTTATGTACCCGCGCACCGCAAACCCTTTCAAACAACTCGTATATTTTTTCACGCTCTTCACACATCCAAAAAAATGGAGTGATGCCACCGGCGTCAAGAACGGTACCAGATATATTTAATAAATGATTAGCTATTCTGGACAGCTCACTCATAAGGACACGAATAGCTTGGGCTCTTGGTGGTGCCTCTATATTCAGTAGCTTTTCTACAGCAAGAGCATATCCTACTTCGTTGGCCATTGTAGATACATAATCCAGTCGGTCCATGAACGGAAGGCTTTGGTTGTAATGTTTACATTCCATTAGTTTTTCTGTAGCTCGATGTAAAAACCCAATATGTGGATCAGCTCGAATAACGTACTCACCGTCTAGTTCAAGGATGAGTCTTAATACACCATGGGCTGCTGGGTGTTGGGGACCAAAATTAATCCACATATTTTTTAACTTTCTCTCAATCGGTTTTACTCTCCCATCATAAATAACCTTAGCGTATTTCTCCATTTCAGGTGTACAGTAAATTGCAACACCTTCAAATTGTTTCATGAACTCTGGATCTGGTAACCACCGATGGCCATTTAACCGAGAGCCCAGCCAAAAGTGTCTTATGTTTTTAATTCTTGATGATAAAGAACATGCTTTCAGCAATTGTAGAGGATTCAGCATTGTATTATACATTTTTAATGGATACTTTAAATGAAATATCACATTGCCTCACGTGACACATTAATGAAATTGTCATATCAGTAAATAAAATATTTTATAATAAGGTTGGTTAAGTTTGTATTGTTTTTAGGTATAACTGTACCATAGAGAATCATACACGGGCAAAAGGCATAGACAACTCAGCCGGTGTATATAAGTTATGTGATTATTTAGGGATAACTTGAAAACAACACACTCTGTTCTGAATAATTTATTTTTCCATATATCGTGAATAGCATATTAGCGCTTTTATATTAATTAGCTGTTATATTGCGTAGCGTGGCACATATTTTAAATGTTTTTTTCTGAATAATTAGTATAATCACAATTGGCTAACATAAATAATTTACAGTAATATTGAGTATAAACCCGCATAAAGGGAATGTCTTTAATATAATTAATATAAGGTACAAATCGAGAGAAACCACATATAACATAGTCCTGAATATAGTCTGGTATCTCTACAGAAATAGTCACGTCAGCCTTCAAATAAATATTATTGTAAAATAAAATAAAAATTAGTTTTGACCTGAAATATTAAACCGTTTTATTATATATAATGTTACGAAGCCGACTATTTCTTGTCCATCACAAAAATTGAGTATAATTTATTAGGAATGTTAATATTTACTTATGTCTAACACTTTAAATTTGTATATGTTTCTGTAAATATATTATGCTATGTACATTTAAGTAAAAGACATATCTACATATAACCACAGATTGTAAATTCTTAATAATACGATTATCCGTTGTTTTAAAATGCGATTCATTAAAAGTCAGACTAATTGCACTATTTCCATCTCTTTTCATTACAGGGTCAACATTTAGATTGAATGAGACGAATGACAATGCAATTAGACTTAGTTTTTATTAAAAAGTTCACATATAAATTTTATTAAATAATGATTGATGCTTTAATGGAATGTATTGTCTAACATGACTAAATGTTTAACGGCCGATTTTAACACAAAACTAAATCAGTCCTATTGTAATGTTCATTAAATCATCGAAAGGACAATTAGTGAATTAGTTAAAACAGTATAATAATACGAATTTATGAAGAAGTATTTTAAAATGTTCAAAAATCATAACTTACGATTAATAAGTTTGAAAAGGCCGTACAAAATATATAGTTATACAAATAATAAGCTTCCCAACGTAAAATATGGCACTGAATTGTGCAAGTATAATATTATGTAGTGTAAAATTAATTGTATGCTTCGGAAGGTGGCACCATACATTCAAGTACAATTAAAATGGTGTGACTATTCGTTCACCATTCATTGGGAAAAACAAACCGTAAAATCATTATATTACAACTTATAACTTTTATTAGGAAACCATTTGACTTAACCATCAGAACTGAGTGTGCACCTGACGTTATGACGTTATTCAGTCAGGACGGTTTTTGTATAACAATTCGAACGCGAGCAAGCAGGGAAGGGGAGCGGGAAATGAGAGCGGGGAAGAGGAGCAGGGCAGGAGAGGGGGAAGGGGAATGGGGAAGGAGAGGGGAAGGGGTCGCGAGGTGCGTACTTCAGTCGAATGTTTGGTATAGATGTATTTTATATAAAACGTTTTATCGAAAAATGTTATATATATGTAACAAATAACTCTTATATTAAATGTTTATAAATGGACATTGGTCACGATATAAATATATTTATGGTTATACGTTAATAAGTGTTCAGGGCACAGGCCACTTACGAATTTTAACGGTCTTTAGTTAATGATTGATGGTGAAATTGTCAAATATTTTAGTAAAATAGGTTTTATTTTTTCATATCAGTATACGTATCACGGATGTTACGGAGCTGCTTTCGAACTTTCGATTATAATTACACATTCGGTTCCGAAACTTGCCGGTTAAAACTTCTTTCACTCTTTAAACTCTCTCTCTCTCTCTGAGTGCTTCCGACTTTGATTTCGATAAATCAATTTAATGTACGATTCCGCGATCAGTTCCGATAAAATTACCTCCGTTACATCCCTGGTATGTGTGGATATGCATACGCGAACCATACAACATACTATTTTTCTTTACAAAGACAAGCTACAGTGTAAAGTCTATATAACGATAATGAAGGGACTGTGCATTTTATGGCGTTCGTGGTGGTCGTTTAATGGGGAGAAGGATAATCATTGTATGGAATACAAGCTAAACCAACCAAAGTCAATAGATTTCGACGCGTTTAATAAGACGCGATGACTTGTGCCGGAGACAAGAATATTACTTAACAAAGACAGGCACATGACAACCATTATAAGAGGAGAAATTTGTCGCAAATCTGTATAATTTCAATAGACTATAGATTTTTAACAGAGCTACTGGAGATTTTAAGCTACTTATATCCTTTTAACGTCCAAACCTCGTAGGTGTGAATTCTCCCATCTGTTACAATATCAGCAATTTTTTTAATGTGGCCAGGTCGAAACCATAGATTTTAAATGCGGATAAATCTTTGAAAACGTTGCTAATCTTTGTACTAATTATTTTGTATGGTACACGTGCTGAGCAATTTTCCAAGTATATGAGATTCACTTTAATGCAAACATACCCTCTTATATTTTTTAACTGGTCTCCCTATAAATGTATTTTATAAGAGGTTATTCACAAGCAACATTAAAAATTATTTATCAGTCGACATTTTCTCCAACGAATCCACGTATATACAAGAGCACAGTTTCTGTAGGAACCTCAAAACACAACCGGATAGCATATGGTAGGTGCGCGGTTTATTCTTCCACTTTACGCATAGATAATAAACCGGTATTCCGGATAATAATATACCTAGGCCGATGGCGGTATCTTTTGGGTTGGTGACGACTGGGATTAGAACGAGACAGGCGATCGCGAAGAGGAATGTGAAAGGGATGGCTAGATTCACCTTGATCGGTCGGGGCAGGTCGGGCTTTGTGCGACGCAACCAGAGCATACCGACTACGGATGCGCCAACGGACAGCCATAACGTTTGTGAATAGTAATTGATCAGGTCGAACACGTTGCTGGTTGTCAGCATCAGCAACGAAAAGAAACACTGGAAATAATTTTATACATAATTTAGTTGAATAAAAATATTTATTTGAAATAACATTTTATTAGTTTATATTAAGTGTAATTATAATACCAATGACTATATATAAGACAATTTTTTTAAAAATATATCGACATTCAACTTAAACATTCTTAATATTTACCTGAAGTAAATATAAGTTAAATCAAAACACAATTTTTTTTAAAGTTTGGTCCTTGTGCCGGATCAAGGTATCACCGGTACCAACTGACTATCAGGCGCTTACTTAATTCCTTAAAAAGCGCCTGCGCACTTGCACCCCAAGGTCCAAAAGTCTCTACTCCAAAGGAAACAAAAGCAACATTGGAAGAAAGACTTTTATTTGTTAATTTGATTTTTTTTATAAATAATGTCTAGTGTTATTCAAATATTTATTCAGTCTAGTCACTAAGTTACTGTGGTACTAATTATTTTATTAAAATATAATTCTTTCGAGATACATAATACACTTCTGTAATTATTACGACAACACGTTTAATTGTGACATTAAAAAATACTTACTGTGAATATGAGGGATGGTATGGGCGTCTGTTTCTCAATATGGAATAGTGAGAAAAATGCCGGCATGTGTCCCTCTTGTGCGCCCGTTGCAAATAATCGTGCCGACGTGAAGAGAACCCCGTTAACGCCACCGAAGGTTGATAACGCAACGAATATCGGAATCAACCAACTCCAACTACCGAATAAACGATCACCGAATGTCTGGAAAATTTAAATTTCCTTTTTCAGCAACGCGTTAGTTGCTAAGACATGAATGGGGCTCTTGTAATATTATAAATTTACTAGATGACCCGGCAAACGTTATTTTGCCATAAAATTACTAAAGAATAGGGGTTGGTGATAAAAGGGTAAATCAAATAGGGGTATGGAAAATTGATGTTGGCCGATTTTCAGACCTACTGAATACGCATATAAAATTTTGTAAAATATTGTCAAGCCGTTTCGGAGTGTACGAAAAAAATTAATATAATCGAAAAATATATGGGAGTAAGAGAGTAGGTCAAATTGAAAATGGTAGTAGTTTTACTTAAAACTGAAATAGCGCCCTCTATTGGGACTTTATATCTGGTTCAAACGCTAACTGTGGTATATACATAAAACATTCATAGATGGCTTGTATCCAGATAGTTATCAATTCACAATTTCCCAAACAAACCCATAATGCAACAGAGCTTAATATGTATCAGTTTTTCTACATAAAGTTTAGAAGTCAAACTCAAATTATCTTTATTCAAAGGATTTTATAAATACACTTCAAGTCAATTTTTACACCAGTTTGGAAAGCTTCTACCGAGCAAGAACCGGCAAGAAACTCGATAGGAATTAAGTAGTGGTCAAGGGTCGACAAAAATTTGTCCACACCAGTGATGCAGATAAGGGTTTTATATTCAGATCGCACTTACCACGGCAACGGCAGGATTTGACATCATCTCCATTTGGGAGACGACAGCGAAGTAGGCCAGATTCGCGAGCACATAGATGATTGTCACCATAGGCATCGCGATCCATATTGCCCGAGGAAGATTTCTGAAAGGCGTTTTAATAATAAGTACATATAGCAGGATTTGGATCTTGTCCTGTGTTCAACAAAAAATATTACTATACATATAATACTGCTTAGTAACTGAATTTTCAGCGGTTAGTTAGCCGTAGATGTCATACGCTTTTTGTGAGTGGTCGAATATATGATAATTATTATTATGGATAGCACGTTATAAAAACAATGAAGACGGTTTTGTTAAATACAGTACTAAATGTTGAAAGGAAATTTCTCACAAACAACAATCATTGCAAAGTGTGGAATCAATCAGCTGAATTTATTTAAATTTAAATTACGCTGTACTAAAATGATAACAAGATGAAATTACTTTTACTTTTTCAATTTGGGTTAAGCAAACACATAAAAAAACATCCGGTCTATACAGGTTTATAAACACGAATCGCGTAATTATACAAAATTATGATGCTTAATAAATCGTCTTCATATAGTCATAAGGTTATGTGATATGAACGGGAGAATATTCTCTCAATGGAATGTTCCATCGTGCTATTATTTAAGACCATTTACGAGAACACAGCGTCGCTATGAATAATACATTTAATCGTATTAGAGTAAGGGATCAGTCGTATATACGGTTAGTTGTATTGCTCGTGAAAGGAATAAATCTTTAAACGACAAGAAGATCGTTAGCCTTAAGAATCGAATTCAAACAATTATTCAATTACACAGCAGCTATTGTATAATTATATAAAATTGAAGTGCAAGCCTGTACACTATTGAAAACAAAGAGTTGTCGTATATTCTATATTTGTTAATGACCCCAAGAGAGTTAATTTTGTTTTGAAGTCCAGTGATACGCAGTGTTTAGTAAAATAAGCAAAAAAGGTATCGATATTTCAAGATGTATAAATATTGCAGAAACGATAAACCTAATTTTTTGCTTGCACAAATATATTTTTAACTCGGAGCACGATGTAATTGTTTTGTAAAGAAATGATTTATAACTTTTTTTTAATTGTCACAACCAACGAACCCCGTGCGCAGATAATAAAAGAAACCAGATAGGCATACAAATAATTTATTGTAAATATTACGAATAAGCTAATAATAGTCAATTTAAATGACAATAAATTTAACTGAAATGAAAATGCCAATTTTTGAAAAAGCATTCATTCTTACTAGAAGTAAAGGTAAATTTGCTAAGCTCTCGTGGGGCTAACTTGGCAGTGAACAAATAGCTTCCTGTCAGACCTAGATAAACCCATTACTAAACACAAGAAAAATCCATTAAAAGCTTCATTTGATAAACACTTAAGGAACCGACTGTTCTCAAGTATATTGCGTATTTACACTCTTTAGTCTACGCAATTTTCTATACAAAGCTTTATTAATAGAACTCTGATTAAGACAGATAAAAGATTAAGAAAGATTTATACTAAAAATATATATTTTTTTAAAGATTTTATTTATTATATTTAAAACAGATATTGACAGCCGACTTTATAAAACTAAAGTACATTATTATTGTATAAAATAGTTTTATTTAAAATTAATCGGCACACGTTAAGGTTTTGATAAATGCCTGTAATTTGTGTCTCTAAAACATTAATACAAAGAAATAAAAATAGTTCCACAGCCACGGTACGTACGCACAACCTCCAGGCTCCACATGCCAAGATTCTAAAGCGAACATCATTAAATTATATCTCTGAGATGTACGTTATTAGTTCTATCGGAATACGTGATCCTAAGTAATTCTGCTTATTGCAACGTTTCGAACATATTCTCGGAACAAACTTATGTTTTTCTTATTGGTTGTATACATAACTTGTAAGGAAAATGATGAATAAAACGACCCATGGCATTTATGAGATATTGTGACGTCACATCTCAAGATTAACGACCGCAATTTTGTGGTTTTAATAACGCCTCGGTTCTAACATTCACATGTATATTATTCGAGTATAACCAATCGTTTTTCTCATTAGCACCATTGTAGTGTACAATTCACTGTTATCGGATAAGCTTTGCAATAGATCGCGTAACCGATACGAAACACATACATCCTTCGATGTTTCCTTTAAGAAACTACGACGAAGAAAACTTATTTATTCTTGGCATAAAACAAGTTTTTTGACAAAAGTCAAATATTTGTCGTATATAAGGCTAATATTTGAGTTATACAAACGCATAGAGGTTTTTAAAAATTGTATTTGACACACTTGTTATGTAATGCAATCACACGAAATACCAAAGAGCTAACCACTAACTAATACATTAGGAGGTGGGGGGGTTAAATTATAAATTATACTTGAAAAATAAGAAGGTAAACACAACAATCGTCTTCATTCAATGTACTTAAGAGACGTGCAATAATGCCTATGCCCGTGAAATCGGACAATATAACTAGAAAGCGGACAAATAACTTACTTATATGGATCCTGTAGCTCCTCAGTGACGAAATTGAGATAATTCCAACCACCAAAAGCGAAGAGGCCGGAGTAAAAAGCCAACGCAATGGCTCCAGCACTATACTTCCCTTCGAATGAATTCTGAAAGTTTTCTGTGTGACCTAAAATGAGTGAAAATATCTAATATTTAGAAATCTCTAAAATCAGTCAGAAAAGTAAGAAAAAGTCAGAACAGAAAATAAAGTTATTATAATACTTTAATTATCATGTTATTTATTTATTTTATATTAACAAATAAATTATCTTAGAAATTTACTTAAATCGTTGTAATGATTGTTATAATAGACCCCTTTTGGGTAACAGCCACCATTTTCTTCCAGTATAGCGGCGACATTCACGATATTATTATATACTAGTTATAAATAATATCAACTCTATACTATAACTATAAAATATTATTCGCGTTTTGAAAGTAAAACAATTAATTTTAATGTTACCGCAAGTTCTAATTATACAAAATAATTAGTTACACTTGCGTTGAACATTCTACCTTCTGTAAAGAATTTGTTGGTTGTACGGAATAAACTCAAAAACGAATGGAGCTGTTTTTTTTTTCTTTCACTAATGTAATGCAACATTATATTGTTTAAATAGGGCAATAAAAAAGTAAATAAACAAGACAAGACAGTAAAATCACTTTTAACATTAGGGGCGCGCATTCGAGTCTTGGTCGTACTTGATTTGTAACATTTCTGTATTGCATGAAGCAAGATTACTGTCCTTATTTGATAAATATCTGATATGCAAGCAAAATAATATGTTTTTTTATTAATACTTTATGGTCTTGATAGCTTCAAAATCTTACTAATTGACCTTTGCACCATCGCTATTACAATCTACACATATGTTAACAATAATATCAGTTAAACAGAAAATTTCGTTACGTTCGCAAAAGGGTAGTATTCTCAATTAACACGTATGACCTGACCCAACAATAAAATCACTTCCTATTTGTCAATTTAAGACCTAGATTTATCTAGCCTAAGGACAGCTAGAGTAAACATTAAAATTCTTTAAAAATCAGGTCAGTGTCATAATAGCGCTTTATCAGCACGTAGAAACTAGATAAATTATAAATCAATCGAGTTACGTACGCAATATCAAAGTAACACATAATGTAACGCGAGTGGTAATTAAACATAGTCATAGTATTCTAGTATTACAGCTGATCTAGAGAAAGGCTTTTATTATGCTTCAAAAGAAAATTATCAAGAAACGGAATCATAGATTTGAGACTAAAAGTCTTGAGGCTGTAATTACACTTTTAACTGATTAATCCAAAATCATTTTTACAAAACCAAAATTTAAGTAACACAATACAAGTCTGTTATATTGTTATCATTGACTAGTAACAGGTTATCAATTCCATTTTATTAGTTTTCGTTCTATTTTATAAATATCTAAGACAGTATTCACTTATTTAGAAAAAAAAATGTTCAGTAAACGCATGCTTAACTTCAAAAGTGTTAGAAGTCCAAAAGTATATCAATTTCAACTCCCTATCTTCAATCGATGTTATCAAAGACAAATTTCTACTATTTCTACTACGACCGTGTCCATAAAAGTACTTATAGATTATTGATATAATTTCTAGCAAAATATTTTTCGATCTACACTGATAAAGTTTGGGTATAAGTTGACAAGACGCTAAGTATGACCTATTTAAGTCTGGTTAAACTATTCTCTTTTTCTATAATTATGTGATAAAACCTCACCAATTCCAATATAATAAAATCCAGATATAATGATAACTATGAGAGCCAACAGCTTCGACGTTGTGAACACATCCTGAATTCGCATGGTCCAACGAACACTTATACAATTTATTGCTGTCAGTATACCTGAAAATAATATGAATTGAATATCGTTATTAAATTCAGCAAATCTTTACAATCCACTCAAGGGATCACTTGTGATAAGTGTGTACTAAGTGGGAAATAACAAGACAAAGTGTTTCGGTAATGTTTGGTTGGATCGCTTATTAGCGATAAGACCGCCCGTTGCTCTTATGTGTACTTACATCTATTAAAGTCATTTGCTTCTAGTATTTAAGTACAATAAAGTGTAAATATATAATATCTATTGGCACTACGCAGTATGTAAATGCACTCTCTATTTCATGATCATCAGATTGGTCAGTGGCTAACGCAACCCTAGAAAACCTACTAGGAAAGAGGTAGGGCCGCCCTGCCACTTTCCTAGTAGTACTAGTATTACAAAGATTAAAGTGAAGCAATACAGAAATGCGCTTGTACAAAACATATGTTAATCAAACGTGGTTGCACCACAATATTAATAACACATTAATAGGCAACAAGAAACTGAAACTTTATATGCGAGTCAAGTAATAACACTGTTTGTTTTACATATAACTTTCCCTGAGAAAATTAATAGACTTTCTATAGCAAACAGGAAACTATTGTATCTCAATATCGCGGGGGAACGGCTCCTTTGAACGGTCGGAAATTAGGTTAAGTGGAAGTTTCCTGCGAAGACGCATTTACGTAATAGGTGTCGGGTAGCTTATTGTATTAAAGGATATTTAGGATAATATGTTTGGTTGATCTTACACAGAGAAGATAAGACGTTTGTTCACGCTAGATAGAAACCGGCATCTATCAACCGGCTTTACTAATAATTTAAGTCACTATTTATTCAAATTTATTCATTGAAAGCTTAAATCCTCTAAATCTACCTTTTGATTGCACAAAAACAGTAAACAGTTTAAGAGGTTAAGACAAACTGGAAATGATGTGCTTGGATCAGTTGTATCTGTAACGAAGAATCTGTTCAGTCTAGGCCGTTGATAGGAAAGCCCACTCATAAATTTAATTTAATAATTCTTTTTTTTTCATAGAATAAGGGGCAACCGAGCAGGAGGCCCACCATGAAGGTGAAGTCGCCGCCCATAGACCTCACAAGGAAAAGTAGAAAAGTGAAGGGGTAGGGGAAGAAGACGGGGGAGGGGAAAGTATGGGCACCGGAAACACATTCTTGATACCATTATATTTTAAAGTGAAAAATATTATTATTTAACGACTTTTAAATACTATACTACCGTTAGTACATATTTAAAAAAAAGATCGCTAAATTTACCGTTAAATTATTCAACTAGCCAACAAGGATATTTCACATTTAAATTAGTCATATTAACAACGTACGGAGGATTTCGAATGGAATATTTTATTAAGTCAACGTACTTTATTACTGTAAACCGGTATGAAAAGCGAGTCTTAAGAACTTACCAACTAACATTTAAATAAGTACCTAACCTCCCGTGGATTGTTAACTCGTGCAATACTGCGAATAATAATTATCTGAGAAAATTATCTTAAAACTGCTTTGTATTGCATATTGTGCCTACGTAAATATCATATTACTCAAAGTTAATGTAACACTAAATAATTTATGAGTATCCTTTAATAGTCCATAACAACTTAGCATAATGACAATTTAATTACACCTAGAACTCGCAAAATACGTGGCGCCACGTGACCGGCGGTTTTAAAACGAGACGCTTGTTAACTTCTTATACCCATTAGGTTAAAATTATTACCAATAAATAATTTGTATAATAAATATTACTTAACTTTTAATAAAGAAATTTAATATAGTTAGTCTAGAAGTATATAGGTATTATGTTACGCATTTAGTATATTTTAACAAATATATTCACTAAGTATTTATATTTTGAATGAGATTTGATCGAATCCGTTCGTCGCAAAAACTGTAAATGAATTTATGCGACTAATATTTTAAAAAAGGTTTTTAATTTACTCCTTTACTATTTTAATGGTATTTATTTATATTTAACTAATCAATACGGATTTCGATGTTAGCTGTATTTAAAAATACAAATAACAATTTGGAAAGTCTACTCTCGGAAAGCCAAGTAAAGCCATATTCGGATGTATATTGTTGGAAATCCAAAAACCTTTAATCCGGCAAGTTACCACTTACACAAACAAACAGCCGCCAGGAGCTTCACCGCGTTTTCCGGCGGTTCACATTCAGGGTAGAAAGGCTTCACCACATAATTCCCAAAGGTCAGCGCAACAATTGCCTGCGTCGTGGGCCTAATTATAAGTAGCGCAATCCACATTCTAAGAAAGGCCGGTAAGGGCCCGAAGGCCGTGTAAATATAGGCGTAGTCACCGCCGGATCTCGCTATAGAAGTCCCCAACTCCGCATAACATAGTGCACCCAATGTTGATAAAACACCACAGATTAGCCATATTAGGAGTGATGCCGCTACCGACCTGCAAGAGATAAAACAGATAATAGATAAGTTTGACAGTTACTATTGTTTTTTATCTGCACCTGTGACATTATTTCATAAGATGTTTTTTATTATTTAATTCCCATTGACATTTTATTATAAGGGCCTGTGTTCAAGCAAGCACTAAGGAAGGAACCTATCGAGTAAAAAACATATGAATACCGATTACCATTCCCCTTATAAAGAAAATTATCAAACGACCGGTTTTTTTTCGACAAATTTAAATCGCTTTTGTCCTTTTGGTCAATAGACGTCAAGATTAAGACCAATATTTAAGTACAGAAAACAAAATACTTATTTCAAATATACAAACAAAACGGATTATTAGTAATTAAGTCGAAAACTTCTTGGAGATATTACCGAATTAAGCACTAAACCACTGTTTCCACCCTCTTTTTACTAATACACTTAAACATACGAAGAAGAATCCCTCTTTTACCCACGTAACTGTGTCATCTTCAGGTCTCAAGGGCATGCTCTATACACTTGCTCTACTTAGCCCTACAATGTACAAAAGACAATTATTTCTTTAATTATCACTGTCATAATATTGCTATATTAGTTGGAAAATATAAGAAACTCACTTTAATATTTTTAGATCACAAAGAATATTCTTTTATTTACTATTTATTTATAAATTTGGGAAATATTCACACAAGATTATCCCAAGATAAGTGATTTATAGCTTGTGTTTTTTTGTGCTAACACAATTGACACTCTAAATACGTATACGTACGTATATATTTACATTAAATAAATGTATATACATATACTACAGACAATTATGCTCATCATTCAAATATTGATCGTATTGGAAATCGAAACCGCTATCTTGTGTTCGGCATTCGGGCAGAACATTGCACCAACTGAATCGTCTTATGGTGTGCTGATATTGTTTTTGTTATTAAACATTATTAGGTATTACCTATGTTTATTAATAAATAGTTATAATAATAATAACAGTATTAAACAGTTAATGCTAGTGTTAAAAACTTATCAAATGGGTTCGAGACAAACATTTTTTTAAATTGTAATTGTGCATTATCTTCTTGAAAATCACAGCAACAATGTCAGCTCTCGGTTATTTGTAAAGAAAATATTTAAGTAGGAAGTTGATTTTACATGACTTGTGAATTACTCCCTCATAGATAGCTATCCACCTATCGCTATCTTTCTTATTGTAAATATAAAAAAGAAAGTTTTAAACATCATAGGCTCATTATTACGAAATTCCGTAACACTATCTTATAAGATTAATTAACATCGTCAAACTAAATATCAGTTTCGATTTCAGCCTTGGCCCTGTTGCCAAGTGAATTGGAGTGCGTTCACCGCTAGCAAGTGGTCAACTAACAACTAATTTACATTCGCGAATCTGTTTAAATTCTATAGTCTATAATTGTAGAGTCTATGTAAACTCCAAAAAACAATAGAATTTATGAAGCTTTTTTTTTAAATTTATTTCTCTTTTTTAGCTTGGATTGCATGATTTTTAATAACGAATGTGGATTTGTCAGACTAAAATAAATTGAAATTCCGTCTGTATAAAATCGTTCCATAGTTATGTTGGTTTGATTTGAATACATTGCGTTGTTGCATTTTTTCTGGTGTGTTCTCAAACATAACATAATATAGAACACGATCTGATACAATTGCTAAATAAGTTATATTATAATTAAATTTATTGTTATTCGTTAATAATGAAGATGTTTTCGTAAACAGACGACGCATTCCTATGAAACAAGATTCTTATCAACAACATAACCTTCTTATTTACAAATAATAATTTTGTAAAAGCTAACAAATTTGAATACTAATCATTTTTTTATAGAATTATCATTTATATTATTTTTATATATACAATATTTAAAAATAAATGAACACTTATTTACTCCTTAAATTTTTGCTTTTTTAAGTTTTGTGTCTAGTAATGTTTATCTTGTTAATACTTTCATTAATGCTTGAACCATACTTAATAGTAAATTATTTATAATGTTAACGTTACACTTAGCTTTCTGGCGGGAAACCAGAATATTATGTACGTACCCAGTGTAGGAGTAAACTCCGGTGGGAGATATAAAAATTCCTGATCCTATAATCGTTCCAATTATGATTCCTACGCCATTAAATAGTGTAATTTTACGTTTTAATGTCACTGTTCCGTCTTCCGTTTGAATTTCTTCGCCCATAACGCAAAAAATCAATCACTGACGCCGGTAAACAAAACACACGTGGCCGCGTAACAAATTCGCGGTAAATTTAATAAGTAACAGAATATTTAATGGAACACACGCAACATCATTCAAAATTGACAAAAAGTTTTACACAAATACATCACTTATCGTTAGCATTTTTACGATCAACTAAACAAGACCGAATAAACGCTTGACGTCAAATGTTGGAATACATGAAAGACACGAATACGACAAGCGAACGTAGTCTACTGGGCGCATGTGCGATAACTGGAGACTTTAAACTTCATAGTAGTGAAGTGACACACAGGAAGTTAGGAACGCACCGACAAAATGTCAACTGTCAGGGAAGGGAACAAGCTTGTAACAACAAAGATATTATGATACATGCATGATTTTAAACTAAGAAGATATTACGGTAATACGTTAGGATTTTTAATCGAAAAGGAAAATTTTGAAGTAAATATTTTTTAAATTGTTGAATACAAAATTAAATGGGGTTAGGTTTTGTAAATCGTTAGTATATAAAAAATACATAAATACAAAAAGGTTAATAATCTAAATGTGTTGTTTAGCAGAAAATTTTTATGCTTTTAAAAGACGGCTATTTGGATCAAATAAATTGCAATTTTCTGGACGATAACGGTTATACGGTTATAAAATACAATACTTATGTATCATGTCACAAAACTCTTATATTTGGTGTACCTAATTAACCTAGAATGTTGCATTGCTCTATTCATAATTACTGCTTAAGTATCAATATGGTCGTGTTAAATTTTCCTGCGGAAGGTACGGAACAATTACTAATAACAAGATTATTACTGATTAGACTCATATAAGGAAACATTTATGACACATCAATAACAACGTTAATTTTCATTCTATTAATTTAATTAACTTAAAAGTCGATGTTAGATGTATTGGTTTTCTTCACAGCAGTTTACAATATCGTTCGCAGAATGTAAGACCGTAGCTCGATAGCGAACACATAATTACTCCCAAAACACGATAGTTTCGTCAAGTATCTGTGATATATATTTTTTATAAAATAATTTCAGTTTTAGATAGCCCAAAAGTCTATCAAATCAATCAAACTTTCCTTACAATTTATTATATATAAACAATGAATCCTAATCACTTTTCTATTTTCATCCAAATGCACCTATTTGCTTTAGTTTTTCAATGACGGTGGTAATTTGAATATACATGCTCAACATTTATTATAACTTAGGCATTTGTCAAATACTTTTAAAATGTTATATCAAAGTGTATATCATAGTTATATAGGCTAATACATACATACACACATTAAGTTTTTGACGATTACACTATTAACATTAATTCTCTAACTCAACATACTACATAATATATGTGCCTCCTTTATTAATCAGACTCCGGTATATTTTTCAGCTTCAGATAGTCCTACTTCTGGACTTAAATTTCTGGTCACTTGAAAACAAATTTGAATAAATTGGTAATTTTATTTATGTAACTAATTTTGACATTCTTACTTCTAAGACTGCAACACCTTGTTTAAATAGCCTGTATAAATACATTTGATTTAATGCGAAACCTCATATTTAAATTGTCTTACGTGTAAACGAAAATGTGTAAAAACTCGTTAATTATAGTTCAATATTTTAATAAAATATTCAAACCTCTTGTAAGATTAACATAAATTGTGTAATACGACATTAAGGCTTTAGTAGAAAATATTTCTAGTTTTCTTTTAATTCGTAATATAGAAAGACATTTTATAAGACTATCATAGTTTTATTGTTTAGAGACATCGCGGGAGACGTCCTGAAATAACATGAATTTGCAGCAGGGCGGTGCGCGCGCGCCGCGGCGCTACAGTCGCACTTCTGACGCCATTTTCACAAAGACCACGAGCTTTCCCACAACCTGGTAACGTACCTGTTTTCTTAATGCTCTATCTTTAATCATTATTGTTTAAATTCAATTAATTCTATTTTTATTCGAATTTAAAGAAGATTTATCACATTAGTCAAATGAATTCGAAAAATTCTTAGTAAATAATGAACCAATGACCTCGACAACACACGTAACAGTAACATGTTTTTTGTTTTTGTAGTAATTCAGTGATATTAATCATAAAATTGTGCAGTGTTAACAAATATCTAAGTTTTCTAGTTGAAATGTTAACTATTAACTCACCATTTAGATGACACGGGATGAGTTAAGAAATAATAACATCTAAAACTGTACTAAGGAATGTGAACGTCATGTTTCGGTTACATCAACGTATATCTTAACTTTTTGTGTATTAAAATAAGGTGCTTCAGATTCAATCTATTTATGTCAACGTGTCTTTATTTTTTTAATAGATCACCAGGCATCCCCCGCAACGATAACGTTGCGGGACACCCGAGTCTTCTCAAAGAACGGCACCAACCGCACGTGCTCTGGTTATGTAGGTTTATGTGAATATATTAAAAAACAAGTGATCTTTTAAAGCCGATGACGCTGATTCAAAGGAGCGAGGGTGTGCCTGATAGCATGACCGGGCCGGCCAAAGAAGATCAAAAGTCCTCGAGACCTGTTAGGAACAGACGACATACACGGTTGGTTAACGTGACTCATCTATATTAGTCTTTATTTAGTAAATAATGTCTTTGTGCGTCACTCAATACGACTTACAAGATGAGCTTGTTTTGTCATCAGTTTACAGGATTTCAGTTTTAATATATCTACGGTTTTGTTGAAGCATTTTTCTAACTTTTAGGCGATGCCTAGTGTCTGGACAGCGCCCTCAGAAGAGGCTCTTTACTCCAGAAATTAAACGCTACTTGAAGGATTGGCTTGTAAGACGGAGAGAAAACCCTTACCCAAACCGAGAAGAAAAAAAGCTTTTATCTCGAGAAACAGGCCTTACATACATACAAGTAAGTAAATTATTCTTCAAAGTTAAATAACCATTAATTACAATGGATTGCTTGGTGCCGATGATAAATTTTTAAGTCTCGAATTACACTCACTAACAACCTAATTGGAACAATGCCAAACATTGCTATTTGTACATAAATAGGCACTATTTTTGTCGTAACACTGCTTAATACAATTAAAATTAGGTACCTACCAACCTCACACACGTAGAAAATGTTCTTCATTTTCCGACACATTCCTTTAATTCAACCTTAAACTGTTTTTTTCTCTAATACAAGTTCTTATGTCTTTTATAGATTTGTAACTGGTTCGCAAATTGGCGTAGAAAACTAAAGAATGTAAATGCTGAAAGAAACCAATTAACATGGGGCCACCTTATCCGCACTTACAATGATCGTGCGCAGGGTAACGTCGAACAGTTCAGTATATGTTCAGACGACAGCATTTGGAGTGAACACGAGTCCATATCCCGACGTGAATCGAGTGAAAACAACGAACGGGAAAGTCCAGATATAAAAACCGATTACAAAACTGACTCCTCGGGATCTACGGCTTCATATGATCATCGCTTTAATAACAATTGCAATGAGATTGATCACACAAACTTTTCCAATTGTTCTATTAAAAAGACGAGCAGCCCCGTGTTATTAACTAAATGGTTGGAGAGCGCTGCCCGATTTAAGCCAAGTGACAGTAACTACTCTTGGTGGCCTGAAGGGAGGCGAAAGAAATCGGAAACAAAACAGCGCGTTACCATAAACAATCTAGAACATGACAGAGATGAAGTTGAAGCTGCCGTAGCTCTTACCACTTTAGCTTCTAGTCGTATTGGAGCATGATTTGTATATAAGAAATTAATTAGATTAGGTTCTGTAAACGGATGGGATCAAGCTCACGGCCCTTTATTACCAAGATCCCTCTTACAATTGCTCAATAAAATAGTATTAATAATTTGTTTTTGCCATAATGTTATTGATATCAGTGACATTTTGCAATAACAAATATGCTTTTGTATTATTTCTTTGTAAACCAAGCATAATTTTATGAGGTTAGGTTATTCATAATAATATTATTTCTACGATCTCTTTTAGGCTGGCTGTAAACCAAAGAATGTTTATTATAATTAAAATTATAATCGAAATTATTTTTTTTATTGCAACATTACATTTTTCTTTTCTATACAGAAAGCTCCTGTCAAATTATTTTCAATCTGTTATAAATATTCTCATGTTGTTATTTATGTTGGCAGTATGTTTAAAAAATTTTAAACACTAATAGAGAAATAGAATAAATAATGTACCTTCATTTAAGTGATTTATAAACGTCATTTTACCTTTATTGGGAGCCTTCGAGATACTTCGACTTCAGTGACTACGCAGACGCAGGTATACATATTGTATCTAGACAGGTAGCTTTTCCATTCAAGTAACTTCTTTTTACCACTAGGTAGACTTTAATTAAATTAACATGTAGAAAATGTTATCGCATTTGCCCAAATGGCCCATAGAGAGCACAAATTAGATTTTCTATACAAAATAGGTGTTTCATTCAAACACTCTTAAATCAAAAAAATATCAGAAATTGTTTGTAAACTATTATTTTTTAAATTCTTGTATATTTCAAACAAATATTTAATCTCATTTAAAATTAAATCAAACTCTTGTGATATGATAAATGTAAGTAAACAGAATAATATTATCTATTAGTATATAATAATATATGGTAAACAATAAAAATATGTTGTGTATGGCCTCAACATTTTAACTTTGCTAGCTCAGGTTTTTTGTATGGGCTCATCATGTCCTATGCAGAATTGTTACTCCCACCCAAACCAAGAGTAAAGTTGGTTGCAGGCAGTCTCTTTTGCAATTCTTTTTATATAACAATATAAGCATATATTTTTGTATGTGTGATCAATAATTTATAGTGCACTTATAATATATATATCATTTTAATTAAACACAGGTACCCTACAAGAACCACAAATACTACTATTTTATATTTTACTACAAATAACATACACAACTTCAACTGTCTTCCTTAGTTTTGTCAGGAGTGCTTTGTAGCTCTACATGTTTTTCAAGGTGTGACACTAAAATTTGTTGATTTTGATTTAGTTGGCTGACAAGGCATTGGCCAGAGCTTTCCAGTACCGCACATAACTGACTTCTAGCCACATCCAAGGTGGGAAGGGTGCTGAATTCCACTAGTTCATTCTTTGACATCATTTTATTTTCAATTATGCCAGCTGAAAAGTAAATTGTAATATTACTATTTCAAAATGCAGAAAGATAAAAATAACTCACAGTATACATTCAATATAGTAAATTAGAAGTTAATTTAATTTAGTTGGACCTATAAGGTTAGAAGATTTTTATTACTTACCCATCACAACTAGTTGTGGTGCCTTTTTTAAAATTTTAAACATCTTTTGAGCATTTTCAGGCTGACCAAATATTATATTTTGATGAGAAGTAAATAACTGATTTACAGCTTCATATCTTGTTCCTGTTGTAGCCATGCTTACTATTTTCTTACCATAAGTTCTTAAATGCATATCATTTTTTTTTAAAGCTGCAAATATAGGTGTTTTGTCTTCCATAGTAATAGAGTTCATGTGCAAAAATACTACCATTTTTGATGTGTTAAACCATTCAAGACATTCTCGTGCTAATATTCTTTCGAAGGGATTGTCTATCTCCTTTTTAATAAAAGCAGGTTTTTCAAAATTACAAAAGGCATACTCTGGTAGAGTACTTTTTGGTGGACCATAAAATGGTAGGGTTATATCAATAAGCATCTGTTTTTCAAAGTGCGGTTTCTTTGGCCTTTGTATATTAATTTTTCCACGAAATCGCCTAGCTATCACGAAAGTCGATGGTGTCTGTAACAAAACTATAAGAAGAGCCAAATGTAAGTTATTATGATTTTATACACATTGGTTGTATTTTTTCAATATACCTTTTTTTAAAGACGTCATGTTATTTATTAATCAACTATAATTGGATTATAGATTATCAATTATAATTGGATTTTAATTGATAACTTATGAAATTTTCAATTCCTTTACGCTAAAATTAAATAACTTTCAGGTTTTACAATTTACATTTCACACAATACACATTTAATAAAACACAACAAGGCACAATAATTGATTGACATTTGTCGTATGTCCATTGTCACAATTTTTTCGTGTATTGATATCCTGTACATAGAGAATTGGATATTCTTAAAAAGCAGCGATTGATGAGGTTAACGAGAAGTTGAAAACTCACGGTAAATTATTGTCTAAACTCTTATGCCATTAGTAAGGGTAAATCAGGCGGACCAGATGATTAGATGGAGGAAGAGAGATGACAATTGGGTATTGACATTTGACTTATTGTAATTTGTACGAAATTCCTATAAAGTTCTTACTTAACATTTTAACCAAAACAAAAGCATGTGAACGTGCAATTGTTGCTTTATGCATTTTTTAACGTTAATAGATTAAACACATTTCAGAATCCGTAAGTCGTAGTACTTTCTAGGCAATAATTTCCATTTTTAAAAATAAAAATCAAAGAAAGTGATAGATTTCAATATATGTAAAGGTTATCTTGTTAAGATTCACGAAGAGGAATAAATAAAATGAAAGACCGTCAGGAAGATACACCGCCTTCGTCCATTAACGGCGATGATATAATGGAAATGGATGGGGAAAATGATGAGGAATTAATCTATTTAGGTGATCTGGATGATATTCAATTCGATGACAATGAAATGGTTGACGATCAAGAAGAAGAGGCAGGCATGGAGAAGCCTGAAGATCAATCGCAGCTAGCCTTTCTAAAACATACAGGTTCAGTGTTTTGTTGTGATCTGCACCCAGATGGTAAAATTGCAGTTACAGGTGGAGAGGATGATAAAGCATATGTGTGGTCTGTTGAAACTGGACATGTTATTATGGACTGTGCAAGCCATAAGGATTCCGTCATCTTTGTGGGGTTTAGTTTTGATGGTGCCTATTTAGCTACAGTTGACATGTGTGGTTTGATTAAAGTATGGAAATGTAATTTAGAAAACCTGGAGCCATGGTCTGTTGCATTTGAGTATGAAGCTGATGATCTAAGCTGGGGTCTATGGCATTTTGGTGCCAGAGTTCTTATATGTGGGGCAGTTGCTGGAGATATATATGTTTTTAAAATTCCATCAGGAGATACTAAAGTTTTACAAGGCCACAACATAAGGACAGACTGTGCAAAGGTAACACAAACAACTGATTTTAATTTTTATACCTACGTTATTTTACAACCAATATGTGTTATTACATGTTAACAAATTTAGAGAAATAATTTTTTAGATATTCCCAGATGGTGTACGATTAGCAGCAGGCTATGAAGATGGGGTTGTTAAAATATGGGATCTGAAGACAAATGCTGTACTTCATCAGCTCCCTAATGGAATGCATGACACTCGTGTAACTGCAATTGATATTCATCCTGATAACAATCTTATTGCATCTATATCAACAGATGGTTTGTTTTTTTTATAATAATTATAAAAAGTGACAATTGTTGTAATTTTAGATAGTTCCTTAAGAATCAATGTTGTGTAAAAAAATTATTTTCATAATGTGAAATTCTTTAAAATTATGAAATATAACACTTAGCTTAACTATGTAGTGCTATGTAGCAGTTTATATAGTATAAATTGTTTTACAGGGAAAGTAGTCTTAACTACATCATTAAACGGAAAAGTTGTAGCGCAGCTGGAGTCGGAACATGATTTGGAAGTGGTTGCTTTTTGCCCAGATCCACAATTGGATTATTTTGCTTTAGGTGAACAAACAAATCCATCTAATATTCTTTCTATACTTGAGAATTAATAAATGTGTTAAATAGTATTTATTCTATAATGTGCCAATTTTTTTTTTTACTATAATTGGGACTGAAAATGTAATCAGTATTATAAATATAGTTTCTCTCTATCAAACCATAGCTATTAGAAATCTCTTTATAAGAAAATTTACTTTGTTAAATGGGATATGTAACAATAATAGTAAGCTTTTGCTAAACCTTCCAACTTAATATTTATTTGTTAATTTTAGGTACTTTAAATGGTTCTGTCACAATATGGGACACAGCTAGGCAAATGATTAGACACTCTTGTGCTAAATCGGAAGATGCATCAGCAGGTGTTACTAAAATGACATGGGTTAAGGACAGACTATTGACCGGGTGCCTCGATGGGTCATTAAGAGTGTACGATGGAAGATCCGGTCATACAAATACAACATTGACAGGACATTGGTCAGAAATACTGGATCTTGTATATAATGCAAAGGAAAATATTGTACTCTCCACATCTGATGATGGGACAGCAAGGGTTTTTAAATACCCTGTCCAAAATGGCAGTGATTAAGTACTATTTACAAATATTGTTTATTTATTTTCTGAAATAAAACCTTACCATCAAAATGATTTTTCAATTTATGGAAAACGTAATGAAACCAAATTAATGTCATTTATTTTGATTTAGATTTCTAGAATAAATGAAATTAAAAAATAAACTACAAACTGTAGCATATTTGTAATTGTATGATGTCAAATAACAGCTTAGTCAAAATTAATTAGCCAGTGAAGTGTGCATCTTATTAAAAAAGTTTGCCTTCTACTTGGTTATCTTTGTATACTCTATACATGATAAGGGCCACCATGGATCAGTACTTAGTGCATATATCTTAGTTGCAAAGTTGACTTATTTGTGAATTGACGAAAATCTACAAGTTTAACTTATTACAGTAATCAACTTTTATTTTATAATCTTTCTAAAAATCCTTATTACAACCTCCGAATCGTTTATATAACTTTGTTACAGACAGTAGTTTTCAGGGCTTGACAAGGGTGATTGATCCCTGATACCATAAGTGCGGCTGTCAATGACCTTGTGTAGATTTAAAAATAAATTGATTATATCCTGTGACTATATCCTTAACCATTATAATAGTCTTACTTATTAGAAATTATCTTGAATGAAAACACGTGTTATCAAAGGTGTTTGTCAGGATAACTATTATAGTAAAAAGTATGTTATCCATACACGTGGTAAGAGGGGAAAGAAAGAGAGGTAAAACCCGTTCAAACTTGGCAGCCAGTTTTTAAAATCCGCTTCGCAATGTGAAATGAACCTTATGAATTAGGAATTAAAATTGAAATTCCAAAGACTAATAATACTTTAAAGCCTTTTTCGTAATGGAATTATTTGATGGCGGTAGAGTAGACACGGAGTTAAATGATAAGTTGAATACGTTATACGAATAGTAAAGTGGGGTCGGTTAACGAGCAACGTGTTGTCTCGCCGGTCCGGCTTCGATCGCGACATAATATTTCAAATTTTGTTTAATATACTAAAGAGTTTCAACTATTTTACAAAAATAAATTTTATCGGTCTAGTTCTACATTAAAGCATGACCTAAAATTTTTTAATACATTAACCTAGACGTGGAAGGACAATGTGTGCATAAATCGAATCAGTATATTTCTTGTCGTGGAACAATAGTACTGAATTTTGTTGTAATTATAAAATCTTGACTTTAGTGGCAATTAACGCACGTGGTGTTTCCGACGGTAGTGTGATGCAATGTTTACATGAGCTTCGTCACTTACATATTCAGTTAAGGTAGCCAAAATTATGTTCGCATTTACAGCTTTATTAGGATACTAAATAATAAAATAGTGGGATCATTTAAATAAAAACGATGGCGAAAGTATCAGCTGCTGAAACTTTGACGCCGAAGGTGATGGATATAGGAGAGGGCGAAAATAATGAAGCAGAACCTAGTGGTGGGGTACGATTGAAAAAGGGATTGAGCCTTGTGAATGGAGTGGCAATAATCGTTGGAATCATTGTTGGTTCTGGAATCTTCGTGTCTCCCAGCAACGCCTTGAAGAATGCAGGCTCCAAGGGTATGGCGCTTATTGTTTGGATCCTCTCAGGGCTTTTGTCAATGATTGGGGCACTGTGCTATGCGGAATTAGGTAAGATTTAATTAACACATTATTAATGTTTAATTCCTACATTTTGATAATTAGGTTAATAATGTGCATGCACTTGACCTGATTTACTTTTAAGTATCTTTGTAACGGTACTTGAAGTTTTTATACCCAAGTATATTCGTATCTTTAAGTATATTAACTGCTGAATATATTTATGACCGGTAAATTTAATATTTAAAAAATATATAAACATTATTGAAGCTAAATTAGCTATTTCGAAATAGACGACGAGGTCAAATCATTGAGGTCTATGCAAATCTAAAATAAAGATTAAATTCACATTTGCCAAACATGTCACATTTTGCTGAACTGCATTGCAGTGTTTTCAATCTAGTATCGAAAACTGCCTACCTTAAGTAGGTCACTGGCATAAGAACGGTATTAAAGTAAATAGCACTTCTCGGCTTCATAAACTGGATCCATCGTTCCTCTTGTTCCATATCCCCGTTAATCCCAAGTTGCGCCTACTATTCTGCGTGTTACGCAAGTAGGCTTCTGTGTCTGACACGAAGATTTTTGAATTTTGTTATTATTGCCTATTTGTTTCGCCACGCTGTCTTTCAAGGTACGAGCACATAGAACAATCGATTCACAGCTGGTCTTTGAATACCTGACGATTTCAAAGCTAACAATCGCTCGGTTACGGGTTTACCATATTGCTAAAATACCATATCTATTTGTAGTAAATTTACGACTGGAAACCGCAACAAATTCTGTTAGTACTTTTAAGCGATATGCGTATGTTTGCAACACAAGTTACGCATAGAATAATAAAAATGTTCATAACGTAACATACACTATAATTTACAGAGTAATATATGATTTTTTAATAAAATATCTTTCCTTTTATAAATATACAACTACATATACACACTTATATGCCTACTAGATGATCCTGACGAACGTTGTTTAACCAAAAAAAAATGTCTCTAAAAATAGATGTTGGCCGATTCTCAGACCTACTCAATATGCTCACAAAATTTCAGGTGTATCGGTCAACCCGTTTCGGAGAAGTAAAGAAACAAACATTGTGAAACGAGAATTTTATTTATTAGATATAAATTATTTATAGGAAAATGGTATTTAATATTGGTTGAACATTAATTATTTATCTATACAAATGTTTCAGGTACTATGATCCCTAAGTCCGGCGGCGACTACGCATATATCGGCGAGGCATTCGGCCCACTTCCAGCGTTTCTCTACCTCTGGGTAGCCCTCTTCGTGTTGGTCCCTACGGGAAATGCCATCACGGCTTTGATATTTGCTACAAATATTCTCCAACCTTTCTGGCCTGCATGTGAACCACCAGTAGACGCCGTAATTCTAGTTGCTGCTATTTTGACATGTAAGTCTGTTTAATACAACATATGAATAAAATATGTTATCTATTTCAAAATGTACGCGTAACCACATCATTCAGTTTTATTTATTAATGTATTTTTATAATAATGATAACATTCTAGACTTTTTTGTAGATATATTCACAATATTTCAAGTGTGCTATGATCAGCTCTTAAACTATTTATTTATTTTTTATTTCTTAAACCTATACAGCTTATTCCAAGAAGCTTACACACCAAAAATAGAAGTCAAATAAAATTTGACTTTGGGTGGATTTGACTATTACCATTAAGTTCTTATATTTTGAAATAGTTGATTATTTGGTTTTTGATAAACACGTTACCCAATTTTGTGTGAATGCAAGACATCAACGCAGTACAAACGACACAGCTCGATGCGATCTATTATAGTAAATAAATACCATGGCCTAGAATCGCAGCAAATAATTTTTATTTATTTACATTTGAATTATTAGCGTAGTTTTGTTTTATTCATGTAAAAAAAACGTTAGAGTGCCATGCCTTAGAGCTTAATTAAAATGGCCGACACGATCGGGGAAATAACACTTACTTAAAAACGTCGTGGCGTTGAATGATGCAATAGATTTATTCTATTGCACTCGCCTTTCGTTCGGCGAGTGGGATTCCCGGAACTCATCCCTTCCCACCTCTTTCATATCCCCTCCCAACCCATTAAAATCCCTCTCCTTTTTATACGTCACCCCTTTCCTATAAACATTTAATGATGCCTTTTTAATGGCTCGGAAATATACTTTACCGCAAAAATAAATATACTTTCTGTGCTATTTTAACACTTGTTTATATATACCATAATTTAAGTCACATGGAGCCTGTAGAGGAGGTCCTTCGGTGGTTCCTCCTTAACGGTATCAGTATCGAAGAACAAATATTAATGAATAGTACTTTACGTTACATTCATTGTAATATTTTAGAGACATAAACTGTATATAAATAATTTCACATTAATACACATACTATTTACTACATTTTGGTATTCACCAAAATATTCATGCCTTCAAATCAAATTGCAAAAAGTTAATGTACATACGAAAGAAACATTTATATTTCGTATTACATAACTTCAGTGCATGATTCTTCGAAAGATGATCGTTCGCATAATACCATTCCCTTTTTTTTAAAATAAGTACCAAATTACAATACACGTTTCGTGGAATACGCAGTGTACATTCCTTACCACATGCGGTGCCTTTACTGGAATGCAACTATAGCGATTTGTATATTTCAATTGTAATTTAATGTCGGTACAATAATATATATATATATATCTTTATACAAAGGCTATTTTTAAACATAGCAAACCTTTTTTGTGCATTGACAACAGATTTAGCACTTGTTTATATGTATAAGAAACACCGTCGCCTACCTGATAAAGTATTAGACATCTTAACGTGTTTAAAGACGAATGAAGATAAACAGAAAGCTGCATTATTTTATTCTTCAGTATAATGTTAATGATTAATCTTTTATTAGATAAAATTTCGATGGTTATAATATGTGTAAATTAACCGATAGTTCAGTGTTCTGTGGACATCAAACTTTAAAAAAGTGTTGTTTATTTTTTAATATCACAAATTTTATAAATTTGATAAAAACCATTTTTCAATATTTTTTAACAAATATTCCCCATATAACATTTTTGACTTATCACATCGATTTTCCATGGAAGTAAATGCTTTATTAATTATTTCCATGGAAATATGCAATTTGCAAGAATTCCCGTTATTTTCAACTTTGGAAACAACTTTGCAACTTTTGAATGCAACTTTTTTAAGAAGTTCGATGTACTCTAGAGGAGACAATGACTTTTTCGATTAAATTAACCATAGGGAATATTATTTTTATATGCATCGTGCATATTTATTGTATTTATATTTGAAGAAGGTTTAGAGGGCAGACAATTCTTTTCAATCGGTTTGTTTCCTGTCGTATAATTATTTAGAATGCGATATCAGATACGTACGTAGGTACTTACGATGCGATTTGTGATTCTTACTTTATTAAAATATCTGCCTGCTTTGCAAAATATATTATCATGTTACAATTCTACATCGATGCTATAACGATACTTATAAAAAGTCTGATTCTTTCAATGACATATGTAAAAACCAAAGAACAATATAGCGTAGCAATCTCTAAATGGCCAGCAACGCACTCACGAGCTCCCAGCCACATGAGTGTCTATAGGCGGCGACTTTACCTTTATGGTGGGCCTACTACTCGTTTGCCTCCTCTTCTATATAAAAAAAATTTGAAATAAAGCAAGCTTTCTAGATGAAATACCCAAAATTTACCTATATACCAACTATCCGATGCATTGAAAATTTCAAGGAGTTTCACATACCTCAAATAAATAATTATACACATTATCCCCCCCCCCCCAAGCAGTTGGTCAGACAGTCAATTCCACTTAAACCACGCAAAGTCAAATTAATCGCTCAACAATGAAACCAGAATGGACATCAAAAAGGAAATACAATGTGTGACAATTACGTTACAATAAGGAGTTAGTTATTTGTGTGTGCAGGGCCGCGGAGGTCCGCATCTTTATCCTCGTACGCTGATTGTGCTTGACAGGATAATGAGAATTTCCTCCCGTATCGCCAGCGCGAATTACGCTCCGGTAGTAGCACTTAATTTGTCCCTATACACTGTAATATACACCTGTATAGGCGAGAGAAACACAAACAAATTTTCAAATCTACGTACCATGTACCATATTCAATGTCAAAATCTTATTATATAATAATAATCTTTTCAAGGATAATCTTGAAAATTGTCCACTTCGAGGCGATTAAGATATATATTTAGAAACAAAGAAACAGTCTAAGACAATTCTATAGTTATATCTTCTGGAACAGCATTTGCTAACTAAATATGTCTCGATTTAAACCACGCTGGTTACAAATATAACTTTATATTTTTGTAAATTGATTGAAGATGCGTGTATTTTTATCAATCATTTCTATCTAGTTGAACATTTTAAACATCAAATGTAATTTATACACTGTGTTAAAAGCTGGTGCTTTTCTCGCTCAGCGTATAAGCATCACGATACGGCCAAGAAATACCCGGCAGTTTTGATACTCTGCCACAAGGACCAAACATTTCAAATTCTTGTTTTTGTTTTATAGTTAGTTAAATATTAAAATACATTATTTTATTTATTAAATAAACAGTGTACTATTGAAACAAAACCTCTCTTTGGGATATAAACTTTGCAATAAATTATCAAATTCAAGACTATATGTAATTGATAAATAACAACTTTTATATTTCACTTAACACGTTAAATTTGTAAACAATAATAATGTTTATTTTGTAAGTAAAAGAAATTTGTATGATCTCCTGTTATTTAGAATAAGTGAGAATAAACATATTGGTATATGTAACAGTTCGCTTAAGTACCGGAGTAGAGAATACATTGAAATAGCAAAAATAAATTTAATGCAGATTAATTGCTCAGCTTTATTATTATTTTGATTACTGTATAGTAAAAATAATAATTTCTTTAGGTTACGTCCGCATGTATATGCATACCTTTTAAATTTAATTCACTCCACATTTGGTTTAAAAAGTGTTTGATTGCATCATAATACCTCAAAACATCTTATGTGTGTGTGATAAGCTTTTGGAGACACAAGAGTTGAATATCGCATTAGATAAGGTTTATGTTTTTTTTGTTTCAGGTTTCCTCACGGCATTAAATTGCTATGACGTAAAATGGGTAACACGTGTTCAGGATTCCTTTACCGCAGCCAAAATGCTGGCACTCGTTGTAATGTTTGGTGCGAGCCTTTGGTATTTGTTCGCTGAAAGCGCTAACAACGTCGAGTCAATGATGGAGGGAACTGTTACGAAGCCAGGTGACATTGCGGCCGCCTTCTACCATGGTTTATTTTCATACTCCGGTTGGAATTATCTTAACTTCGTAACTGAAGAACTGAAGGATCCTTATAGGTACATATATGATCACCGTAACTCTCTCGAACGCTAAGTATATATACAACTTCTGAAACACCACTGCCGTCTTCGGGGCTCGTTTATGGAGGAAATGTACACCGGTACATGAGTGTCTCCTATAAAATACCTGTACACGAGAAAGTTGAAATTGCTTTACTTACTACTACTTAACATACAGCTGTAAACTATATTAAACTAATCAAAGCTCCTTGTGTCACAAGTAGAAAACCAATCAATTACCTTTTATTACCGAAATATAACAACCTATAGGTGAAAAAAAAAACAATAATTGCAACTTCGCAACGAGCTTACATAAATATCACTTTAAACATATCAGACACCACATATTTATTAAATTATACAGAAACTTAGCGTAATATTAAATTAGGCACAGCCTGTATTTAAACAAGGTGTCATAGATAACACTTTGCATTTGCTTTTGTTAATATGAAATGCTTTTGTTATTAATGGTCTGTATATGTAATCTTCGGTACGTGGACGACAAATCTAATTTTAGTTATTGTTTAATTTCACCATACTACTTTAATACATTCGTATAAAGTTTACATAAATAAATAAGAAATACATTTCCTTAATAATAATTAATTACTATGTATTGATTTTTCGTTTTATATGCCGCAAAGCGTGAACAATTACAATCTGACTGCCGAAAGAAGTCAAATGACACAATTATGAACCGAAAATTGTATTGAATTAATATGAATAATTCTCAATTCCAGGAACCTACCACGAGCGATATGTATATCAATGCCGGTCGTTACACTTGTATACGCATTGACCAATTTTGCTCTCTTCGTTGTCCTAACAAAGGAACAAATCATTGCATCCGGTGCTGCAGTTGCTGTCACTTTCGGTGACCAAATACTGGGCATGTTCTCCTGGATAATGCCTCTGTTTGTCGCACTATGCACGTTTGGTTCCCTTAATGGTGCAATTTATGCGTCATCCAGGCTGTTCTTCGTCGGTGCAAGGAATGGTCACTTACCGTTGGCCATCGCACTTATTGACGTCCGACGACTAACTCCAGTACCATCTTTAATATTCATGGTAAGTAATATATTAAGCTTACCACAACATTTATATATATGTTATATTTATGTATTTATTTATAAGTGTATTTATTTATATGTATTTTAAGATTTATGTTATATACTTTTGTGATTGCTAGCGTAATTCATTTGCAAAGGATTTTTCATCAGTGTCCTGTTAACAATAATATGTAAAAACTATAAACAGTTTTCCTCCAGAAAAAGGCTCAAGAAGATAAGAAAGGATTGATTTGAACAATCATTATTCTTTCAACTAAGTTTAAAATAATTTAGTATTGCTTCCTTAATCACATGTAATATGAAGGATCAATATCGATTCAATCAATTTGATACGATACTAAAAGGCAATCAATAGACATAATACAGATTTTAACACTTTTATAACGTAATCGGTCGAAAATTGAATTACATACATACAAGTCTAAAACTTGTTAGAAGGGGTAGAGCGAAGATAGGCCCATATTAGTAACACGTTTACAGAAACGATATTACTTTGGTTGAAACGATAAGGAACCTAAAACAATCATTTAATTACAAGTTACTTGTCACGCTAATATAAAAGTGATAATGGCTATAACTCAGGAATACAATTCGAACATTGCAATTTAACTAGAGTACCTACGTGTTATCTTTTCCATTTTAATTTTATAGTTGTTTTTACTATGCGCTCGTGTTTTATTTACCTACAGGCTATATACACAATGCAGAATAGATAATATAGAACCAGTGGGTATAGGACGTTGTGAAACTTATCATGTTTTGTAAATCTCATAGTTTTCGGGGTCAACATTTTTGACATTGCCAGTCTTATTGGTGGCAAGACTGTTAATTAAAAATTTTTTGAATCTGGTTTTATAAAACTATTCTGGGATAGATGCGTTATCGATTGTTAAAGTGTGATTAATTTCATGTATTTATTGCTTACAAATTTTTGTATCGTACATGTGTTATTAAATCTATCTAGATTAATTTTTTAAAGATAATAGCTTTAGTTTGTAGTCTATAAGTAGAAAAACATAGCAAACTCTTGACCTTTTAAAATTGTGAATATAAAAAAAACTAATTAATTTTTATTTCTATTTTCAGTGCCTGGTGACTCTGTTACTATTACTGACAAGGAGTGTGGAATCGCTCGTCCTATATGTAACGTCCGTGGAGGCTATTTTTATTATCTGCTCAGTGGCGGGTCTCCTCTGGCTGCGACGCACACAACCAAACCTGACTCGGCCCATTCGAGTCAACCTTTTATTCCCAATATTATTTTTGGTTTTATGCACATCACTTGTTATATGTTCCTGTTTCAAGTCCCCAGTTGAAGTTGGCATAGGTATTGTCATGATTGCGGCGGGAATACCAGTTTATTTCATATGCGTACGAGGCAACACGCCAAATTGGTTGCAGTCAGCCTGCAATTCATTCAATGTGGTCTGCTCAAAAATGTTCCTATGTCTCCCCGAAGACTCAAAAGAGTTATGATTTATGAAATCATGTGCACTACGTTAGATCTGTTTAAAAGTATTTTTAGACTTAAGTTTGACAATAAATAATGAGCTTCTACAATTGCTTTTGTGTAATGAGCTTGCCCAGTCAATTAATATAATGCTTTTTATGGATTGTTTGTTATTCATAATGAATTGTTTTCCTATATGTGACATGGTAAACCAATTAACTATTAACTAAGAATCTGTTACATACTGCGAGAAAACGTGAAAAGACTACTGTGGACAGTGGGGCCGCTTGGCGAGTATACCAATTAGTTTAATCCCAAAAATCTCTCTAAGTATACGAAGAAATTTCTTATGGCGCAGCCCCAAAGTTAAAGAGTTAGTTCTGATGAGAACATATTTAAAATTGCAGGAAAGACTCTTGTACCTTATTATACCCCAAGGTTTAAGAGTTAGTTCTGATGAGAACATATTTAAAATTGCAGGAAAGACTCTTGTACCTTATTATTTCCACCCGCTCTGTGATGGGGCGGCACTAATGTATCCACACGACACAAACAATGTCACATATATATGGAATAGCCAAGAAAAAGCTGACAGCAATCCGGAGTATCTCCAGTTCTAAAACGGTATCAGTATTAGGTAAGCCAGTAACCGGCATCCTAACCCCACTGCCAACAGACAGACAAGGTCAAAATTTGATTTGTGACACAGTAATTATAAGTAAAGTTGTCCATCAGCTTGATTTTTAAGAGAAAAAAAGAAATATAGGAACAGATTTTTATTATAACATTTTGTTATACCGTAAATCCATTGTTATTGATGAAAGCAAGGAACCGTAAATTGTTATATATTGAACACGTACCACGATGAAAAAAACTACTCGGTCGCGTAACTGCAAAAAGCTATCATTGATTGGTCCACGTACACTTATTGAAACCTTTTTTACATATTGTACGAAAAATGAACAATTCCTGCTGAACATAAATATCTACAAGAGCTCCGGGTGCTAGAATTAAATTGCCATTATAAATACTTAAATAAAAAAACATCTATATTTAGGGAAATATATCTTATACTTCTATTTCGTAATACTATTTGAACGGTTGAAATAAATCAATATTTACCTAACCCTGAAGTAATGCACAATAACACCTTTGTTGAGTTTCAAAGTACGTTTATGAGCGGTTTTTTTTTGTGAAAAAAAATAATTTAGTCCGGTAATGTGTAGTTGATGGTAATAATAATATTATTTGTGTGCCATCATCCGGTTTATATTGTTCGCCTTTTGTCTGTATATAGTTAAATAAAAATAAATACTTAACGATTTTAGTCAAATAAACTGGGCACGAAGCGCTTCCTATTATTATCTATGCGGTTTCAAGTAACGAGCTACCACAGCACAAGCAACAGAATCCGAATACCTATTTCAGTTCAATATTACAAAATTTGGTAGCCGCAGTACTCGCACAGACTTACTTTTGACTAAAAGACATTAATTATAAATTAATGTCACGGCATGCCGGTATACCATCCATTTTTGTCTTTTCTCTTGTAGTATATACAATAATGGAATATTATTCCGATTACATCTGTCCATCTTTGTCAGTCAATAAATAACCAATAAGCAATATCGCAAAGTTTGTGACAATATTTATATAGGCGATAACTTGCTTGCTGTTTGTTGGGAGCGGTAAATACACGGCTGATACATGATTGGAAATTAAATAGTATCATAGTAAATGTTTGATGCAAATATTTCATTCATAGTTATTTACTTCATTACATCACTTCTGTAACCGATTGCTTTCGTGATACTGGCAACTTTTATGTATGGTTGTTGTGTAGTATTCTATTTTTTAAATAAAGTATTTATTAAAATTTACTAAATATATATGAATTAGATAGCATGAATTAATTCAGATTTAGAAATAGATATAATGGATGATAAGATGGGTATTTCAATATGTCAACAACTCTAACACTATTGGCAATTACCAGTGCTGAAAACTAAAATATTGTCTATTGCTTGTGGTATTCAACAAATAAAGTAACTACCATATTCCTTATTTATCTTATCGTATGCGAGATTTGCTGGCAACATTAACACGCAATAATATACAAGCCGAACCGGCAAACGTTGCTTTGCCATATAAATTATTTCTGGTGTAGACAAAATTAATTAAATGACGATTGTCAGTTATCGAGCGGGAAAATTTAGGGTTGTATGTATTTTCTAATACCTCATTATAAAATAATAAAAACAAAAAATTTCGTCAAAAAATTAAACAGTATTTTTTAAGGGTGAACAACTTAGGGGTATGAAAAATAGATGTTGGCCGATTCTCATACCTATTATAAGCATATAAAAATTGGTAAACTGACCTATGTTTCGCCGTTTCGGTGGAGTACGGTAACTAACACTGTGGCAGGGAAATTGTATAAATAAAATAATATAAATAAGGACAAAAAAATCCATTGAATGATACTACAGCACATCGATTGCTATGTGCAATTAATACATTTAGGTGAGTCAGAAATCACTTTACAAATATAACTTTGGATAACTAACAAAGCTAATATAGTAGGAACTAGGATATTCGCTGTTAGCATAAAAATGCATGCGTCAGCATTAACAATGAAACTACGGCCTTGGTTACCAAACTATAGAAATAAGCGTGTCAGTCACGGACAAGGTATACTAAGATGAGATAAAACAATAAAATGTAATCTAATGTGATAAAATGTAGCTTGTATTATTTTGACTTAACAATATCATGGTACTTTATCCATGCTGGAATAAACATGATCCTAGTGTATGGTGCATTTATAAATTCATACTTAAATAAATATTACTTTCTTCCAATTCCAGATTTTACTGGAATTGGAATAAAGTAATATATGTACAGAGATATACGTCCATGTTAAAAGTATTATTGTAACAGGTGAAAAAGTGGTACGACACGTATAAGTTTAATTCAATATTAGCTTATTTATATATTAAAGTAATTTATGAAATCAAGTTCCCATATATTTTTAACAACAAATACAAAATGTAGAAAACATCAGTAAACAATTTAAAACGTGTAAATAAATGTAATCGACTTGTGTCAACTTAAGTTGTAGGGTTATTATTTTTTTATACTATTTTTTTAAATTTAAACCTTAATAAAAATGTATTTAACTTTAGCTGTAAACTAAATAGGAAAAAAAAAAAATAATCACAAACGCAAAAAATGTTTTGATAGTTCAACTTAAATTATTGTATTAAACATGTTTCTGTAAGTTCACCATTTTGAGCCAATGTAACTGGTAATAAAGCCTTTTTACAAATCCAAAATGGCCCTAAATATAAGTTTAACGAGCTTGATTTCCACATTAATATGAGATATGCGTGCTCATTAACATAAATAAAATAATCAATACTTATTTAATCACATCATAGCCTTATTACTAATTATTTTCTTATGAGTAAATTATTTAAAGTAAACAAGTTTCAAGATTGTTTATCTTTAATGAAGTCCTTTTAAACTAGCAAATAACACGTATCAAGAATGCGCATAAAATAGTTGTACTCAAAGTAGTTCACTTTGTACTTTAACTGACAAATTTTATGAGAGCTTATTTGGTTAACAATATTATGGATGATCACTTTTAATTAAACAATGTATACTTAAATACCTTCTTAAATACAGTATCATAACACTGGAAAGAGAAGATAAACAAATTCTCGAAATTCATGACAGAATTTATTAATTTTTATTTTTGACGGCCATATTACAGTATTGTAAAATAACACAACATTAGATAATTACCAATAGATCATGAACAGATTAGATTTAATTGACAATTCTATAATATTTGTCAATAAATTTTTTTTTCAAACCTGTTTTATGCTATACGTTACAGTATAAACGGTAAAAAATCAAATCATTTGGCCCTCCGTCAAATATTATATAAGTTAAACTATGTGTGTAAAAACACATTAAATAAATTCTTATCCTAGTCTTATCCATTAATATATATCCATAAAAAACGTTTTGTTAATATAATTTAATCCGTTTAACAGAATCAAAAGACGTCTGCATAGATTAGTACACTAGTACAGCAATTATGGAATAATCTCTAAAATCTACATGTTTGTGAAAGAAATGAATAAAATGTAACGCAAGAAGGTGAGACAAATCACTCGAGCTCCGTGTAAGTAATGATAATATTATATTAATTTTCATTAACACTCAAATAACCTAGAGAACGCACTTATAACACTCCAGATTTGATCCTTGCTTATATTGAAACTCGTAGTATCTATATATACCGTAAGGAAGGCAATAATATATATCAAATACCTCTTTATCGGATCGGCATTCGTTTAGTGAAAGTAACAGACGCACGGCCAGCTTGCGCAGGCAAAGACGCGTGAGCAATTTCAATTCGTATTGCTAATCTCAAATACTTAAATAAATAATTTACGGAATATACCCAACGTGACCAGACGCGTATCAGATAATCAGATAGTGTGCTGTGGATCGTCGGATGCGCGCGGTCTGCGTGAGAGTGTCTACAATGATTACAATTGGAGTCCTCTTCTTGGCGAGTTTTGCATCAGCTGAACTCTTCTTCCCTTTAGTGCCGGATGGAAACAACACGTTACCAGCAGAACAGTATTTTATTGAGAAAATCTTTGATAAATATGGATCGGAAGGTGTTATTAACTTTGAGGTCAGTACTATTTGGTTTTTGAATGTTCAAATGTTTTGCCTCTTGTTTTGTTAAATATTACAAAAAATACCTGGTAAAATATTGGTATTGTTAATATATGGTTTCATTATTAGATACCTCTTTTGTAATTTTTATATATTTTTTTTTTAAATGATAAAAAAACTAATTATGTCAAATTAATATTTTTTTTATTGTATATATTTTATAAATGTCATTTTAAAACTCAGTACACTAAGTTATCTTAATGATAACCACAAAAGTAAAAAAAATAACACATTTAGATACAAACTAATGTCCCGGACCGGGGCGACGATGCGGTACTACGAGTATTACAGAAACCGACCGACCCAATTGTCACAAGAACGTTTGACTAAAAGACTTTCATCTTGCAAAGTTCATGTACCAATGAAAGACACGTTTGTTGACGAAAATTTCTTTTATATCTAAAACACCTTTCCCTATTTCGTAAACGGAAGTTCAATGAACTTGAAGTTAATATTTAACTTGATCGATTCCATATCTCTTATCAATTATCGTGTCAAATCCCGCGAGTTATTGACAAAATGCTTCATATGCTGACAAAATATTTCGAATTTAAACAAATTTTATTTAAATATTCAACATCCTAACAGATCCCTACCCACCCATACGATAGTGTAATGCTATCATAACACCTATCTTGTTTTATAGACAAAGATTTAGTGAAGCGTCTTTAATTCTTTTTTACTTGACTTATTCGCGTTCAACTTTGCCGAGTGCATCTTAATGGATAGGTTGTTTGATTGAATTGCGCTTGTTTGTGTAAAATTAAATACAGAAAAACATCGTATGGAAATGGACTTAGGGAAAAAACAGTAATTTACAACCAGCCTTTCCAGCTTTGTATAATTGCCTCTGATATTTTTTATCTTTATTGTATGTATTAATAATCCAGTTCTAATAAAAATAAATATTGATTACTTTTAACATTTGGTGATTAAACGTTTGTGCTTGATTCTTGGGTCAAAGACATGTAGAAACAAGTGTTAATGGCGCATCGAATTTATAGGCCGGGATCGAACCTCACTCACGGTGAGAGACCGCTTGAACCACTTGGCTAACACTGTTTTGTTGTTCATTAAACCGTTTTCAATTCGAGTTTTTTTTAAAGTAACGATTGCAAATCGTTCTATTCTAACTTGTTAAATAATAACGTTTAAGTGTCAAACTTAAACTGCAATAGAAAACAATTTGCATAAACATATGTAAAATGTATTTTAAAATCATATTTCAGACTGATACAAATACACAGATTTCTTATCAACTAGTTACTTAACAATATTTTCGTTGTTTCTTCAGTTTTGAATGGACCACCTGTTACGCTGTGGCTTCGTTCATTGTTCTCAATAGCCGCTGATTAAACACAAAAATAGGTTCGATCGTAATGATAGTGACAACAATACGAGTAAACGAAAAAATGAAAGAATTTTCTAAATTATGAAACGTCCAATTATCAGCCTACCCTGATTTTGTTAAATTGTGTATAATAAATTGAACTAACATAACTCTTTTTTGTAATTTAGTGTATTTTGACTGCCTTACCGAAATTATGAAGAATTGTCCTCTACAAATGTATAATTAATGCATAAAAAATATGTCTAACTAGCATTATTTGAGAACCATAACTATACGAATGTATTCAAATTAACAATATGTCTCTTCGAAACGTGAGAACCGTATAAATTTTTGAACCGAACAAAATGTATTTAATAACAACACTGAAAAATATTGTGACTTAAATGTTAATTATTATAAATTGAATATAATTGCGTGTAAAAGTTACTAGTTATTCATTAGGATGTTTAATTGTTGGTATTTCAGGGCTTCGAGCATCTTTTAGACAGCCTGGGTTTGGGCGGCCATGTTTTCAATTCACCACATGACATCGCCATTCATAGGATCAATGGTACATTCAAACAGCTCCATGATACACATCACCGACATAAGAGGTCACCACCATCTTGTAAGTATTCTTAACTACCAAATTCGCCACAGACTAAAAATTTGCATAACTATCAAAATGACTAATCATTTTCTCGATGAGTGAATTGACGTGAGACGTGATTTAGGAGGCTACTACTTAAAATATCCCCATACCCACCATGTAGAAAATGGCCAAATGCCTATGAGTTGAATTTTATTCATATTCTTTACCTATATTATACTCACTTCAATGTCGCTTCAATGAATCTAAAATTAGGTATAAAACATAGTAACTATGGTATTATCTCTACAAAGAAGATGAGTTTTTTGGTTTAGTATCTATACTTTAGGTACAACTACCATGTCTAAATTTAAAATCAATTAATTAATTTGAACCTTGAATGTCCAACGAGAAAGACGGAAGCTGATAATAGAAATATACTACATTTCGTTTGCAAACAATTGTGTCCAATGACCTTGCAATGAACCCGTGAAAATTACAATCACTAAGTTCAGTACTACAAAGCTTTCAACTACAATTATATATGAATGAATACAAGTATGTATGTCTGTTCTTGCTGCTAGATCTTGTGTACATGCAAATTATAGCCAGGAGCCATTAGAATGAATCAACTTCTACACTTCTATAGTACATCTTAAACTGTTAGCAATGACAGTTCATTTGTGTTAAAAATGTAACACTTAAGGTATACAAGTATGTAGGGTATACATTAGAATTAATAGGAAACTCTATCAACTAATAGATGGAAAATCTTTCAAATCCGGTGTAACTTGTCCGTTTGGTAGAAAGCTGGCTTTCGCGTAATATTATACTTCTTTATATGTATTTATATAGAACATTGTATCAGGAATCACCATTGATTTGTAGTTCACTTCCTGCCGTCAATGTTATTTGTCAACTGAAACTTGTTAAATTAGGATACATCATATTCTATAACATTTATTGTTACTTATTAACCGTTCCTTCTTAATGAAATATATAAAAAAATAATGATCAGCATGGGTCCTGCGATAAGATAAAGCTTTACTGGTCTTTGAAAAATAATATGTTCCGCACAAACTACCTTTAGAGCCTGCGCAATAGACAAGGAACTCTCTTGTCTATGGCGACCACAGACAACCTTCAAAAGATTTGTATAATACTTTTTTTTATGTACGAAATCATACAACTAATTCCTTATTCGTATAAAGTAGGAGTTTAGAAACATTTTAAATTTATACCTGTCGTAAAGTTATAGCATTGTATTTAAATATTATCACATCGTAACGTATGGGAAAAAGATAAGATTTGGAGTGGTTCAAAACAACTTGTTTACGTAATAACCCCATGGATAAACTGTCCAAATATTTCGTCACTCAAAACGGGATATCTGTTTAGATATTTACGTTTGCTATACGACTTTGAAGTCCCATATCTTAAACTGATCCTATTTTTATTAAATTTAAAATCCGGCCAAAAAAATTACGAAATAACGTCAGTACACATTTTTCAACGCAAACATGTGTTAGTTTGTTTTGCAAGTATTATAGTATATCGTTTTTAAACATTATGCCTGAACTTAATTATTCTAGTTATTTTAATATTAATTGTTGTAGTTGTGCCGATATATATATTATGTAACTTATGTCATTTTATTTATAGTAAGCGCTCCGGTTTATTTACTCAAGTACTTTTTAACTCATTGTCAACGATGAGCAATATTAATCAGTTTTATTATAGCTTACCTTTATTGCTAAACATTATGTTACAATAAACAAAATTTTAAGTAATTTTATATCGTGCTTTTATATCGAATTTTCGCAAAAACATGTCTTGATAGAATACTTACTAGTTTTAGACATACTAGGATTACGACTAGCGTTAAAATAATCAAAATATACATGAATATGATTAAAAATAAGGCGAACTAAAATAAATAAAAATATCAAATTTTGACCGGGGACAGAGGGCTGTGGAAAATTTCGATGAATTTCTTAATTCTTTTTTGCACGAAATTTAAAATAAGGCATACAGGTATGTACAATACGTAAAATAGTACGTCAATTATTATAATTTATGTTCATTATATTTATTTAATACATTGTTAAATATTATTATATATGGTTAAATTTGGTTTACGTTTAAATATATTTCAAAAACTTATTTAAATTGCTTAGATTGATGATTAATGTTGTTTGTAAAATAAAATCTAATGAAACTTCATATGAGTTTATATCGGCATAAAAAACCCGGGCTGTTGCCCGTTTGTTATATATATTATATGTTATAATAAAAAAAACCAAATCAAATTTGTTTTAGTTTTGTGTTTTGTTTTATTTTAAGTTATATTTACTTTACGTTTTAAGAATGTTTATTTTAAATGTCAATACGTTTTTGTTTTATTACAATAACTAAAAAATATTCAAAATATATATAATTCACAATGGAGTAACAAATTCATAAAGAACATTATACATATCGCGATACAGGAACATGTTGGTTTTGCGCAACACTCGAGCGTAATTTAAGAGTTATCCCGATTATCCTATTATGACCCTAGGTCCACGACATTACGTCGACCCAGCTCACCGATTGTATAACAGTTTTTACTCATGTACTTTTCGTTTTAAACACTTTGCTTTGCGTGTTAAGCTCACTAAGGCTGTTCGATATTCTATATAAATAAATATTATGAAAATTATAGTTTGTTTCATGGCACGTGGCAGAGTGCATTTGTTACTCTGTCGTTCTTTCTGATAATATTAAACAAGGAAATAAGATTGAAACTCAAAGATTAGTTAACATGATAGGGAACAGATAATAAGATTCCTTCTAGTTCTCATTGTGTTGTTGATTATTTTATGTTTTTATTCAATGACGCGTTCTGCATTTTGTTAGGCGGCAGACATAATTGAAAAAGTCTATAACACACAAAGTTTATTTGTAAGTTTTAATTCACAAATACAAATTACGAAGGCTTTATTTAAAGGGATGCACAGAAAACGGCAAATATTTTAAAACTAATAGATTCTCAATATTCCAAATCACTTGCTTCGCGACAAAGCATTGCCATCTCTATCGTTATTATCATTAAAAGGAGCACCCCATCATATCAAAATACGGAAGTAACTTGGTACTAAAGTGCAAAAGTTTTTCTCAAATTTTTAAAATTTGTGTTGTTTCACATTCAATGCTTAATTTTAATATCTAAATATATATAATTTGTCATTTTGAAATGACATCACATTGAAAGTACTTGAAACTTGGCTTTAGTCAATAGGTATCACTGGATTATTCGATTTATAGTTAAAAGGTAGTTAATTAATCTAATTAAAATACGCGCTAAGATTAACTTATTTATTTAAGCTGCGAAAATGAGAGGTATAAGATGTCGATACCATTTTTTTTTTCAAGTTATTCGAATAAATTAAATACACACATAAGTTTCTTTATAGCTTCGGGTAACCTTCATGTCGGTATTTCAACATTATAATAGAAAAAGGGTTTATATTTCGTATGTATTTCATAATATCTCGTATTTAAATACAACATTATGTGCAATTTTGTAAACTAGTTCAGGTTATTAAACTTCATCAGGCTGGTTGCGTTGTTTTTGTATACACAAGAATGAAATGTATCATTATTCAGTATTTATAATACCTACAAGTCACAACCAAAGTGGCGACAAAAACCCAGTATTAGATTTTTTTTTGGCAACTTTGAACAAATTAACAAACGGTAGGTATCTTAGCGTGCTTACGTCATTTCAGAAATACATCACTTACGTGATATTAAGATTGTAGATATAAATTATATAAAGCGCTAAGATCACTACTAAGACTAGCGAAATTGTTCCAAAATATTTACTACATTTTTTATTAATCCATGTAGATTTAGATTACTCATTCCTATCATTATACACTTGATCATAATGTAAAGCTATAAACTTTAATATGAAAAACATAATTATAAGTAGGCACTAGTTACGTGATGTTTAATTTGGCTTAAGATTGAAATGTGTTAAATTGCAGCCACTTCCATACTCAAAAAATCATGCTTATCGCCAAGAGAAATACTCACCGTCTACGGAATGGAAACAGAGCCGGGGATTATCACTATTAATCCAAAAACATTTTTGGAAATGTGTCCAGCCCTGGTATACCAGTTAGATCAACGTTCATGTTACAAGACTGATGCTCCTATTCCGAAATTGGATCGACTTTGGAGTAAGTTGAGTAAATCAATCATTGTATGTTTCTGAGGCAAGTAGCTCATCTTCTGTGACTGAAACGCGCTATTGACTTTTGGGTCTTCATCCTTCCGAACAAATCCACCTGTAAAAACGGTAATTCGAACGCACGTCCTAGGATTGAAGCCAAAAACTAGGTACACAATAAATAAATAAGAACCATACTTTTTATATACTTTATACATACATATTTACTTAATTTTCTGTTCCTTTACACTTGTACTTTTTAATATATAAATACGTTCTCATCAAGTATTATTACAACACAACATACAACACCTTATTATTAAGAGCATTGCAGTCATTTTTTATGAATCCCGAAGATATACTTTTACCATTTATTTCTCGTATTGACTGTAACTACTTTATTTTTAGCATGGATCTACGCAACTTTGGCCATTTTGGTTATTAGCGCTACTGGACTATTAGGAGTTGGCATAGTACCAATGATAAAGTCAGCCATATTCAGTCACGTCCTTCATTTTCTAATTGCCATTGCTGTTGGTACTTTATGCGGAGACGCTCTACTTCATCTCCTACCTCATGCATTGAAAAGCCACGGCTCTTCAAGTGACCCACAGGAAGAGACTGAAGTGGTTCTGAAATGCAGCGTCACCTTTATTACCATTTTACTGTTCTACAGTGTTGAAGCATTCATGCAGGCAATGAATGGTGGGCATTCGCATTCACATGATCATCAAGTCAAAACCGTTGAAGAGGAGAAAATTGAATCTGCTAAACAAATAGAATCTATCGAGCTCGGAGCCATTATGCCTGGCTCGCCGCAACCGCCAGTTGAACGCCCTATGACGTCCACTGCGCTAATGGTGATAGTGGGTGATGGTCTGCATAACCTTACTGACGGCTTGGCAATAGGAGCAGCGTTTAGTGGAGATCCCGTGACTGGATTCGCCACAGCTCTTGCGGTTTTCTGCCATGAACTACCTCATGAACTTGGTGATTTCGCGGTGTTACTTCGATCTGGTATGAGCATAAGACGGGCAATGTACTACAACCTACTATCATCAGTACTAAGCTTTATAGGAATGGCTATTGGAATCTGGCTTGCGGAAGACCACGAGTCCGCCTCTCAATGGATCTACGCTGCAACGGCTGGTACTTTCTTCTATATCGCATTGGCCGATTTAGTTCCAGAAATAAATGAAAATAATAAAGGAAGCAACTTAAATGTAGTTGTTGCTGTCTTGGGAATTTTAACTGGCGGTATTATTATGCTATTAATTGCGTTACATGAAGACTCAATACAATACTTATTTAGAAGTTCTGAACAATGAATAGAACGTAGGTCTGCGGATCAATACAATAATGTGATAGTATTTATTAATTAATGGTTGTTTTGAGAGACTTATTATATTTTGAACTTGGTTATTGCAAGGCAGGGTACAATTTTAATTTTATCGACGAATCATTCCGTTGAGGGTTTAAATGTTGATACGTAAACGACTCTTTTAGTTTATAAGTCAATGGGTGACATATTTTTATAAGTGTTCATGCATGTATGTTTTAATTTTTATACTGCTTTTATTAATTATTATATCGAATATTACCTACTGAGTATATATTAAGATGTATGGCATAAAAATCGTAATAAATTGTAATAATAAATGAAGATATATATACTTACCTACTTCATATATATTATTCAATATTTGAATTTAGGTTAATAATTGAAACCTTCTACACCTATGAAATTTCGTAATTTAAACACATGTATTATTTCCCAAACGTATTTTTAAGCAGGCAAAAAATTAAACAATTAAATATATTAATAATTAAGTGTTTTCTATGTAATGTTTTTAAATGTCACTGTTAAAAAATAACTGTAATAAATGATGGTATGTCCAAAAATGGTATTAATAATAAAATTTTGGAAAGCATTAAGTTATTGATTATCATACCATAATAAATGTACCAAACCTTTTATTAACCTTGTGTTATATTAATGCAACTTTTGACTATAGACTAGCAATTCTCTCAACCATTGGTGGATAAGGCCACGAAAAGAGAATCAATAATGCCGAATGTAAAAAACTAAATTTTAGCTTAAAGATACTTTTTTTTATATCTCCCGCGATTCCTATTCACCCCGTATTACGGTATTTTAGGTTGACTACACTTTACTTTTAAAACGATAAATGACAATTGACGGATTACGTAAATGAATCTAACTTGGCATAGGAAAATCAGCTGACTGTCAGCAAAAATCAAAACAAAGGCTAATTGTATTTTCTAGATACCTCAATTAAATATTTTGTATTTACAATATTCATCAGGGTTAGCTATTGTTAAATAAGTTAGTTATTTAGTTTTATTTGATTTTACAGAAAATGATATTAGCTTTATAATAACAGTGCTAACTTCTACAATTTTTTTTTATATTAGGATCTGTTTAATTTTGGAAATTAAAATTTTAAAGATGCTGAAAGCACTGGTAAGTCTTACTTAAATCAAATTGTAATGTACCTATAAAATATTTTATAAATTTAAGTACAATGGTCTTTGTGAGTGATACAAAATTAACAGCCATATCAGCATTTTATGACCCACAAAAATTTAAGAAATACGTTTTAATGTATATAATATATCCTTATGTAAAATAAATAACTTATTTTTTATTTACTACTATTAAGTACTACTATAAAAAATCGGTCGTTCATTATTTGTGATAGCTTTGTATTATTTGGAAAATCAAAAAAAAAATACTAAAAATCTTATACATATTATAAAACTGACAAGCACAGGTACTCTATAGTTATAATACACAGATATATCATATTTCTATAGAAACTCTTGAAATCTTAAGGTTATCTTATTGTAAATTTTGTTCATGCCAAAACTTCTTGAATGATACACGAAATACACTAAATTCACATTATTGATTTCAGCCTAATAGATATTGCAAAATGAATTGAAGGTTTCATATCAATTAATGTCACATAAATGTTATTTTGTCACTAAAAGTCATAGGCAAAAAGAAATTTCAATGAAAATTTTCTGTAATTATAAATACAAATATGATGAATAAATAGCAACAAATTTAAAGAAATATATACCTGTAAACCATGGGTATTTGTACATCATTATTTAAAACAAGTGTATGTTTATTTGTATATCAGATTTTTTTGTAATATATTTTAATAAAAATATGAAAATTGATTCAGAAATTTAAAATTTGTAGTCAATTTAATATCATAATTTTTGCAACCACCAACTACATCACTTAAGGCCTAACAATGTATTATGCAATTTCAGATCATCTTTGGCAGTGGGGTTTACACAGGTGTATATGTTGCGCAAACTTATCAGGTTTGATGTTTTTCTTTATATATTATCTTCATCTTGTTATTAGAATTATGATATTTTTTTTCATCATTTTATACAATAATATTTCTCTTACAGCAGTATTCAATACAAAGGAGGCCATATCAAACCTCATCAGTATTTTTCCAGATAGAATTATCTTTACTGAATATTGTACCTGGTTCAATAGATTTTATCATTTCATGGCCTCTTTTGTGAATTCAAGTTTTTATTGCTTGTAAACACTAAATTTTTTTTAATGCAGGATTTTCTTTCTCTATTTTGTAAGAGAACAGCACAAGAATGTGAGAGAGCTTTGGAAAAAAAGAAATGGTTTGTTTTAATTTTTTTTATTTTGAACCAGGGACAATATATGGAAAATAATTAAATACCTGAACCTAAATTATATAGGATTTGAAAACATCTCTTTACTTCTTACTGTGATTATATTTAGAGCAGTATAATAATTAAATCAATTATTTTACAGATAGAAAAGGTGGAGTCACCACAGGTTTTGGTTGAAAAAGCTCAGGCTTTTATTAAAGCCAAATTAGATGAGTTCAATGGCAAAAAAGACTAATGAAATGTAATGTAGGCTTGAATTAAATTGTAAATACATGTGGGTTGTAGCATCATTTTATTTATAAATAAATAATGCCTTAGATTGTGACTTTACATTTATAACATAGATATCCCACCGCCAATGTGTTCCATACGAGTTAATGGTTCTTCAAATGCTAACCAGTCACTGGAATGTGTAGGAAGTAAACCCATACTTTGAAATTTATACAATGCTAAAAATATGTGAACAATATTACCAATTATAAAAACAAATTTTTGTCCTGCAGCTTGCGTTCCTTCTACCATTTTGAATGTACTTTGTGTTGAAAATAGTGTCTTTAAAGGGCGTACAATTAACATTCCTACCATCATAATAGGAAATATTGAAATTGAATTTCCTGCCATGTACATTATAAATAAGTTCATTGGTACTTGTTTGAGTGGGCCTAAAGCAACATCCCACAATTTTTTTATTAACAAGTGTTGTGAATCTGAATCCTTTGATGTTTCTGCATAGTTTGCACTTGTAGACTGACTGTACCCTGGTGGTGATGGTAATTCCGTGGATTGCGAGCGTGACCTACAAGAGGAAAGAAGATAATACAAAATTGCTCTAATTATATTTCATGTTACATGAAACTTACTTTTGATTGAAATCAAGAGCCCACTTAAATTTCTTTGAGTTTTTTGTTTGAGACATATTGCAGATTTATATAGTGATAGGGTTAATTATATCTTTCTTAAAATTCTGTATGTCGATACTCGATACTGAGGATTAGAATTAATGGGGGTTGGAGATCACAATTTGCAAAACAATTTGAACCATAGATACTATACTAGCCAATTATTTAGTATTAACTGTAAATATATTGGTTATCTGTGAATTACACGACTAGTACTTGAACGAAAGAGTATATTGGATCTATGAATGAGTAGTGTCACATTATTCTATGACAAATCACAGATATGGTAGACTACATACATATTTTTAATTACAGTCTTATTATAAGTATAGATTTTCCAAAATACAAAAACATTATAAATTTTATGGTAAAGAAACTTTTTGTCATTTTCTTTCACTACTTCTTTTTTCTACTTTTTTAGAATAGGACTCAAACTATTATTATTATTGGTATATTATATAAATATGGTAAATTTAAAATTAGGTAATCTAAAATTTATATTTATATATTATTTTTAATAATATATACTTAATATAACCTCGCTAACTAATAATATTTTATGGAATTCTTCCAATTATTAAAATATATGAGAAGTTTTCAAAAGCATATACTTGTAATGCAATTTCTCAATTAAATTTAAAACATTTAGTTATTTATATATGTTTTTATAGCCATGCATGGAGCATGGATATCATTCATTATTAAGTCGAAGGCAGTGCATCGTACTTATACGTAGTTAACTAATTGTTTACAAACAGTCTTCATAACACTTTGTTTACAAACAAATGCTAATGTACTCACTTTATAGGTACCTACTGCAGCAGTGGATTGGATCAATAACAAAAATCCAGTTGCTCTCCTTATTAATTTTTTTCTTGTTGAAGTATGTTTTGTATATTAATAAAAATACTTGATATGTATTGACGGTTCCAATTAATTATTAGCTTATTGATGTATTATATACTGGAAGAATTTAAATTTACTTTGATTGACTTTTGGTCTCGAAGCTTGCTTTGTACGAAGCTCGATAAATACATATTCAATATACAAACACTAAATCAGGGGTTAGACTGATATAAGTATCTGATAAGTGCTCATAAATAATTATCTTTTGTTAGATATTTAATTAAGATGAGATTAAACAATAAAAAAAAGCTTTGTCCACTTTAGCCAAGCCAAGTAATTCAGATAGGCATAGAAGACTTTCAATAGGAACGTGGTTATGCGTAATACTTATAATATATAAATAACAAGGGTGGAATATTTTAGAGCTGCCGTGTCGTCATCTCATATACATAATTAAACCAGTTTAGCGACTCGGGAACTGGTGATCGTCAAACGTTTTAATACAAAAGTGAGGTGTAGCGAGAGGCAGCCTCTATTCTCAATTCGTGTGTTGCGACAGTTTTTAATACCGAAAAGTTTGGTGCCCATGTCACGAAGGACGTCAGGAAGAAAGGAGTGGGACGTACGAGCTTCCACGCTTGCCCGTAATACCCATAACAAGATAAGAAATATTGTCGAGGGCCTAAAGGTCGAGCCAAATCCCCAAAAGGAATTAATTGCTCTTTCTATAGGTATGAAAGATATGTGCCTAACACCAAAAATATTTATCGCTTCCAAATTATATACATAATAAATGTTAAACATAATTTTACGTATAACATTTTGTGCTAAGTCTTACCTCGTAATTTAAAAAAAGGCTTTTAAATTTGACCTTGTCACTTTATTTAAAAATAAACATCATATGTAAATACAGCATGATTGGTAGGTGATCCAACAACATTCGGTAACCTAAATCCTCCTGAACAAGTGTTACAAGCCGTTCAAGAAAGTGTCCAATCCCACTCAAGCCGGGGCTATGCCCCAGCTAAGGGGCACTTAGAAGCTCGACAAGCAGTTGCAGAATACAGTGCACATCAAGGGGTTATAAAAGCAGACGATGTCATCCTATCCAGCGGTGCCTCTCACGCTATTGAGCTCGCTATTTCAGCCATCGCAGATTCTGGACAAAACTTACTTATACCACGACCTGGTTTCTTGATTTATCAGACTCTAGCTGAGGGATTAGGAATATCAATGAAATTCTACAATTTATTGGTAAGTTCTTAAGCGAATACATAGGCTACGATAAACCCATTTGTTTGATAAATTCATTTGATTGTTTTAACAATTAATGAAATAATATTTTTATATTAATATTCAGATTAGTCGAATGCTTTGCAATAATTTTATGTATTTAAACAATTGACCTTGAAACTTGAATTGAACAAACAAAACAACATGGACAGCTTCGCAAACCACATTTTAAAAGTTGTGCTAACACAAGCTTTATTAATTAAATTTACAGTGACCAGTTGCTACAACAAAATAAAAAAATATAGTTTAGTCGAAATAGATGAAATTAAAAAGCCTGCCATTAGCGACCATAACTTTTCTAATCATCAAATAAGCTGTATCTTCGAAGATATAATTAATTCTCAGTTGATATCTAGTAAGCGCTAATCAACAAGTTTCTAGAAGCATAACGAGTTTCCAGTTTATTGTGTAGCTTGATTTGCATACCCACTATTTACGTCTTATTCTTCGATATCCTTAATATTATAAATGCGTAAATACGTAACATGTAAAACACACCAAATACGAAATCGTGTTATACTTTACAGCCAGATGAGCAATGGAAAGTCGATATAGACGACTTAGAGAGCCAAATTGATGATGAAACAGCTGCTATTATTGTTATAAATCCATCGAATCCGTGTGGTTCAGTATATAACAAGGAACATTTGATGGAAATATTAGATGTGGCAGCAAGAAACCACGTGCCAATTATTGCTGATGAAATATATGAACATTTTGTCTTCTCCGGTCATAAGTTTCATGCTTTATCATCCTTATCTGTTGATGTTCCTGTGCTAACGTGTAGTGGTCTCACAAAGAGATTTTTAGTTCCTGGTTGGCGTATGGGATGGGTGATCATACACGACCGCCATAATATTCTTGGAAAACAAATTAGAGACGGTCTTAATAACTTAGCATCGAGAATTCTAGGACCGAATGTGTTAGTTCAGCGAGCACTGCCGAGTATTCTCAAATATACGCCACAAACTTTCTTTGATGATGTCATATTATTTATTGAGGTGAGGAAACAAAGTCATTATCATAAAATAGCTAGAGTAGTAAAGTATTTTAATCAATTAAAGAGAAATAAGAAAAAAATATTATGACCACAAATGGTATAATAAAGTGTTAATCAAATAGATGTAATTTGCATTTCGGTAATATACATATTGACATTGACCACCTACGAAAGACACGCCATTAAATTGAATTGAAAGTTGTTGTTATCTAAATAATCTATACAATTTTTTTAAACAGATGAAGAGATGCAAACCAAAAACAATTTTCGAAAAAATCTTTAAAAAAGTACAATTAGTACAATGATTTAATGTACTATCAAAATATGCTTTGTGTAAACTCTGAATAGTTTATGCGACTTTATGAAGACTTGAGTGAGCGTACATGTACATCATTGGCTTGTACATCGCTCTCTCGAATTATATTGTATATAAGTGTTACAATTAATATAGCAAAGAAAACAACGTTTTCAGAAACAAGCAACACTTGCATACGAAGAGCTACGTAGAGCCCCTGGCCTGCGTCCGATAATGCCTCAAGGAGCCATGTACATGATGATTGAAATTAAAATGATGCTATTCCCCAATATTACAAATGAATTTCAATTTGTGGAGCGTCTTGTCAAAGAGCAGTCAGTCTTCTGTTTACCCGGGCAGGTGCGTTTTTTTTTAATTCAGTTCAGACATTATTTGTTATCAAACAATATATTCCAGTACGTTTATAATTACTCGTAAAGTTATTGTAATAACAAGTACTGTTCTAAACTGGAATAAATTATTTTATAATTAACTCTGACTGATTCTTTAGGTTAAATATTATCGTTAATCAAAACATACTTACCATGAAATCGATGATCCTACGATTACTAAAATTTTTCAATTTCCAGTGTTTCGAGTATCCCAACTATGTGAGAATAGTTTTAACTGTACCCGAAGCATATTTACGAGAAGCTTGCCAAAGGATAATAATGTTTTGTAAGGAACATGTAGACTTAGGCGACAAGTGTAAAATAGACAGTAACGAGTTATCAGTACCGCTTGATATCGAGGTGTCTTAGGAATAATTTTAGACTTTATTGACAATTATTGTCTATTTTTTATATGTATGCCACATAAAATAAATATATCTTAAACAATGCTTATTTTTTTATCTCCTGTTTTCTTTATTAAGATTTGTGTTTATAAATATATGTGTATATTAAGTTGTGTGTTAAATTTACAAAATTATAAATCTCTAAACTTTTTAAACAATTATGTCTTAATTCGGAATTCATAGGGGATTTTTTGTATTGTTCGTTATAAATTTATAATAAATTCACTTAAAAGTAACAATATTTCTTATTTGTATTTATTTTACACATAATCTAGTTTAATAAGTTATTAATTAATTTAGTAACTAAGGTTTTTTATGTTTATTTATTATGTTATTTTATTGATTATGTTTAAGCTTTTTTTACAAAGGAACGAATATGTGATGTTCTGCCTTGTATAACTTTTTCGATGTTTAATCTTGTCATAAATTTTATAAAACCTGTGCACCTTGAGGTCAGTAAAAAAAGCCACAATCACTCTTTCTATGGGAAAATTCTTCAATGTATGGATTGGTTTAAAGAGCAAATTTTCATGAACTGACCATAAATCATAAACCAGTGGCCACTCTTCGAATTGATATAGTCCGGATCGTTTGTTTCTAAAAAAGATTGAATTCCGAAAATGTATAATATTATATCATTATAAACTGAAAACGTATAAGACCTTTTTTGGTTATTGAACACGATGTTGTTAAGGAGTCACATATGCCGTTTTTAAGTTTTCATACCATTTTTAAAAACGATGGATGGCAAGTGGCAACATCGTGTGTATCGTAATTGTAGTATCTGTGGGATTTCTAAGAAATATTTATATTATATGAATTGCCTAATTTTTAAATTGTGATTTAAAGTAAACAGGTACAAGTCGTGAATATTTGTGGCAAAATCAAATAACCAACAAGTGTTATATTTTTTGCCATGACTGTGGTATGTGACACTTCTTGTCACATTTCTTGATTGTCATGTATTATAATGTGTCGTATAATTTTGTCGATTAAAACCATTATTATCATACGGTTTTATCTTATTTAACAATTTAATCGACAAAATTAATAAAAATGGAGAAATTTTTACGCCCGGAAAGGTTTGACGTTGACCCAAACAGTAATTCTTCCGCAAAGGAATGGGAGCATTGGAAACGGACGTTTGAAAATTTTATCCTGTCATGCGGAGACGAAGAGACCAAAGACGGATTGAAACTAATCCTATTAACGAATCATCTCTCCGCTTCAGTTTATTCATTCATTAGTGAGTGTACGAGCTATGACACTGCAATGAAGACACTTACCAACATATATGTAAAACAAAAAAATATAATATACGCTAGACATGTGCTAGCTACAAGAAAACAGCTAAGCGAAGAAAATATTAATTGTTATATGCGCGAACTAAGAGAATTAGCTAAAGAATGTCAATTTCTAAAAGTGGATGCCGAAACGAACAAGTCCGATAGTATTAGGGACGCGTTTATTGCTGGTATTAAATCGGATAAAATTCGCCAAAGATTACTTGAGAACCTCACTCTAACAGTTGATGAAGCGTACAATAAGGCGATATTGATGGAACAGGCTGAAACTAGCTCTAAGAGTTATTCTTCAATAAGCACTGTCCAAACGTCTCAAGATTACCAGAAATCACTGTCTGCTGCATCATATAAAAGAAAGTGTTACTTCTGTGGAGGATCTGTACATTCGAAAAAGAACTGTCCAGCGTTTAATGCCATCTGCCAGAATTGCAATAAAAAGGGACACTATGCAAATGTATGCCGAGCACCCAAACCTAACGCTGCCGTAATAACATGTGTAGAAAATGATGTCAATGAACTTGCATCTTGCATACTTGCAGCTTCTCCGGTCTCATTAAGAAAAGCTACAGTAACGGCTTTTATAAAAGGTATACGTGGTCAAGCATTGATCGATACTGGGAGTTCGATTAGCTTCATAGACGAAGATTTCTTCAAATTATGTGGTTTAAGGAAAAAGTTCTGTACACAAACTATAACAATGGCCTCAACTTCTTTTTCGTCTCAAGTAGAGGGGCAAACTTATACTACAGCAAAAATTGGTAATTTTAATTATCCAGGGATCAATTTACTTATAGTGAAGAATTTGTGTGCTGATCTTATTATAGGCCACGACATATTAGGTCAACACTCCTCTCTAGAGCTTACACTGGGAGGTTTGAAGGACCCAATTAAAATCTGCAGTGTTGACGCGGCCTCCGTACCAGCTGTTTCTCTATTTGCTAATGTTACTCCTGCATGTAAACCCATTGCTATCAAATCACGTAAATACAGTGAAGAAGATAAAAAGTTTATAGAAGCAGAAATAAACAAACTTTTAAAAAATGGCATAATTGAAGAGAGTACCTCTCCATGGAGGGCTCAAGTAATAATCAGCAAGACGGAAAATCATAAGAAACGCCTTGTAATTGATTATTCTAGAACTGTTAACAGATATACACAGCTCGACGCTTATCCTTTACCAAATATCGAAGAAATGGTCGCAACAATTTCGAAATATAGTATATTTAGTACCATAGATTTACAAAGTGCTTATCACCAAGTCTCAATATTACCTAAAGAACGTCACTTTACCGCTTTTGAAGCTTTAGGTAATTTATATCAATTTACACGAATACCATTTGGTGTCACCAACGGAGTTGCTAGTTTCCAAAGAACAATCGATTGGGTAATTCGACAAGAAAAATTGCAGGGAACTTACGCGTATTTAGACGATATAACAGTATGTGGCAATAATAAAGAGGAACACGATGGTAATTTGCAAAAGTTTATGATAGCCGCTGAAAAATATGGTCTTACTTTAAGTCGAGAAAAAAGTAAATTCTCACAGTCTTCTATTAATATATTAGGATATACCATAAGAGACCACGTAATAAAACCTGACGGTGAACGCCTACGACCACTTTTGAATTTACCTCCTCCGTCAGACTTGTCATCATTGAAAAGGATAATTGGAATGTTTGCGTATTACAGTAAATGGATACCAAATTTCTCGGAAAGAATCTATGCTCTCGCCCATACGCAAGAATTTCCGCTTAAAAAGGAATTGGTCGAAGCTTTTGAAGGACTCAAAACCAATATTGCTAGAGCGACGATTCACGCAATCGATCATAATTCACCATTCACTGTGGAGACAGATGCGTCAAATCATTCAATCGCAGCTACTTTGTCACAATCGGGACGACCCGTTGCATTTTTTTCAAGGATGCTTAATAATAGTGAACTAAACCATTCTGCAATCGAGAAAGAAGCTTATGCTATTGTAGAGTCACTTAGGAAATGGCGTCATTTTCTCATTGGCAAACCGTTTCGTCTGATTACTGACCAGCGATCTGTATCATTTATGTTTGACAATAAAGTAACAGGTAAAATTAAAAATGAAAAAATACAGCGCTGGCGATTAGAACTGGCGCCATACAAATATGACATCATATATCGTCCAGGAAATAGGAACGATGTCGCTGATGCTTTTTCGAGAATTTCTGCTACTATTTCAGTAAGGTTAGATAAATTGAAAAATATCCATGAAGGATTATGTCATCCCGGAATATTACGAATGCACCATTGGATTAAATCAAAAAACCTGCCATATTCTCTAGAAGAAATTAAAACTATGAATAACTCTTGTCGAATATGTTCAGAAGTAAAACCAAGATTCTATAAGCCGGATAATGATACTACTTTAATAAAAGCTACGTCACCCATGGATAGACTAAGCATTGATTTTAAAGGTCCCGTGCCCACAAATACTAATAATAAATACGTATTGACGGTTATAGACGAATATTCACGATTTCCATTTGCATTTCCATGCGCCGATCTATCATCTGCGACAGTCATAAAACACTTAAACGAAATATTCATGGTATTCGGGTTTCCTTCCTACATTCATTCGGATCGCGGAACTGCTTTTATGTCAGCTGAAATTAAGCAGTTTTTGAATTCATGTGGAATATCATCTAGCAGAACCACTCCCTATAATCCAAGAGGGAATGGCCAAGTCGAGAGATTAAATGGTACTCTATGGAAAACAGTACAGCTAGCACTACGTTCTCGTCAAAAACCTATAGAAGATTGGGAACTAGTACTTCCTCAAGCGTTACATTCTATTAGATCGTTGTTATGCACAGCTACTAACTGTACGCCACACGAGCGGATGTTTACTCACACCAGGAGATCCTCTAATGGAGTATCCATACCTACATGGCTAACTGAGTCAAATCGTGTTCTTATGCGGAAATTTAATAGAGCAAATAAATATGAACCAGAAGTCGATGAAGTAACTTTATTACATGTCAATCCGGATTACTCTTATGTCCGCCTGCCTAATGGAAAGGAATCAACCGTTTCAAATCGACATTTAGCACCGTTAGGGCAGGATGGGCATATAGTTCTTGATGCTGATGGAATGTTAAATCAAAGCACAGAATATAACCGTGAAGATTTAAATGATTCTCATCAAATGTTTGACACTGAAGAGGTAACGGATACTGAAGGAGATGTGACACATTTAGATGATGTTCGAATAGATGAATCAAGTCTAAATCTGGAGGCTGAAACACGTAGACCACAAAGGGAGCATCGATTGCCGAATCGCCTCCGAGATTGTGTCTTAGACTAAAACTTTTTAGCATGGAAGAATGTGGTATGTGACACTTCTTGTCACATTTCTTGATTGTCATGTATTATAATGTGTCGTATAATTTTGTCGATTAAAACCATTATTATCATACGGTTTTATCTTATTTAACAATGACATTATGAAAATTGCACTTTCTATTTTAGTAAGCAACCTAAGAAGTTGACATGTATTTTAAATAAAGTTGGGAAATAATTAATAAACAGTACATCTACCCTATAGGTAGAAACTACATAAACGAAAATATGTTTAAAATGAAAGTCTTATCCCAACCTGCTTTAGCAAGTACTCGATCTATGAATAAATTTTTACCTAAAACTAATGTTACTTTTGATTCATTAAATTACTGTGCTAACATTGTCAGGTATGTTAAAACATATATTTTCGTCATTGATAAACTAAAAATATTTATTATAGTATTTAATCTAAACCATTTGGTACTTTTGTGGAATTTTTTTTAGATAGACAGTATGATTATGAGAACTATTTGGCAACTCTCCTTATGACTAAATCTCTACGGTCACCAGCATTGGTTATTCGAGCTTTCAATGTTGAAGTTGCTCGAGTGCAAGATCAAACAAATGATCCACAGATAGCTTCAATGAGGTTACAATTTTGGCAAGATTCTCTCAATAAAATATTCCAAAAACCTGTAGACAGATCAACAATACCAGCCAATCCTGTTGTCCAGGAATTGTTTAAAGTAAGTTTACTTTCAATTAATTAAAACAATTATCACAAGTTATCCACTATTTAGTTGATTTTTAGGTTTGTCATAGTTATAAAATACCACAAATGTATTTAGAGAGATTAATTACCTCTAGAAGCAATATACTAAAAACCAAGTACTTTAGAACATTTGAAGATATAGAGAAGCACTCCGAAAATTCAGTATCTTCCATATACTATCTACTACTCAGCATAGCTGGAATTACCAATGTACATGCAGATCATGCTGCATCACATTTAGGAAAATCTCAAGGAATAGTCAATATACTTAGGTAATTTTTTCCTATAAAAGCTTTGAAATCTTAAACAAAACGTGTACATATATATAAAGAATATAATATTTTCAGGTCCATTCATGTATCTAACCATCATAAGATGGTCACATTACCAATGGACATTTTAATGAAATACAAAATTAGCCAAGAATCAATAGTAAGAGGAATTGATAATGAAGCCATGCAAAATGTTGTGTTTGAAGTAGCAAGTCGGGCAAATAGTCATTTGCAAAAAGTATGTATTATATAATATGTAGAAATATCATGGTTCTGTTGTTTATGAAGAAATGCTCTAAAATTTATTTATTTTTCAGGCCAGAGCTATAGAAATTCCAAAAATTGTAAATCAAATTTTCTTACCAGCAATCTGTGTTGATATTTACCTTACAAAATTGCAGAAGAAACAATTTAACATATATGATACTTCACTACAAAAAAGTACCCCTACTTTACCATTTAATTTATATATCAAAAGGCTTTTTAACAAATATTAGGAACAATAAATATATGATAAGAAATGCAAGATTGCAGTAATTATAACATCAAATTAAAGATGAACTGAAATTGTAAAAATAGCAACAATGTATTTTATAGTTAACTAGTCCTAGTCTGTGTTAAAAGTGGGTGTTAATGAATAAAACAATTTTAGAAATAATTTCACTTTTACTTTCAAGCGTTTATCAATGCAATGCAAGTTAGCAGGTCATGAGATTCCAGCAATTTGGCAACTTGAGTAGCACTAAAATAAGCCTCTATATTATTATCAATTGTAGTAATTAAAAGTTAGTGCTTGAATAATTTTAATCATATTACAAAAATGTAGCTCCACTACATATAATATTCATGCATAAGATATATATTTATTAAGTAGCTTACATTTTATATCAATTGGTACATATTAACAACCATATTGAAGAATGAGATCTTTTCATGTATTTATTGTTTAGATTTATGAGCTATTGAAATTGGAACTTTGGTAAAATTTCATCTTTGGTCATTATTAAAAAAAAGATATCAAACACAGTTGTATTTCTGCAGGTATTGCTTCAAATACTTTTTTTGTAAAACCACTCCATATGTGCATACATAATGAAATATTTCAAGACCCTGTTTTAATACAAAGAAATTATGTAGCAGTATTTTTAAAGCCCATTTAAACATTACAATCCTTAACATAACATGTACCAGAGTGATATTAAGTTTCCTTTATTGACAACAATAGAACATGTAAAAATACAAACATGCCACCACTCTCTTAAATTTACCAATTTCAATATTCTGAACTTTTTAAGTAAACCTTACTTATAAAAATATTGTTGCCTTATCACCTAAATATGGATAGATTTTTATACTAAATTTTCATAATTTTGCAAATTTTTCAGAAATATTTCATTTACAATTGCACAGCCAATACATAATAAATAAGGAATGTATGAGTAACAAATAAATAATTAATTCATTAAGTTCTTATCCTATTATAAAAAAGCTAAATATAAATAAGTACTAGTGTATAATCACATGAGCTTGCCAAAGAAATGCTAGAATTATTCTTGATAATCATACTCTTATTCTGAAGGTGTCAAATCCTTTTCTGGCTCACCTTCAGATAGTATTTGATGTAGGAGATCATGAACTGGCTCAAAAGCCTTTCGACATGCTGCATTGCTGGGTATAAGATAATCATGCATGTCATGGTGACTTATGGTACCATCAGTTTGAATAAAACCTTTATCAATGAACACCATGTCTACTTTCTTCATATGAGCTACCTGTTCTTTTAAAAGCTGGTTTATTTTTGAATTCTTATCCCTTAATAAATTAGGATGTTGGCCACGAGGAAGAAGACTCTGTAAATTGTATATACACATATTATAACTGTTTATATAACTTAGATATAATTAATTCAAAACATACTTACAGGTATGACAATGTAAACATTAGCATGTTTTTCCTGAATTGTATGAATAATTTCTAATATACCCTCGCAAATCTGTTCTGCTGTATATTCAACATTGTTTGTTCCTACATGTAATACAATGACCTAAAAGCATATAAAAATTAATTAAAACAAGGAATTTTAATATATATTATTTGTTACCCCCAGATTTATTTATTTTTACAAACAGACCTGTCTAATTGTACAAGTAAGCTTTTCTAGCTTCCAGAGCTATAGAATACTGATTTATTTGACTATAGAATATGCATAAGATCTTAGGTGTATTATAAAATAGGATAACTGCTTACTTTTGGATCTACATGGTCCAGCTCACCATTTTTAATCCGCCATAACACATTTTGTGTTTGGTCTCTATGAATACTAAAGTTAAGGCAATGTAGTGGAGCAAACCACTGATTCCACACTTCAGTATGTTCTAAAGCTTGCAATATAGAATCGCCTAGGAAGATCACATCGGCATCTTTTCCTTTCGCATCAGAAAGGAATCTGTTGTGCTAAAAATTAAATGTTGTTTTTAAATATAATGATCTCCATCAATGAAACGTGTTGACGAATGCTATTTTAACAACTTCGTCCAATGTATTTAAATACAATAATACCTTTCCAACTTACAATGCTATTCCACCTTCCATCGCCTTCAGTATCCTGCTGTGGTGTCGCGTTTGAACAGGGATTCATTTTACACGGTATATCGAGAATATAATGAAACAAACAGATAAGACGGTTAACAAACTGCGTATAAAACAATAACAAATTCAAGATTTTGCCTATATTCGTTCAAGATATAAAGTTTAGACTTAAAAGCAAATCATGAGTAAAATGTAAATTACCATTTGGCATTTACCGATGTCACAGATAGAGGCACAAACGTCAAATTGTTTTTTTAAATATAAACTACATCAATCTTACCAGTCATGGCAGTCTGTAGCAATATTATAGTTTGTGCCCTGTGGTGTTGACAATCTGAAAGATTTAATTATTAAACCATTAACCATTCGACGTTTGAACTTTGAGGCTCGAGCAGAGAAATCTAGAGTAGAGTACTATTGTAAATTATTAATTAAAGTAAAATGAGTGAAAAAAATGATGAATTAACTTCCTTAACTACTATAGAAAATCGCCATCGAAAGGAAAGAAAGGAATTGCAAAGCAAAATCCAAGGATTAAAAAAAACTGCTAAAAACGATAAGACGAAGAAGAAGGAACTAACAGCCGAAATTGCTAAATTAGAAGCTGATTTAGAGTCGAGACAAAATAAAGAAATAGAAGAACTTAGAATAGATGATCTTAGAGAAGATGTTTTTATAGATGAAAACTGCGAGTCGAGTCATATGAAGTTAACAAAAGCTCAGAAACGAAGAAATAAAAAAAATCAAGAAGAACGCGAACGAGAAGAACAAATTAAACTTCAAGAAAAAGAAAACCGCCATGGTCCAAGGAATATGGAAATGCAATCAATTTTAGCAAGACTGAAAGAAAAACACCTAAGTATTTTTACTGTCAGTTCAGATGGTGACTGTCTTTATAAAGCTATTGAACACCAATTAGCATGTAGGAGAAATATAACAGTCTCTGTTTGTGAATTGAGACACAATGTGTGTAATCACATAAAGGAAAATAAAGATGATTTTTTACCATTTCTAACTAACCCAAATACTTTTGAAACACTTACTAGTGAAGAATTTGAAGAATACTGTGAAAATATTAGTAGTACTAAAGTGTGGGGTGGTCAATTAGAGATCCGAGCTCTTTCAAATTATTTAAAATGTCCAATCACTGTTATTCAAGCAACAGGTCCAGAAGCTATTGAACAGGGTAATGAATATAAAGGACCATCTTTAATAATAACATACCACCGTCACATGTATAGCTTAGGTGAACATTATAATTCCACTATATCATTAGCAGATCAATAACAGAAATCTTTACATTCGATAGTCAGTAGCTCAGCAGTATTCTATACATTTATTTCTTCTTTACATGAAGTTTAACAAAATATAATTAAGTAATTCTGTTTTAGAATATATAGAACATATTAATTCCAAATTTAAAAAATATTAATTTGGTAATAAACAAGAATTTAATTGAAAAAGATTGGTATATTTTAAAACAATTTATTTCACAAGCATTAATACAAATTTCCAAGTAATCTAACTGGAAAATTATGCACCATTTTCAATAGGGTTAGGTTCACCTTCTGCCACATTATTCTTATTAGGATCATCTGGTTTCATAGCTGGGAACAACAGCACCTCCTAAAAGCATTAATTACATAAATGTGACTGACTCTTATATTACAAAAGTTTATGTTGAACACATTCATTCTAGTATGGAATATTATATACAAATCATAAGCAAAAAAAAAACCCAAATCTTAATAAATTAGGGTAAACTTTGAAGGCCTAGTTTTCTTGTGTTGTCCAATATGCACACAAAACCCACCCAACATAACACTATCTATGAAGAAGTTCTATTTTTGAATACCCTACCACAATACAAGTGATTGTCAGGAGCATTTAAATGTATGTAGCAAGATTTTATTTACAATGATTTTAATATAACACAATTGTATTCAAACATTTACCTATATATGTTTATTTTTACTTATATTCTCTTTCAAGTGATTATGTTTTTATGAGAATAAATTATTTAAACCAAATATAACCTGATGTCTATCATATATTTAATTTATAGTACCTTTATATTATTTGAGTCTGTCAAAAACATAGTTAGACGATCAACACCTAGTCCCCAACCTCCTGTGGGAGGAAGACCATATTCAAGTGCTGTGCAGAAAGCTTCATCTGTCGGTGGAGTTTCATCATCACCAGCGGCGCGATCCTTAGCTTGCTGTTCAAATCTCTCCCTCTGGGTTGCTGGGTCATTTAACTCAGTATACGCATTACATACCTCCTTTTTCATTACAAATAATTCAAATCTGAAATTTTTTTTTGATATACAACAAAATATGAGTGCTCAAAGGCCAAGTAAGATAATGTTATAATGAGAAGATTAATTCTAATTATATACTTTATAACAAAGGATAGTATACAAGTAGGTCATAGAGATTATCATTATATTGCATAATGCAGTATATAGATAAACAAAGCAAAAAGACATTAATCTCTTAAACTTGAATGAATAAATGTACAAAAATATTGTTTAGAATCGAAGGAATTTTATATAAGTGGAGAGTCAGAATCAGAATTTGGAATACTTAATTAGATTTAATGAGTAGGATATAATAGCTAAGAAATAATTTTATTTAAGACATTAATTTAAGGTACAAAATACCTTCAATTTGAAAGATTCAGATCTACAACAATAAGGGTATTCAAGATTTTTTTTTGTTATTTCATATGTATATACTTTTGGCATTTAAATAAAGATTTACCTTTCAGTTAAGCCGGGAATATCTCTATGATATTTTGAAAGCGGACTCATAATTTGTGGATGGTCCAATATGAATGTTGGGTTAATGCATTTCTCTTCAAGAAATTCTCCAACCAGTTTATCTAATAATCTAGCAGTTGTTCTTGGAGATGGGCATTCAATCTGATAAAACAAATCATTTTAATTACATATATAGTAATAAAGACTTTAATTAATGTAAATTATTTAGTAATATTCAGAATATGTTACCTCATGTTTTTCACACAGTTTGCTTAGAATATTATTGGCTTCTGGTGTGTCCAGCTTATCAGCAGGTGGGAGTTTAACTTTCAATTCTTTTTCAAGAGTGGCAATCATGGGTACTCTTGAAAATGGAGGAGTAAAGTCAATTTCCACTTCTTCCCCTTCTGGGCCATCAGGATGGTATTTTACCTACAAATAAGTAAGAAACTGTCAAACTCAAGTTATGTTGAGATTGTCAAAAATGTATGTCTAGACACTAATTGATTTATAGTATAGTAAACTCAACTAGTTTATCTTAAAAATTGTAATGTTTTTTGATAACACAAAGAAAAACATTTATTACCTTATAAGACCCATGTATACTTTTCACCATACCAGAAATCATACTCTCGGTCATAGCCATTAAGTCATGGTAATCGGCATATGCCATATAAAACTCACAGGTAGTAAATTCCGGGTTGTGTGTTAGATCAATACCTTCATTCCTAAATTGTCTACCTATTTCATAAACTCGGTCAAACCCACCAACAACCAACATTTTGTGGTACAGTTCGGGAGCTATTCTCATGTATAAATCCATGTTCAGATCATTGTGATGTGTTATGAATGGCTTTGCTGTGGCTCCTCCAGCAATCATGTTCATCATAGGTGTTTCAATTTCCAAAAATCCAAGGTTGTCCAAGAACCTCCTTATATATGCTATAATTTTAGTTCTAGTATAGAATGTTTGTCTCACCTGTTAAATATAAATTTAATATTTTAAACAAGTACATTAATAAAAGTTTTCTTTTCTAGCTTACTGATCTTTTGATTCGGAAATGGGTGTTAAGCATTGTAAGACATCACCCATCAACAGCTGTCTAATTCATATTTTATTAGGTTTAATTGACAATTAAAAGAAGCTGTGTTCAATATCACACATGTATGTAATGGTCTCATAGTGAGAAGAGTTATGAAATAAGGTGAAGACATACCTTATCATTTAAAATGAGATCTAAGTATCGTTTTCTAAATCTTGTTTCTTTATCCTTTAAACCAAAATGTAAATGAGGAAGCATATGCAGACAGGGAGAGAGAAGTTGAACTGTTGTTGGAACAATTGATAATTCTCCCTTCTTGGTTTTACCAGGATGACCCACACATCCAATAATATCACCTCTTCTTAATTTATCTGTGTCTTTAATGAATTTTTCCTCAGATTCATATAATTTAGCATTAGCCATTACCTGTGACAAATAACATATTATAATACAGGAAATGTAACAAAAGATTATAGATTGCTACTGGTACTTATTTGTTACCTGAATCTTAACGCCTTCCCCACGTAAATCGTAAAAAATAAGTTTCGCTCCTGATTCTCTGATAGAATGAATTCTGCCAGCTACTGACAAAGTAATATTGTCGACAACATCTCCATCGTTTAAATTGCTGTATTTTTCAATAAATTCTTCTAGCGATATCGTAACAGTAAATTTATGAGGATAAGGATGGTCTTCTTTATTTCCATTCTTAAGAGCTGCTACCGCAGCTGTTCTTAATTTGTAGTACTCATTTGGACTGATTTCTTCTTCAGCCTTAGATGATTTCTTGTCTATACTAACAATAGGCTGCTGAGCTGTTTTTTCAGCCTTTTCCTTTAGTTTTTTTTCATCCTTTAGACGTCTCTTCAGTTCGCTATAAACATAATTTTATTCAATAACTGCTTGCAAAGTTAGGAGCTATGTTCAAATTAATAAACTAACCGTGAGTTAAGAGAAGAATAATATTGGGATACTGGTTTTGCAACATTTATATTTTTACTCATCAAAGTACTAAGCACAGTCGTTGTAAAAATCCGTGAGAAATACATATTAATACAATTATTCACACATTACTCACTTTTTCGATAGCTTTTCACTTACAGCCTCAGCCATTATAGTTCAAGATAGTGTGACAATTAGATTAATATAAAATAAAATACGCTTAACGAGAAATGTAACCTTAAAATTTTAAACAGAATAGAGGAAATCGACAAATCACCAATCTTGTTTCTGGTTACACCTACAACTTATTAATAAATGCGATATTTTATTTCTATATCACAAGAATAACAAAACCACAGAGAATGTACAAAAAAATGCGGTTCTATGATGAACTAATTTTATTTATTTATCTAAGTGGATTATAATTTATGACCGACTTTTAAGATGTTATTATTAAAATCTAGACAAATAAAATCATTTTACATATATATTTTTCTTCTGTTAATATAATTTTCTTGGTTAGGATAATCTGCATGCAAAACTTTTTTATTGACATTTTGTGCTATTCTATGTTTGACAGCACAGCTGTTCGATTCTGCTGTGGTTTTAGGTTTATGTCTCAGGTGCGAATTTATAATTTATAGAATTAATCAGAAAGTGAGTGTGTGTTCTCCAAATTTGTCATATATATTTCAAACATACAAAACATTATTTAAACTTGTTAGTCTCCATTTAGTGTATCAAAAGGTTGGCAGGTGGATCATGAATTTGTCAAGTACAGTTTTATTTGTCGTTCGTTCCAGTAGACATAGTTCGAGTAAATAGGTTTGTAGATTTGCTATATTCAGTTTTTGTTTTCATGCATACTTATTGCACACAGGTACAATCATATGAAGACGAGATTACTTACATTGCCTGTGACGATTTAATTGAAATACTATGCCTCTTTTTGGTAAGTCTCAGAAAAGCCCTGCGGAGCTTGTTAGATCTTTAAAAGATGCCGTAACAGCACTAGAAAGAGGTGATAAGAAAGCAGAAAAGGCCCAAGAAGATGTGAGCAAAAATTTGGTATGAATTTTCTACAATATCTTGATGTTAACAATATAAAATCTTTAATTAATACTAATGTTAGCTTTCTGTTAGGTTTTGATAAAAAACATGCTGTATGGCACTTCAGATGCAGAGCCACAAACTGATATCATAGTGGCTCAGCTGGCCCAAGAATTATACAATACAAACCTGCTACTTCTCCTTATTCAAGTATGTATTTTAATTAAAGACATTATGTTTACATATTTTTTACCAATAATTAAATAATATTGTTTTGTATAGAACCTAAACCGCATAGACTTTGAAGGAAAAAAAGATGTTGCCCAAGTATTTAACAATGTGTTGAGGCGTCAAATAGGTACTCGGTCTCCAACAGTTGAGTACATATGTACGAAACCTGAAATTCTGTTTACGCTGATGTCTGGGTGAGTTTTGGTTTTGTTATAAAGAAACACAAATTCTGTGTAGTAAATCTCTCCCTCTCAAAATTTAGAAATAGGGACAAGCCTACATATATTAATTGATATTACCTAATTTCAGGTATGAACACCAGGAAATTGCGTCAAACTGTGGCACAATGCTGAGAGAGTGTGCAAGATATGAGGCTTTAGCTAAAATAATGTTATATTCTGATGATTTTTACAATTTCTTCAGATATGTAGAAGTTTCAACATTTGATATTGCCTCTGATGCCTTTTCTACTTTTAAGGTCAGTAACTCTTCTTTAATGAACACAAAATATTAGTTCCTTCCATCACATGATGATTTTTTAATAACTGAAATAAATAAATGTAATAATCATAAATTAATTTATTGTGCAATTTCACTGTAATCAGATAATTGCTATGACTTCTGATTGATTTTATAATTAAAATAACTTTGTAATTATTTCTTAGGGTAATGCATTGTCTGTGCATACAAATTATTTTAATATATTAATTTTAAAAAATATAAAATTTCATTTAATAAATATTTAAAAAAAAATAGTTATATGTATACTATAGTATAGTTAATGAATCTGTATGTATTTATTATAACATTAGTCATATTAATTGCGATGGTTTTGTATACTATTTCATAGTGCTGATATCTCCCTTTGGGAGCGTGTATTACAAAACTTGATATTGAGTATGGAATCGGTATATAACTTTGTCTTGTAATAGGAATTCAGTGATTGGGAGCTGTTAAAATCATTAGCTCGTTTCCTCAGTGTATAAAGGTCACATATAAAAGTAAAACAAAACCTTACTCAATAAGAGTGGTCCTTATTCCCATATGTGGGATAATTAAATTGTTGGTTTGCGCTGCCACAGTTGTTTATATTTTTAATGACTTTCAGGAACTGTTAACACGACACAAAATGTTAAGCGCCGAGTTTTTAGAAGCAAATTACGATAAAGTGTTTAGCCATTATCAACGATTGTTGAACTCGGAGAATTATGTAACACGACGGCAGAGTTTAAAATTACTTGGTGAACTTCTGTTGGATCGACATAACTTTTCAATTATGACGCGTTACATAACCAACCCGGAGAATTTGAAATTGATGATGAATATGCTTAAAGAGAAATCGCGTAATATACAGTTTGAAGCTTTCCATGTTTTTAAGGTAACATTTAACAGACTATATATTTAATAATAATATGTTATTTTAACAAATATTGTTGACGCTTGTAGAGGAGATCGACGATACTCAATCGTCTATTAACGTAAATAAACTATGATTCGTATCAGATAAAGAAGTTGTCAAATATTTGTTTCTTTCCTCATGGGAACACCATCTGTATTTACAGGTGTTTGTAGCCAATCCGAACAAACCAAAACCAATATTGGATATACTGCTCCGAAACCAGGACAAGTTGGTGGACTTCCTGACCAAGTTTCACACAGATCGCTCTGAAGATGAGCAGTTCAACGATGAGAAGGCTTACCTTATAAAGCAAATTAAGGAATTGAAACCGTCAGAACACTAACATTGCATCACACTTCATCAAAGAAGTTAGTTATAGACGCTATATTATATTTAAATGCTTCTAAGTCACCAGAGGGTTGGTCACACTACGACTCGTTTTAATTTTGGTCTGTGATGTGTCATTTGTGTGCTACAAGCAAATTATTATCTGTAGGATTTTTTTTGTGTTATACAATGGTTTCGCATACGATCCGTAAGTTAAAACCATTAGTTATAGTGACAATACCTTAATCACAATTGAATTTTTTTTTGTTGCATTCACACTGTGAAGTCTGTTTCTGAATCTTTTACCGAAATGTTGTGTAATGTAAATATGACATGTATTATTCGTATTTTATTCCATACTTGAGATGAAGGGGGACAATGTGAATGGCTTTAAAGGTTTTTTTGGACAAATAATTAAACTGGCAACATCAAGAGCAACAACGAAGCAAAATCTGTAGTTTTATGGTATCTGTATCGAGGTGTGAGCGAGACAGAGATATGCGACGCCATTTATGAATCCTTTCCATTTCTGAGCTGTTAAAATCATTGGTTCCTATTTTTGGTACCATTTTTACTATACGACGCGCTTTCTTTTTATATTGTAGCACAGAAGTTTTGTTTGTTTGTATTTTGATATTTAAAGTTAACGTTATAGTATATATTTTTTTGTTTCATTTGGAGAATATTGAAATAATATACGGCACATAAAATAGGTTAACACTTTTCTGTTAAATTAAGTGTAATTTTTATTTTAACCAACAAAACGTGTTGAAATTATTTTATAAAAGACATAGGAAATCAATAAGGATGAATGTTTCACAGTACTGTAGCCTGCTAGGGAAAATAATTCAAGTCGAAATTATTTCGCATCATGAAGCAGGGATATTTGAAAACCTAAATTAGCCACGATATACTATAATCTAGCCACATTTTGTACATTTGGCAAATTTTGTCACATAATAATGATGAATAAATTATTAGAAAAAGTTAATCGTGTTTTACTTACATCCATATTCACTTATTGTAATATATTTTTTCTAAGTCATTATCCCTCTAAAACAAGTTAATAGTTTTACACAAAAATACAAATACACACAAAACTTAATTAATTAAATGGGCACTTTAACTGATTTAATTAATGTGAATTGTGTTTTTGGCCTAGTAATTTCTAAGTTTATACACCGACATTAAAGGACGTAAGGCCTTCAGTTTAAAGGAATATCCTTGTTATCCAACAAAAAGTTGGTCGCAGCCTCTAGCCTTATTTCAAGTCGGCATCAAGCATTAATTCTAGATTTGATAGTCAACAAAACTCGACTTGGAATATAGACCTAATGGATAAGGCTTGGCGATTTAAAGGAGTGGCGGAGAACTTTTGCTAGTTTTTCTCGTCTGCTTGATTTGGGAACTGGTAGTAACTGTAGTCAAAAAAATTAAAACTATTTTTGACGATTTATAGTGTGAATAAAAATATACTTTATTAGTATTATTTGGTATGGTTCATTTCACTTTTTTGTGTTGTGCAATGGAATAGTTTTATTAAATTGTATTGAAGTCTTGTAAAAATAATAGACAATTCAAACAACATACTTGAGTGAAATTCTTTATTACCATTTTACATAATCAACAAAATATTAAGCTTTTATACAAAAATAAAGTTACAAACATAATGGAAGAACTAAAGAAACATTAAATGTGTAATCTCTAATCCGTACACAAAAGGAAAAAGATTATTTACATTTCTTCAATAACGTAGATTACATAAGACATTTGTGAAAATAAAATAAACGACTCATTACGACAATCTAATATTTAAGAACATTTATCGACTATCGAAACGCTATCTTCAGAAGACATTTTGTAATCAAATCAAAAAAATATTTGAATTAACAAACATGACACGTTTTTAGTTTTTACAATAAAAATAATATTACAAAATTGTATTAATCAAAAGGACTATAATTGTACTATTCATAAATTTCAAAAATAAATTATAATTTACAACCGAAAATCAGTACAAATTAAATTTTACTTAGAAATAATATAAATATTATGCCCACGCATCTTATCTACCTAAACATTACAAATTATTAAAGAAATTAAATATCTACGTCTAAATTACATGAGACATGTCATGTGAATTAGGATTTCATTCTGTAAAAAGAATTCTTTAAACGTTTAGAACCGTAAAGCCGGATTGATAAAAAGTATAGAATCTTTTGTGTACAGAACATAACGATAACATTGACTGAACGACATATGACAAGCAACGCAACTATGCTGATACTGAGCATTCGCTTTGTTCAGCTTATATCCGAGACAAAAACGCTTTAATACAAGCGTGACCTATGATACCAAACGACATTTGTATGGTCACGTGACCATTCCCATACAAACTCGTTTTGCGTTAGGTCGCCTGTCGTAGAGCAATGTTTGCCCGTACTTGCAGTCATTTGTAATGTTATCGATAAATTGAATGCGCTTTTGGGAGCAATAAATGTTTTTTTTTATACAAAATTAAAATTCAATCCAGCCGTTAAACTAAATGGTAACAATTGCACTTTAGAACGATGTGTCATGTTACCGGTTGCCGCTAAGGCACGAGATCAATAAAATTACGACCAATCTGCAACTAATCATTCCGCCTATTAGGTAATCGTCAACGATGGGAAATCGTTAATAAAGCTCCTTGATAAGCAAAAATTGTCGTTACCTCAATTTAGAAGTATATTTTTTGTGTAAGCAATCACTATGTGGTGAAAAAAATCATTTAACGATAGTTTTAATTGCTCCTTAAAATGTTACTTTTTTCCAATTTTATATAATTTTAATTTATTCACCAATGTACAATCGGGCGTCAATTGGGGCCCAAATAATGTCTAAATGAACGGCGCACATAATTCGCAAACGCGGTCACGTGACTCGTCTAACTCATAATAATAAGTTGGCCAGTGTTGTTAGCATAAACCAAACCTTGGCCTGGTTGTGGCGCCCAACGCAAACAGTTAAGGCTCGTGAAACCGTGTTCCCACGTTTGCTCCAACTCTTTTATAGGCGATAGACCGGTGCGGCTTGTGCCATCTGGAAAATATCAATTATACGTGAATTTTTTTTTACACTTTATTAAACAAAACAAAGAAATAATCGTAAAAACCTATATCTATTTATGCTTACAAAAAGGTAAATTAAAATTGCTGGTCAACATATAATTAAGAAAGTTTAATATAAATTGTTACCCGGTGGATCCAGCCTGAAGAGCAGCGCGAACACATTGCTTCTGGCATGATGTACTGATGTGAAGCGACGAGACCCAAGCCCCACGGCCAAGTGGCGCCCAGTTGGGGACAGAGCAACCGACACTGCGCTTTGCTCCAATACGGCCGTATGAAGGCAGTGGCCCAGACGGGGCCATTCCAGTGAGTATACACCTATCGAGCGGTAAACATAACGGTATATCTCAATTATTTATTGAAGTAAATTAATCATTTGTCAATGTACAGTTGGTATCAAAAATATTTGAAGATTCGAGAAATAATTAATGTATAGAAAAAATGGCAATTACTTTAAAGTGTGAAATTACGTAAATTTTAAATTTTTTCTTCTCTTGATATAAATAAGTTAAAGCGAGTTTACAGAAACAGAGCCTTTTATCAAAAAGGTTGAGGTGCAGATCTAAATATTAATTAGATCTGCATGTATGTGTTGTGAATGTGAGTGTTAAAATAAAAGAGAAATCACACACACCTATCTTACCTAACCAGTGGGTTGTGTTCCGTAATCGTGGCACTGGTAAGAGTGCCACAAGTAATCTGCCATCTTTAGATATATCAATACTGGCATCGTTATGGATCCTGCATCTTTGTACCACTATATTTTTCTCATCTATAATCATTATAGAAATTATATTTGTGGTGATCGATGCTGTTTAGTAGTTAGTATATAAATATAACAATATATTGATAATGTAGAATAATATTGTAGCGACATCTATGACGAAGCATCGACGATGATATCATCGACTCTGCATCCCACTAAGGAAATTTCCGACTGTTACATATACAACTTATCGAACTTAGCGAATTGGTCCTTCGGGGCAGACACTGGGTCTACTGGGCCTTCGCCTCCTGCCTTTTCGGACGGAGGAAAAGCACGCCTCACAATTTATGTCTATCGTCAGTCTATAAGAACCTCGACTTCGGAATGAAGATATCTGATGGACTGTCACGGTAAATATTTTTATAAAAATGCTAATTGAAAGAACAGTTTTCTTTATACTAAAACGAGGCGAAATTAAAAATTTAAAAAACACATAATTTACCACCAAATAAGGGCAACAACAATATAACAAAGAAGATATCTTTTAACGACAATCCTACTTGCTTAACGTGACTGGATATAGCCTATATTCAAAAAATCATGTTTTATTGCTTATTTTATACATGAAAATTTTAACTGTAAATATGCGAGTTGTTTACAAATATTTCAACGCAAAATATGGTTTTTCCTACTAAAATATACATACCATCGGCTATGTTCGGCGCGTCTCTATTAGTAAAGTCCCAAGCCTGTATCCTGTGTGATGGAATGGGAAAGTTGTCTGACGTCAAACTGGCATCCAACAGGCCAGCCATCCCACCCATCCCCACACGTCGAACACCGAATCCAGCAAAACCATTGCCTTCGCCATTGTTCTCATCATCATCTTCAACTACCACTGCGTTCTGTTAAAGTGACGGTACTTCACTTAGATACGTAAAAATCAATCTATATCTACTTAATACACTAACTTAATACTATCAGTGATGTGTCAGTTACACAATCCGTGTAAATTGGTCCTTAGGCGCATCATTACGTAACCCACCGTCAAAACTCGCCGAGAGTAAACATGTGTAGGACTTAAACAAAATCAAGTTCAAATCTTACCTGTGCCAAGATAATTGGTTGCAGATATTCGTGTATCCTAGGCATCCGTGCTTGTGGGCTTTGTCCTTCGGCATTGACAGCATCATTCACTTGGAGCAGAGCTTCGCCAGCGTGGATTTCGTTCATATCCTCAGAATCTATATTGATAGGCACTCGGGCGACAAGACGTTCCCTGTTAAGCATTGCAGGTCGATTTTCTGATGTACCCGATCTGGCGCCTTGCTGGTTTTGATCGTTGTCACCGCTCAGTGAGAACATTTCTCGCATAGCCGGCGGAGCATAAAAACGTATCGTTTGAAGCCGTCTATATCTATTTCTAGCAGCATTTCTCAACCTAACCGCTTGCATGTGAGCTATGCGTATTAAGTTAATCCTGTGCTCGAATTCGTTCATAACTTCTGGTGGAAGTCTAGACGGCTCTCCATTTGCATTTTCACCAAATGGCCTACGCCGGGGCATAGCTTCCGGCACGATTGGTGGCAAAGGATCTCTAGGAGCGGGAAGAGTAGACCTTTTGATGATCTTTCGAGGTAACGCCCGCAACGAAGGAATCCGGTGATTAGACATAGGAGGTAGACGTTTCTTAATGAGTGGATGTTTTATAGGATTAGTCCGATGTAAAGCTTTAAGCCGTCTACTTTCTAAATATAAATCTCTTCTAGATCTAGCAATTGCAGATGTGTTTCTATTCGCCGCTGCTATTTGGACAGCCAGACGATTGCTCCACGTCTCGGTCGATGTACTAGGTGACGATGAGGGTGTGTCTTGCGCGAAACTCGTACTAGGTTTTGGTAGCATTGTTGGTGAGATAATATTTTCTGTACTATTGGATGTACCTTCGCGAGCGCGATCTTCTTCTGTTTCGCTTGATATTGAATTCTGCATCGATTCCGATGTGTTCGTGTCATTAGCATAACTGTCAGTATTAAGTTCAGTATTCACAGAATTACGATTGTCGGACTGCTGTGAAGTTTGATTAGTATTTCCATTGCCACGTCCACTGTTTCTATTACTCATGAGCATTAGGCAAGTTAAAGCTAAAGCTTTTTTCAAAGTACGTAACATGTTTATGATGAGTTGGCTTAGACCTGGCTCTTCCAAGCACATCATCATCATATTGAACATAACAGACAGAACCTGCATTGCTCGCATCCGTATCTCATGCCTCGTCGCACTTATTTCAATCGCTCGGGCCAGCTCTCGTCGGGGTCTGGAGAGCCTTGGTGATAACCGGTTTGACGTGGGATTCCGCGCTCTTCTGCGCAATTCGTCTTCATGCCTCCATCTATGGTTAGGTTGTAAGCGACGCCTTGCGAATGAAGAATATCGACCCGCTGTTGAAGATCTAGGTTGTTGATTTCTATTTTGTCTGCTTGTACTTGGACTTCCGGATGTTAAACTCTGCTCATTATCTCCTGTTCCCAAAGGGGCTTGCTCTCTAGCTCTTTCAGCATTTCTGTCTTCAGCCCTTGGATTCCCTCTAGTCCTACTTGAACTGCGACTTATATTTTCCGACACGGCAGACAACATCATGCACCTTTCTAATAGTGATCTCGAGTAATAACTGGGGACATCCTGTCTTCCCGTCTCTCTATGGAGAATTAGAATTCGTCTTCTTAAATTTTCCCACATATTGCGCAAGTCGCGCATACTTATCCTTTGTCCGCGGACCCAGAAATTAGTTAACTGCTGAACATGTTTTTGCAAGGCATTAACGCCGCCTCTAACTTTTCGAAAGGCTTCTTGGGAGGTCAACGAGTTCCCCCCGGACCATAGGCTGTCTGTCTGCCTGCTGGTAGAGGGCACATTGGGGTCAAAACTACTACTCCGCGTTCGATTTTCTCTAGGTTCTTCGTCCGTTCTGGTACTTGTACTCTCCTCTGTGGAATTTCGTGACCTAACATGAAACGATCTCGGATTAGGGGAAACGTTAAAACCACCCAACTCGAAGTTTTCTTCCAACACTAATTCATCATTCAATTCTAAAACTAATGGTATAGGATGTTCGGGTCTGGCAGAACCGCTTGCTGTTTGCCGACTACTATTCCTAGGTGCATCTTCTCTGAACGACGCGTTTCTCGTTCTAAATATGTTAACCTCAGGTGGATTATCGCTATCTGATTCTGAACTGGACGACAGAAAAAGTGAATTCGGCAAGCCTGAACTGAACAACCTCGGCCGTGTTCTCGCATTTCGCGACCTGGAAGTGCCATCGCTCGATCCGTCTCCATCAGAATGTGCTCTGGAGCGTTCCCGGCGCCTTTCTCTCGACAAGTTGGATAAGGACATATTAGTGATCAAATTCAACAATCTCGTCCCAGAATCTCTGAGAATGTCACGGATCAAATCGAGACTCTCGTTGATAGCTTGCGCGTCGACTCGGGGATTTGCGGTTGGTTGGGTGTCTGTATTTGTACCGGAGGTGCTGGCATTGTTTGAAGCTTCCGGAGGAAAATCACCGTATACAACCTGAATGGGACTGTTTACATCAGGCGACGAAGGAGTTGAATAATCGATTTGTACTGAATTTTCAGTTGGAAAAATCGCATCCACAGAATCAGATATACTGTTATTGAAACTCGTCGGGAGAAAGACTGGGGGCGGAATTGGTGGGGTCGCCGATCTATACGCTGGAAATACACTTGTTCGAGACGATCCGGTGTTCTCTTGGTTGAAAATGCTCGCCGCCAAAGTACGCCTCGGCGGTGTCACGTGACTGGGCAAGGGTCGCGCTTGCCACAGAGATGGTCTACTGCTTTCGTTTAAAGGCTGAAACGCCGAAGGTCGAGAGCCAAATACGGATGACTCCTGACGACCAGTGCTTAAGCTTCTTGTCCTGTAAAACATTAAAGCTCTCTTTTATAAAATACAATTTATTTTGTATCGTGGGTACAAAATCGTTTTTGTTTGATCATTAATAATTTACCTCAAAGAGCCTCTTTCAAGCGTCAATGCGTCCAGACTCAAAAGTCGACTACGAGAAAGTGGATCTACATCATTATTGTCTGTACTTTCATTTGTTGTAGATGTACTCGGTGTAGAATCTGTAAAAAATATATAAATCTATTATGAATAACAATATGCATTATGGTTGTTAAAGTAACTTAAGCAATCTAATAAAGCACTAGTATGAACACAAAACACAGGAATAAAAACTATTCGCCAACCTAACAATAAAATATGTAAAAAGCAAAATATTAGTAATTAAAATTAACTAATAATAAAGCAATATAATGATATTCTTACCATCATCAATATTAAGCAATAGCGACCTACGAGCTGAACGATTCCGTGCATTTGCATCTCCGGTAGAATCTGTTTCCATTGGGTCGGTCCCACGATCCGTCTGAAAAGAACATGACAACATCAAAATCAAGTTGACAAACGAACAAACTGAAATATAATTTAATTAATTACTTTCCAAACCGAAACATTTTTGACACCCCTAACTGTCATTTGTATAATCGTTAATAAATCTACATTGTCTATCACATTTTTACTTTTGACAAATGCTTTTATATTACTTTTGACAATTCAATTCTATCTTACTTTTGAGTGGTTAATTGTTGCAATTTTCACCCATTATTAATATGAACAATTTTAATAATTTACCATTTATTGATTTAGAAATCAACCTCAATCAGACCCCTGTATACTAAATTTAATATGGTTAATTTCGTGTTAGTATCATAATCATAGGTTAACTGTATTTGTTAGTCAAAATGCATTTGTTTAAGGTTATGCAAATAAAATTAGTAATTCATGCTATCCAATTGTCAAAAGTAAAAATGTTGTAGAGCATACTAAATAAGAGATTGCCAAACACTACGATAATTTTACAAATGAAAAATAAAAACTATACCGTGCTAGGCGGTGGGGTCGTAGCTGTAAGCCTATGTCGTACCAAAAACAACCTCTGATAATTTCTCACCAGACTGTCGTATCTTTGTACTAAATTTTGGTAAGAATTAACTATCACATCTCCCGTTGGGCCCGTAGAATCCAAGGATCTATTGTTTGGCGTGTTTTCTTCGGGTTCTTGTCTTCGACGATAGTTGGGTGGCGGCGGCGTTGGGTGTGCATTTTGTTCCGACACATTTGTCGCACACGGTGGCACATTGTACAGTGATATTCCCGTTATTAGCTTATAACCGAGAGAGTCAAATGCCACATATCTATAAAAAAAATGCCAATTAATATTATAGATAAATCTCAGATTCCAATAAGATGTTTATATAATGTTATTGAAGTATTGTTTAAGTGTTATTTATTTCAACACACACTTGTTCTCAAGATTGTTGCAAAGGAAAATTTTATCAAACATCACATTTCATATAAAACACTAAAGAAAATCGTTTTGTATTATCATCATATTATGTATGGTATGTTTCACATACCGCACTTTCTCATTGATATTGTCTGTTGAGACTTTAGTAAAAGGTGCCGGCTGACTCCAGTCCCAAAAGTAAAGCTCGTTAGAAGTGGCTATTACGAGCAGCTGCTCTCGCGGATGAAATGCTATGGATGCTATTACAGTCTCTTTTTGTACACTCCAGACCTCACTTCCACCCTAAGTTATAAAAAAAATTCTAAAACTAACACAATGTAATGTACAATTAGGAACTTTTATGTTGTATTTACACTGCACTGTTCTATGGTTATTTTGCACTGCAATTTGCCAAACACAATGTTAATCATGAGATGTTTTCAGAAAAGGCTTTGTCTATTCACATTTAATACTTCTGCATATTTTGCATCAATATAGTAAATTATAGAACTCCCTGTTGTATATGCCAAAATCTAATAATTATACATGTACTTAATTCCTCAACATAATTGGAAAAAATATTTTAAACAAATTAGTGCTACTTACACTTGCTATATCCCAAACTCTGACTTGGCCTCCGAGGCAACCAGAACCAATAAGTTCAGGATGTGACGGATGAAATGCAATACACCATGGTGTTCTTGGATGTCCTTTTAATATTCTCACATGTTTACCACTGGCCAACTCAGACACATACACATTGTGATTTCCATGTGCTGATGCAACTTTGGTACTGAAAAATAATTTAACTACATAAATGTCAAATAACAATAAAAGGCTATTTGAGAAAATTTTAGCTTGTTTGATACATACATTAATTTGAATGCAACAATTTATTTATGAATCAATTTAAAATATTATCTTTTTGTTTCAATATGCAAAACAAAAGATTCATTAAAATGTTTGGAGATATATAGTTTTAAAAATAAAATCCCACTCATAGCTAGAAATTAAGTATTTACCCATCAGGACTAAAGACCATGAGGAACGTAGAACGTGGATATCCTGGCAGATCACAGCACTGAAATCATTTATATTTAACTAAAAAATTTGTAAAGAAATCTCAATGTTGACATCAAACAGTTCAAACAAAGTAATTATTACATAATATGTATAAAGTCTTTTCAGGCAATTACTTTTAAGATGAATCCAAACATTGTTTATACTTACTCTTATTTTAAGTGGTTTTTGAACAAGTATATCTTCGGCAACATTTTCTAACACAGTTTTATTGCTTAGTGAGTTAGTGGGATTGATACCTCTTTCTCTCCATACCCAACTGCGTGCAATATTGCCAGAATGACTGTCTTCAATTGGTTCTGATTTGTTCATAAGCCAGTCACTATCTATAATAGGGTCCATTTTCCTAATAAGAAAACAGTGATTATTATATTAGGCAGAATATAGAACAACCAACTATTCTTTTTGTGTATTTAAAGATAGCCTATTAGCTTATTCATTTCAAGTTTTATTCTAAGAATATATTAATAAAATACAAAAAGAAATAAGAGGCAGTTTAATAAGAGAGAAAAACTCAGACTAATATTTCATTTGCACAGATTTTAATTCTCAGTAGAATCTAAAGTCAAAGATATTGTAAGGAGCATAAAATTAATTTGTACGTACCGACTTGTGTTATAAAATACGTGATATAATCATTTAACTATTGTGAGCCATATTGGAAAATGACAACAGGTTATTTTTAAAATAAATTACACGAATAAACAGTATTTGAAAGATAGTATAGTGGTTTTATATCATTGCTGTGTATTTACGACTGTTTATAAGAAAATTACGTATATTCGCCAGATAAGTATAAACATTGAACAATGTGATTAGAAAAGTAGGCAGGGTGAGAACTTACTTGAATCATATTGCAAATATCAACACAAAGTCTAATCTTGAATATCCGTAATTACTGAATATTCGTAGAGAGAACAAGCACTTACTATCCTGAAAAGCTTTTCAAAATTACATTAATATCGGTAACTGCACCAATAAAATTTTTTGGTAAACACCTAACACAGATGCAAGTCGCAAGATGACCGATGACGTCTGTCAAATAAACTTTTTTATTTACTGGTATAACTTTTTTCAAAGATTGATATATGGATACGAGACTTTTATGCCCACGGACTTTAAAGTGTAAACTAAAATGAACAATCTAATTATTTTGAATAGATTTGATCAAATGTTTTTTTAACGGTTAGAATATATGAATCTAAAAGTAACAAAATGGCTCTCGAAACATTGATCTGTGTATTCAAACAATTTTATGTGATATGTAAAATTTTATCTTTACAAGCAGTTTTAATTTTTGTGTTACTATAATTTGTGATAAATATTAATATCGGTGAAATGGGGTTAGACTACACCGAACGCTTTATATGTTGGTGTACCTACAAAAATATATACACAAAGCGCGATGGTAAGGACTGAGAGGAAAATATATTTCTATCGAAGACAACGGCTCAATAAATGATTGAGTTTTTACAATGTTTCAATTATATAATATTAGTGTTCGTACGAATTATATGATGATAAAATGAAGGCATACTTGTGACTAGACCAGAACAAAACGCAGTAAGTCAATCACAATAGTGAATATGACATTTAGTTTTAGGGTGATTTAATAATCATATTATATATCAGTTAATTTACCATTTATGCCAATCAACAAAACTGACTTTTTATAGTCTAAAAGCGCCGACTTGCAGCTAGCTACCTAATTTCAAACGTACGTGGCGTCGCGTCCGCCCTTTGTTTATCGGATTTTGTAATACTTTGGCGATGAATATTTTTTTATTTTCATGACAGTAAATAAGGCTGGCCCTCGACCAGTTGAAACCACTGACTGGCTAATATCGAGATGTTGTTAGCGGTCCAGAGAACTTCGTTAGCACGATTCAGAATCGATGACGTCATGGTGTAGACATCGACGATCATCGACAAATCACAGATATCGACCAACAAACCGATTTCCTTTTTCTTGATGAAAATCAATATTCAATTTAGTGGTTGTATTCATTGAAGAACTTCAATTGCTATGGTGGTTTGAACAAAGGACATAAACGCAATAAACTCATATCACGATTCACGACATATCGCTATATTCTGTGGCTTTATTGTCTATAGACCTAAAACCAATACGAACTACAAAGGGATATTAATTTAGCGGAGTAGCTTGGTAAAACGTTATCAGTTGATATTTGTTAGCATAGAGCATTGACCGCTGCTTGCGCTATTGACCATGCTAATCATATTAATATATACATTATAAATATATGGTTTGTTTATAATTTGTTATACAATAAACTGTTCAACGCTTATTTTAATGTATACAATCAAGTAAAGTTTAAATACAGAGCAACTGTAGGATATAGATAAGTTGTGAAAATAAGTATTTAAATTTAAAAGCTGTAATATCATTTCTGAAATGATAATTTGTCTTTAACCATTAAAATGCAGATTAGGAACACGTTGTTAAACTTTACCTAAGAATGGTTTAGTCGTTATTTCCGCTCAAGTTAATGCGTAGATGTTAGTTCATGGTTGGTCTGCTGCTGGGGCTTTAAAGCACGACCTTAGGGCTTAGAGCTTCGTCCTATTACTCTATGACCTAGATTTGATAAGTTATAGAGCGTACAAGCGTAAGTAAACACACCAATGTAATTTGTGAAGACTATATAAGCTTTGTAGGATTTACAAATTGAAATAAGTACCGACCGTAGCTCTGACAATTAGTGCACTGCGCACGTCCTCAGACGACCCTTCACCCGCCTTTACTAACAGTTGAGACTAAACGTGACACGACTCTTTCCAATGAGTGGACCGATGCGTTGATTTCACCTGAAATTCAGATCGAAATATGACACCATGAAAGGCATCTTTTGAAATAATAATACTTTGTGTTTTTGTTAAAATAATGTTTATATGTATATATAAATATAAATAATATATTATTTACCATTAATCCTTATGTGTTTTTTGTGTTAAATGAGTTAGTATAAAAACCGACGTTATAATGGACAGTGGACATTACATAACTTAGAGATTTGAGACACATGGATGTCTCTCGTTAATCAAGAGTCCTGTTAATAATATATTACAATATTGTTTTCATTAAATTCCATCAATAAATTTATTTTAATTATAGGTTTTGATATTATTAAATTAATTTGTTAGTTAAATGCGTACATTGTATATTGTCATGAATAATTAACGTAATTTGGAAACGTAAATTTATTTTATAACGAATTCAATGTTTCCCCTCTATAATAAAAGTCTCCCCGAAACCGTAAATCCGCCTTCTGTCAATCAACTCTTTGTTAAACGTACCTAGCAACAGAATTTCGGAATCAAAATACAAATTATCATTTTATCTGTAATTTGTCTTATTGAATTTAAGATAAAAAGCAAAAAATGCTTTTGTTATGTCCAAGACAGAAAAATTGTATTAGTAAAATTTTCTATAAGGTTTAGATTAATTGATGTGTTCTTACAAAACGTTCAGAGGTGATACGGGTATTATATAATATTCTGGATGTTCACAGATGGAAATTCAACTGCAAAACCTAATACATACATAATACAATACAAGCATCAAAATTGATCGAATTTGCTAAAAGCACAAAATCTCTTAGAGCAACTTTAAAAAATCCTATGTCTAACAGCTTTAATTAATTTTCCAGACAATACGGAGATATTTTTGTAATTTCAGGGAATGTCGGCGACGTTTGTGATATTTTAGCATCAAGCAATGAATATTTAAATCACTAAAGTTCTAGCTAAGACTTTGCGAAGCTTGAGAGAAGTATCTGAAAATAGCAATGCAACGTTTCTATTTTAAATAAAGTAATATATAATAATATATTTAAAAATATATATTTACGGTTTTTTTGGTATTAATAACTTGCAATATAGATTCTTATATACAAGTTATAAATAGCATATATTCACACCAAAGATCAGGAAACATATATTATAATCCAGAAATTATATTTAGGTAAAGCAACTTTATGCTTCGCGACAGAGATTTTCGATTTAGAATCTGAACTGTTATTGTAGTGATTCCAGTTGTAACATATATATGTATATACTCGATAGGAGTGGTTACTTTTGACTGCCCCATTAGATTTCACATGGGCGTTAAAAGACCTCAATTTCAGAAGTAAAATCAACTAAAGAAAAAATCACATTTCTAACATTACCCCGGGTTGCTAAGAACAGTACAGCCGCGAAAATATCTATATACTATGTTATTTTTAATAATATTGTCACTATGTTATCAACTATCTAGTACTTGCTAGTACACGGCGGTCTTTAACTCAAAATCCAATTCACTAGTAACAATAAAACCTATATGTATTTTTTAACAACGAATATTATGACAGCCTTGATTCAGTGAGGATCGAAGAAGCCATTTCTCGCCCGATCGAACACAATCATATTCGTTTCGTCGTATGGAATAAGTAATACCCGTATGAGATATCAGTAATCTCAATCGTCACGAAACGACAAGCTTTACAATTTGTCCGATTCAAAATTGTGCCAGTAAAATTGTGGACCGAGGTTTGCTTATAAATATAAGACACATTTCATATCATTTTATTTCACAATAATAAAATACGATTCAAAAGAGTGTTTAAAACAGGGTACAAAAGCTTAAACAATTTCGTCAGCTTTTTAATATTGGTATAACTACGATGAAAATACTGCGTCTTCACCGCATCAATCAAGGTTTCTTTCTAACTCAATCGATCGACGTCTCTGAGTGATGGTGGATTATTGAAAGAATATTTTTTAATTTGGATAAAGTTATAGATTTATGTTTACATTCACACACTATTTTCACAGCCTATTGATTTCATATGTGTTAACTGTATAATTTAAATTAGTTTGATTTAATATTTTCTACGATGAAAAAATTATTCACTTTATACCGACTAAGGGATACAGAAGTTTGAATGTAATTTACGAATGTTGAACTAGGGACAGCACGTACAGGCAATTTTGACCCTCACATGTCATTCATGGAAGGTTAAACAAAATCTGTCACTGAAATGCGAGTAAAATTGGAATTAACCCAATGTTAAAATTTCATGAGTATTAAACCTATATTTTGAATATAAAAATAAAACGATCTAATTTCTCACTTACCGTTGCGTTTAATAATTCAAAGGGTTGAATTTTAATTAGGAATTAGGTATTTTTTACCAACTTCAAAAAGTCAATGTGGGTTTACAATTTGACGCGTGTGAGTTATTTTTGTATGTCGCCGTCCTTGGACCGATTTTGATTATTTTTAAATTCCGAATGATTCAAAGGACCCCAAAGGTCACCTCTATTACATCTAATGTAGAACTATAATACAGAAGTTTATTTCTAGATATACATATAAGCATATTTAATAACCTCATTCCAATACGGATAACGTTGTTAACTCGTTCCCGCTCACTTAATACAGTTAATGGGATATACATTTAATATAAAAATGTATTGTAAAATACTGTTACTTTTTTTCTATTTTCAAAATATGAAGCCCAGCTATAAAGTGGTTTGTTTAAATATGTGGATAAGCTATAAAATAATCATTATATGCTACGACTACAACGGTTCAGTTTAAGTTAATTATAAGTCAAAATCAACTAACTCTGCTGTAAATCTATCCACGGCCTAAGTGAGCAGCATTTATTTTTTAGCGGTCTGGAATGCTGCCAATGCATGCGTTTGCCGCTTAAATGTGTTTTTGTTGAAGTTTACAAATTTTATTCCCATCTAGATTATGCTATTTAGGCATTATCACGCTTATACCAATAAAATAATGACCGTGTTGATGATAATGACGTCCGTGATATCTAGCAAGTGATATTTGCCAGTTGAAAAATCTTGTGCAATCTCGTAATAGATATACAATGTTTTACAAAAAACTAACATGAAGTTAATTAAATTTCCAATCAACATGATGAAGGGAACTTCCATTTCAAAAAGGAATTCGCCGCTGACCTATTTGTTACAGTTACACGTCCAGCAATCAGATAATTTGATGAAAACTTTAAAATGTAGTCATTCTATTGAATTACACGAACGGCTTGTATATTATAAAATGTTTAAATATTTTTATCAGAGGAGTGAGATCCGCCAGCTCAAATTACCAGGGAGTCGCGATTCAGTTGCCGGCTTTTTAAACATTAGCCTTTCCTTGATAAAATTTAATTTAGTGTGATACAGAGTATATTTTATCGATTTATAAGACATGAATAATGAATAATATTTATTTGGCAGATATTGCACAAAAGTTTTTAAGTTATACCAACTTTCCAAGTTTATCTATAATTTTATGTCTGTGGTACCAAGTAGCAACCCTTAAACGGAATATATGAACGGCACATTTCTCTAAGCAACCTGCTTGAATTAGATAAGCTGCTTTCCTACTAGCATTGTCTATGAAAATGACTATTATATATTGTGGCTTTGTTACATATTGGGTAGACAATTCAAGTAAAACTTATTTTAACCGTACTGAAAATGATATGCCGATTTATATATTGTAGGATAGGGCACATATTGCTGGGTATCAGGTATATGTGATAAAAAATGAAAATGTGACCTATTTACTAGTTATTAAAATTTGGCGTGCATATATGTAATACGTTTTTTCGTGCGTTTTAGTTTTTAGTCGCAAAAAGACTGTATTATTTTATTTCACAATATGACCCACTTTAATTCCGGTTTGAAATTGCCGTCTTTAGCAATTTCCTTTGAAAAAATTCATGGTACCCAGTTAATGCGTCGACGCTTGAAAACGGGACCTTTTCATGCTTTAAAACATTTCCCAACTTTAAACAGTACGGTTCAGCGATCCAAAATATCAATTACTGCAGTTCATGTTATATCATAGAACTGACTGTGATATTTTCTGTTCTCTGTTGAGCTTAGTTCATTGCATCATAATTCACACATATGCCTCTTTAAAAAAGAAAACACTACGGTTTTGCATTATGTCCATAGTGGTTCCCTATGGAATAAGATACTGTAACCTTTTTGCTTATTTATTTCAATTCGTTCAAAAGTTCTCGAAAATAAAAATGTTGCGGCATAGAAGGACCGAAACGTCAACATCTTACAGTGTGTGTCAAACATATTGATATTTTTTCGTGGGTTGTACTCTGTGCTTGTACGTTGTACTCTGTGCTTGAATTTCACGAGATATCATAACAGACCTTTAACAATACAACACAACATACCTTTTACGTTGGAAGGAACCATTAAAGCTTTTTAGTGAAAACTTTTTAATAAAGTAATTATCCAAAAACCTCTTAACAAAATTCAGAAGGACAAACAAAACTTTGTTTTGTGGGGTGTCTTAAGAGAATTTATTACCATACCTTAGAATAAGGGTACAATTCGCAGGTGTTTAACTTTGCCTAAAACTTTTTTCATTTATAATAAAGTTCTAATGAATATTTATTTCGATTAAGTTTAATATTATACTACATATTAAGCTAGTTACCCTCTGTTATCCTCCTATGATAGCTTTGTTTTCGATGCAATAATGACTTTGCTTCAATATTATGATTGAAATTTAAAAGAACTTAAAATGTGTCCGCACTTTTACGGGCTTCAAGTCACAAATATATATAGTACATGTAATTTTGAGATAAATAATTGTATTTAAAACAAGTCGTTTTACATCAGTAATATTTACCAGTATGTGCACCTTACACAAAATAAAGGAAATAAATATTAGATTGACGAAGTAGTAGTAGTGGTATGGAACATAGAAAGAAAAATCACTAATCAGATAGATGGAAGGAGATACAATGATAAAAATTGAATCATTGATTACCGGGGGTTTCCGAGGAAACTTATTCGAAGTTGATCCCTCGTATCTTCCCTTAGAAAGTTTTATGAAGCGGATAAGATAGATTGAGCCCAGAATGCATTATTGGCTATCTAAATTGTGTCAAATCCCTCACGCAAGTTTTAAGATTATTTTTATGTTTCCAAATAAATGATATTTGGACTTGCATTTTGAATTGAATTTGTATGAAAGTCGTATCGAAGCGTAACGCAACGTAGGGTAAGCGATCTGCGCCCGTACAGTTATAACCTGCCCGTGGTGTGGACCCGTAGGTACCTATTGCAGAAGTAAGTCGAAGTATCAATCATGCATTCCTCAGCTGATTTATTAGCAGACACGCTAGATATACGTAAATACTTTAACATATACGTAGGTGACTCCGTCCGATTTCGAGCGATATTGATTTTCATCTATTTTCATACACGTTATTGTTATCTTGTTCAGGATTTTGGTTTAGAACTAATATTGGCTATTATTGTTGGACTGAATATATTGAATATATATATTCAATATTTTATTTTAATTATTATTTCATGACATGTGGTGCACAGTTAAAGTAAATGTGGTGGACTGTTTAAAATTATAAATTATTTATGGTTCAAAACACCTTATAACTAACAAAATGCTTTCGAGTGTATTAAGATCACAGCTGTTTGAGGTGCCTTATATATAATAAGTGGTATCAATACGGCACATTTGAAGATATTCAGTTACAATCTGGCTGAATTCTCACGAACTCTCTTTATATTGGTGTATTTATTCTATTTATTTAATTTCTGTTTAATATTATATTGGTTTCAAAGATCTTTAGTTTTTGCTGGAATCATAGGAAAATGTTATGGAAATAAAGGGAATAATTTTAACGGACATAACTCTAACAAATTTAAACGATTCCTTTTTCTATGAAGTCCAACATTACAAGTGCTATCCATATGAAAGTATTTTTAAATAAATCAGGTCGAGTATTATCAATAATACGTGACCCAGAAATCCTTTGAAAGATAGGAGTTACTGTTTTACATACAGAATTTCACTCCTTTATAGTAATTGAATTGATGTTATCTAGAAAGAGATAGGAACTAGAACTCTAGAGCACCTAAGTTTGTCTATGAATGCCTGTAATCAAAAGTTGGAGATCGAATGGAATTATTAAGATTGCAAAGTAATTATGCTAAGCTCTTCGGATGCAGATTTAGGTCAAGCGTCAATTGATTTTCAACAATGTAATTAAAAGTTTGACAGAAATTTGTATTGTACTGGAGGATCGAAAAATATGGAACATCTGAATGTTAATTGGATTTGTACGAATAAAAATAAACTGGGTATTTGTGCTAGGAAAACTCCGTAATCAATCAGTACAAAAGTTTTGTACAATTTTGAAATAACGCTTGTTTAACACTTAAGCTTAAAGGTAATTTATTAAAAAATATCGGAGTTATTATGAAGTATCTATAAAATATCCTTTTAAAATCTGACATTGCCTGATTAAACCGGACGAATGATTCTACAATTGAAATGATAGGGTTGTATTATTTTGGGAGATTGATCAAACCAGATAAAATCATCGGTTAATTGCAGAGCTGTTACTCACTTTCCTGACTTGTTTGTAAGAGATCGTTTATAATCACCTTAACACTTTTACGTAACGATCCCTTTGACAGCTGACAAAGTTTCCTTAATAATTTTGATGTAATGGACGCACTCTAAGGCTTTTATTCGCCAAAATACTATTATAACTAAGTGGCTTTATATTCTGTATTTAAGTTAATAATTTCATCAAAGGTTCAGCGATTTTAAAGTAGGTTTTTGTACTTGATTCCCGATAAAACTTCAGGACTAATTTCGCGGCACCTGTCCCTATGCTAAACAACGCATTATCTATGCAAGAGACTTTGATTGGGATACCCGATATGAGCAGGCGAAGTTGCATAAGTTTATGAAAATACGGGTGGCGATAGTCATACAACCCTGGACACATAACCAGATTAGTTAGTTAATTTTTGATTTATGAGTAGCTGGGTCCTAAACGTAGTAATAATTAATCAATTAATAATGTATTAATTGTAAATTAAAAAAACTATAATATATAAAAGTCATATTAAGTTGCATTCCAAATTGTATAATAATAGAAGAACTCAATTCTACGTAGTACGTTCTACGTATTGTAAGTAAATCTAGGAACAACGACATTTCTCATAAAGGCAATTAACGAAGGCTATGCTGAATTATATTAGTTTAATTAGCCTGTTGTGACAACTCAAAACAATTAATATTTCTTTGAAGTTGATTCTAAGCCACAGATAAGTCTTTAGAGATTTGGGCATACAGACTGGACAAATACATTGTCTTTGATAGTTAATCCACTTTGTAATATTCAGTTTATTGCCCACAATACAACATATAAAAAATCAAAGAAATTTGAAACTAAGCTGAAACCGCATTTTAACCAGTAGCAAAAGAAGCCTCAGCCCTTTAGAGTAAAATATATGTTAAAGGATATTACTTATTTCCCAACCTGATTTAAAAGGTAATCTGTAAATCTATTTTGGGTTGCCGTTCCCAGCCACTGCACTCTTCATTTGTCATATACCTGGCGGCTGCCAGGGTGAATAATAGCATTTCTGGCTTCAAGAATTCCTTAGAGATTTATGGTTCATCTTTATTGAAACAACATATTAGACATAATGTTATAATAACTTTAGAAATAAAGTAAGCTTAAATAAATCACATGATACGTTAATTTTATTTTCTATTACGACATAATAATCCCTTGTTACCTTCGTTTCCTTTGTTACAAATTGAGTTAGAATTTTTACAGGTGTAATGTATACTTTGTCTAAAGAGATACGTTATACAGATTACTTTACAATTGTATAGATCTTACCGATACAGTAATAAAGCCTATTTTAAGTGTATTACTTGAAAACCCTTTTATGTAGTTTTTTACGGTAATTCTTTAATTTATAAGTTAAGAACATGTTTATGTTTAGTAGTTGATGTTTTTGCCAGAATACTTATATAAAAAAAAATAGTTTAAAAGAAATAAAACATGTTAATGGATAATTCAAAGTGATTAGTTCCTGTCGATTTTGTGAGCTGGACAATACAATATTGTGTAGATGAAAAACGCTTGCAAAACAAACTTGCCTTTATTACAGCTATTACATATCCCCCTCCTGATAGCCGCAAATGTATGATGCGGTTATCATAGATCGTGTTAAGTGATGCAAGATTTGTGTGAATAGGGTGAAGACGTCCCTTGAGGTCAAAGACCTATTTTATTTTATTCTCGCCACCCGTCCCACTTCTCTCACGGACAGAAAGCGTATGTCGGACGTAACATACAAAACGTTATGCTTTGTCGCAAGATTACACTTGGTTTTGTTGAGATTCTGAAATAGTTTCACATATGAGTTCAAGATCTCATTGAAATAAAGACATACTTTTCGAATATCAGACTAAAATAACAATATATCCTAGAACTGTTCTGAACTGTCCACATGTGCTATTTAACATTACAATGTTTTTAAAATCAACTCATTCAGATATTTGCATAGAAATATAATCATTACCAGATGAAAGGAAGAGAAGATGAAGAAATTGCTGATGCTTTGATTTCATTATAAAATTAATTAAAGAGGTTTATTATGGTTTATATGTATTGTTTCGTAGCACACTGTTTAAATCTACGTACAGTGCAATTATTTTAAACTATTCAACGTGTTTCATGAACTACGGTCAATGGGTTAGAAGTTAGCCATAATAGACTTACGTCTACTTACTGCGCTGCTCAATTACGCTTTCCATTTGTCGGATGCACTATATGCTAAAGGAGAGTTTGGTATTACTTCTAATTTCTAACTAACATTCTCATAAAACAAACATTGAATACGTAATTATACAATATTTACTATTAAATACTATCTAATGACATTGTTTTTATTCATTCGCTAGCTATAACTTTTTGACAAGAGGGCTAATATTGTGAATAAGCGTTGAGCATGAGTCATATAAAAAATTAACTTATTTAAAGTTTTTTTTTTATAAAACCAACTATTGAAAAGTCACAACCTTTTAACTTTCACGAATGCACTCGTTTCAAAAGCTCGTAACAATCGCCTCAAAGTTCACAATTTATTCTTTTTCATAACGATTGTGGCATACTTTTGAATAAAACATTCAACTTTTCGAGAAGTGTTGAAGTTATTACCTATATCAAATAGTTTAAATCAGAGAAACTTCCGTCTGTTTGTTATGTGATGAGCCCTTTGATGTTTTGAACTAATTTCGGAAAAACCTAAAATACACATTGAGATATTATTTAGGGAATCTATATTTATTTAGTGAAGTAAATTTCTTTTCTCACCTTTAAAGACTTATTTCATTGAATAGCGATAATCACTCCTTTTTATATTTGAGTTGAAATATTTTTTACATCGATAATTAAATTAATTTTACTCTGTGTGACAAAATATATATTTAAAAAAAACTAAACGCCGTATTATCTACGATTGATTATATATTAAGTATCAAATATTAGTCAATAGTTATAAGCTTATGAAAGTGATTACAAAACTACAGCAGCAACTAACTGTAAGTACCTTCCAAATGTACAGACATGCAAATAATATATAAAAGCAGATGCGTAGTGGAAAAGTTGGAATATGAAGTGTCGGCAACATCTCCAATTATCTTTTAAAAGTAACGAGCATATGCTGAGATCCATTCATTGCGTAAATCTTTAAGATGTCGGGTCGTCTTCTTTCATAACTTTTTTCTTAACATGTTTTCAGCTATATTATAACACGTTAATTAATGTGCATTTTTAAGAAAAAATATTTTCATCACATTCTATTTATACAATAATGTATACAGTCTATACAATAACAAAGCTTTGGGGACCCAGTAGCCAGAAGCGTTTATTCTTATAACTAGCTTTCCGCCCGCGGCTTCGCCCACGTGTAATTTGGTTAAGTATATAGCGTTTTTTAATGATCTCGACAGGGCTTTCTTTCACGGGCTAAAATCTTGTTACAATTAGAATTATATATAGCCTGTGTTACTCAGGGATGATGTAGCTTTACAGGATCGGATGATTCAGGGAAATCGAGGGCAACTTTCAAATTAACGTACAGGCAATTACTATTCTGACAATTTTATATTCTGATAGTCATCTTCTTATGTGGATGAGCTGATGATGGAAGGTAAAACTCCTCAGCGGTTAAGAGTTGAAAGAAAATTCTTAGGAAGTTTTGAGTACGAAATACGTACTTGTGAGGTTATTACTTATTAGCTTGGCCAAATAATAAAAGGTAAACCTCATTAACGTTAAGGATGTAGATGGAAAAATGGGAGCGGACAAACGATAAACGTCTTTTCACTCGTTTCCTTTTACTTGTTGGTATAGGTAGTGTTCACTCAAAATAATCATAGGGTAAAACGTTAATGAAAGTTTGAAGTGCATGGTAGTCATTACACAATGGAGCATCTTAACACCGCGATGGATATATTTGGCCTAAGTAGAAGTTCTTTAAAAAAAAAGTAAGACTCACCCTCGCACACTCACTCACACAGCAACACCATTGCACACACTAAAATGCTCGTACTTCACATAGTTCCACTTGTTCATGTGTATATATATATATTTTTTTTTTCTGTTCGTGTTTTTTTTTGTTATTCTTTTTCCTGATCTTAGATTATATTTCCGATTCTATATTTTAACCTCATTTTGGCTTTATTTTTAATCTATTTTTATTGTGTAAACTGTTTTTGATAAGCTGTATAGGTTTAAGAAATAAAAAAATAAAATAAATCTACGAATTTTATCAACGCCATCTATCGAGCACATTGTTCAACACTTCAACCGCGCCCGCGCGCACTGCGTTATTTGTTATTTTTGTTACCTCTCATAAGTTTTAATATTAAGATTAACTTATATTAGAACATATTTAACAATATATAACTAATCAATCAATATAAGTGTTTAAAAAATTTGAAGCAGTGGTTGAAGTAAATTTTCAATTGACCATAACTTCTTTTTCTCTTAACCGATTTTGACAAAATAAACTTTTGACAACGCTCCTAATTATATATAATCCAACTGTGAAAACCGCGTTCAAATCCGTTCAGTAGTTTTCAAGTTATAAAGTACCAGACAGACAGACAGACAGACAGACAGACAGACAGACAGACAGACAGACAGACAAGAATTCCAAAAATTGGTTTTTTGGTTTCTATGACTCTTCTTTAATTGCCTCCTTTCAGTTTTTTGGAAAAATATTTAATGTACAGTTTTTCGATTTTTACTGTCTTATTATTAGTATAGATATAGATAATAAAAAAAGTTCCAATTAAAAAAAAAATCGTCAATAATCGAAAGCTTGAAATGCGTCTAAAGGCCAGTTATGGTTGTCGTTTTCATTGTCTATGATATAATATCACCTTAGTGCCTCGAGCTTTAGTTTATGATGGCTAAAAGCGGTACTTAAGTGTACAATATATGTAGCCACGTCAGTGTAGATTTTATGATGCAATTTAAGCATTTTTTTTGTTATATCAGCAACAAGCAACGTACCGGGATGACTTTTACGCTATTTTAATGTAGAATGTTTATATAGTTTATAAATAAAAATTATATTTATTTCATATATCTGAGGCAATTGCTCATAAAAAAGTATACATACAGGATAAACCTTACGTTCGTAATAACAATCTATGTTATTTATGTATATAAATTCATAAAATCGCCATGTATGTGTGAGTGTGACCTGCTATAATAAGGCTTTGATAGCCTGATCTACTTAGGTGTCTTACAAAAAGAAAACGAATTATTGACCCCTGTGGCATGTTGATAAAGGTATTTCGTAGAACCTTTTATTACTAAGGCTTTTTTGATGGTTTAACGGTTCCCCTCGAGCTTAAGTTAAAGTTCCCTTCATAAATACGAGAATGACTTTAGGCGAAACTGTCCATTAAGGCAGCGATAATTTTTTTGCTATTAATGAAATGGGACAGACATACAGGTTGAACTTGTATGTGGACAAGTGCGTAATAATGAGAAATATTTACAGTGTTTTTTAGAAAACGAAACCGCTTTGGGTTGATTGATTAAAAATCTTCGCTGTATAAATAAAATAAATAAATAATAAAATGTCCAGTAAAATCAAACATTGGATAATGTTGTTGACAGACTTTCCTTTACGCATGAAAAACGGTTACAAACATATCGTAACCAGAATTACGGTTGTTCGAAATCACTATCAATATAATAGTAATCGAAATTGCAAATATCACTCTAATGAAACATTTAAAACAAACAATACGAAATTTATTTTATCGTAGACGGAACCGGAGCGGAATACTAGTTAATATTTTTATGATTCCATTCGTATTCGAGCTCAGAGAATTAAACTTCTGAATAGGTTTAAGATGAATGAAAGCGGAATACAATGGAACAACAGTTTAGAAACAAGTTATTTTTGTTGAATAAATGCAAACAACGATTTACCTGCATGTTTTGATGTATGACGCTTTGTATACGGTCTATGGCATATTGTTTTGCAATGACAATTTTAATTTTTGAACACCTTTTATAACCTAACTGCTTATACTTTGAATTACATGTAATACTAATTGCATTTGTGATGCAAATTAATATTTATTTTTTTATATAGAAGGGAAGGGAACCGCAGGCCGCCCATCGACATTATGTTTCATTATTTATCGGTTTACTGTGTAAATGTGTATGCTGTTCATTATACAATATATTTTATGATCCAATATATAATACTCAATAAGAGTATTATAGACACGTGAATTAATTTTATTAAATTTTGCATGTGTTTGTAATGAAATAGTTTCCAAACCAATTTTGCAAATCCCCTGAAACCAAACCCCAAGAAAAGCTCCTTACTATTTTACCACAGACTATGAATCGAATCAAGATGTACCGAGTCTGTACACAAGGTTATACCTAAGCCGTGTAGCTTGCTTCCCACTTAAAACTTTTCTTTTTATTAACTGCAAGTGAAATCCAAAATAAAACTTAGGCGTTTAATAATTGTATTATATCGCTGATATTATAATAGAAATTCTAGAGATATATACTGTTTAATATTGATCAATTATAGGTATTTTCGGAGCAACAAACAATAGATACAAAAAGTGTCCAATTAGGTCCATTTCTGTGGTTATATAAAAATGTTGTTCTAAGTAACATACATAAACTGAACTTGCTGCATATACGTGACTTATCATGCTAATTCGGCGTTTTCATAAATATTTGGTCTAATCATAATTATCACACCTTAGTTCTTGAGTTAACGCGTTGTAAAGATTAAAATTGTTTATATTTGTGAAACTTATGAACGTGCTTTATCTATACACAATATGTGTCACATTTATTACATATTATTAAGTAAAATTTATGTTATAATTTAGCTTATAATTTGATTAGTTGCGAATAGTGTTTCTACATCCAATTTTAATCAATTAATATTACTTACATATATCGACAATTTAGTTTTGAAACTATGCCTTAAAAAGTGGGCCCTGGTTCGACCTGGTATTGTCCTTATCCCATCATTGGGCTTAGTACCCATAACACCGGGTAAAAATACAACATATTATAATTTAAGTGTGTAATTTAAGTATTTATCGATACATGAACTGATTCTTCGCGCTTTTGGAAACAAGCATTTGTAATATTAACATACAAACGAAAATATTTCATTTGTAATCGACTATTTTTATAGAAGTTAATAGGGTCGGTTTTTTACACTAAGTTATAAGTAACATCAAACAAAGACATTTCTTTAAAGATTTTCGCAACCTAACAATGCAACGTTCAAGTTAAAAAATCACACATTAATAATTATCTACTTTCTTTTTAAGAGTTACTACTTATATTTACTACGAGTAAAGCTAGTGTATTTAACAATAATTAAATAATGGGACCATTTCAATCAGATATCATTTCCGTACGCACGTATATAAGTTTAGACGTCGGAGTCCCGTCTGCACAGGAAATAGTCTACAGATGAGGCGTGTGAGCGTTTGTATTTAACGAAAAATCGGTATCTTTATTATTAACACAATGTATACGACATTCAGCACACATATACTTCATGGCCACTTTCAAGAGAATCAGTCTTATTTAATCCCCTTTCTGAATATAAAAGCCTTGTAAGAATTGGTGCCCTTGAAGTACCCTAAGTATTAGATTAAAAATACAGTAATGTGCGACAGGTTTCATAACGTGTTGTGTGGAAGGAAGTTTCTTACAAAGCGCTCAGTGGTGGAACCGTACCGTAATGAGGTAGATACGGTTGGAATTTCGATAGATGTTGAGCGCCAAACTTTATTTTTAATACTGGGATAAACTGATACTTCTTATTTAGTAAAAAAATATAAGGGTAACTAAAAACGAGTGATTCGACTGCTGATATATTTTAAACCAGTCTACTATAAATAGGAAATGGTGAACATCCTTCCATGGATGATATATTTTACATCGTTTGTTAATAACATACTTTTAAAGTCATTCGACAGAGAAGAAATCGAAGAAAACGAAACGAAATGAATCGTCATTTAATTAGTTATCCCCACCAGTTATTTTTGTACTACACAAGAGATAATATGTATGGCAAAGCAACGTTTGCCGGTTCAGCTAGTAAGTATATAAAACATTTCAGGCGTTAGAGAATCCTGTGTTGTGGGTGGTTATCTTACAGATCGACAAATGTAGTCGGTGAAAATGAGTGTGTAATGTTTGTATGTGATAGTTAGTACATGACACACACTCAGTGTGAGTGTGTCTGTTTTTCTGAGTGCAAATACTAATATGTTATACAATAAGCCATATACTTAGTTTTATCTAAACTGTTGCATATATTACTGGCACAATATTAAATTTAAAGTAGGAATTTATAAAAGTAATAGGTTTGTGTCGTGTAGTTGTGTGATTTTAATAAATGAATATAATACCATATTTAATAGTTCGCAGCGGTCAAGTAAAATCACTCTCACACAATAGGGTCTTAAAGTTAACAGTTAATCATACAAAAGTTCTAAAGGATTGAAAGTATATTATCCAATATCGAATGAAAAATATTCACATATTATTTTAATAATTCTAAATTATATTCAATGATATTGATTTCAAATATGTACTGCGGTAAATTGTTATTCATATCAGTCTTATAAACCTCGATGGCCTCATTGTTTAATATAATAATCGGTTATATCCGACAATTAAATTATTAAGACTCTTATTAATTATTATTAAATCTACGACATGACTAGATTAGTCCTGATGATTTGTATATTATAGATATATTGTAATATGTCGCGTTATCGCACGGTGTCATATACCATAACAAGATGTTAGGCTTATTTAGTGTAAATTTAAGACTTAAGATTATATGGATATGTCAAATTTTCATCTAAGTTAAGTGACAAACAAACGATCTTATTTACATTCATGATAATTCCATTGAAACAGCTAGTATCTTAAATTACATAAACCGGAAATAAACACTCATAGTTTCATTAACCGTAACATATTAATTGCTTTTGAAGAGTCGTACATGTTGCGGTTAAATTTAGTTTTTGGATCAGACAAAAAATTGTTTGAACATGTGAGAAAATATTTCATGTAGCATTTAATTCGTTACTATTTCTAAAAGTAATCGTCGTACTTCAACTATCGTGTTGTTTGGTAATAATCGTATTAGGAAACTGATTATTATAATATTATTGCTTCATTATTTGTATATTAACAGCTATAATGCGTTAAAATAGTTGCCTGGAAGAGCAATAAGAATGCCAGTTGCCTTACGTTTTACTTTGTATTTTTTATTTCAACGAATTGTAAATATATAAACAATTGTCTTATTTCCCGTACTATTAATTTACTATTAAGTATAATAGAATTATGTAGCACTACTACTTCATAATGTCCTGTAAAAATGTACAGTGAAGTGTAGGTATATGTGAATATCTAAGTTACATAGTTCCAATGTTACATATACTTCCTAAAGACTATTTATAATCAACGCTATTTATGAAAGTATATTGCGATGTAATTATAAGCTAATGACTGAGTCGGTGAGTGGTCGTTTCTTAGAACAGAGGTTACTAGGCTGCCTTAAGATGCTATACACCTCTACCTGTTTCCAACTTCTACCTGGCTATTCGTTACCCTAATTATTTACACCCTTAACTGTTTTATATATGGCATTATTCGAATTAATAATTTCTTAAGGGGATGAAACAATTTTACGCATCCAGACATATAGCGTTATAACGGCATTGGCATACTTAACATATATTGACTTGACATTTAATTAAATGTAAATCACCTGTATGATTAAATAATAATATGATATTGTTGTTTATATTCAACTTGTTTAGAAGAAATAAACGGATATATAAATACGCGAGTGTCTGAATAAGTGAATTAAAGCTTATGCGCCTTTTGTGAAACATTAAGTCTGCATACTATAATAAATTAATCATATACGTTTTAGAAAATGTAACAGAACCAATATAAGGTATGTATCCAATTAAAAATCATCAGCATTATAAAATGATCTGCAATATTTCTACAAATACAATCTAGTATTGGCTTCCATTTAATCAGTGGTTAATCAATAGGTAGGCTCGTCATTTTCTCTAGAAACAAGTTGTAATTAAGAAATAAACATTCGGTGGAAACACTGGTTGATTTAATCAATAATATTGTCTATAAATTATACGTACATTTACGTCTCGGTTGCCAATTGTACTGTCAGTTGTGTTACTTACGGCCCCTTTACGCCGTAAGGTTAGACTTTGACGAAACTCCACACACATTTTTTACCCCAAGTTCTGTTTACAATGGTTACATTCCCGTCACTTCTGCCGCTGACATTATTGAGTAGCTCTACACCTCAATGTATGTACAGTGAATATGTTCTTGAAGATCATTTCAATTTTATCAGAATATTGGCTTCATAAAATAATAAAATTATCACTTCTTTTTTTTAGTAATCTGTATAAAGCAAAGCTAGACTAGCAATAATAGTAGTATTTTAACATTTTAATTACTTTTAGTCATATGTACTTACCATATTTTATACCTACGTAAAAGGTATAAAATATCATATCGTATCAGTTGTATGTCTAAGATTGTCACAACAATTTGTTCGAATCCAAGACAACCAAAAATAATCAACCGACGAACTATTAATCATGCCATCGGAACCGGATGCAATTTGTATGTTTATATTTCAGTGAAATGCGTATCTCATAATGTTTATTTTCATTTTTATTTGATGCTGCTTGTGATTGTTTTCGTTTTAAAGCGTCGAGTGCGGAGTGGCGCGCGCACCAGACGGCAGGCATCGGCGGTGACGCGGCGCGGGGTCCTCGATGAACCAGTCGTCAGCGGGCCATACGCTTCGCGGCGCCGTCTCTGATCAGTCTACGTACAATCGCGGAGAATGCTTGTTGTTAATTCGTTCGTAGTCCGTTAAAACCGCATTACAAATTATATTTACGTGTTCGACACCGCATATCCTTTGAACTTTAGACTTAATTCAATAAGTTTAAGTTACCGGCTTTACTATATGTGATTATTGTCACACAGTGCGCGTGTTTTGGTCTATCCATATAACCTGTACAACTTCAAGGGCACGGGTAACTTTGTGCTTTGGATGCGGTGTTTAAGAAGCAGTTATAGGGATTTTAGCCTTGCTCTTTTGTAAGATGTAAGTGGGCGTATTCGAAAGTTTGAAAATCGATCGGGTGACGTGCGTGCGTGGGATTGCGTTTACGTAATCTTTGTTTACCTTGGGAATTTGCACTGTGTTGATTACCGAGTCCTTTATCACTACATCTGTGGCGGTTGCAGACAGAACAAAATACGTTCGGTAAGTAATTGAAATGTTCTCAACTTTCATTCGAGGTTTTATATTTAAAGAAATGCAATGATTCTTTTAACTAGCCGGTAATATGATGTCTTAAAAGTATATAAAGCAATTGTTTTTTTATTGATATTTATTTTAAGCTTTATAATATTTATATTTTTTTAATGTTTAATATAAGTATTTGATGTAAATAGAATATTTATATAGTTATAGTTGTATATATATTTGCTGTTTGTCTGTAATTTATATTATACATATGAAAATTGTGTTTACCGGTGATTGTAATTAAACCTTAAATTAACGTTCACAGAAGCAATAATTATTCCTCTGTAATGTGTACCTTTGCAAATAAAAATAACACTACTTTTTACCAAGAAAATGCAGGTTTGAGAGTCACGAACCCCATTTTATGGCGAGTAAATTGGCTGGTTTTTTATGGATATATTGTAGAATTGAGTCGGCCGGTTTTGCATAATGGGCTGCGTGTGAGAAAGGAATAAAATTTAGACGAGTTTCTTTATGTCACGAATCACATATCGCCCTTAGGGTTTTTGTCAGTATTAGGGGTTATGGGTACCTATGGTGAACAAGGTAGAAGCTAGCCGTTCTTTCAGGCGGTGCATTCATATTTCATGAGCACCAGTCTGAGGCACAATGGCGTCGCGATGAGGTCGTTGGACGAACACAGCTTTTAACTTTCATTTCTCGCATGCACTTTTTCCTATGCTTGTATTTGTGCGTAAAAATGTTGACATAGATACATAATAAGTTATAGAACTCATGTCTTAAATCTAGCTACTAGTTATGCTTAACCAGTTAGGTATTTCATTTTATCTCAATAACTAATCTAAAATACCACAATAACTTCTATCTTTTAAAACAATCACATATAATAAGTATTGGTGCGTTGGTTTTTGTTTAATTTCTACATTAGTTATTTTTACTATTTTCATTTAAATTTTAGAACATTCTAAATATAAATAAGCTCATGTGACAAGAATTAGAATAGGTCTTCGGAGTCTCATCCGTCCCTTGGGAAATTAAACAGAATTAGCCATGATAATATGTAGATACTCTTTTTATTATTAAATGTTACACACCGGAAATGAGGAAAAAAGTATTAAAATTGTAAACATAAATGATTTCCTACTACTAGTGCTGTTTGAGAAGAAAACTAAGAAAGCTTCACTTTCAAAATCTACATACAGTAAGAAGTAGAGTAAGAATAGAGTGTTATCATTTTATTTTTGTAACTTTGTACGTGTATTTAACGGAAACGACAGACGTATTTGGAAAGTGGTAAAACTCTTAGGCTGCAGCCATAATATATTCTTATAAATATTCCATTGCACATATTACTTTTAAAATTAAATATTTATTATAATCATTTTTAGATACACATAAGCAATCTTATAATAAATAGGCTTACACAGGAATTGCTTCGGAAAGTACTGTTTCCATAGAATGGATTGAAGAAACGAAAGCTACAAATTAAATAGATCTTGGATAACTGATAGATTATAGACGCTGTCGAGATTTAAGTGAAAGTTGTAACTGAGCCTTTAATTTGGATCAAATACAACGGTGTTTGTAAACAAATCCGATCTGGATGTCATCAATACTAATATTAGCCATGAGTCAGAATTATGCTAACAAGGGCACGACTTTTAACTACGCATCGCCGAAGTACGTACTCCCATTTTATAATGACGATGTATTTTTAAGAATTTCTGTTTTCTGCAGTCGTCAGGACCAGGTTTTACGCAAGTATTTCGGTATTGCACTGGCTTCAAGTTGAATTGATAATTTTAATAAATTAAATATATGTATATTTGTACATGTTATTTTCTGCCTGTAAAATCATTTCAAATACCGAATATGAATCGAATACAAATATTTATTGATATTCTAAAAATATATTTACAATCGTACCGATATACACTGAAGGACGCATGCATACGTATGTTCTAAGTGCAGCTCGAATAGGTACGCAAAATCGTCTCGCATTTCATGCAGGTTTTTATTTCAAAGTCGATAGGGAGTAGGGACCTTTCACGTAGTAATGTACTCCAACAGGCATATTGCGTAAGTTTCTGGGTAATGTATGAATGCACTACTTATCTGCGTCGCACATTAGCACTCTCGAGGGACGACAATACCTTCCCACTTCGTACGTGTAATGAACGGTATAAACACGCTAACTTTATTATAAAACCCACTGCGAGGATGTTGGGTTTTGAGTAGTTTAAATATAAATGAGATGGGAAGGGATCAGCGAAATAAAGGGAAATCAGGGTATTACGAGCAATACGCCTATAACAACGTTTTACGATTATTATCTCATTATGTGCTATGTAATGTGAATTTTATATGTAAAACTTGGCTTAATTAAAGTTCTGAAATAAATAACAATGCATTTACATAAAAATATACTACCCTACACGAAGTATTATTTAATTTACTTTAAAACTAAAATGTATTTTATCGTATCTTCCCACTCACTGTATCTTTGTTCGTTTACTATTATGTCATCACTAAGTTTAAGTTGTCTTCAATAATTATTAAAACACCTTATTTGAATGACATAAGCGTTAAGAGCTATAATCAAATTCTCATAATTTTGTCGGAGTGATGATGGAGAATTTTCAATTATCCATGCTTTTTATGCTTAGATTTCAAAGGAGAGAGGTTTGATTTTACCGGCTTGTTGTGTGATGTTAAAGATGACACTATATTTAAGGTTACATGTACTTTGAGACATTGTGGTTCACCACTGACCTACACAAAGCCAATCAGGCATGAATTAATTTATGTGGTTTGCTTGTGGCTAATGATTATTAAAAATAATTACATAATATTTTCGTAAACAATACGATAGTCGATATTTAGATGGGAATATTATCATATTGTATTTTGATCTGAATCTACGATGAAATAATTCCGCTGACGTATAAATCTCATTATTTATGGCTGAGGGGTCCGTTTCCTATAATATTCGTATATGTATTCTGTACAGCGATATTGTATTCTCGTTAAATACAACTTATATACTGTAATATATGTGACGTATGTATTTTTATTAAAACACAATTGAAAGTGTTGATATTAAAATTCACTCGGAAATCCTGTTACTAGGACGTTCACATAAATTTATACCTTGAAAGTATTCAATATCTACGCTCTCTTGGCAAATGTTGTATAAAGCCCCGTTATACCCATATTATATTATATATAATGATTTTTATTTAGTTTATTTTTATACACATAAAATAATTACAACAAGACAAAGAAAACAGTGAATATAAATGTAATAATTAAGCGTTAATTCCAACGCTTAAAAGCATTTCTTCTATTTTCTTGGAAAGCCCTATTCATCATTGTTCCCTTGATTTTGGGTCTGTCATGCTCACTTTAATTCTTGAAGATGCAACTAACATTTATTGCACTGTAGCTGTAATGTAACTCAGGTTAAGTGATATATAAATTAAATTAATCAAAAAGCTCGGCCATAATTAGTTCATGTGACTGTTCCTAATGCAGGTAATCGAGGTCGAGGCTAGACTTATTACACTCATTAATGCTTGGCTCCTGGACCTCGCTAGTATTGGATTGTGGTAACACGAGTTAATTTTAATTGCTTGAGAGGAAGTGCGTTTTATTCAACTTCAGTTACGCTTTATAGGTTTTGTTTTGTTCTCTTGTGAAGATGTGATGTAATGCAATTTGCATACACGATGTAATGAATGCATGTGATGCAATTTTATTTGTCTAACTATTTTTTATGTCTATAGACTTTAATAGGTCTGTATCTGAGTTAAAATTACATTATGTAGCTGTGTCACTAGTATTTTTAAGTTAAAAAATTAATATGAAATAAACATTTAAGTATTTTTTCCGCTCGTGTTATTATAAGATAGTATAACCAACATAAAATTAAATATTACAAACAAAAAAGCTTCTTTGTAATTATATATACAAGAGAGGACGTCCCCAATCGCTATAAGCTTACTCTACACTGTGAACATATTTGTAAACCATTCGTTCACAAGCAAACGTTTATCTTGTAATTCTTACTGTATGATCACTCTTATGAAGTCATACGTTTCTTTCTGTCAATTGGATTTTACTGTGTGATCAAAAAAATGTTCTTATTGCACTTACACCGCTATTATTAACGAAAAAGCTGCACACATACACTTTATATAACAATGATATAATATTCAGAATTAACACATATACCTTTATTTTTATGTACACAAACCGGAACTGTCGAGCGCAGCGAAGCGAGGACACTTCAAGGTCACGCTTGCCATTATCTGTTAAATTTAAAAAAGGAAATTAAAGAATTTTTCAATTTTTATAAGAATTAGAGTGTTAGTGAGACCGTGACTTTGCCGCCTACATGTTGAACGCAGGTATTATGTTACACGAAGGTCTCAAGCTCATAAAATATTTGTCACAAATAAATTGAATACCTCTGAAGAGGGTTAGGAGTTATCAAAATGTCACTGAAATGAATAAAAAAAAATCGATCAAAAGTATACATTTAACTAAAATTAAAAGAAATTCAATGCAGTTTTGTTCTTTTATTAAAATGTTAGCGTTATTTTAATATCATGATACGTAGTAAGTTTTGGGGACTAGGCCTCTTGAGTGCCGCCAGAGAGAATTTCGGTGTCTTTATAATGGTTATTCTATTATTCTCGTTGGTACTGAACCTTGGCGAATAAGTGCTGTTGTGCGAACCCTGCTCGCTTTATTTTGAACAAAAGCCAGTAAAATTCAGGTTCTCCTCTGCACCGAATGGAGACAAAATACGTTCACTATCAACTTGGGAAATTATCCTTTGGTGCAAAAGGTCATAATGTTGTGTTTAGTATTTCGTGAGTATTTACTAGCCCTCTGTGTACTCGGTATGTAATTACAAGATTCATTAGTAGAAAGTTTTCTTACGTGATAATGAAAATTTTGTAGCGTTTATTTACACGCGAAATAAATTATTTCCAATTATACCTACGTGATGATCTAAGAGTGGAATTGTAAAATGAACGAAGCGATTTAGAATGATGTAACGATTTGAAACAAAAATGAATTATTAATCTATGGTTATGACAGTTGCGTGACCATGGCCGATTGCAGTGATTTCTCCAATTGTGTACAAATTTCAGAAAATGTTATCACCGCGATTCGTGTTTTGAAATAATTATATAAATAAAAAATGCATAGTAGTGTACCTTTGTATAGTCATATATGTTTAATAAAATTAAATCATTGAAGCGGTAAATCAAAATCATTAGAGTCGTTAACAGAAAATAACTACTGCAGGATTCGATCCAATCAAATACGCTAGATCGTAGTTTTCATAGATTACCTTCGAAAGCTTCATTTGTAATTCAAAATCCTGTAATCAAAATTTTAAACTGTCTTAATTACTTGCGTATTGAATTCGTTACATTTCATCTCAAAAAAGGGTCTGCGCAGTCTGGATAATTAATTCGTAGCTATTTAATTAAAGATGATTTGAATAATATATCTATAAATTATAAATCTCTAAAGACGCTTCTGACATAGAATAATAATTTATACTTGGAATCGGTCCACACCCATATTTCCAATATTTGTCTATCGATTTGTAGTAAGCCCATTCAGGACTTTAATCTGAATCGTCTCGTATATGGCGATTAGAGATTTTATTCAATTCTGTTTTCTATTAAGTCCTCCTAAGATTACAAGATGTAGATAAAAGGGGGATTATGACCCTTATTTCTACTTAGTGACCCTCGATTCAAAATCTTCAATGGCCATAGAACAATAACGTCGCTACATACCGTATAAAATAAAAAGATTAATTATCTCTTTTATATACTGAAACGTAAATTGCATACTCTTATTCATTATTAATAATTGAAAAGAAAATACTTTATATCAATGACAAAATATAAATGTTAAGGAGTTCCTGTGTTGTGTGTCAAATCTCATTATTCGTAACGTTTACACTACTGTTCTTTTAATCTCACCTAATATCCTCATGAAAATCAAGTCCATATCAATACTTACGTGTCCAGGAAATAACAGTTCAAACTGGGCGCCGTGTATTCAGGAAGTGTTATGGTCTTGTTTTAGATTTCTTAATAAATCTTCAAAGCCGGTCATGGCGACATTCAGAGCGTTGAGTGTCAAGTTATAGTAGTAGTCTGGCTTCTCAGCTGGCTCGGCCCACATTTTACGCTTAAATGCAAATTTCATAACTTTTAAACGCCATGGTTAGTTTCATATCGCTTCTAAAATGGAAATTCAACTTCGTTTTTTATATCTAAACCAGATTTATATTTATTATTTTGTGTGGAATGAGGCCCGTGCCTTCCAATCTTTTATTTATAGTTGCAAAATGTAAAAGCTACGTATATTATCTTAGATACATACTATCGTAACAAAGTTGTTTCATATACGTTACATCTAAATCTAGTTTAACGATCTGTCAAATACATAAATATAACCGAAATGGGGTTACAGATTCAGTTTACGTAAACATGGATTTTCTAGTGCGTGGTCATCGCCATCTTCCGTATAGACTATATTATGTCACAATAACACAGATTGATGATATTTTTACACTATCTATATCAAAATTAATGTTATCGTATTCCAGTTATAATAGAAAATAAAATACAATTATTCTAAAATGATTGCCAATTTACCATTTACCTTAAGTCGTCAAGTGTTTGTTTTATTTTGAAGAATCATTACACCATAAATCCAATAAAATGAAATTAATTGAAAATATATTAATAATATGCAATATAGCACACTAAAAATATACTCATAACAGTACGAAACTCTATAATTTTCTAATGACTAAGCATTTTCTAGAAACATTTAAAAAATGTAAAAAATTAGGACTTAAAAAATAGATACTCGATGAAATTATGTCTGTAAACAGACGTAACCGTTTATATTACGAACACAATATACTTAAATTTTTCGTCTTTTACAGCCTACATTACATATATTACAGTCACAGCAAATATTGTTATAACTATGATTAGTTTATTAGATTCAATTTCTCTTTAAATGTTTCTATTGATTTACAACGTGCCTGTTATGGATTATTGTATGTAAGCTCGTGCCAGATGTTCTCTGAGTCATCGCGAAATGGATGGAGTAGTGGCGATTTACATACAAACACGTAATAATGGGTAATTAATGAATCTATTTTACTTCCTAATTGCATTGAGTTTTTGAATGATGTCTTGTACGTAATTTATAGACCAGCAATTTATATACACGAATGGAATATACCTCAAATTCACTTAACCCAGCTCTACCGTTGGCCGAAGATCGAAACCCTACAAATGGCAGTACTTATAGTGCCTTTAAATTGATTATTTACTATACAAGTAAATAAACTTAACAAATAACATTTACAAAGGTCTATGATGTCATTAACACTTACTCGAAGGTCATCGGTTATCAGGGTCAAAACTACTACATGTTTCCAGTATATTCTATTGCATATATAGATATATAATTGTATAGTAAACCAATTTAACTGCTATTTTACTACATTTTTTACATAACTCGAGCCAGTTATTTTGTAATACTTACATATACAAAAGCAATATTGTACATATTTTAAAATAATTAAGCTTATAGTTTCCAGTGTTTATATAGAAACATTTCATTTATAATAAACATTACGTAACACAAATTGTTTGTTACACTGACATTCTACAATCTATGTAAAACGATCATAGTGCATGAGAAGCGTGAGAATTATTTAAAATCAACTTTCCGCTATTTATCGCCACGCAAGAAAAACATACATATTTACCTTGCTTACTTGAATTCGCGTTAATAACTCGTGTGTTTTAGGTCATTGAACTAACGGTTAAGAGTAACTTAAATACTATGACTGAGCTCACATTTCAACGCATCGATAGAGAATCGAATATTTATTAACTAGTTTTTGCACCAAGGTAAAAACGAAATATGTTTTCTTACTTATTAACTCATAGAGGTAAATAAATATCTATCTAAAATATCTAACCTTATACCTCCAGTATCTTAACAAATTGGTAATGTAAAAATAAATAATTCTCCGATGATGGCTTAATACGCACTGTGTAACATCGAAAATGTTTTTTCATGTCACATTGTTACAACGCTAGACAAAAAAATGATGACATAATATAGATAAGAGCATACTTACATACTGATAAATGAGCGACTGAATATGATCTATAGGATTGTAGTTATTTGTCCAAATTGCTTTTTAAAATAAAAATTGCAAATGTTTAAACATAAACACAGAATATCAGTTATTTAGTATTTAATGACTGTGCTAATAGTTTTTAATTACACTCAAAATAAAGCTGAAGTGAAATACAAATAAGTATCATCGCAATGAACCGAGCTTGGAAAAATAAACCTTGTCTGCGGTTAAATACAATATCGATTGCGAATGAAACTCGGCACTTTTGAACTTTGCATGGATAAAAATACACAATACTTTGCAAATAATGTATGTGCTCATGCGTTCACTTGACAACAGTTCTTTTACGTGTAATATATAAGTATTATTCGTACTTCAAAACTGTTATTTTACAGTTTTTCATCTTTTTAAATTGTTAAAATGAGTATAGGTTTCTCGGTGTCAATCATTTGTCAATGTTGCTCAGCGCAATGACAAAAACACAATATAAGAAAAAATGCTTTGTTTAATTATATTTTGATATATTTTAACAGTTTTGTTAACGATTACAATATACGCCTTCTCATTCCATTTCACAGGTTTGTAGTCGTTATAAATGATAAAATAATTATTATTACCAGTACCTAAGCCTAGTAACACAAGGTATGTTCTATAATTTCACATTAAAATCGCCGTGTTGCGTTTATTTAGAGTAAGAATTTGTGAAAATATGCAATAAAATATTAGATAATGTTTCGAAGCTCGTTTCTACCCCTGACGGGCTGTCGTGTGATTTTCCCAATAAATTTTACATTTCGATTCGCTCCTCAATTTCCTTTACCTAAACGTACGTCGTCCTGTTGAAATACCATTATCCTTATTCGCCGAAATATTTGAAATTGTGATAAGCATTAGGAGCATTATGGAACATCTTAAAACGATACAATAAAAATAAAATTATACATAATATATGGTTTTCCGAGACAAAAATAAAATTAAAGGGCAACGACTTACGAGCCATTGTAAGGGTTCAGGCGACATCTTTTTTAAAGATGTGTAGTTGACTTCACATCTTTAAATAAAAATAAATGATTTGGGATTTGAATGCTCCATTGGCATTATATTTAGACGGTAGACTACGTAAATCCGGTTACCTAAAAAAACTTAAATAAACAAGAACTTAGTGACAGTGAAAGAAGTAGGCTCGAGTTACTTAGGCTGATTCCTTATCCATTAAACCCACTAGAGGGGAAAGCTTGCTTGCTAGCTTTGAATAGAGTAAGATGTTGTAAAAACACGGCCTTTAGCAATGAAAACGAAACATAAGTACATATGTGTTTTATCTTGTACATTCATTTTATTTCATTCATTATATGTAGTGGACATAATATAAATCATAATTCAAATGTGATCACAGTTTGCGACACTGAAATAAACAGTAACTTTCTATCACTTTCGTTAAGTATAGCGTGATCTAGTCGTTCTCATTATTTTACGCTATAATTAGGTGATCACGGGCACACAAAAGCCGTGTAACAGATAGCTATTGTGTTCAATTTTCTAATTCTGCCGAAACGAGAGAACGTCGCTTCGTAACTTATCAATCGTTTTGTCGCTTATTATCTAATAAATTCTGTAAATTAAAGCGAAAGGTAACAAAAATAAACATATCTTGATTGTATAAGCTAATAATTGTAAGGGAAACAGTTATATTTATAGTAGATATTTTTAATGCATTTACAATTGTAAATAAGCATCGGATTTGTGTATTTTTAATATTTCACGTTTAGAAGCTTTGAATAAAAAAATGAATACATTACAAGTATTATTAGCTATGTCCCGGTTGCCATAGCTAATCACTGAAAGTAGAACGGGCGTATAAACATGCTATTTATAAATGTGTTGCATTTAAGTGTAAATTGTTATTGTAATTTGTAACAGTGCTGTTTGCGTATATTCGCGCCGCGCTTCCCTCAGTACAAAAACCGCTTTGTTAGTTTCAACAAATCGCTGCGGCAAACATCGTTAAGTTTTGTTTTTCTATTCATGTATTTATAACATTGTTACATTTGTGTTTATGTGTCTATTGTTTTTATATAAATGTACAATTGTAGACAATTAGTAATTGCATATTTGTCTATTATATATACGAAACAGTTACTTTTTAAAGAAATATGAAATACGTTTCACATACTGTCGTCAAGGAAATCAATTGTAAAGTTGTACTAACACAATTGTTACATTCCATACTTTAAATAAATTCACATATTATACTACAGACTACAGCACACAAATGATTTATCGTAGTATTGTTTACCGCAGCGAGAACCTTTCACAGTTCATATAACTTACTATTTTTAGTTACAGATGAGGTATGTTTTATAACTAAAAATACATTTTGATATATAAATCTCAGTGGTACCTTAATATTAATATTCTTGGTGGGTTTACTATAAATATATAAAAGGTGTCAAGTAAATATTCGATTTTTTTATTACAATAAATTGTCTGGCAGAGTACAGGGTTGGCAACGCAATTTTTACCACAATTAGATTATAAAAGGTATGCAAAGAAATCCCTTAGTTAATAATAAATACCCCAGTCTGCGTTGAACCGAGGTCACGTCCCTACCTCTTGGGTGGTTCGATGAGGATAACTCAACTTTCAAGTTTAACCTATTTAATGTGCTAAGAAATACGAATTCTTATGTTGTTTGTATAATTAAGTACGGATAAAATATAATATTAGAAATATGTAAGAATGTGCAAAACCAAAGTTGGGTCACGTTGTTTAATAAATCCTGCTCAAAATATAACACTTCGGTCACATACACTTTAAAGTTTAAAACTTTTGCAAAAGCTTAACTTTTGGAGAATTCTATAAACTTAGCGCTTTGACTACTTCATACGTGTTTACTGCAAATGTTGTAAATGTAACAAATAGCGATTCTCGTATCGAATTGTTCATAACATAAAAAAACGAAATTAACAAGACGTAGTGAAGGGATCGCGCGTTCTATTGTTTGTTTTTCACCGGATGTTTCAATTGAAACAGGTTTTATATCGTGTTTATCCAATGTCTTACGGTGCTTGCAGGCTGTCATTCTCGTAAGCCGATAGAATGTCGTGTTATAAATCTGTATAAATTTTAAAAATCAATAGTTTATCACAATTGTTTGCAAATTATATCATAGAAAATATTAAACTACTATCAAAAACGACAGATTAAAATTCGAAGTTATAAAACATTTAATCGTTGCAATGACAATTTAAACAGTTTTAAGTTGTAATATTTTGATCAGACATTATTTACTTTTACTAATTAGGACATGCTAATGTTAGGAACTACTGAATTTTTGTGCCCTAATCTTTTAAAGACGTAGGGCTTAGTAGGCATCAAGTGATGATACTAAAGAACTATCATTTATATTGTTATACACAATGTATATTGTGAGAGATTTTCTTAAACTAATTTATAATTACTCTTAAAACTTTTCATTGTTTGACCATGATCGTTATAAAAAAGAAAAAAAAACTGCGCAATCTTATTGTCGTTACAACACTTGTGCAGCACACCACCTGAATACAAATGGGTAAAAGCATTTCCTTTTCACTCAAACAAGATTAGTAACTTTAAATGGATTCGACAGCTTGCAACCTCACTGTCACAGGAAGCTTTCTAGAAATGCGAGGCAAACGTTTGTGATACGTGATTCCGCATTGATATTATGCAATCTATAATCATATCGTGTGAAATTTTTGATACTTTTTATGAAACGAAAAATAATTACATTTTATATTCAATAACCATATAGTCTAATACTTATTTATCAAATTTTTGCGAACTTTATTTTCGTTTATGTTCGGATTTGGTTATAAGGAAATAATTTAAATACAGAACTTAAATAAAAAAAATCTCAAGATGAATACTCAAATAATTTATTTGTTTTCTCCCTGTCCATACGTATAACAATGAGAGTTGGTTAATTGATTTCTAGTTCTTATTTAAACTTTCATTCCGAAATATAATATCACTGGCTTGTACGGAACGCATTAAGCTCACTGAGGCAATTATATAGGACCCACATATCGTATAATATACCTAGAACAGGTTTTATCTTGATACGCTCTTATCGGATCTATACAGTGGGTAACCAGAGGGGATCTCGAGTCATAACTAGATTGGAATTGATGTTTTTGCGGCAAGTACTCTGTGAAACCAGATGCTCCATGTTTTATGTAGTTGTATATATATTTTGATGACGTATAAAAGATGTTATTATATAGATAGGATATTAATCGTTTTTGTTCTGAAAATTATAGTAGTCCAAAAGTTATAGCATTAAAATATTTATGCTCTGAATTTCATTGTCTGATTTTCTGTATTTAAAGAAGTAAATGTAAATGTTTACTCAGTGTTTGTAGTGAAATGTAGTAGTGTTTTTTATTTTTGTTAGTGGAAGAACATGTCATGTCAAATAGTGCCTAATATTAAGTCAATTATTATGTATTAACTTGTTTATAGCTGAAACTTGAAAGCATAATTTGATGGTGGTCGTCTATACAACGGTCACGACTTCGTTAAGTTCACTTTCTCTTGCACGATCGTTCTATATACCCTTAAGGGAGTTGTCACAATCTTACTTTCAAATCGCTAAAGTTTCATATTGAAATAAAAATAAATATAAAATAAAAAAGTATTGATTTATTATTAAAACTATGTCAGTATAATTATGTCAGACACAAAGAGCTCTTTAGTTAAAATAGATTATATCAATTCTGAATTTTAAAAAACACTCAAAATTAAATAATTCAAAACTGTATGTTCCCGCTTATCATTGACATTGTAAATAAGCTCAAGGATTATTTGACACTTTTGACATGTTATTCCTAAAGGTGCCCGCGGAAAGTGTCATAAGCAGTGTAAATGTCTAGCGCCTTATCTAAGGCAAATAGAGTTAAAGGTTATTAAACTGTAACGTGAGAACCCAACACTCGATTGTATATTGAGTAAAGTTGCTGCATAATTCAATAAAAATACATTCTGACCTTACGCAAACGAGCTGTCTTGCACATTGTTTTTTTTACGAATGACGGTAGATTGAAGAAATCTAATTTCAAAATATATCTTAAGAAACAAATACGCAAAGTGGCTTAATAGACACTTGGCGCAAAATTATCGCGTCAAAAACTTTTTAAGACAATGGCGGCAAGAATTTTATATTCTACTATAGATATTGTGATCTTCTCCAATCTGTACATTAATAAAATTAACTTGAAATTTGTATTCGTGTGAGGAAGAAATGTTGTGACGATTTATTGCTGTGAAAATATTGAAGCGGATACTTCATGTTGCTGTTATCTAACTATAGATATTACAGAATTTAATTATAATAATAAATATTATTAGATAAGGTTAGTTTCTGGAATATACCTTAGAAAAACAGTAACGATAGATATTGGTCTCATGTTATTATCTTGTGTCTCAATGTAAGATATGACATGCTTGAGTAAAATTGGTTTACTTTTCTCAAATGTATCATTATATTTAAATTACATTTTTATATGTGTGATAAAATTAGGTCAAGTTGGCTACTAGCAAGTACTTTTAACAGCAGTGCCTGAACCAAGTCATGCATGGATCCACATACTCGGAGGTCATGCCCTTAGCCTCCCACCACCCTTGTAATTATAAACCGAGCTGACTTAACCAAGAACATGATATTTACACTATTATAAACAATTATAAACCCATTAATTACACAAACATAACAGACACATTTCGTATCAGGATAAATAATAACTTACGGTCTCTGTATAATAGTTTATAATGCAGTCAAAGTCAAATTATTTTATTCAGTAAGGTAACCATTTTGAGAAGCAGACATGAGACTTATCTGGATATTTTTGATGATAATCCCAATACATAATAGTATCAATTATATATAAAACATAATAAAAATATTTGAGCTGTATCTACTGTAATAGACAAAAAAACGTCTGAAAGATATTCTTTGCTAAGCTACGCTTCTTATTTTATCTGAATAAATACCATGTGTTAATGAATTAATTATCTCATAACTTATAAATCATGCACATTACACGATCATAAATCGCATGAGAACCTTTCGTCCTTAATAATAAATGTGGATAGTATGTACATAGTGCTTCGGTTACTTTTCGATCTACTTTCGCGAGTCAAGGTAAATATTAACACGATTTTGACATTTTAAGTTCATAAAGAGTTATTGAGTAATACTTATAGTTCGTGATTCGAATATCATGACTACGTTTCCAACTAGTCCTAATATAGCAAAAGTTTAAATACTATTAACTATATATACTCATTTAATAAATCTTATAGTTATTTCACATCAAAGGTTACGTATTTTGTCTTCTTTATAAACCACTTAAGCTAGCTACTAAAATTAAAAACTTTCTAAGGGAATGTATCTCTTTTTCCTGAAATAAATTATGAGACAAAGTTTTTAGTTCAGATTTTATGATACGAGACTACAATAATCGTAAAAGAGAGATCCCCGTCAAACTGCGAAAACTGTCCGCACGGCGATAAAGGAAATGCATTACTTCCAAAACGAATAGAGCCCGTTTTCTTAAAGGGCCCTTTCGAATAACGGATCGGGTCATTAATGTCCTACTCCGGAGAGTTCCAATTTCAAAAAGTCTACTTTGTTATATTCCAACGCGATTTGATGTCTGTGTAGATTTTTTTGTCTGCTTAGAATTAGTCTTATAGTTTTGTTTATGCTTTCCAGTATATTTGTTCGCATTCTATATAGAACAAAATAAAATCTTATAAGGCTATACCAATAATTGTTTAAGTGAGTACTATAACAAGATCATATGATATATCTACTAAATAAGTATTAAATGTACAAATATTACTATTGTTTAAATTCCATTTCGTTTACATAATAAGCTTATCAGTGTAATAAGCTGTAGCTGGATTTCGCTATGGTCGAGTTGTCGCCATGGTTTTTTTTTATAATCACTTTATTAAAAATAATTTTCTTCTCGGCTTTTTTCATTCTATATAGCATAGAGGGTATTTGTTTATATGTTTACATCAAGTTTATATGTGTACAAGAAATAAGCTTTAAAAGTTATTTAAGTAAATACGTCAACAAATCTTAATATTTACTGAAGATCATATTATAATTCTAACAACATTAAGCAGACTACGACAGTTTTTAATCATTAAATTATGTAAATTGAACCAGGTTCACCCATTAGTGTAAATTCCCAATTTGCTACAAAGCGAACCCTCACAAATTTTTGAGTAATTGATGTTATATTTTTTATTCTGTGTGAGGGCCTTTGTGCAACACGTTTTTAGGCATGTATTCAGTCAGCAGGCCGCAATGCAGAGTAACGCTCATTAGTGGAAGAGGGTTGAGCTCAGAGCAATATAAAGCCTATTTGCTTTGTGCGTCTAATCATGCCAGAAAATTCTTTACACGCGTACGTGCAACAATTATGAATAAAGATATATCAATATTTTTTTATAATGTATTGTATACTCTTTGCTTTATTAAAATTATAGTCTGTATTTTTATACATAACTCCTCACCTCGATGACCAGAGTTTATTTGGAAAAAATTAAAAAACTGTGCGGTAAATGTACTGAATATTAACGAATACGAATACTAATTGAATGAAAAAAAAATGAAAGATCATAAAACAGAGTACAAGATATTCAAACAATACTTTAAAGCCAAATTAAAATAAAGAATTAGAGAAAGATAATTTTCGATTCTCAATTTATTTAAACTTATAAATAATCCGTGTCATGTTAAATATACAAAGGTTTCAATTCGTATTGACCCGATAGATGTGCGTATTCGTAGATCGTGTCATACATATTTACTAGTCTATCACCGTACATAATAAAAGTATCCGCTGTAATGTGCGCTCCTTTCCTGGGCCTTAGAGTTTATCCTTCCTCTATAGTCTATACCATCAAGCTTTGGGTTGCCAGTGATACTTTATTACTCATTTTAAATAAAACTACAATAAAATATATGGGTTTTTATGATGTTTCTATTATCCATTTATTTAGAACACGTGGTCATTGATAAATGATAAGTCGATATGGGGAGTTGTTTTACGTTATTATTCTGGCGATAAAGCGAGAAAATGCTACCAGCATTATGGGTACTCTGCTGCCCCAAGGACTAAAATTTAAATTTTTATTTTTATTTTAGGTTATTTAATGTTGTTTTTTTAAGTTAATAATCAAGTTGACGTGTCAAAAATTGGAAAGTCGTATAGTAAATCACTAAAGTAAACATAGGTTACAATATTGTATCTTAGGCATACATAAGTGATTTGTATATATAGTAACACAATTAATGGATTAAAAGCTTATATACTGCAGATCTTAAAAATGCTCGATGAAGGTTGTCAAAGGTTCTAATTTTCAAGCATGTTTGAGAAAAGTGTATTTGTTATTAAACTTCTCGTAAATATACCTTAAATATGCTATATTTTTCCGATTGTTGACAACCCTACAAGAAGAAGGGTTCAACGTGACAAGATTGTACAGTGAAGAACATGTGAATTGGAAAACTAGAATTTTTTCCTTATGTATTTTATTATGGAATAAATTTGAAAGAACTGTACCATTGGTACTATTTGTATGCTTTCGATAAATATAAACTACCAATTTATAGTAAAATATTAATCCAAGGTGTACTGAAAATACTACTACTTAAAATAAAATCGTAATTATGTTATGATATTTTTTTGTGTTTACTTATTTTTTTATTAAACGCCTGTGGACTTGTCCATAAGGTCGAAGAGTTTCTACTCCGTCTCTCTACAGCTTGGCCTGGTGTTCCACCTTCTCTCTTCTGCGCACCATGGTCTTTGTAGACCCAGAAGCCACTAAAGGTATTCCGGTACGACATAGGCGCCTAGAAGAGTACCATTCCCTGATAGAGCGGCCCAGCCGTAAACACACTTGAAAACCTCCCGGCGTTGTAGTTGTCTGCATGCATGCTGGTTTGCCTCCTGTCGTATAAAAACCATGTAAAATAAAATTAAAAGGCATTCTCACAAGGTTTATATTTAGAAATATATATTATATAGGTCATCTGTTGCAACGTAAATAAACATAATTATTTACATTGAATATTAAACAGGCTGTTGTATGTAAATCTGTATTCAATCCATGTTAGATTTACAGTTAGTCGATTAGTATTAGTCGGACCTGGTTTACATCGAGAAAGCCAGTGGACCATCATAATTTACTACTGTTATTAAATTATTTTGCTAGTAATATATTCATAAACATGTTGAATTACTATCGGAAAAGACATTTATGTAGTTATGAAGCAAGCAGTGACCTTAGCTTGCGTGCGGCCGCAGCTCTTCCGCGCAAAACTGATTAACGGTCCCTTGAAAACGCAGGTCATTGCCCGACCCTTCAGGGTACACGTGCTCGCAATATTATGTCAACGTATCGTTACACAATACTGAGCTCTGATAACGTAACCAAGGGAAATGTTTGGCTTCCGCTTTGCGGTACAACGTCTGTATTGCGACAAATTAATTTACAACAGGACAGATTGGCCGACGACATATTCTAAAATTTTATAAAAAAAAAATTATATGCTCCTTTTATTTTAGGTGTAATTTGAAAATTAATGTATGATTTAAACAACATCAATCACAGAAAGTTGGATTAATTTGAACGCAATAAGACACAATTCTAAATAAAACACATACTAACGCCCCTATTTGAAACGGATTTTTTTTACGATGTAATATTTTTATGTCATAACAAAAGCTGGTTAAAGCACATGAATCATGCATTTAAATAAGAAAGCTCCCTTCGAGTGGGTTTGATTTAAGAGGCAAGATTGTAAACAGTAAAAGCGCACATGCATTATTTAATATAATTTATAATTAAACACTACCATACATTATGTCGAGATAAGACAGCCATGTGGTCCTCTCAGCCCCGTGTCGAAAGATATTGTTGGCTTCGTGCCATCGTATAATGACATTACTAATATATTGTCTTATCTAAATTCTATCCTGCCAACTTGTGTAAGCCTAAGAATTTCATCAAATTAAATAGAGACTTTTTCCAAGATTCCGTTAACGTACAAAAATCAAGTCGTCTATAGATACGACTAACAAATACGCTATCGTGTTTGTTAGTCGTATTCGTTTTTATTATTCTTCAGATCAACCATTTACGATTGGGTAGTAAATTATTCTAATACTGAGTTCATTAATTATATATATTATTGAATGTTTCATTGGAACGAGTATACCAGAAAAATAATTTATAACTACTAGCAATAAGTGTAGGTACAGTTAATTAAAGAATTTATGTATTTTGATAATCTCATTTTAATAATGATTTTTGCCATACATCACAATCTAGCAGGTAATTATCCGGCAATTTTTAATGATGTAGAATTAATGTTATAAGCGTATCGGCGCTATAATTAAATTGGATATTAAACCTCATTATAGCTCCAAATAATTTGTTAAAATTTATAATTTGTAGATAACCATCGTTATAAAATGGCTCAGATCATTTTAACATTTTATTCAAAATTGGCTATAGCTTTTAAAGAGTCTTTTTTCGATAATTTTTTAAAAAGGAGAATATTTAAAACCCATTACACAGTTCATATCTGCAGTATAAAAAACGCATACAAACATACATAGTGTTACTTTCCGGCCTTACAAAGTTTTGCACATCCTTGATATACATCTAACATCCGGTATCTATACTAATAATAAGACAGTAAAAATCGAAAATCTGTACATTAAATATTTTTCCAAAAAACTGAAAGGAGGCTATTAAAGAAGAGTCATAGAAACCAAAACTACAATTTTTGGAATTCTTGTCTGTCTGTCTGTCTGTCTGTCTGTCTGTCTGTCTGTCTGGTACGTTATAACTTTAAAACTACGGAACGGATTTGAACGCGGTTTTCACAGTTGGATTACATATAATTGGGAGCGTTGTCAAAAGTTTATTTTGTCAAAATCGGTTAAGAGAAAGAGAAGTTATGGTCAATTGAAAATTTACTTCAACCACTGCTTCAAAAAATTTAAACACTTATATTGATTGATTAGTTATATATTGTTAAATATGTTCTAATATAAGTTAATCTTAATATTAAAACTTATGAGAGGTAAAAAAAATAACAAATAACGCAGTGCGCGTGGGCGCGGTTGCAGTGTTGAACAATGTGCTCGATAGATGGCGTTGATAAAATTCATCATCAACCTAGATTTATTTTATTTTTTTATTTCTTAAACCTATACATCTTATCAAAAACAGTTTACACAATAAAAATAGATTAAAAATAAAGCCAAAATAAGGTTAAAATATAGAACCGGAAATAGAATCTAAGATCAGAAAAAAGAATAACAAAAAAAAACACTAACAGAAAAGAATAAATAAAAATATATATACACATGAACAAGTGGAACTATGTGTAGTACGAACATTTTAGTGTGTGAGTGTGTATCAGTGTGTGCAATGGTGTTGCTGTGTGAGTGAGTGTGCGAGGTTGAGTCTTAGTTTTTTTTTAAAGAACTTCTACTTAGGCCAAATATATCCATCGCGGTATTAAGATGCTCCATTGTGTAATGACTACCATGAAGTTCAAACTCTCATTAACGTTTTACCCTATGATTATTTTGAGTGAACACTACCTGTACAAACAAGTAAAAGGAAACGAGTGAAGAGACGTTTATCGTTTGTCCGCATCCATTTTTCCACCTACGTCCTTAACGTTAATGAGGCTTACCTTTTATTATTTGGTACAGCTAATAAGTAATAACCTCACAAATACGTATTTCGTACTCATAACTTCGTAAGAATTTTCTTTCAACTCTTAAGCGCTGAGGAGTTTTACCTTCCATCATCAGCTCATCCACATAAGAAGATGACTATCAGAATATAAAATTGTCAGAATATTAATTGCCTGTACGTTAATTTGAAAGTTGCCCTCGATTTCCCCGAATCATCCAATCCTGTAAAGCTACATCATCCCTGAGTAACACAGGCTATATATAATTCCAATTGTAACAAGATTTTAGCCCGTGAAAGAAAGCCCTTTCGATCATCATTTCGATCATTAAAAATCGCTATATACTTAACCAAATTACACGTGGGCGAAGCCGCGGGCGGAAAGCTAGTCATACAATAAAACTAAAATTCAATATGCCGAAAGTAAAAATGATATATCTGTACATTCTTAAAGCTATTGTTTATGTAGTTCACACCTTTTATTTCTGTTCTTTTAAATAATTTTGAATAAATCGTGCATAAATAGTATGTCTCTTTGTTGTTTATGTATGTGTTGCAATCGTAAAAAAAAGTGCAAACAAGTTTTTGTATACTATATCTGGAAGCCGTAAACTGAACACACTTTCAACGTATATTCGGTGGTATCAATAACAAATTAGGGTGATAAAGCAATTTACCGAACGTTAATATATCGATGACGTGAACGATATTAGCGAATTGGGTCATATGAGACTGACGTCATAGCGGTTTTCGGGCCATTCATAATCATTTTATTTGGCTACTCTATGCCCGTTGACAGATATTGATGATCGGAGCGGTAGACTCATATGTCGCCACAATAATGCCTAAAGGAAAATGACTAGAGTAAAGACGGAAATAATATCGAGCGAGTTATGATATTTGTTGCTGGCAATATTTTTGTATTGTTTATGTAATTCGAAAAGTCGTTCATATAATTGAGCTTTCTCTAATAATAATTTGCCTTAAATCTCCATTGGTTAGCAACATTAAATAAATTAATGATCGGTTGCCATGGTAACGTGAAAATAAAAAAGAATGGGTCATGTTAAAATTTGTGCTCATACATTTTTTTAACATTTCCTGCAGGGGACTAGATTATTGTCTTTTAATACTCAATAATCTAATTAAATACAAAAAAAGCTAACGAGAAATAAATAACTCGTAAGTAGGATTTTTACAACACTGAAGTGTAAACTCGAAAAATAAGATTTTGAGACACTTGAAACAAGCGTCCAAAGTACCCATTGTGAAGAAGAGTGCATAACGCGATGCCACCGGAACTCTTGAGAAATACGTCTGGTAGGCAAACGATCGCTAATTACAACACTTGACATGTTATATTACTATTGTGCAGCCATAAAATATAGTAAATAAAATCAACTTTTCGTTTTTGCAGGACATTTCCTATCGATCGCTACCGTACTCCCAATTATTTCGCCGTTATTTTTACTACGATTCCATTATACACTGTAATTAAATATGTCAATGTGACAAAGGCAAAGCCTATTGGGACTAATTGAATTGTTGACATGCTACGGATCCTATAATTAACCGTACAAAATCCATACTATGCTTTCATTGCACTAAATCACTTCTTGTTTGATTCTTCAATAGAAATATAAAAAATGTCACCCGTTAAACTATCTTGCGTTGTAATTAATCATTTTATTTATAATAAAATGTTGCTAATAATCGATTCTGAGGTTCTGGAAGGAGTAAGTTACGCAATAATAGTTCTGTCTAAATTAACTATTAAGCATACTTAATTTTATTTTGTTGTTTCAGATGCGAGAATAATACTTCAAATTCCAGTTAAAAGGTACAGTACTGTGTTTATAAAATGTGCTCCGTATCATATCTGTCCGTCTTACATCTGAATCTTTGAACAAAGTTATCTGTTGTTAACTTTATAAATTGTTCCCTACAATAAATACTATCATTTACAATGGTAATCACTATTAATTGTGTGTAGCTGAGATTTAAAAAAAATATATTTATTATCATATTATAACCGCTTCGGATGTCTCATTAGACTAAAATCCCGGTTCGTCAATATCTTTATCCTTGAGGATCTTGTAGATCCCTGATTTAGGGGAGCCACCCTGTTTCAGAGATAAGAAATATACCGATATCCTCCTATTTCAAGTCGAGTGTATTAATAGATTTTCTATCATACATGTACTTTTATTAAATAATATTTATTTAAGATTGAATTACTAAAATTTACTTCAAATTATTTTCGTATTACGTATTAAAACATTACAACATTATATTACTGGGTCATATTAACTGGGAAGTATATTCTCCATTACAATTGACTTTATTAACACCTAGATCATAATTGTTTTTGACTATGTCTGTCCGTGTCATGTCTGTGTCATTAACCTATGCAATCTCTTTCTGAAACGGATTTTATATAGGTGTTAATTAACTTTTTTATATAAAGAACTGACTTCTGGAATAAATTATTTGTGTTGGGTGTAGATATTTTTTGAGAAAGAATATCGCTATTAAATGACTTGGAAAAAAAATTTGTTGAATGCTAATCATTTTTGATGATTTATGAAACCCCGATGTATGGGTATAAATATTATAGTTAAACAGCAATAATTGATAACTACATCAACATTTTGTAGTCTTTTTCAAGTTAATATTTTGTCTTGTGCTTTATTTTCGTACTAAGACCACCTTTCGTACTCTTGTTACACGGTGTTAATTTTTTTTTAACAACCGCCCTCGAAAAATATCGCTGTGTGTACGGACTTTGCCCGTTTAAACCAACAACTTTCTAATAATCCTTGCTAATGGATTATATCATAAATGCATCAGCGACTGAAATGTCAAGTTTCTAATCTGTTTGTGTGTTGTTGATTTGAACTGAACTGGCCAAGAAGTAGTTACAGAAGATTATTTAAGTACCGGTGCTTCGATCCTTCAATGGCTGAATTTGTTACATAATTCACAGAACTAATATTCCACGTTTTAATAAAACCAGCCATTATTATGCAATATTATATTCAAAATAATACATTGTTTATTGTATGAAATTGTGCATTCCATTTGTCAACTTGGAACCGCTCGATTTACTGTTATCATATTTGAAATGTAAGTTTTCTATTTTCAATAAGGAATACAAAGAAAATAACATTTCAATGTTTGTCTGGCTGCTATCAGAGCTTCCGCGTCAATAGCCCTATTCCCTTTTTTGTTGAAACGAACGAGACTGAAACGGGTGCTCTTTCTTTGTTGAGATTGTTTGATCGTTGTTATTGCCTATTTAGCGAATGCGTTATTATAAAAAATGTGTCAATCAATGATTCTCCTACTGTTTGATTGTCAACTGACAACAGTTAAAACTGTGTTCTGGAATAAGGATTCTAAATTTTAACACGATTTTATCATTCATTCTATTCTCACTAATAAATAATTTATAAAACCGTTAATTATTGATTTTTTTTTCAATTGAATACATTAAAAAAATTAAATTTCATCAAACCTCTAATGATATTTTGAAAAAGGAAACCAACTAAATAAGGGTCCTATTGAATTATAAGGCACCATCTCCGATACTAAGTTTCATTACTACGAATATCTATAAAGGGTACCTAAATTCTAATTATAAGATGTTTAAATTCAGTTTCAGTCTACACACCTTTGTAAAACTTTATATCGTATAACCATTACAGTAAAAATAAAGTAAGAGAGTAAAATCTAAAACTAAAATCTAAAACCAGGTTATAGAAAAATCACTATACGTAATATATTTATTATTTTAAATTTATACGCAAGCACACATACAATATTTTATTAATTAACTGGTGTACAGATAATGTGATCATTCTAATTTATATATGAAGACATATTACATGTTTTTTCATATTGTATCTTATATATTTCGTTGCTTAGGAATGTAAGGAAAAATAAGCAATAAATTGCTTAAATGGAAACACATTCCTTGTATAAACCAATTTAAAAAAATACATCTATCAAGGCTTGACGAATACGAACGCCTACGGCTAGCGTAAAATTAAAAACACATGTTAATTTGTAAAAAAAGTCTACCTAGTTTCATTCAGAGAAATGCAATAAATTTATGCAAAATAATAAAAAAATGCTTTGTTCTAAATTCAAAGACATAAAGTTAGTTTCCGTTATATTGTCGGAAATCCTAAGATTTCCGATGTACAGTTTGTATCACTGGGTAGTGTGTATTGGTTCACAGAATATGAAATATTGTACTACTCCAATAGATTTTAAATTTCCAAGCGTAGCAACAGTGCAATACCATAGGAGTACCTACAAGTTACCCTCCCGCCTGCGGCGACTAGCGACCTATAATCCATTTAGCACGACCGCACGCGCCGCGCCGGCTTGCCATACTCTGATCGAAGCGTAATTGGGTGTACTCACCTTCCCTACCGACCGATTATAAAATAAACAGCATTCTAAAGTCATCCGCTGCGACGTAAATTAATTTCCCCTTAACGACTAACGACCTCATCCTACTCACAATCTAATTACGGCGTTTGCTACGATGTCATGCTGTGATACGAATATTTCACTTAGAAAATCAAAGTTGCTACTTGATTGATGATTGCTTAAAATCTAGCGTTTGGTTTTAGACTGTTATTTGTTGAACACTTGCTAACATAATTGTGGAGCATCTTATTCTCCACCATTATATTCTCTATTCATTCGTTAGGAAAAAAACATGAAATAAATTTTTGGTACAATGTGTAAGGACAACATAGGCAGACGTGTATTTTCATATATGATTCTGAACCATTAAAATAGTTAAATGAACATTGTAGTTAAAGTTTAATATAGTATTTATTGGCCCCTAAGCGCAAGTTACTGCGACCTGTCACATGCATTGTTGAAACCAAGTATAAATGATCAAAATCCGCTTTGTAGCTACACAAGCATAGAGCTTATATAAATTGATATGTCACAGAGTCAAATTATACTAGAGTTGCATTACACGCGCTGATTCGTTTGTTGAGTTGCATACATTTGCGTAAGAAAAAGTTAACAAATTGTCAACTTAGAATATAATGCATAAATAAATGAAATTGTTTGAAATCTGCTTGCTTCTATCGTTTGTAGTTTTGTTTTGAGATTACAATAGTCGTTCGAACAAATAGTCTTTTTGAATGCTCGTGATTTTCTCTATTAAATCGAAGCTGAACTTGAAAGCTACAATGGTGTCATTTGTTTCCGGGAATACCTCATTGTATATCTGCGGTGGCCTTGTCCGACTTAAGATATCAATGATTTAAATGAGAACGAAGTGTATAACATTTAATATTGTTAGATAATAATTATACCAATGGTATTGATTGGTTTTTATAAATATGAGTATGTATTTATTGATTGTTTAGTCATTTAAATCGGTTCATAGATGGCTGAGCTGTGTACGTCGGGTTTGTGAAGCCGCTTAAAACAATGGCAAACTATAGCCTATGCGGCAACTCTGTAAACCAACCGGGGGATGTGTTTTTTTATTTTTCGTATAAGTGCAATATTCAATCAATACATGTAGTCTTTTTAGTCGGAGAAGCAAAACCAAAACATGCATGTAACAAACATGTAACAACCAAAACATTTAAAAAAAAATTTTAACTAAGCTAGTTTGCTTTTTGTGAAAATTTGCTTCGTATATACACATACATATGATCAAGTTTAATATTTATTACACAAGTAACAAAAATATAATTGTAACAAATTAAAATATAATCGTATCATCTTTTTATTATCATCACAATTTGAGATTTTTGCTTTAGTTAAAAGAGTGTTAAACATAGAAATTAATTAAACTCTAATATTTAACAAGACCAGTTGATGGATTAGTGGTTTAATTTTTTTTCAAAATACCATCTAAACTGTTTTTAATTTTAATATTATCAGTAAGTGAAATATATTTATTTAAATGGCGTTGTAGTTTTCGATATTTTTATGAATTTTCTATATTCCATTGCAGTTTGAATAGCAAACGGCGAGGACTGAAATTAAAAGGTTTATTTATGTAAAAATTTTCGAAGTTTTAAGAAATTGTAAGAAAAGAAATACCTCTTTATTTCCATTATTGTTAATGTCTGTACTTCCTTCAGCCGTAGTAACGAACAATGCTCTCGTTGACACTGGAATTTTCTTGTTTTGTATAATAAATATTGATGTAAGAATCAAATAGTATTAGAAAGATATAAATATATACAAATGATTTTAGTTAATAAAAGTTACATTTATGAATTAAGATTAAAGTGTAGCTTGTATTTATCTTATCGTATTTTAAGAACAATGTAGATGGCAACTACATAGTGTGATATATCTATCTACCCTATCTAAAATACGATAAAGGGTATAGGTACATACTATTCGCTTGAACCATTGCAAGGTTATTAAAATAATCGGACAGGCTTTCCACCCTTTCAATTCTGTGTTCACCCTCTGAAAATGGTAAAATGTTAGAATTCTGTTTATTTATAAATGCCAATTACAAATAAGCCCACCCCTTTCATAAAATTCTTATTTTAAAACTTTCTCTTGGGCGCATTTTTAAGCTTGTTACAAACTTTGTGGCTAGAACAAGTTGCATACGAATCGTTAACTCGAATCTATAACTTTAATACTTTTGAATTTTTAGAAAGACGCTTCATGTGGCATCGAATAAAGGACTTTAATACAATTCATGAAGGTATATGTTAATTTGTATCTCACCAGAATAGTCATCGTAACGTTAGTACTACAAAATACTTACGTGGTGATGGTGGTTTGATACGAATAATACGATTTTCCACTGTAAAAAAAAGTAATTTAAACACACGCATATATCTTAATAATAATTACATTAATACTTACGTATTTTTTCTACTTCTTCGTCGATTATTGATATACCCACTGCAATAAAACGATAATAGTTTCAAATTAAGTTGATACCTGTTTTCTAAGATTTAGTGAGGGATTTTGGGGTTGAACACAGCTGGTCACCATACCATTATCCATCTTGCGTATATTAATATTTTTAAAATATAAGAATACGGGTAAAATATTTAAATAAGACCTTCGATAAAGTATATCGTTCGTTATTGTCGTGAAGGTTATTTTGTATATAATCTTCTGTCAGTTACTTCATTATAATTTTCTAAACTTCCTTACCTGATACTCATTCCCTTCTTCCTGATAATTGTGAGCCTTTAAGTAGATGTAACCAAAGAAGTATTGAAGGCTTATTGATTATTTTTAAGAAATGTGTGTGTCGTAGTGAATAGAAGAATATTATACTTACACATCTTCCGAATTTGCTGAACTGCTTTCGAATGCTCATCGCTTTTGTGGGGCACGATGTCTAAAAAAATGGCGTCAAAATGTGTTGGGAAATTTTATTAGTAACATAGATATTGACCAAACGTATAATACTCCTAGGCTCGATTTCCGGTGGTAAAATTAATTGTTTCAAATTGGTATGTTCACTTAAGCTTTTGTCTGAAAAATCTTATGAACGGTACCTCACGTCCCATTGGGATGATACAATAATAAATAGAAAACCTCTTTACATATAATCCTTATACATATAACTCTTTATAATGGTACCCGTGGTTAACTATATTTTTTATTTATTTATTTTACACTTTATTGCACTTAAACACTAGAAGCAAATGACATTAACAGATGTTAGTACATATAAGAGCAACGGGCGGCCTTATCGCTAATAAGCGATCTCTTCCAGACAACCCACATATTTTTTATGTTAATTTTATTTAAATTATTATTATACGTCATCACATAAATTTCTCATGTGAGTGTGAATCTATGGGCGGTGATTTCCTTTTCTGGCGTCTATCCCACCGGTACTTTCTTTCTAGCCAAAACTCGGGCTTCTTGCGACCTGAAGTTTCGAGGTCGGCTACTTCACTGCTCCATTCCTTTAGCTACTCTACTCAGGTCTACTCAGGTTAAAGGAATTAATATTTCCCGAATCAATTACAAACTCCTAAATTATAATATAAATTGCAAGTTCAATTTAATGAAATAAATTAAAAGAAGGCATACGTTGTATGTGAACTTACGTTCAAATTTAGATGTGTCATTTGAACACTGTGTATAAACTCGACACGTGTCGAGTTCAGTGGGAGATGTGCATTCGTATCTCCAATGACACGCTGGCTTTTGCTCGACTCCGTCTGGATAATATATTATTATACATGTAAACGTATATATTTTGAGAAAGTTTTGGTAATAAAAAAATTATATATTAAAAAATACTATGTATTTAAATATATAAATAAAGAAGATTTTTACATTGAACAGCTTGTTGTAAATGTTACTATTTATTTGTTTGTTCATCCCCAGTATGGTATGTTTTACATATAAAAGCAAATATATACCATCAGCTTTTTTCGATTTAAGTACAACTCGAGAATAATATAATTCAGAAATCGTAGTCGATATTATAGGTCATGAATTATTCATAAGAAATCCATTTTTAAGGTTAACGAAAGACTTACCTATATGTTTTACGTCACAACTTTCAGTACAGTTTAAGTTTTTTAAGCATTATTTCCCTTACCTTGTCCAACTCTTCTTTTATTCACCACCAAACGCCGCTTCTTCCTCAATTTCTTAGCAAGTTTAATTCCTTAAAATTATTATATTGCTCATTTTAGGAATAAATCTAAATATCCATAAATTCTAATGTACATTAATTACCTCCACGTTTCGCTGTCCGTAAATTATTTTCATTCGGCTTGAGGCTTTTCATTATAACTGAAATTTTAATTGAATTTATGAAAAAAACAAGCCCGTGTCTTCCATCATAAATAATCCCCAATAATTTCCGCTATTTGGAGTTAATAATTCAATACAGATCAGCCGTTATGAAGCAGTGTTGCGTCATTGGTTTTATGCATTATTTTTGATCCTATATATAAAATATATTATTGCAATCATTACGATTAAATACTCACGTTTATATTTTGTCTTTTTAGGGTAACTGCTCATTCTTACCACTTGACCTTTTATAACAAAATAAAATAATGTTACGTTTTTACTTACAGTTTGGATACATGCAGTAATTAGTCTTATTTTACTGGTAAGTGAATTCGAATAATTGGACGATTGTATAGTGGCAAGCAGAAGCAAAGTCTGTATATAGGAAACTTAGTTTATCAACAGGGACTGAAGCTACTAGATAATCAAAAAGTTATATCAGACCACTCTACTAATTATAAACTGCATTTGTAATTTAAATAAATATTGTCAATATCTAAAAGTACATAGTTAAAGAAAATTATGCTTGAAATATATATTTACGTATTAAAAATCATTTACACATTTTCCTTTATATTATATAGGCATGAGTGAAGTCACGTCCCGCATATTATCGTAATAAAATAAAAATATAAAATTGAATACCTCGTAAGAAAACCATTTCCCCTGGTTCTGTCACTCTGTCCGTTGTATTAACGGCTAAAATGAATAACATATTGAAATTGACGATCTCCACTTAAATTCTTCCTGTATTTTATTATAATTTGTGAACACGTATGACAAAACACATTTTTTAATAAAATAATTAACTAAACCATTTCGCGTTAATTTATAATATTTTTGTACATTATAGCCATACATAATTATTATCCAAAAAGTTCAAGTCTGCGAGATTAAACCATGAAGTGGTAGATCGTATGTTCACTTGCTTGAAATATCATGAGGCAATTATGTGTCTGACCCAAAAGTCAAGGATATCAGAAATAGGTGACAGATAATTTTGTCTAAACACAAAATAATATCATAGTGGATCTAGTGCAAGCTTATTTAAGGTTGTATCGATTTAATACCTTAAAACATTGTATTATTTCATTGTATTACGATTAATTAAACATAAATACCTTCGCCACTGAGAGCCAGAGCTTGGAGGGCATCGAGTCCATCCATATCAATTTCTGTAAACGTTCAGTTTTAATCAGGACATTTTCTTAAATAAAAATAATTTTATGTATTATATGAGACGTGTATTTCGATCGTGTTTATTGATTCTTGTGTCTTTGATCAGTTTTCTCTAATGATTTTTTTGTGTTCAAAACATTAATATAAATTATATGAATAGGTAGACACCGCGGACTTATCGCTCAGAAAACAGCTCCCCTAATATTGCATAAGTCATAAGTTTGTGTTACATATAGTAGTGTACCTTGTAAAGTAACTATACGTTTCTGAGTCATAACTGCAAAAGAATATATTATTATTAGGAATGACATCAAGCCATCTTTGATTTTTTAAATGTATAAGCTTCTTTAACTTAATTTTATCTAAATTAAAGCCCCAGTAAGACAAGTCAAATTAAGAAAAAGCTATTATAATATTAATCAAAGAACCTACAGAAAGCTTCGAACAGCTTATCAGCGAGTTGTTTAGGATTCTTGGAAGAGCTTACAAAGCCTTTTCCTTCTGAAAAAAGTTATTATTAAATCTTTATTAATTTTATTATGGTATAATCGTTAATTTGATTATAACTGACCTCCTGGATTTGTAACTGAAATGTTTTAAACAATTTTAGTAATGCACTTCAACAGGGAATTAAATAAAGTCGTAAATTACCTTTATATAATAATTTTCTTGTTATTGGCAGCATTTCTGGAGGTGTAAATGTGTCACCTGTTGATAAAGTGTATTGTTTAAATATCTAGGACAACCATTGTTTAAAAAAATAACACTTACCTACTGTAAACGACCTCGTCTGATCTGAAACAAGGATGTTTTTGAATATTGATCAACAAAACATAATTCAACTAACACAACATACCTTCCATGTCATTATTATTAAGTATTTTGTCTTGTTTATTTTCAGTAAACATATCATTTTCATTTGTCGCATCATTCTCAGATGTGTGACCGTTCATGTTATCTTTATCGTTATTTCTTTCACTCATATTTTGGTCATTATTTTGGGTGTCGTCTTCAAGATCTTGATTACTTTCAACACTTTTATCTTGTCCATAACTGTTTTCAACTGGCTTACTGTTTTCTCCTTTTAGTTCCACTCCATCATTATTGAACTGATCTCCATAGGTTTGATCCGAGACGCTTGCTTCTTCGTTTATATCGTCCGTTCTGATACCTTAGAATTAAATTTAAAAAAATTACGTACGTGCATGCAATCACGATAAATATTCTTTAAGTTTACCATCTTTTCTCCTGTGTCTCTTCAAATTCGAAGCGGAGATCTAAAACCAAGTAAATCATTATTACTTTATTACACTTTATACAAAATTTTCTTTAGTTATTCATACCATGTCACAAAGAAATAAAAAAATTAAAATATTAATAATTCCCTTTTGAGAAATCATTTTAATTAAAACTGCAGTTACTTGCTCTTCCAAAAACCAATTACATTTTGTGATAAAATATAAAAAAAAACATTACATTTCTGAATAACTGCAGCAATAGTCGTCAATTCCTTATCTCGAACTTTTTAGTTTTGTATTTAAAAAGTAATTTTAGGTACACATACCTAAAATTACTTTTTATTTCATTGAAATACATGGTTCTTGGGCTACAAACTAGAATGGATTTTTTGCTTTTTCTGAAAATCTGCCATTTTGTAAGATATATTACTATGTCACAATACTATTAAATGTTCAAACAAAGTCCTTCCTTTTTAAAATTACATATTGCGTAAATTATCTGTATAAAGTACAATAGCATGTGTCTTATATATAACCTACACTTATTTGCGTTCACTGCAGTTCTTAGCTTGAATATATATTCCATTGTCGGTTAGTTACACCATTTAGACCACTCTCACCGTAGAGAAAATATACAAATTACAATAGAATTTCGTAAAAGACGCATTGTTCTTTTATCAAGATTCTGTAGGTGATAAATCAAATATTCAAAATCTAGCGATCCATGCAATTTGTTTTCTAAAATCATACGTTGATTTCTATATACAGCAGATGATATAGGTATATTTTGTAAAGTGAACCTTATAAAATGTCGCCACATTTGTTCCAATTCAAAAAACATCTAACTGTATAGCTCTATGCATCTAGCATAGATAAAATCGTATACAAATAAAAATATTCTGTACTATTAATGATCCATTCAAACTTTGTTACCATGTCTTCAATCAACATATGAAATATGAGTTGCAAACGATCGATTTATTACGAATAACCTCAAAATCTGTAATGCCGCTCTCGTCACATAATTTTGCCGAGACGCGCCGTCTAGACAGGCGGGTGCAGACTTCCAGCTATAATATAGTGTAAACTCAATTGTAACCACTTCCTCCTCTTATGCATGAAGAACAGCCTATTTCTATCGAATTGAATGGAAGTAACGGTGACAGGCTCTTACCAGTAAGTGCTATATTGACACCTTGAAGATTTTTAGGTGATATTTTTAGACGCGTATTCCATTCTTATAAAATATTTCATATATTTTATAAAAATATTTTTTTATTGCTGCTTTACAAATAAAATATTTATTTTTAGACATAGATATATTGAGAAAAAGATAGACAGATACAGATAATGGAACAAGTGAAGTACTTGTTCTCTTCAAGTATAATCATTCAGACGAGAATTGTGAATTAAATAATATATAAATAAACGATTTCCGATTGTATAATATTTAAAGTCAGCCAGCAATGAAGCAATACTTTCCTTTTCAAGAACCGAACCCCTCAGCTTGTAAGTCATGTGATTTTCCAATGAAGCACTGAGGTGGACATAATAGAAATCATGGTTTAATATCTCTTGTTATTTAGATAAATGATTAATAGATGCCCTTCCGACATCTCAGTACTTCAAGCTGTGTTAACGATGTCAAAATACTTAAAATAATCTAAAGCAATCTTAAATACTCGGGGAAGCGATAAATGGGATTAAAATCATCCGTTGAAGTACTTTGTTGTAACCTGAATGCCTCCGTTCGTTAATAATTACATAACATTATATTGTTTGTTTAGTGTTTCATAATATCAAGTGAGTACCCAAGTAATAAAATGTATGTGCTTGAGTGAATCTTCACATTGAACTCAACCTAAAAGCTAGAACAAGTAGATAATGATGGACGACTTAACTGGCCCGATAGGTAACCCACAAAAAAGATAGAATATAGCTAAATGTAATAAAGAATATCAACAAATATATTTATTTAAGAGGGAGATTGATCTTCGATCCAAATTAAACTTTTAAACTAAGTTAGCAATTGCCGTGGTTTAGGAAGATGTTTTAGAAATCTACATGTAATAAAGAAGGTCGATCCTTGAAAATAAATGGTTATGTCTCCCTGCGAATAGTCTGAAAGATCTCAATTATGACTGACACTATTAGGAATATATTTCTAAGGAATTCTTTGGAATTTATAATAAACTTTATTGTCGCATAAGACTTGTGATAAAATAAAAGTAAGTCAAGTTCACAATGATTGACGTTTACGTCGCGGGCGGGCGGGGAGTGAGGGCGCCACTTTCCCAGGGTACAGCTGCGTCCGGGAGGGATGACGTCATTGTTGCCTTGCAAATGCACTAACACAGGATTTCCTTCATTACATATGGCACATACTGAGCTACGGTTTCCAGTAATTCTATAACGTTCTGTAATATTTACAGAATAGACAAGCCGTGTAGAATAAGCCCGTTCGTTAAGCTTCAGATATCTTCTCTAAGTTTGAGAGTAAAACTGACAACATCAACTACATAAGGGTATATTACAAGAATACCACAAACATTCAAATAATCATAAGTATTGCGGACATAAATAAATAACACATTATGTAAAGTCACTATTCACCCGATTTTTTAACAGTAAACGGTTATCATGATCAAATTCGCGATGTTTCACTCATTGTATGTATTTTTGAAAGCGTATTTAGTAAACTTTCATCTACCTTTCTCCAAAGTGAAAGAATCAAATTGTTGTATGTCACGCTCAATTTGATATTATTTGGCAGAATTGATGCATATGCTCTGTACAGTTTAGTTTAACACGAATATACGTAGCTGAAACCGCAGGCAACCAAAGTCATGACTATCAAATACGATGAATGCCAACTTTCTATGTTTGAAGATAGATCAGTGATCTGTCACAGTGATTGAGAGTAACAGATCTTATTGTTGAAGAGCCTTTAAGAATTCCATTCTTCGTGCTGAATTCTCAGTTAGCTACGATTCCCGCTAAGTAGTCTTAAGTGTTCTTGAAATACTCGAATTTCAAAGTGGGTGTTGCAACATATCAAGAAGTCCTCCAAGAAGAGAGCGTATCATTTTTAAAAAGCCGGCAACGCACTCACGAGCTCCGTTTGTCTTTTTAAAAATTATACACTACGACAAAACCTCTAAACCGACACGAAGGTCACGATGTTTGTGGCAGCACCCTTACAAAACGTATGTATAATAACATATGAAAACAGATCGTGAAGTATATAATATATATAATTGCCTGTGTGTGGACATAAACTTTTTATATTTTATATATCAAGACTTATCGCAATTCTACCTTTTTGGCCCAACTGGACCGATATTATGATATATGCTTTTTCGACACTCCAATCTTCTCTCCATCCATCTTAAATATATAGTATTATAAAATAGCTGTAAATAACAAAGGAGGAATAAAATTACGCAATGTCGATGTTCTTGCGATTGGCGTAATAAATTATTATGATTTTTTTTTATTCCGTCTGTATCCCACGACGTTCACATTTGGCCGGCTGCCAAAAGGAAGAGAATCCTGGCGCAGACTCAGGATATACTGATATTATCAGTCTTATCGTCTGGATCCAGTTACTTATATCAAAATGTATTTTATAAACTGCTCAGAGGTACTATAATCCGTTCTCGTAAATAAACAATATGCAGTCTGTTTGAAAAGCAAACTGTGTAAAGAGAGTGATTTTTTAAAGCTCTAATTTTTTTACTAACATTCCCTAAACATTTTCGAAAATGTTTTGTTTCCTTAATGTAAATCATAAGATCCAATTACAAAGAACGCACATAACCTTAACAAAGAGGACTCGCTCAGTGGGTGGCAGTTAATTTTTATAGAGAAAGATTTTGCGACCCTCGGTTGAAGTTCCACTGAAATAACACAGCTAACTTTCCTCACTTCCTTGTTATTGTCCATTTCGAACTTGAAGATTAAATTAACTGTAAATTATTAAATAAACGTCTCAAATGTAAACAATCAAAGAGGTAGAGGCCTTCCGATTTGAATTTCGAACACATTAATTTGATTGCTCTGTAACAGAATTTCCTTTGTGAGTACATAATCAATAGTCGCAAATCCTGTGATTAATAAATTTAGCTAACAATTCATTTCATCCCGGACGGGTTTTATGTAAATTGTTACACCTTCGTAAAGGCTTTAATGACAGTGTTCTCCGTTCATTAAGCCGTTGCGAAGGTATTTTGTCACGTGTCTCTGAGATGCTAATTTTCACCGAACGATTCGATTTGGGCTCATCTGTACATTAATATATACAGTATCTCACTTACGAATTGCAAAATACACCGCGTTATTTACATTGTATTAAAACAATTTCAGTTATTCGAGACTTATAGCAATTAGGGGGTAGAGTTTGAGTGACGTATTTAATTTAAATGGAAGTGTCGTTGTAATAAATATCATTAGGTAAAACTACGCGGGTGAACCCCTGTCAAATTATAGACGGAGATTATACCGAAATATTTACTGGCACTTTAGTTTATCTTATAAATAAAATGTTTAGTTTAGTCATAAAAGCTTGTATAATGCTTTATGGAAGTTCCATAAAAAAAATCCTTCTCTCGTTGTGTGAAGGTTATATATTTTGACTTTAAAGCTGATACTTTTCGCGCTCTGCGTATAATGCAGTGAGGTAATGCTGCCACCAATGTTGGTACTCTGCCACAAGGACCATGCTTTTTAAATTTAGTATTTATTCTCCTACCCATGTCTTTTAGTTTTCATTTCTTTTATCTTATAACGTATTAGATACATAACCATATTTATGTTATAATGATATACAATTAAGTCATACATTTATAAAATATATTGTATGATTTTTGTATCTTTACCTCAATGAGTATGGAGTTAGTTTAATTTTTTTCTAATTTACGCTTCGTAAATCTATTATAGAGCGTAATAAAACTTTCTAATTTACAATTATAACATATTAAAAGTGTCGCCAAACATTGGTCTTGTCACAAAATTGAAATTTATTACTTTGTTAACGGCTGACAGTATCGTTAACTTTGATTCAATAAACATAAATTTTTATTAGGGCTATTTAAACTAGGCATTCATTGTTACATACAAGTGTTAGACTATAGCTTGGATATGTAGGTCAGTGGGGATACTGCATTCTGTTGACACTGGTGTGAATCGATATAGTCACTGTGCGGGCCAATTCACTGTATAAATTAGGAATTTTAAAGTAAACGACGTATAATTTTAACCACGAATAATTTTCTTTAATTACCTTTATATGTATATTACATAACGTATGGGCAAAAGTCAAAACTGGCCTTCCAGGTCCGGCGATAATAAATAGACAGACATCTTAGAGATTGCAGGTTGCTAATGGTTGCTGAAGGCCCAATGACGGTCGGCTTGGAGGATCGAGGTGTACTATGTCGAAGGTGAACCGGATTGACTGTCTGATGATAACATAGCACAACTTAAAACTTATACTGAGAAATTAAATATATTAAGCAATTTAATATTGATAATAGAAATTGCCGGAAACGTAACCCGAATAAAAGCTACATATAATTTTTATCGCGCAGCACGGTGAGTTATTGCAAGTAGTTTAGCAGGGAACAATATGTGCATTGTTTTCAAGGTGCAATTTATACAGACCGCTCTCACGAGCAACTTTCGTTTTTGAACCGCCCAGATTTGATCTGCCTTTGTTATGTGAAAATTTCTCGACAATTCGCTTTAAAAGGGCCGAAGACAATATACACATTATTATGAAGGTAATTTTAATACAACAATTTTTTTAATTAGTAATTAAAAGCACTATGAATTTAATTAATTGATTTTTGAGGAAATTTTTCAAGTAACTGGAAAATTCTGTGTTTTTTTTTTTAAATCGTAATCCTTGAACTCACAAAATTAGGGCAGACATAATTTCTCTTGTCTACACTTACCTTAAGTAGATCAATAAATTTAACCTTTAATAGAATTGGCCGGATCCTTAAAAGTACCATCGTGACCAAATTTATTATTCACAATGAATTACTCGCGTTCTGCATTTTTCGTCCCAGTAGGCTTCTAATGTCCCTTCATTTATTCAACAAGCTCCTATTTAACTGTAATAATTCTTACATTCAAGAATTGTTATGCGTATAATTTGTCCTCATCACACTGGTAACACAAAAAGTTTTAGAGAGAAAGAAATAAAGCAAATTTATTTGCACACAAGGAAATATCCTAAATAATAAATACAATTTAACCTAATTACGCTTATAAGGAATAATATATTTATATATATAATCTATTTAAAAACATTATTAATATTAAAAGTAAACTGGTTAACCGGAAATAAGTGGAGATAATTCAAAAAGGTTTTTTTGATTAAATCTATTCCCGTTTGTCGAGCAATTAAAATTGTTGTAATTAAAATTTTTATGAAATATTAAACTGGAATTCAATTATTTCTTTTAACCTTTAGATTTTCATCATTGAAATAGTATGTTTGATTATATTTTTGCATATTTATGAAATTTATCGTTTATCATTACTTATATATAAAAAAAATACTCACCGAACTAAATAATGTAAAAAAAGTAACGTAACAATATTTTTCTGTATTGAAAACACGACCAGCGCTCTGTGGGCGAATATGAAATTAATTGGATGTGCCAACATATAACGTAGCATCGGAAACTACACTATAAATAGTCTGACAACAACTAAATTGTTTGTGCTTATATAGAAATAATAGTTTATTTTATTCAAAACAAAAATATATGTGTCATACAATAAATGGTGGATACTGGACTTGGATACCCGTGTGTTATGGGTGAACAGTTACTACCAAGGTAGAAAAAAAAGCGTGTATATGTGAGTCAACACCCGTATTATATACGCTTGGTCTTAACTGCTCCTAATTAATATCTCTTGCACAAAAATAAAATATACCCAATAATTTTGACTAAAATTTTCCTTAAACAGATATACTCGTTACAATTTATTGTATGTGTTAAGTGCGTTGAATATTTATTACATTCAACATTCGAAGAGAAAACATCCATCAGGTTAATTTATTAGACTCTTCCTGTTGAACGTTACTTTCATTAATTCTTGTAAGAATAAAGAAAATTAACTTAAATGGAATTGTTGCATCGTTAACGGTTATCTTTTATATTATTCCTTGTTTCTTCGGGTCGTAGATTTTCCTGCGATTTGAATGCGTTTTTTCATACATAACATTTAATATTAAAAAAATTAAAACTTTGATAAAACTACATTGGCCGAAAGTTGTTCCTTTTAAAAATTAATTCTACACCAATCAATATTTATTGTGAATCTTTGGTTGCTAAACGTACGAAGATTTAATATGTAGTTAAAATTTTACATGATATATTTCGAGTAACAAGTATTAATTTTAAGTGAAATTGAATTTCATAATTACGCATTCATTGTTTATAAAAAGCGATGTAATAATTATTATTGTTCAATAAATAATTAACAGATTGTGTGTACAATTGTTATTTTAGTAGTAATATTTATTGACGATTTAATTAATATCTGAAAATACATTAAGATTTAATCGTACTATAGATTTTATTTAATAAAACACTTAAAAAAGAAGATTAAATTATCAAATAAGAAGTCCCAATGCATTATCGGGAAACGTGTTTCCATTATGTAACTAAAAGGCTTTGAGTCTTCCAATTTCCGCCGAGTATGGACCGAACTTTCCTGATTATAACTGTATCTATATCAGATTTTACACATGTGAAAATGATACAACAGTGGTACATTGATAAAATATTAAGCTGTTTAAATTAATTTTATCTACTCTCAATATAATTGAAAGATTGCAACTCAACTACATTATATATATATATCAGTTCATTAATTTATTTAAACGAAAATTTATCATTTAAATATCAATATTGTATTTCACGTAACATAACAAAGGGATAGAGATTCCTGCTTTTTTGAAAATTGCCTTCATGTAAATTTGAACGGGCCCCCTCGAAACATTGGGGGCGCGCGTCCCTATATTCAACACTCTTTGATATACGTCTTTTGATGTCTGCATCTCATACAATGTTCAAATAACTTTCTTTACGTGTTTTAGCACAATTTTACGTTTAGTTAAGGTTAGTGCTCTTCGCTTGTATGCTGAATAAATCTCAACGCAGCGCAGTTGTCATTAATCGTAGTGAGTGCACGTTATCGTTTTAATTAGTCAATAGAAAGTGGATTGAACGAACGTGGCCTCTTAAAGTAGTTTTCTATTGTATACATTACCTATATATATGAGCTAATGTAAACTAAGTATATACTAAAGGTACACAATACTGTTTATTTCCTTATTTTCTCTTACAAAGAACAGTCTGACTGCACTGTTACTTAATCAATAATTTTTTCCTATCAAAGAGTGTTTACGTTATGTAAAACGAGTCTAGAGAGAGTTAGAGACAGTTTTTGAGCAGTTCTATTAAAAACAAATTTAATTTCTATTTGAACATTTGAAATTGGAGCTCTTTTTTTAAAAAAATTGTACTTTAATTTATTATAATTCGATTTTTAAAAATTCGGTATACGCAGCAACTAACTATGTGTTTTATTCTTACATTGTTTGAAGTTCATTAATATGTATATAGCTGTATGTCTTAGCCTTAGATGTATCTGGGTGAGATAACTTGTCACCGAGTAATCTTCATGTAGAATGCAATAACAATAACATATCATTAGTCCATACTAAAGCACTTTAATTAGTAACACGAGTGTTTAAGATACTGTACGTGCACGCTACTAGTTTTAGTTAGGCACGCCTGATCAAGCCATAAAAGGTTTTACAGCCTCGTTCAACGTGCCGCCTCACAAATAAATGTCCAAGTTTACGACTAATCTAACGGATTATGTTGTTTGAAAAGAAATGTAATCTTCACTGTAACATATGGCTCCAATACTACAGGTTACTGCAAGTACAAATCTCACTTTCATTGACTCTCCGAGGTCATCTCCATCTTACTGTTATCGTATACTCAACGGAAAATATATATTATCAAAATAGATATAGCACACATATTGCTCTAGCTTGGCCTTGCTCCAAAATAGAGTATCATCATCAAAATATAACAAAGCTGAAGTTCTTGTCTGCTTCTCAGCTTGGTCGCGTACGAACTGGCGTAGAGTTATTTAGATTTAGGACGATTCAAAATGGTTGGAAGTTTAAAGATTTGACTTTGATATACACATTCACTTGTGACTTTTTCTATCATGGCACCTCGGAAGAGACTGGACAACAACGTAGATATCATAGTATGAGGTTTAGCGTCTGCGTCGTGTGTAACAATTATATTTTGTGGTTACATAGATTATTTAAACTAATATATTGTATTAGCTATTTCTTTACCACATAGAATCGTATCAGCGATCGCTTGTATCATAAGAAAGTGTCTTAAAGACCCATTTCGATGAGAGGTATCGAAGTGAGCACTCGAGTGTTTAAATATCTTCTTATACCTAAGGCTATGAGGGTTTTAAATAGACTGGTCTCAGAAGGTACAAGCTCAGTTGGTTAACTATATATTTTTTAAGCGTGATTGATATTTAAAGCTATTTATTTTTTATCGTTAAAATAATCCTTCAACTAAAATAGGAGTTGCTTAACAATTTTTGCTTAATAAAGTTTTGTATTTAAAACACAAATTTAAACATAAGTTGGGAGGTTAATGATTGCTAATGGAGTCTAAACAAGTAGTAATGCTTAAAACTTACTTTATTATTTAAGGATATACGTGTGATAAAAAGAAACATTGAATTTAATAAATTATTGTCGTGAAATAAACGTTACTTTAAATCGGAAAAAAGGTTTTATTTAAATCGTACAAAACCCACATCCCGAACAATTGTATGGTTATTGCATCATAAAAAAAATAAGTGAAATCAACCAAAACACCTAATAGATATTTGTTCCATTTTATTTAAATTAAACATATGTTTGTGTATACATTTATAGAACATTTATAAACGTTTCAGAATACTTGTACGCGAAGTTTTAATATCTCCCTTTGTCTAAAAATAAAGCAAGGACTAAGACTTAAACGAAGAATTCCAATGTGTTTATGTGAACCTTTTAATGCAGTCATTGAATTTAAATTGACATGAATCATTTAAATGTATGATACAAGTTTACGCAATTTAATGTAAATCATAAATCGTATTCGTATTTAAACTATGTATAATAATATATAATAATTACTGTATAAAAAACAAAAGTTTAATCTATGAAAATATAAGGAAAAGAGAAGAGGCAAAAATTTTTCATTAAATGCAAAATAAATAACTCTCAGTCGACGCCGCCTCTTGTCATCAGATAAAGATCCCAGCTATTTCGTTGAATAACATTTGAATTTTTTACTTCGCGAAGATTGCATTTAAACTTGCATGCGCAAAAATGAACTTTTAATTTATAAATATAGTTAATATATGTTTTTTTTGAAACCGTGTGTATGAAGTATTTAATTCTCAAGTAAAGATATTAACTGTGCTAATTCGAAAGGATTCTTTACCCAGTAATTAACATTTTTAAAGATACGTCCTAATCTGAGAAATGGAGGAAGTGGATTTAAATTAGTTACATTGATATACGGAAAACAATATCTAGATTTCTTTACTGGTTTTTCTTTATGAAATCGCCAAGTGTAATGGACCTGCTAATTAGCAAATATTTTCTCCGTAACGCTGCAAACACGAACGTGCACGTCATTTGCAGATATTAATATTTAATATTCACAGAAACAATTTTCATTTAAAATAATAAGCTAATGCATTGTGAAGAGCTATGCAGGCGTAAATGAGATTGTGGTGCGGTAAAGCCTGCAGGCGGGAACAGATAAGAAACGCTTGCCTTAAATTATTTGCTATCAACAATTCACCGACTCTTAGCTGACATAAGAAAGGAAATACCATTTTGTTATTTAAATATCATATTTATTTTCATAAATTCATTTTTTACAAACATTCAATTGATTAACTTTTGATTTAACACTGTTTAACATGTAAAAAATTTAACAAAATGATAACATTTCTTTATATAGATATCATATTTCAGTTATGATGAAAAATTAATTCATCAAAAATATAATCTTAATGGTGTAGACTAGCCAGCCCTCAGCAAATAAAAATAGAGATGTGAAGATGGCTGATGTTCGAGAACATCTTGGCCCTAGGCCCTTTATTATCCCAGTTAAGACACGTCCCAACTTGTAAGTAGTTACTCATATTTAACAAAAAATATTCAAATACTGCGCCAACAACCTGTAATACAATTTTACAAATGCGTCTTATTTTAAATCAACTGTTTCAATCTATACGAACGGAAGTACCCGCATCGTATATATTTTGTTTTATTTTTGCCTTCGTTTAACAGGCACAGAACTAAACTGAGTTAACACATGAGCGACTTTAATAGCTTGTATTGTATAACTAACTAGGCCACTTGGTTGGATATAGGACACAGTTTAACACCGTTCGCTAACCTATTTCATTTATAATCAGGTTTTAAAAAAAAAACATTAAAACACATGAGGAATAGAAATCTTAAAATTATGGTAATTATTAATGATTGGGTTTGTGTATACATATATAAATGAGTTTATTTAAAATAATATTGAACAGAACTTGTGATTCATGTTTCATTTCGTTTGTTACAGCACATTAGGTAAAATAAAACATAACGCTTTGTTGTATAATAGCGTGCGAATAACGATTAGCAAAGTAGATACTTCCTTCCGGTTCCGGTTTATCGTTTAATAACGCCTTCGGGAACTGTCTGAGCAACGAATTCGGAAGGTTTATTAGCTTACGCTCTGTCTGCGAGCTGTGGACCGTTGCCAACTATACTTCAACTTGGCTTTTGTTAACCAACTTTAAAAAGCGGAAGTTCATAATTAAAGTATTATTTTGATATTGTTTGCTACACACGTACTAATAGAAGAAAAGGAGGAATAATAATTTAATTTAAAGGGTTTAGGAAAGTTTCAGTTAAAACGATTGTATAATTCTTGAGGCCCTTTACTCGGACAAGTGAGTTCTGGTGGACATAATTAGCTTATAATTTATACAATTTATATAATTTATACTTATTAAAGACAGTACTCCTAAATCGGTCGATACATATGTTTACATATAAAGTACATGTATATTAAATATTTAACGTTATTATCATACCAGCGTACTATAAGTTGTACACTTCAAAAGTCGGTATATTTTTAAATAAAATATATCACACACGGTTTTGTACAAAATATTCAGTATTCGAACAATCTTAAGTATTCCATAAAAAAGTTACGATCGGTAAAAATCTCAAACGCTCAAAATTTCCTGTAGCACTTTCGTAGGCCGTAAAGTGGTTTATTGTAGCCACAGGTGTGGTCGGAGACCGCGGCTCACTTCGCTCGTAAACGTATGATTATCTATTAACAGGGAAAGTCATGTAAGGTCATGAAAACAAAAAGCTTTTACCCCCTGAAATGGACAACACCAACGAAAGTTATGTGAAGTTGTATGAGATAATTCGAATAATACTCTTAAAATAAAATACAATACGTTAAACAACGTTGGCAGATACTTACCGTTGTACGTAAGATTATATTTATTTAGTTAGTTAAAAACACCCTTGACCTAAGGTGTGTTAACAATAAGACTACAATATTGCGGAGTAAAAGAAAATATTGATGTAATGTATAAAAACCAGTGAATCTAGAATTAGAGCCTAAGTTATAAATTAATCAACAAATAAAAATAACATAATTAATGTTGTTTACATCAATGGTAAACACGACTTACAAGTCACAACTGAACGTATTCAATAGCAACGCTAAGTGTTTACGATTATTAGAGGCACGTCTTATAAATAAAACATGGGGATTTGTGAATACATTGGACGGGTTTCAAAGCAACGATCGATTCCCGAATATCCGCCTATCAATGTTTACCGTCTACGTTGCAATTAAAATCTTTTTTCTTTGTTGCAGACATCAATTGGAATGACTCAAATTAATCAGGAAGCACTGGCCCCAGCGTCCAGGTAAGCTTAATGATAACATGTTTTTTATTAAGTTTCAATTATTAAGTCGGTTGTTAATAAAATAAATTAATGCTGTTTCCCTTTTTAAAAATATACCTAATGAATGACACAATAACCTGAGGAGGAGAGTTAGTTTCTTCAAGTTTCCTATTCATTTTCATCTTACAGTGTAAAACATAAGAACAATATATCAAAAGCGTTACAGTCGTTAGTTGCACGAGAGCATAAACATGCCTCAAGGGACTGAGAAGGTTAAATTAAATGACATTTAACCGGACCCTATTTCCTGAACAAGCATGGCAAGCTTGGGGCAGTCAAATCAACAAATTGTCCTGTCATCTATGTCAAATTGTTAGTGTAATATATATCTGCAAGGAATCTTATTGGGTAACCAAATAATCGTTCACGTTTAGAATGTGCCCAGCTATTTTATGTTGCGTTTGACATAAACTTTGTGAAGGATAAAATCTCATAAGCAATAGTGTATTCATTGCCTTTTTCTAAAGTAATAGAAACATATTTCTTTTTTCAAACTTATATACTTGTCTATTTATATAACAAACTATACTGATTAGACGTTATGGTTAATAAAATAGTTAAAGTGTTTAAATAAGTTTTTATGTACTTTACTGTTAGTAGCTTAACCTGCAGTATTTTTTTCTTTTGCACTTCTTTCATTCACGATGAAACACAAAATTCCTTTGTCTTGAATTTTCACATTATATATTTTAAGCAATTTTAATATGAAAACAATCCACGCCCACGTCACAACTGATTAGGTCAATTTAAGGGATCACTTATCTCTGTGCTTATTAATTTGTCAGTTCAGATCTTTCGAGGAAGAATAATATTTTATTTGATAATTGAATCGATACTCTATAGTACAATTTTTTTACTATTATTCCCAGAGATATTATTGTTATAACTCAGTTATTCTTATAAATCAGACGGAGCTTGAAGATGAAAACCATCCGTTCTGTTTCTTGTACTTATTAATTTAAAAACAATAAGCAAAACATTACTATGCAGGGTAAAGTTTTCTTTAATGAGTTTAAAAAAAACTTTGTTTCATGTTGAACATAGAAATAGAAGTTAATAATTTAACTGGAGTATCTGTGTAAAGATGTAATGTAGAATTGTGTAGTCATGTAAACGTGTAAAGATATAATTTTCCTTTCGCCTATATCTTTACTATGAGAAAAGTTTTGGCTTAGACAAGAAATTTTATTTTAATTTATTCATATAGGTCGACATTAAGAACGTTAAAGTAATATTGATTTAAACCTTATCGAGTGTACTTTAACAATAACAAATTTAGGATATGGTGAATCGAACAAGTAAAAAATAACTTATATTAAAAATACAATAATGTTATACATACTAAACGCTAAATCTGTATGAAATGCATCAATAATTTCCTATACAAATATTTGACCTTGACTACTATTTATCACTCAACTACGACGATGAGCTTAATTATTTGTGCGATATAGTTTCTTTTTAAATAAAAAGATGCTAAATGCCACACTGACGATTGAAATCGGCTGTCAAAACCAGGCGCACAGTTTTAGATTAAAACAACAGTTCAACGATTGCTCGACAAAAGAATCACTATTAAATCGCCTCAAAGTTTTCACATCTAATGTTTGAGATTTAACAACCAATAATGTTCTGACTGATTAACAATCCAATAATAAAAGTTTTAATAAAAATAATAAGTTTCAAGGATTTTTTATAAAAACCACTCTTACGTCATTTGTCAATTGTCATTGTCGTAAAGATTCTGTTTTTCAGCCCTTCTTACAATGTGCCCAGTCTTAATTAGCCTTAGTAGTCTGTATATCGTAAGAACAACAAAGAAAACACAAATATAACAGTGTGTAACTAACACATTTGCACCAATTTAGTTACATTACAATAAATATATTATTCCTTTGCACTAAAACTTGAATTTTAATTAATATTCGTTTATAAAGCTTGAAAGAGAACATTCACTATTGTTTGTATGTAATGAGAACAATAAACCAAATGTACATAAAACGCTAAAAGACTTCGTTACATATGCTATAGAGTAATAGCTTAATCGCGTGCTACGTCGAATTATCACCACAATTTCACACAACATAAACTGACATGCCGCGATTAATATTGTAATCCACTCAAAACGACTTGATCAATTCATATGGTATAGGCAACTACATGATTTTAGTAATGGGATAACGGGACGCTCTACCTCGATCTGATAATATTTACTACAGAATGAAATTATGTTGGAATCTTATATAAGGAATATTCCGATAATATGTGTAGTTGAAGAGAATGTATTAATATATTAAGGTAGTTCGGTTATCTAAAGAGAACCCCAATGGAACAGTTGTGAAATAAATACGTGAATAATTAGTTCATATTATCTTTTCGACCGTACAGCTTGTATATGAAAACGTAATAAACGATATTAAATATGTAAACGCTATTTCGCCGTTACGTATACTGTCTCATTTCGAATGTGCATAGTAATATGGGTTTTGATCCGATACCGATTAAGTAACACAATGAAAATCTAAACTTGAGTTTGAGTTTGACTACTACTATTGGTTATTTTTATATATACATTTAATGTTATAGTGTAAAGGACTATTTAAACGATAAAAACGCTTGGGATATTTGTAAAACAATGATCACGCTTAAAAATGATAGGTAACCAGGTGAGTATGTTCGTGGTATCTTCTCAGACCGGTTTATTTTAGAACCCTCGTAGACTTAGATATAAGATAAAAGTTATTGACGTACACAAGTGATTGCTGATACGATTCTATGTGGACAATATATAAATAAATAAAACAGCTCCTCCTTCGGATTTGTTGGTTGCAATTTTTAATTCACGATTTATCATATTCTATTTAATTTTTTTGACTCAGTTGTTTGTATTTGATGGCTGTGGTCTGGCTTTTTAATTACAGTATATATAAGTAAATTTAAGTGTGTTAGACATAAAAATAAATGGGAAAACCGTTTGTGAAATTTGTCTTATATTTATTTATGTCTCTCAGTACACTGTCCCAATGCATACGCATGTTCAGCCATCGCTGGTTTTCCGTAGTGAGAAAAGTGCCGGCCATACAAAAAAGACAATATAATATTTCACTGTCTATGATCTGTGATAAATACAGACACGTGTCTGCTCTGAGTAATGAGACGCTAAAAATTTAAAGCTAAGTATTTCATCAACCCCGTTTCCACTAGCTATATCAGCGCAAATGGAGCTTTTAAGTGCCTCACATAAATTAAAGTCAATCTCCACCTTTTGTTGAGACGTTATTTGACTCAATTCTTCGTTAGCAATCTATCAGTCTCCAACAAAATTGATTGCTGATTAAACAGTTAAATCGCTTTCATCTGCATTGTTTTTCGTCTAGTATCCATCGTGTCCTCTAACGAAATCTGGAATTCTTCTATGAAATTATAAGTAGTTTGAAATTCATTTCAAAGTAACAATTAATACTGTAGCTACTTGTATAAAACATTAAGTATGATACTAGCTTAGTGCTTACCTTTTAAGAAAGTTAGTTAATATTACAGGCATATGATTACGAAATATATATATATATGAAACACTTTTGTCTATATTCTGTGTAACTTTATACCAATCGTTTTGAGTTTAAATTTTTCAAATTAGTCTTTGAGAGCCATATTTACATTCATTACCAAAGTTATAGCCAATTGAATCGTGAGATAAGAATTTCCTAAACGCTTCCCCTATTTTAGTTGATTGTTTGGGCTCATTCATATGCACTTAAAACACTATTTTTTTTTAAATAAATCAATATATTTTACTATCTTTTAATACTAATAGGCGTATTATCATAATACCGCAAAATTGCCGCCCATCCAGTCACCAACACATCTTAAAAAGTATTTAGTAAGGGCGGAAAAGTCCGACATCTCAACATTAATGGATGGCTTTCAGGGCGTGGGCGTGAGATGGCTCGTGCGGGCATGCTGCACAGAGGAAAAAATGGACCTGAGTGAGTATTAATCATTTATTTTCAACGATTGTCGGAAACTAATTACAACTTGCTATTCGGAAATACAGGAGTTTTCCGTAGCTTTATCTATCCTCTAAACAAACGTCTCTAATTTAGCTGTGTTAACGCATTATTAATATTGAATAGTTGTTTGTAATATACACAATATAGACCTCTTTTCTAACTGATTCCTTCCTTTTTGATCCGTGTTGCCCCACCCCCATTTTTATCCCAAACCATTCCATCAAAGAAGTCATCGGCACAGTTAACACTTAGTTGGTGACCCGCGTGAAAATACGTAGATATTTATTTTCTATAACTGAACAAATATTCAATTTAACCGTGGGAATCTGACAGCCAGTTATTATAAACAATATTATTTGATGCCACAAAAATATGGTAAGAACTTTTACATAGAGCTACATGATTAGACACGATTCAGCACTTAACGTAATTGGCACACGCTCAATGTAATGGTCTTGTTTAAAAGGTGGTTGAATATTCGAAAAAATCGATCTTTATATTTTAATTATCTCGTTTGAATTCGTTATTCAAAAAAGGATCTTAATGGAAAACATACCAAATTTTTTATAGTTAAGTAGTAAGGAGTACCCTACCTACCTATACAAAAATACAAAAATTTGGACAATCAATAATTATATATGGAATTAATCGCTGTTTATTTACAAAGAGCATTTGTGATTAAAATAAAACATATTAAGCTGTTAAAAAAGGCTTTTCTTAGTATTTTGAAAAGGTATTTTTTGTGTCTAATTTATTTTCACACAACCTATTTCTATTTGCACATTTCTGTGCGAATGCTTGATGAACTAATGCGTTATATTTTTAAAATTATGCTAAATATAACGTTAAGAGTAAAGATCACTAGCCACTTAAAACACGCAGGCAATTTAAAACGCATAAGAGTGAATTATGCGTAGACAAAGTGGATTGGAGTTCACCAAGTACCGTCCTTGAGACACTTAAAAGGGGCGAAGGTATGAGGGATAGGCAGGTGCAATCCTGATAGAGCAATTTCTTATTGTAATATTTTTTTACCCCCGATAGGATACTGTATCGTTACTGATAAGCCTTATAGCCGTAATACTGATACATCTTATTCATGAAACCCATTTAGGAAGCCAGTCAATTCCGTTGCCGGAATACTACTTAAGAATTTATGTCTGAAGTGGTGTGTGGATAGGAGTAGGTTATAGTAAGTTTATATGATACAAATTCATAACAAACAGTGCAGCTTTAAAATACTTATTTACAAATCAGCTCTTATTCCATTGTCGCTCAAACACCTTCCGTGTAAGAGACCGCGACCGCGCACCTCACTTGTGACGAATTGCTCTTTATTTTTGCTATGATATTGTAACTATCTCATCAATAGTGATGTGATTCAGAGCAAACAGTTAAAATTATAACATTAACATCAACTATATACTGCTACGCCCACATACCCCGCATGATATCATAATATGACTTCTACTCATGTATATGAAATATTATTATTAATTTTATTCGTATAATATTAAGAAATAAGTTTTGGCTTGATTAAGGTTACTCTATTGTCAGAAATAACAACTTAATGTCGATACTGTTTATAAGTTATACTCAACTAAATAGATAATTATATCTTTTAGTAAACTTCTCAGACAAACCCCAATGGATCCAGTATTACAGAGCATAGGGGTCTCGCGTTAACATTCATATGGGAATTTTATTAAACATTTTGTTCGTTACAAATAATTTTTACTTTCCTATAATAATTATTTTATGTATGAAAGCGTATATACACAAGAATAATATAGGAATTGCAAGCACCTCGCCTCACCTCGAGTCAACTTCTCGACCACAAAATGTACCAGTTCTTAACTAGGTAATAAAATGTTAAAAAGCAATGACTGATCGGTCAGTACTATTATTAATTTAGGTATTCTATTTACTTAGTTATCTCAATAATATTGGGAATAACACATATCTAATTAGCATTGTTGGTTGGGTTAGATGGTTTACTCACAGAAAAAGTACTTAAATCTAATTAACTCGGACGATGTAATTTGACCAATAACACTTAAGCCTATACAGTTTAATTATTTATGTGACAACTTCGGTCGTACCTGTACCGCATAATATACAGCCGTGCCGGAATTCCGTTCAACTTTATACCTACGTCCACACTGTTTATAACTATTCAATATTAAAGGCTATTTCAAAGTTGGACCTCGTTCGTTAGGTCATTTATTACTGGTTCACTGCAAGTTTATCAAACTGAGTGGTATGCGTTTGTCTAGTGTAACATCCTCAGAGGATTGAGTACAAGGATTTTAAAGTTTTAGCTTCAGTGATGCCTAGTCTAACATAACGTAATTTTCTGTTTTCGGGTATTCATAATACATAGTAATCCATTGGCGCTTTTTTAAAACTACCTCTTGTAGTCGGATTTACATTCCTATTTGTTTATACACAATTAAATAATTACTATATACCTGACTCATGTTCTCGATTCTTAGGTCTAAGACATGTCGGTTTCCTTTCGATGTTTGAAGGAACAGTACTCAGTAGAAGTAAGTATTAAATGCACACATAGATAACAATTGGTTTAAGGGGTCGATCCCTACTTAGGTCCGCGTTAAGAGTCGCTCGCTTAAACCATTTGGCCAACGCTGCTTTGAGATGAGCTGTGATTGTACCAACATTTTATTAAACATTTTTGGTATAATTATGATAGTCATATATTTACTTTAAAAATTATAAATATTATATATAAATATTGTAAATATAATTAATTTTATAAGTTTATCATATAATATATATTTCATGTGTTTATCAGTTTAGGTAATGGATGGCGAAAATTAATTAGTACAAAGCATTTTTGTGTGAAATATGCAGGACGTATAAGTACGGATATATTAGGACATGATTAATATAACTATATTATATTTTGCGTATCCATTCGCTATTAAATGAATTTATATAAATACTTTCAATAGCAGATATTCAACCTATTATACCTAAACTAAATGGAGATCCTTGAAGGACTCTTGAAGTTTATGAGCTCCTCATGGTTTAGAAGTGGTTTAGTGTCCCGTAAAAGTTTCCGCGAGTGTGGATCGCGGACTCATTATGTTGATGATCAAAGCTCGACGCGATGACCCTTAGGACCCTCATAAAACTATTTTATTCCCTACTACCTGCGCCTCGTGGTTTCACCTGCCTTCATTTGGTCGTTTACAACCAATAGGTTTTCTGATAACACACCACCAACATAACATTCTTTCAATTTGACGGCGTAATGCAAAAAAGTTACCTTTTTAGTAACATCCAACTATGTTAACCTAATTACTTTTTAAATTAATTTCAAGAGTACGCAACACATAATTATAGTCCATTTCTAAGTTATGTGAAATGCACTCTATTTATATTGCAACTTTCCCGACTTCAATTGACTTCATGTTGGTACAATTTCACAGCAATTAATTTGTTTCAGCATTCATATAATATGAGTTGGGTTAGTGAGTTTAAATTTCATTAAATCAAACATCGCTTTTGTTTATTAAAACAATATAATGTATTTAGATTTTTTTATCTAAATAGTAATATTTTTTAATAAATTATGAGTAACATTCTTCTCACTTTTAAATTCAAAATTCTACATCTCTGAATTCTAGTTTTCATCGTGAATAAAAAATAGTACAACCTCCTTTTTTTCTATTTTAAAAATTGTTTCATCAGAGGGAAACGAAAAAGTCTATTTAAACAAAAGATATTCGAACTTGGAAATTAATACCCCTCAGATTTTGTGGACGTGATTTGAAACGGTTTCCAATTTAGTCGATTGCAAACGATGTAATTTCCGATTTCTGATGGCATTTCACCTTATCATTTATTCACGCATTATTAACAATTTACAAATGTAAAATATACATACATTTGGTTCTCATAAGAATATTTCGTTAGTTTTCGATAGCTATTCGATCTCCTGTATTGTTCTTGGGTAGAAAGTTTGATCTTGTAAGAAATGACTATCACTTCACACACAGACTAACACATTCACTCACACACAATTAAATTCAAAACTATTTATTAATAATTTGGTTTAGATATAAAATTAAATCAAAGTCGTTGGTCAGCATATGTTTATCAAATAAGTTGCTATTCCCAAAAAAATGTTAAGATTTTAATTATTGTGTATAAAAAACCATTAATGTATTAAAAACCTAAAGTTAAATGCATTGAATGAGATTAAGGGTTGGTCAAATTTATTTAGGATTATAAAAGTTGCTATTTACATCCGACAGACAAATATTTGGTAACCCAAATTTTGGACAAGTCACGTATTTTTCTTTACATACATTGCTCCTTTGCTTTTCATAATATAACCCAACAGTTACATATAGGCAATGCACTGTGTTTTTGTAAGATCGTTATTTACAGACAAAACGTGTCGATGATAACTACTACCTCGATACGCCTCGATACTACCGAAAAATATGAATAAAAGAGGTTTTCGGTAAAAACTCTTTAATTCATACAGACTGCAAAATTATTAGACAAAACGTGTGTCTCTGAAAATGTATGTATGTTCATTTTTGAACTATAATTTACGATCTATATTGCATATTTTTTTTTACAATGTATTCTAGTGCGCTGCTATTTTATATAATTTTTTGCACACGGCCATGGTATCACAGTGGGGCTTTGCTTTAATATATTACATTGAGTTGATTGCATAGTTTTATTACTATTTATATCATAAAGCTCAAGAATTGTCATGTGGCTAAGAATACATAAACTAATAACACAGTGTCATCTATGATAACATCAAAATTCAGAACCCTTTTGCACATACGAACAATATTTCAGGGTGGGTCATGATTTAGTGCCTATTTCTTTAATCAAAGGGAGTGTTGCATGTAAATAGACGGGCTATCACGATAACCATCTATAATATCTAATATATTTCTGTATTAAGTTGAAACTACGTTTGAATTGTAAGGCATACGCAGTGTCTACTTTGGAATGTTAATTTTTTGAGATAAGTTTAATTCCTCAGTATTTTAAGAAGGCAAAGGTAATTTAAAGTCTCTCATTTAATTATTTATTATTATTAAACTGTGCAATAGCCATTAATACAGTCATTCAATTTAAACTCGAAAGTAATTTTTGTGTGTAAAATATTATAATGAAGAAATTTTTTTTTTGTTTTGGTCGAATACGACAAAAATCACTGCACCGATTTTATACAATTGCCACAGAAAGCTACGTCAGAAACTAACATAGGCTCAAATTGATTTCTTACACAAATCTACATACAAAATATGGTTATGTAAACCAATGTGTAACAGTAGAAAAACGTCTCTAAATTTCCATTTTTAATATATTTTAACATTACATTTAATTTAAATTTATTAATGAAACCTAGGAACACTGTGGTACTTTTATCCAAATAAGGATCCATATAAGAATTACGGCTGACGCTTACCACCTGCTTGATGAACCCACGCAAATAAACGTTACGTGAAAACTGAAAGACAAAAAGATTTTATAGTACACTACTGAAAGCTCATTGTTCCGTTTTAAATAAAAGAATAAACCTACGTATGGATAAATTAATAAAAAATTTCGCTTTTCAACTATACGAGGACTTCATATGACAGTTTTATCGTTTTTAATGTATTTCCCGGAAAATCGGTGTTGTCAACTGGTACTGGGTGTTATTATTTTTAATAAAAAATTTCAATGGAAATTGTGTTGTTTGTGCGCAAAGAACGAAGATATATATAATTTTGAACTTTTAAAGTGTAGAGAGGTTATGTACACGTTTATATAAAACATATAAACGGTCTGCATGATATAATTTCACCAGAAATTTAAAATAATGACATCGAAACATTTGATGGTTCACGACGTACAAGAAATCTCAACGGTAAAAATATCTGCGCTTACAGAATTTTATTCGTATTTAGAATCAGTATTGCTAGCACTTAGCAAGCTTAGCAACAAGCTGATTGGTGAAAGTCATTTCGCCTAACAGTCATGCAATAAAAAATATATATACGGGTTGTTCCCTAGTGAAGCATTTTAACATTCGTTTTGTTATTAGCGTAAGCTATAAGGCTAAATGAGAGTTTCGCCTGCTATGTTGTATTTTTTTCTGATGATAATCATATTTATATACTGGTAAGCCTAAACTGACGAATCAAAAAACGCCATCCATACGTTTTCTTGTTGGAAACGGTGTAACTAACACGACTTTCTATTAAATATTATAGACTATAAGACAATATTCACTTAAGTTGAAAAATGTCTATAATATTTCAGTTAAAATATGTTATTAGTATCTAAACGACGCCGAATAAATAAGATGTCCGTAGAATTGCGTCCCGCCTTTCCCTGGCGAAAGTGAAGGTTCCCCCTACACTCCCTGCTCCAGACTACCGCAGACAAGGTTCTACCTATATTTTGCTACATATGCATTTGAGCAATGTTTACATACAAATATGATAAGGTTTAAGTATACATATTCGTAATTTATTTAATTATTTTCACACTATATGAAAATAAAAACTTTATGAAAATAAAAATACATTGAATGTTAAAATTTATATTTAAAACTTACACTTCGGTTGCTATTACAATATTAACATGATACAATTTTTTTAACTGTGTAATATTTCATTATAAGAAAACAATAATTTGTTTATTTTATCCAATTTTAGGAATAACATGGTGAGCTTGTGTGCTTTAGTATTAGTTAAATAATAAATTACCAATTGTATATTTTAGTTAGGTATTTTAGGCTTAACGTCATATTGAACTTAACATAAACGCCAGCTTAATTGACAGAGTGCTTGTCTAAACTTAACTTAGCTAATATTGTCAGACGTGGATATTGACAAAATTAATGGTACTTCATTTGTTAATTTTATCTCTTGTGTATAATAATGTTCTATATACATTTTGATTATACAAACATAGATCCCAATTATAAAATACGAGACTTTCGAACACATTGCACCCATTCGCTGGTGTATGGTGTAATGGTTGCATCTCTTTACAACCGTACTGTAGAACAAGCTTGGCGATTTAAAGGAGAGGCCGTCAGCTTCTTACCAGTTCTTCTCGTCCGCTCAACGCCCTTGATCAACGAACTGGCATTAAATTTAATTGTAGAGTCCAATTTTTTATTAATTTTTTGACGATTCATAAGTGAATATATATGGTTATAAGAAATTATCACTGAAATACTTATCTACCCATATGCAGTAAGAAGAACATTATTAAAAATTTATTGTACTTGTTAACTATGCTAGACTAAATTAGTGAATCGAGACAACATTTCATAACTTACTTTCTCTGAGACTACAAGATTGTCGACGGTTTTCTAATCTTCACATAATATATTTTTCCACTGGAAGAATTTTAAGCAAATTACTCATATGAGAGCACAGTTTTATAATTTAAGCTCTCCCGCTAACGAGCTGGTACTTGCCTGTTCTCACTTATTTCAGTTTCCATGGCCTACATGAATTGTTTCGCTTGAAACTTCAAAACCACAATGATTTATTCTAGTTTAGCTTTCTTTTATTATCTGTAGTAAACCTGTCACATATACCATTAAAAATGGAGCCTAGTTCCATGAAAAAGAATCATTATTAAATCATTATTAAACCGAACCAATAGTTATTTTATATCTTATTACTTTTTCTTTAAATATTTGTATTGCCATATAAATTATTCAGTACATACACATATTTTAATGTATTAAGATGTATTGAACAGTTTTCCATAAGCACAAGGGTATGTCGTGTGTAAGATTTTCACATCTAACAATGCCTACGTGTAAAGTGCTTCCGTGTCATCGACCTTTCTATGACCCAACTTTGCACCAAATGCTTTTATGGTTTCTTTGAAGCCTTTACACTTTTCTATTTCCAATTTTAAAAAATACCCGATTGTCAATGAACAAAAAACACTTTATTTTTTCATATGGCCACTATACAAAAAGGATATATACTGTGTATGTTATAATATTTTATAATACTCAGGGTGGCAATATTGCAATATTGAACAAGTAGCTCTCTTAGCGTTATTTAGAACGCTAAGAGAGCTACTTGTTCACTAACAAAGAGCCTCAAGTTCGAACTATTTTAACACTGTGTACTTAACAAAAAAAGAGACAAGTTCACAGCGTCTGTATAACGCATTACACAATTCTCCGCTTGTCCTTAACAGTCCCATAAAATCCTGACCATTCAAGCCCTTGATGGTTCAAAACGCATAACACTTCACTGCACACGCCAAATGTTACTTGTATACAAGTGGGACTTGTAATTTAACGACGGCCTCGTTCAGCTCGTCACTTTTAGGGACCGTTACGTGTTTTCCATTAGCACCTGTTCGTCAAAGCGAGTGTGATTAATCTAATTTATCCGTTTGAAGCCTGAATTGCTCTTGAACTGAAAGCTATTTCTTACCACCTAAAATTTTAACATCTTGACGTCACTATAACCATTTGTAATACATGTTGTAGATACTGTGTTTTTTATTTATTATCCTTATTTACAATGACTTATTTACTATTAATTATTATTATGGAAACTCATAGCTTTCAACTAACTTAAAACACATTTTCATGACAGGGCTGTCTGAGACCTTGAAAAAGACCGTACCGACAGTGTAAACTTTAACCATACTTTGATAGAATATTTTTTCATCCATTATTTATTTTTTATATACAGTGACAATTTGTATTTATTAAATTGAAATGTTATTATATACATGGGATTTAAATCAATATCGAAATTGTTGTAATGGAATGACGATTGCGACGTAACTTATGCATGAACGCGCTAAAATCTTAACTTGACTAGTCACAATCAGGAATTGGCATCCATCCCCCAGTCCCCTCACACAGATAATTAACTACAGATAGGTACCCCACGTAGGGTGCGATGAGATTTTACACACCGCTTTTTTAAAGAGGTTTGGAGTGCGGTGATAGGGTTCAAACAATTTGTTGGGGTAGCCTAAACGGATGTGATTATTGATTTTTAAACTTTAAAGTTGCACACAGTACATGCATCTAGCTGACTCGATAAAAGTTTTTACAATGTTTCGATCGTAATATACTTTAGACTTTGTATACCACTTGTTTCATATTGGTATTAGTCACTTACAATTAGAAACCATCACTAATTGTTAAATTACATATTAATGAAATTAATCCAACTATAATCTGGACCGAAGGATCACGATTAGCTTTCTTTAATTTACGATATTTCTATACTGCACCCAAATAAAATAAATTTATTAATTTGGTCAACCATGTTTCGTATAATTATCATATCGTTCATACGCATTGAAATTCAAATGAGATATTGAAGTCACCTATACTAATTCGATTTACATATGAATAATATAAGGCCCATTTGACCAATATGTAGTAAAATTACGCTAGTATACACTCGCCAGACGAATAAATCACCAACTAATGCTTCTGTATCCGGCCCGTAGGGTCGTCGCTGCTTTGCCTGGTTGAGTGCGAAAGCGACCCCAGGGCCCTTTCAATGTGGTCTTGTAGGTTTACCCGAGGTGGTTTTAGTGGGTATTGCCCACCTCGTCTCTGAAGAGCAGAGACACCAGCGTGGGTTGAGTCCCACATATCCCTTATCCTTTGGGACCAGGGAATGCGGAAATGCATTTCCACCTCGGAAAAAAAAAAAAAAAAAAAAAAAAAAAAAAAAAAAAGGGTCGTCGCTGCTTATTGTCGAGGTGACATTTGCCTAATACGTAGAACCCTATGTGGGACCCTCTCTCAGAGCCATGACAACGGGGGTACCGTAATTTATTAATTCCCGTTCGCACTTATTGTTTTTCAAAGCTTTGTGTGGCTATCATCAAATTCACGTATAGAGCACCGGTTGTGGCTTATAAGTTAGGGCGACGTCATTTGTATTCTATCACTACTATGACTTTTGTTAATAAACTTATATTTTTATGGCTAATATGTTATATGTGGTTTATGGATAGTAACAAAGTATGACCAATCATTTAAAAAAACATTCTATATATTTTTTTACGCCATTATGTCAAAAATAGATATAGGCGCATCTCTTGCAGGGCACTGACTCACCGATCGTTCATTATAATTTAAAATTAAAATTTATAATATATATTGTTTTTGTGCATTATCTGTTAGTTCATGTGATCTCTGAAATATAAACAATAATTAAATAATGGTGCGCTTAGCACAACCATTAAGCAGAAACAGTCGCGGACAACTGCTAGTCATATATTCAATGCACAGTGATGAATGAATGCAGCCAATAAAAACAGAGTGAATGAAATATAGTTTTTGTAGGCGTCGTCTAGCCACAGTCTAGGATCGATAGTCTGCATCCCAAAACTTCATTACGGTCCTAAATTCGTTACAGCTTCAATTTACATAAGATTTTCGTCACCTTATATGCAACTCGGTATCATGTATCTTAAAAGTGAGTTTGGTATTTCCTTTTAAATGCAACGAACATAAGCAACGAATGAACTGTTTGTTATTTATAAAGTTTTAACATTTTTAAATAGAGTTGTTTATTTTTAGGAAGTGTAATCTTGGAATGTTCATATTTATATGATTATATTAGGTCTGATACGATTATCTATATATGGAAGTCATGTATCAAACTAATTGCGTTATTTGTACCAAATTTCTGGGCAGGGAAAAGCCATGGTCGAGAGGTCGCGGTAAATCATTTTCAGACAATCATTGGAATTTAGGCCTGCAATATCAAATTTTTATTACATCACGGTGACATTTTCATTTCACGTTGAAGAGCAATTTCTCAGGTAAATTTATGTTTCCCGCTACTGATCCGATATATAAATTTTCATTTCCCGGTTCAAAATGGCGAATCTACTGCTAATACATGTGTAATTTATCAAAACGTATATTCTAATGGATTTTATTTCAATAAAAATAAATGCATAATCTTTTCCGCATATTTACTCGTATATTTTATTTTGTTTGTATAATATATTATCTATGTTTTTGCAGTTTCAGTGTTTATTTCTGTTTATTCCAAACATATAATATGTTACATAACACGGTTTATGAATTAATAATAAATTATACTTTTTTACGCGATCTCTATACCTTTAACGGATCTGTTTTTTTCCAGATTTTTATAGACAAGTAGGTGATTAGCCATCTTTGTCTGACACATTATTATTACTGTCAAATTAACTGATTGTTGATTACTGTCAAAGCAAGTATCAATTGCGCACATAGAAATAAGAATCTACTGCATAGCCGAGACGTACGACCTCATATTTGAGAATGCACCAATTGGCAAATGTTTCTATATTAATAAAGGATACTTTGAACAACATCAAAAATTTGATATATTTTAATTTCATAACTTGCAGTAAATAACTTCAACAATTCTTTCCGGCCTAGAACGAAATGCCGAGCTACGAGAGCAAGTTAATTGCTTAATTAACGCCTCCAATCTGAGGTCGTCTGGCATCACTTTGCAACTATTTATATTCCAGTTTACTATACCCAGAAGCTCTATTTAACTGATGTTAAGAAAACATTAACTTCTGGCTCACCTAAGATTTTAAAAATGCCTTTTATTCCAAATGTATAAAAACTCATCTGATACTGAACAATTCATTAGGTTATTACCGCCCATTAAGGCCCATACTGCCAAAGAGATCGCGCACGCATAGCTGTCCTTTAAATTATGCATTGACATTATAAAGCGCGACTCTAATACAATATTATTCCTTACTTACTTTTATGTCTTTAAATTTCAAGACTACAGTACTATCTCAAAATCCAGAACCTTACTCAAGTAACAATCTAGTTTGCAGCACTTCGAGAACTTGATATCAGGAAATCATATAGATGCATTTATTAATAGTAAAATATTTTATTCCTCTTTTCACTAACATTTAACACGTATGTTGGAAAATAGAGCAAGCCAATTGTAAAACGTTTCATGACATGTCTGTTCATAACAATAATAAACGAACCGCCTCATAAATCCCCATTACGTTCTGGCACGCAAGTCATAAAACTCTTAAGCTGTGAAGTAATCCTAGGAATGATTTATTTTGAAGGGACACATCGGTTCTTTGAGCAGAGAAGTTCAATATTGACTTTCAAAATTGCTTTAAACTGCAGTCGATAATAATGGGGTGAATGGAACTTTCAACCCTATGACAATGTTAGGAGGTTACAATTCCTTTCTCAGAGTCAATTGACTAAAGTGTTGTTAGTCGCCTCGCTTATTGGCATGTCCTTCAACTTTTCTGGGACGATAAGACTTCGACTGTCTACTGTCTGCAAAATAAATATTGATTTTGCCCCTTTGTCAAAGTAAGACTTTCTTATTCATTAATTTTGGGCCTGAATATTCTAGAATCTAGTGATATATTAGATCTGAAGTCTACGTCATATTTTGTTTATACAAGACTGGAGATTATATCAATGTCCATATTATTATCAAGTTACCATGGCTTTTCTATTATGGACATACTTGCGATCCAAGAAAAATATATACACAGTAAAACGCTCATTTAACAAAGATTGCAGTATTTACAAATGTACAGGCACCTAATCAAAAAAAGCTTGCGTGTGTATTGTATTTTAGGACAAAAGCTTAGACGAGTCCCAAGAGACAATTTAAAAACGCACGCGACAGCAAAGCAATCGTTAACTGTTTGATCGCTAATGTTTTGCAAACTCTAATCACAGTCTATGTATGCATCGTAGTAGTACTTTTTACAACGTTTTAAATAAATATTTTTAATATCATTATTTATTCTGAAATATGGCAGTGTTCATTTCTTTAGATTCGCAATGTTACTCGTGCATTAGATGTGTTTGTAGAAGTATGCTTATTTTACTTAATATTACAATAATGTGTTCGTTTTTAATTAATATTTGAATTGTAATTTCATTACCATAATTGGCATGTATTGAATGAATAGCAATGTATAGAAAAATTGGAAAACCGTAACTGTTTCATTATTTTTTCTTAGGATTTACCGAAAACAGTCAAATAGGTAAACTACTACAAACAGTGGAAACTGTGGGGTAAGAATTAAGGCTGTTGCGGCGCGTACAGTGCGGGTCGACGGCCGGAGCCGCCCGGGGGGCAAAGGGGGGCTTTACACTTCCGCCTTGCTGCACTCATTTCCGCATAAACAGTGCCTACCGTACTCTACCGACAGCTATCATAGGCCTATCATCATTAAGATATTATAATCTTTAGCTGCTTTAATTATATTTACCAGTGAGTAAAAATGCAATGAAAATACATTTTAATTTTTTTTATTATTATTGAATAAACACTATATAAAATGAGTAAAAGACGACGTTTGTAAACTTATAGGTAATTAAAATAACGTGAAAAATGTACCAAGAATTAGTTCGTACAAGTTTATGTATTGTATATATAATATCAAAATTCAACATGGAACTTTACAATTAGATTCAGTTATAAGAAACTAAAATGACGTACATTTTGGCAACACACATTTTCACAACCACAATTCAAATCCGATTCGAAATATATTTTCGTCCTTAACATTTATTTTTGTATCGTTTAAGCCAACGGTCGACCCACGCAACCGTTGGCACGTAACACGTAACTTAACAATTATTGAATTAGATGTAGTTTATTGAAAGTATTTAACGAACTTTTTGCACCAACTAATTAGCGCAAATCCAGCGAGTTTAAACAAGGAACGCAATTTAAAGTCCCTCTTAAAAGTTTCCAAAGTGAAGGAGTGTGGGTGAAATAAAACAAAGGAAGGCGCGCGCCGCGGCACTCACTCTGAGTGCTCTGCTTTGTGGCAGGCCGGTACAATGTAATAGGTGATACACGCTGGCATACCTTCACCACAGTGCGAACGAAAAACAGTATTAGCTAATAAAAACGTTTTTTGCGTTTATGACGACAGATAAGCCTTAATATACCAAATCAAGATTATCAAATGGTTTAAAGTAACGCTTGATGAATCTATTATTTTATTATTTATTGCACTTAAACACTAGAAGCATGTTAATGACATGAGCAACGGGCGGCCTTATCACTAATAAGCGATCTCTTCCAGACAACTCACACAATAAAAGAGTTAATCTGTAAATTGGAACGCAATGACATTAATTTCCATGTTATGGATGTTATGTATTATTATGTTGTATATTATGTGTGTTATGTATTATATGTTTGCATGTTATATGTTGTAATAAAAAGAAGGTTACTATAAACATATTTATAATTATAGTTATCACTATAAATACATATTATACTCAACATGTCTGAATATTGCCGTTACAATAAAGAATCAATAATAGATTTATTGAAACGCTAGTCGTCGAGTTACTGTTTATTACATCGCACGACTTCTGTGTCTTATAGAGCTCAACCCTAGTTCGGTGATACGGTTTACTCCTATGCTCCGTGAAAATACTATCTGTCTTTGACATTTCATTTCATGTACACTTTCATTTCATAGCCTCTATTTGCTTTTAATTCCGTACTTTTGAAATTCATCCCCATATGCAGTAGTGTTACCTAAGGGTTGCTTTTAACATTTGACATAACCTACTCAAAGTAGACAAAGAACAATTTCACTGCAATGTTTATTTTCTCTTTGTGAAGTTGTAGTTTTTTCATTTTTTCTGATAAGCACTATGCATACGAAATTAGCCTTGCTATGTTTTAAATGCGTATACAAGATTTTATGCGTATATAAACATCAAATGTTTATTTTTTAGTCAACTTGGCAACAACTATGAATTTTTCTACGTTTTATTTATAAACATTTCTAACAAGATATATTTTTTTTTTCAAACTTGACGAAACTGGTTGCGGAGTTATCCGAAATTTCTTAACATTATACAGTATTATGTTATAGTATATCATACATGTATACTATAAAATGGAGTTGTGTTAAATCGTGTATCATATAAAATGTATGTTTTATTATACTATGCACACAATATGCACGAATACATTATAAAAACAAAATGTAATAATCTTTAATAAATGTAAAAGTGCAATAAGGTCTACGTGCCTGATAGGATTAGTCTGAGAAAAATAACTGTTGTATGCGAGAGAAGCGTGCTTGAAAACAGCTGAGATCATTAGTGAGGGATCTCTAATGAACCACTCGATCGCGACGAAGATCCACACTAACTTATCATAGATCTCCAGGTGAATAAATAGATTAAACGCCAAATTAACATTCTTACTTCTCAGTAATATTACTAAAGTTTGTATGCGTAGAACGAAGAAGTTACAGTTATAAATTAATTTTATTTAAATATAAAATATATTTCGCGTACTGTTTATGCAAAGGCTCGAGAAATAGGGACTCCTGGCCACAGAGCGGTGAAATGTAAGAGCTTATCGAGAGTAGGCGTGAGAGCGGACGCCTCTTCGTTCAAGCAGACTGCTTTGTGCTAACCACTACAACTTTTTATAATAATATTACGCTCCTTTGAAATATTTTTTTACTTCTCATATATTATATGAATTTATTTAAAAAATATTATATCGTTTTATTTTCAACTTTAAACAATATTAAACAAATCAAACGAAACATTATATCAAAAACCCATTATTTTATATTTTTTTATAACAATTCATACCTAATTCTAAGGCTCAAGAAATTAAGTCACCATTCAACATAATATTTGACTAGATCGTCACATCTATTGCTTATTAAATTTTTTACTAATGTGACTGATTGCCGTGGCGCATGCGCCCTGATGTGCACACTTCGCACGGCTACATTTTGGACCATTAAACTAAGCCAACTAAATTTTAATTAAAGTTCACAATTTCATAGTGCGCATGATTTCTTCTTTCGATTGATGTTCATGAAATAATAAATCTTGAATCAAATTTAATACTCCAATAAAAAAGTCATATATTATATACTTATACTTATAAGTTTGCATTCTTTTAGGTTACTTCTAATTAATCAATCGTCAAATTAATTAATCGTTGTATATAGATGCTTTCTAAAATTAATCTCATATAAAGTCAATGAAAATCAGAGTAATAGGTATTAAGTGATTTAACAAGAGCAACTACAGTTATCTTCTAATTTAGCAGCAATTCTGCTCTAATAGTGCAGTTAGCGGAAGCACTGAGGTCAAATCCACTGTAGCTTGTGAAGGAAATGAATTCAATTTAACATTATCTCGGTAAATTTACTGCTCGGATCGGGCATCCACTCCCCGTTTATATTTTACAATTAATTTCTAACGTTGTTTCGCGTACTCTATAAAACCCTAAAGTAATTTAATAATAATAAAACCGTGTTATTTCAGATACTACAGATACTGTTTATAATACAAAATTATCATACTATATATATATCCTACATTAACATTCTGGCAAAGGCCTTTTTCAAAATATATGCAGTGCGCAAAACAATTATTTAATAGGTGAACCAGAAGAGACTTATTATGGGATAATCCTAATTAACTTAACTGTCATCTCAATTTCAAAAATTTAATATTGATTTATGCGGGCGGGTATCACACAATATAAGATTATGAAATGTGGATTACACGTGTTACGTTGTGTTACGTGCATTCAATTAAATTACTACATTATTAACATATCAACTATAAAATTTATCGATTCCATAACATTTTCCACTGATTAGTGGTTGTTCAATTCCAGAGGGTGCGACGACGTGCAGCGTTCACTTGAATTGCTGGACCAGGTGTTAAGCGAGTACGACGACTCGCCTCGATCGCTGGAGGCGAGGGCTCCTGCGCCCACGCCGCCTACGCCCGCCACCCCTGCGGACGACGATTCGCCCCTCGCCGGACATACGTCCGAGGACGATGGATACATGAGCATGAACGGACGAAGGTAATAAGAATTTTAGAGAAATTATACAACGATTAAAATCAATTAACTCGGGTTGAGGGGACAGAACGCCCGAGACACATGTATGGATTAGTTCAAATTTGTTTTCAATATTACTCTTATGAGTAAGTCAAACTCAAAATATCTTTATTCAAGTAGGTCTATATAAAGACACTTTGGAATCGTCAATTTTTACACTACCAGTCACTAGTAAAAAAATAATTCTTATTGAAGATTTAATGGCCTGGTAACCATTAAGCTCAACTGTTCTCAAAAACGACATAATCGCACTGTCTTAAATAGATCAAGAGTCATCACAAAAAAACCAAATCACCCATTTCAACCATCCCATAAACACGTACCAAAACAATAATACATCATTTACATTGCTTTGATTACATAATTTGAAAATGTTAGTGGGACGGGCGGATTTTCTGATTATAGACTACTAAGTATAATTATTTAATACATTTATGACGTCACGTTTCAGAGCGAAGTTCGCGCTGGGCTTTCGACCAACAGAAGAGCGCGAAGAGCCTTCACCGCCTGACCCTCCGTCACCGCATTCTCCACCTCCGCCGGAGGAGGCCGAGAGGATAATTTCGACGCTCCTACCTAAGTAAGTATTTAATTCCCTTTACGATGCTTGGGGCAAAGCACCGCGTTTCATCGTTACGATTATTGTACAAAATTAATGGTAACCATGGTAACTAATTAGTCCACATTTCATAATTACAATTGTATATTTTGTTTCACTTCTTCATATAATCAAACCGTAGCGGATGCAGGGCTCTAAACATATTTGTTATATTTAATTTATATTGATGATATATTGATGATATATTTAATTTAATTATGTAAAATATTTAATTAGACTTCAATTACATTTTTGTAATCTTAATCTTACTAATTTCTATATTAATATAATTTCAGAGTGTCATCAGCCAATTCTTCAAAACGTACAATTTCTATAGAACGACGAGACGAGGACAAACTTGACTCAATTATCAGCGTTAATGGCATCACTACTGCAACGCAAACTACATTTGTACGTATTAAGATTTTGCTTGATAAATTAAAATGCTAAAATAATAATATCTTTGCTGGGCTGTGTGACTAAATCCAGTACAAAACTGGATTCTATCTGTGTATGCAAAAGCTTTATTGTCCAAGCTTAAAGCTTAGCAATAGATATGACTTCCATACATCAAATCACATACCAATTTAAATTACGTAAGCTCTAACTCCAATTATCAATATATTTATTCCCTTTTTGTATTTCCAATTATTCATATATATATTGAAACAAAGGAGAAAATAATAAAATTTATTTTAGTCACCCACGTAACGGATAACTGACATGGCTTCTTTGTGACCAAACTTGCTGCATACCCAACGATTTGATTAGGTTAATATAAATATATACATTTGTAATTCCAGCCTAAAACGAGGCACCAGCGGCCTTACGGATGGGAGAAAGACACAGAGCCGAATCACACTCAGTTCAATCAATCGCCGCCTTTCAAATTTAGCTCGCTACAACACGGAACCAGACCACCTCAAGGAGATGCCATCGCCTGGCTGCCTCCACGTCAAGTTCCCGTCAAGTCTCCAAGCTTCGAGAACCCACCGATCTTCCCATTCATGGGCTTCTCCAGCGAATTCAATGATAAGCCGTACAATGAGCATCCCGTCACCATTTATCCGGGACCCAATATATATAAATCGCCCACGTACAAACTCTCCCCGTCCATAAAAATAGAGAAGAAACGTGACAGCAGGTCCGACGAAGAGATCCTGTCTCCGAAGGGAAAGATACCTCCGCGAACTCTCGCCGGTTCTATGGAGCGACATAGAGAAGTGTGTAGAGGATCCTCAGAGGATATAGAAAAGAGAGGAGAGAGAAATGATGAAGAGCATTTCTCGGACGATTCCTTAGAATCGTTCCCGCCGCCGCCGACGGTCAACACGCCTTCGAAACGCAATTCCATAGCATGGGAAGTGTCCCTCGATGGTCATGATCCTCTACTAACACCGGGAAGTACAAAGGTGAGTGGAATTTATAAGGGGTAACTGAGAAAAATGGACATCATTTAAAATAAATTTTCATAACGGATACTGTTATTTCTATTCATTTATCTAAAAAATTAAGATGCATTTTGTTGCTCTTTTACATGATACAATGTTGTTGCTCGCGTCCGAAGGCATAAAATATCTGTACCCATCGTTTTCTAGATAATTTTTGGATTTTTTTTATGTTAAATATTGGCCATACACTGTATCACATACTAATGTGTTAATATACATTACAGGTTATCGGAAGACGTAGGAGAAAATCCGGGGACCAATCTCACTCCAGCACAAGCTCGATTCCACAAAGGTTGGACGATGATTGGGCAGAAGAGTACTGGCCCCCTCCACCCCCGCAATCCCAGTGCGAGAGTCAAGCCTCTCCATCCGATGCCGAACCCGAACTTCGTCGAAACCAGGACCTTTCCTGCGGCACCTATGTTATCAGAAAAGGCAAAAACAGAAAGCAGTTACCGAATTTCGCCAAGAGCCCAAAATCGAACGATCCTACCAACTTAATAAAAAGCCATAGCCTGAACAGAAGCACGGACAAATCCATGGATGGGTCCAGCATCTCGATAAGCGGTTCGGGTTCCGTCGGCTCCTACAACTCGAGACCTAGCTCCGATCTAAGTCTACCTCAGTCTAGATATAGTGTCGACTTAAATTCTCGATTGAGTCGAGAACTCAACACCCCGAATTCGAGATATAGCATAGATTTGTGTACGCCCAACTCTAGAATAAGTAAAGAGCTGACATCTCCTAAATCTAGACTAAGTTTGGATCTTAACGGTCAGGATAGGTACATGAATCAAGATTACTACGGCCACAGTCCCAAAAGCAGAAAAACGCCAGAGAAGAGAGAGTCAAAAGTTCAGAACAAACTGTCGCCGCAAAATAGATTTACTGACTTCAAAAAATATTCATCAACATTTGATAATATACAATCGTTAATAAAAGAAGGAAAGGTTGAAGAAGCACCACAGATTGAGTGTAACGAGACAGTTAGTGAACTTTCCATAGTACCGCCTAACATGGTCCGTGTCATATCTCTACCCACGCTAGGGACGGAGTCAGACAGCAACAGTGCCAGTAGACAGGCTCTGATCACCACGGTAGAAGAAGAAGAAGATCAGGAAGTTGCCGAGCGGGGCTCTAGCGGCGAGACATCTCCGCTTCGGAAGATTGAAAATAATATAAGCGCTATATTAAGTCAAGGACGGGACCACTTTACCCCATACTTACCTAAAGACTGGAATATCCATAAGGATGAATACTGTGATGAAGTGTCTAAAGATATATTAGAAAACAGTTTCCGTTATAGTTCTAGAGAGAGACAGAAGAGACACGATATTCAGAAATCGTCGAGTCACAATGAGATACAGAACCAGAGGTCGATTGAGCGAAGAGACCGATCTTCTGGACGGAGGTCGAATAGCATGCATAAGTCCATCAGCGCCAAAGACGTGCCGGTGAGCTTAATGCGTCAGCCATCTTCGTCGGATTCCGCAGTATCCAGTGGTGGAGACTTTCCACTAAACGTGCAAATCGTGGAACATTCATATCGACACAATCAGCTACCCCCGTCGCCCAATTTGGGCCACGAAAGAGGCCCTTTGCCCCAAACACCTGAGTCGCCCAAATTTCCGCCTTTACCACCTTCTCCTGTACAAGAAGTTGATGATGAATATACGGAGATAATGCAACCAACTGAAAGACGTAACAGTAAAAAAGCAGACACATTACCGACACCAACACTGGAATCTCGTAGAAGGTAACCTTTGTTTTACTGTTATTTTATTAAAATATCCCTCTTAAAAAATTTAACACTCGTTTAATTCAGTTTGAATAATCAATACGGTAGATGTTCGGACAGCATGTAACGAAGTAATATATTGTAGGCGCCTGCTATATTTATCAGACTAACTAAAACGCGCTTTGTCAAATTTCTTTTCAGACCTTCAGAGCCGCCAGCTGTGCCACCACATAGGGACAACACAAATAGCTTAAAAACCAGGTCAATGGAAACTAGCTATAACAAGAACAGAAGAAACAGTAATTTCAAAAGCGGTTCTACGGATAGAAGAACTCTACCCACAGGTAATAAATACGAAAATGATATGGTTATTATCAATAATAGTTAAATTTTTATAACCATTGCTGTTGGAATATAAACGAATTGATGACGAGGACGGACCTTTTCAGATACAGGAGCAAGTGGAGCCCGTCGTCGTACGTTACAACGACAGAACCGCGACGTTTCCAGTGGTAGGGGACAGTTACAGACGTCAGCGAGTCTACCCGAGACACCGGTGTTTGCTCGCGGTTGTGACGTTCCACGTACTCCGCCTAGAAATTCAACTGGACCGCCTAGAAATAATACTATGAATTCTATGCAAACAATTGGTGAGTTTGCTATAAAATACTAATTATAGTTATGATTTTCACATATTAGCAATCTACTCATAATAGTATATATCCTTATTTTGTGGGATTTCTAGGATAATGATCCAAATTTTTAAAAAATATTAAAACTCATCACATTCAGGTTTATTATTACCTAGTTTTTATAACAACAATACTAAATTTACAACATTTGAGATTTTTTTTCTGATATAGTAACTAGCTTATATATTTTAGATATTTGTGAATATTTCACCCATACCAAATAAATGAGATGATATTCGTGGTCTATATTACAGGAAGCAGTGTAACCTTGGGCGGATATGGGCGTGGATCAGTGATGGGGGCATCGGTGTGTACGGGCGCTGATCTTCTAAGAATGGGGGGGCCTCCGCGAGGCTGGTATCCGCGACAGAGGCATAGGTAATATTAACATTGAAGCGACATTTACAATTTACAGCTAAAATTAGTACGATCCAATTACCTATATCATCAGCTGGTGTCTTCCGGGCGTTCGACCAGCTGTTGATTCTACTCTTTGGCTGAAAGTCCTTCATTTAAAAATGGTTCTGTATAGTAAAATAAATATTAATCTATTGATGATATTTTACTAACTTAAAACACAATTTATTTAGAATAGAGATTATTGATACATAAATGAACATGTCCCTATTTTGATAGTCGACGAAATAACGTTTGCCTTTGTTGGTTGGCATAAAAACCGATTTAAAAAAACTTAGCCTTAGGTTTCTGCACCTGTTTCTTGATTGTTCTTTAATAAACAAGTGGGTAATACTAACACACGCTATAAGCGAGGCTTGATTGTCTGTTTATGAAACAACGCAAGAACTCGAAAGATTGAGAGTTTCACTAGCTACTTCTCTACCAAATATAAACTTAAAGCCATGTTTTCGTCAATCCGGCAACTTGTAAAGCTGTAATGAACAGAAATGGAACGTATTTATAATATATCTAGAAGTAGTCTTATAAAATGCCAAGATAAAATATGTATGTATAAATAAGATCAAAATGCCTGTTTTATTAGCGTTTTAAGCCTTTTAACTAGATGAGAATAATTTTAACAGACCTGCCTCCATCGAGCATCTCGACAGAATCTCATCATCCAAAATGGCAGCAGACCACCCAATAGCATGGGATAATTCTGGTGCTCGGAAACCGCTTACACTACCGCCGAATTTAACCCCAAAATTCTTCCAAAAGTCTCCTAGAGAAGCACTTCGAAGAGTTACAAGCTTATTAATACGAAAAGGTAAGTTATAATTTTAAGTTATATTAAAAAAGAGATGTTTCCTGTTTCGGTAGTAGCTATAAATAATTCACATATCATTAGTTATAAAGGAGTCCCATTATACTTTAACGAAACTATGCCTTATATAAATACTCTTTCAATTACTAAACAAGCCTTTTTTACAATTCGACTTGCTTTACAGCAATCGTGCACTGCGAGCTTTTGTGAACGATATAATACATCTAAAACATTAATTTAATTTTAATTAAAATATAATTTTACCGGGCATTTGTGATCTCATATTCTTTATAATTCCATGTCATCGTATAGTTAACTCCTAAAGTTTTTCATGAACTGGCGCAAACTACGAAACTGGCTCATTTGAATGGAATTAGTAAATATTTTTATATTACACAAACTGTATGGAAAGTCGATACATCTACGATGTGTAAAGCTATTAGCAGTTATGAGTACCTACTTGAAACTAGACTCGTATAGTTCCTGCACCAAGTGAATAACTAAAAAGAAAATTTATAATAAAACATTCCGTTGGTCTAAATATAATTGAAATCAGCCATAACTGATTATTTCTTAAACCGAAAGATGCAGTGATGCATATAATATAAGTAGTTTATATTATATTATATATTTACGCACATAATATCAATATCTGCTTAACAAGAAGTTCTTACTTCAAAAAGTGATACATTAAATAAAAGAATAATTTTACATATAACTCCACAAAATATATGTAATCGCAGAGAACACCGCCTAGGTTTTCAATATGTAATACATAGGTATATCCATAACATTACGTCATAAGTATTCTCAATTTATTAATCATATATATATATAAAGTGTAATAAAAATTATAACTAAATAGAATCGTTGTAAATACTAAGCGTTAAAACGTCAGCACGTTCACAAGAGATATATAAATGGATGATATAAGGAAACGTTAGTTAGTTAAATAACACCACTATAAATAATCACTACAATTATTTTTGATACATTGCCGACAGAATTAGTCAATATTGTGAAACCGGCATGTAGGTAATTGAGCATTTGAACAAAACTTCTATAACGGAACAAGAAAGAACAAATAATATGGAACATTTTTTTTAATATGACCAGAAGTGTTATTACATGTACCACGTCTGATTCCTTTATGATTTGATTCTGATTTCCTTTGATTATTATACAGTTCATCCATAATTTTATAAAAGCATTTTATTGTTGTATAATAATTACGTTTCAAAAATATGTTTTTTGTTTTATATGTCATTTAAAAAAACAATATTTATAATCAAAAACTACTAAGGGTTTTTAAAAACTTAATGTCTTAATTGCATTAGAAGTTAGAACATAGTCATTTGTAACGCTTGTATCACGCCATGTCCAAATAAAATATGTCCTATAAACAATTTGTACGTTCAAACTGTTGAACGTGTCCAAACTCCAAAGGTCAACGTTATTTATAAAATATCAATCGTCATCGTTCCACAGAGTTTGAGTAAAATAAACATCGCCCACATAAAGCTAGGCAATAAACTCTAAAACAGTTTCTGGTTTGTTAATTTTTACTTATATTAACAACTGACGTCTCCGCACCGGTAATTATCTAAGCAGTGTATCGAACTGAAACATTTTTTTGAAATAACAGTTATCTCTATATAAAAACTAAGCAAACTTATATCCTTGGCCGGTTCGTTTTTCGATATAAGGTCGATACAGTTATGTACTTATAACGAGTTTATTAGTAAAAAGTTATATTCACCTTATATCGTTATATATAATGACCTTATATTGAGTACAATAATACAAAAATGTTTGGAGTTGTGTTATTATAATAAGATCAATTTTAGTCAAGTAGTTACCGCGATTCCAGCGAGTTTCTTTCTATGTGCTCATTTGGCACTCTTACCATTAAAGGCAATCTTTGTGTCTATACATTGAGGAAATGCGACTTACCTGTTTTAACGAAAAAAAAACATATGCAACCCGATGCCACGACCCAGAGAGCGCCACTGGATTATAATTTGTTCTTTATTCATTATTACTTAATATTTAATACGAAGTACATATAGTTGACATTGCAAATCAAATTCTGGGCTGTTTAAAAAAAGCACATAAATATTCTTTGACCTGTTAAACATACCGAGGCTTAAAGGTTGACATCGTACAACGTTAACACGCATTATCTAGTTTGGATTCCTTCAAACAACAATTTTAGTTAAACTTAAATGAATCCGACTATCTTGAAGGGCTTGGTCGAGGAAGCAACGTCGGAGTAGTTACCATTGTCTCTACTCTTTTTAGTTATATTATAATTGATATAATAATTAATGATGACTTGTTTAATAGTGTGCGTATCTATGGTCTTTATTTAATGTTCAAATATAATTTCTATGTTATACTTATAGATTTTACTGCTATGGCTTGTCTGTAAATACAATATTAATATAATTTACGTAAGGGCGAAGTAGAATCCAAGGGATTTATGTACATATAATATGTAATCCTATGAATTTTCAGACTTTGCCATGTTAGGTAATGAAAATAGTTTCATGCAGATTTATAGCCTCTACTCTATTATTTCTTAAGTATTAAGTTTGTGATTGGGTCTCCTTTACCAGTATTTCTACTTTTTATAATTGTTTTCGGACAGAGTTCTACAGAGAAACAGTTAGAAACGTATTTAATTCTATAAATACAAATTATGCAAAAACGAAAGATAAAAATGGTTTTTTTTTAACATGAAACTCTTAAAAGTAATAATAAATAAGCTCTGTCATTAAGACAGAGCTTATCCAGCAGCAGAAAATTTTATTGTAAAAAAATTCATTACTTTAAAACATCACGAGATGGCGCCACTCGTTTCAAAAAGAAATATTTCAACGACGAAAACAACCAACAGACATGTCATATTACGCCCATAAAATCGTTTCCCTGAACACAGTAAACAGGATAAATATATTTATACTAATTAATCATGTTATAAATATTTAATCGAAACTTTATTTTTATATTCTCTGATATAAAAATCGGTTTTAACAAATTTTATGATGCGGATTCCTATTTATTCGGATTGAGACTGATTTAAACCACGTGTGCTCATAGATAGATATTGTTCTTCAAAGCCCACACCACCTTCGCAATGAACAATATAACAATGCGTCTAACAATCGGTTGGGGGACCTCAAAAGTTTGGCTGCACAATAGCATACAATGGCGATTTTGATACCTGCGCGATCAGTATGTGCATAATAGTATGGCGTGCAATGATTCAGACGCCAACTGTTCGCCCTATGACGGTTTGTGACTCACCTTGTTGCGAGGGAGTAAAACATATTCACTCATTTCAGAGTAATATATGTCATGGCAATATTTATTACCATTTATCACGGAGAAAGTCAATAGTAAGTACATTGCTACCAGGTCATAAAAGCTATACTGTTACGTACAAAGCGCGTATGACAAAACCGGTCGCTCCCAAAGATGGCAACCGGCTTGAGGCCGAGACATGGCCAGCGCCCTACATATGACCTAACAGCTATCTAGAGATAAATCGTTTCTCACCTAGACATACATTCGACGACCTCGTTGGGGTACTAAGAAAAACTAGAACCCTTAAAAACACGGATTACAAAAAACTTGCATAAATTATTAACAAATGAATAATAAATACGTATTATCAATTGAAAACAGAATCGTAATTTACCAATTACTAAGTTCTAAACAGTATGCTATTTAAAAAAGAATTGTCTCTCTGATACGATTAGAAACCTCGTTGCTTTTTTTCATTTTTGGTATATTCTACTTCTTCACTTCTTTTACTTTCCTTTGTTCATATCAGAATGTGATAAAAACCTGATATAACTCCTTATCTCTGAGATAATATTAGTAATCTTTCACGTATGCTATCATCGAAAAGACCAATAATTTTCCGGCACTTTTGCACTTAGTGACTCATAATTATTTACTGGTGTCAATAATACTTTATTAACGCTATCAGGGGAAGCTGCCTAACGGATATGCTCTATCTTTTCCTTTTCGATAATACTGCCAAACTCAAAGTATCGTCATACTCTTAGAATAACAACTACGCATATTCTATTTCAGTTTTATTAACTATATTATGGGTTTATTTAATTTACTGATTCAATGGATCCCGGCAAATTACAACGCTAATGTGTAGTATTTATCGATGTCTCGCATTCAATATTCTTGTCCTGGTCCCTTCTGCGCATTGTTATCACGAGCACGCCGCGCATGCAAATGGCGACACATCCGCCTCCGACGAAATCTACGACTATATCCGGTCGATGATACATACACTACCTGCGTTCGCGAAAGCTCCTACCGAAGCTAAGCGAAGTAACCCGGTTAATATCAGACACCAACCTCCTAAAAAAATTAAATAATGTTAAATAAGTCGTATCACACAAAACAGGGACGTGTACAATCACGATTTATTATTTGTCATCTCTACAAATTACAAAAAAGCAATACCTACATTTCTTTGTGAATATTTAGTGTACTTAATAAAAAACAGCTGCATATATATATTTCTAGATATAACCTAAAAGCTTTTATGGTCATGTACGCTTTGACGACAACCATCAGAACCATATGGCACTGTACAGTCGTGTTAAAAATGCAGAATCGATTTTTGTGTCTGTTTCAACTGCCGCAACATAGTATATAATATTTTAACGTTAATCCCTGTTACATAATATTCAAATTGGTGTAACTGTCGTAAAAATATAATGATCCTAGAGTGAGTCGTAATAAAATTAACGGCGTAACATTCCATTGTCACAAACACAGAAATTATACGTTTTAAACGGTTATTATAAATTTGTGTTTTACAAAACGAATAGACATTTCTTCGACATATTACCAAACATAACCTTTGTATGAGTCAAGTACGACCTTATAGTAATTGAATACTCATATCGCGGCGCCATGCTTGACTTAAAGCTCATTCTTTTGTAACTCAACGTCTCATAAAAGCATTGTTAATGTGTTCATAAGTGGAAGATATAACATACAGATTCCCAGACGTCTGCAACTATGGTGAAAAGATTTAAATTCCAAAGTTTTATCAGGGAAATCTGTTCTTCTATAATTGTAGCCAACCAATTTTATTGAATATAAGAATAATGCAAAACAGAGGTATCTATTTACACTAAAGCCGAGTTGGTGAGGTCCTATCTACTTTCTTTGAATAAAAGATCTCATATGCACTCTACGTTTGAATGTGAAAATTTGTTTGACTAATGGCCTAGAAATAAAGCAGGAAAATGCTATTTTATTTTTGTAGAAGTGGATCCTTTAATGTATTTTAATTATATTATAACACAAATGTAAGCACCTGTGCACACAGTATGCACATTTGCGAAGGCCAAATAGTTGCCTTTAACAGACGTTTGCAATTTTATCGCTGAAGACATCTTGAATACCAATTAATTAGGAAAATATATTCTGTAGTGTATCCGGAAATTCTAGACTTTATATTGATTAAAGCCCTCACTGTTCGGCTGTTTTATCAGTGTTTTTTTAATGTGATTGAACATATATCAAAATGTGTGCACTAAATCGAACCCGTGTGTCACGTGCTTGACACAATGAGCGACGGGGCAAATGCAAAATATCAGTCAGGCAATTCTTGTAACGGGTAATTTATAATTTACTTGTTTATTTTAGACCATGTGTCGTCCATATTTAGATATCGTAAATTTATAATGTAATTACTAATTAAAACATGCGGATAAATCATACAACAAATGGATCCTATAAATATAATATTATCAATACGTTTTCTTGCTGTATTATTCTTGTTTTAATATATTATAGTATAAAAAACCTTGTATGAAAATAAAAATATACCATGCATTTTTGAAAAATTCTAAATCATTAATTACTTATGTCAATAAATAAGGATCATACGATGACCGAATCACATATTTTTAGACACGTTCTCGCCACATCTGTTATATATTTGGAATAATCCAGAAACAGCAATGGATAGCAAATCGTAAGATCTCAAATAAGTCTGGTTCGTAAAATGCTTTGGTTTAGACATTTGCTTGTACTTTTTAAATAATTAATATGAATAGTTTTGTAATCAGTCCTTTCTCCCTGACCTACTTCATGTTGGATATTTGATGGTTTTCTTTAGTTTGAGCAATATGTCTGGAATATTGCCAGAATTTGAATGTACAACATACTTAACAACTAGCCACCAAGCTACTCCTACACATATTTCATTAAACTATATGTTTTTTTCTAAAAAAAAAGGTAGAACCAGCCACATTGGTATTACCATAGGGTTGACATCTAAAAAAGTATGGCACACACATGGCGGATCATATGAAGTCATACTTAAGTATGGCAATACGACGCGAGCGGTTAGATTTGAGGCCGTGCGAGTCAACGCCACTGCCAAGGTCGGCAGCTAACGAACAATCGCAGAAGCCGTTGCAATAAAACAAAATTATCTCTTAAACAAAAGACAACATTAATTGAAACAATTACATCGTGTTGCATTTTAACGGCTATTGACTATCAGATAATTCTTATTCAAATATCAGAAATTATTTCTAAACAACGCGACACATTGCATAACACTTATTTTTATATACTCTAAAATCTAAATAATTTCTTCAAAAATTCTAGGCGAATATTACTATGACTATTATTATTACAACATATATATATCATTTATAACCGCAATTGGAATTCCAACTTAACTGGAGGACAAATCACATATATTTTACTACAAAATAACCTAAATTTGACACGAATGTTAATTTTATAAAATATATTTGTCTGGTTCCTCTTGCATTGTTTGCATGCTTGTGAATCGCAATTAACTATTGGCAAAAAAAGTTTATGGTTATGATGAAGATTGGATAGTTTTGTACATAAAATGCTACATTGTAATTCCGTATTGTTAAAAATCGTAGTGTGTTTTGCGAATAGTCTGGGTAATGGGTTGAATGTTCTCGCAACCGGTCGGACGGGCGAGCGTTCGCCACAAAAAGGATCCTACAGGGAACGATCTGCGACGCCCTACTCACTCCTCCATCTATACTGCAACATTTCCGGTTTCAATTGACAATAAACCAGTTTGTGCCGATGGAAAATGCACTGCTACTTAATCATTTAACTCAATATTCCGCTTAAGTTTCAGCGAAGCTATTGTCAGCGCAAAAACCTGTTATAGGTACTTTAGGTTTTTTTATAAACTTGACTTATTAAATCCGGATCCTAACACATTTTAAATTCTGCATGGAAATCATAACGTAAAGCAGTTCAGATATTGTTATCGATAAGCGGATAATGTCGCTCCATACCACGTTTTTACGGCAAATAGATTACATTTTTCTTATTATTATTTTGTATGTTTCGAAAAATTCATATATCTGTATATGATATAGTTTTATCGAATGCATAAAAATTAAACCCTTTCGAGCATAAGCGCTAATTGAGAGAGATCTGCTATGCTTTCTACATAATAAGACGTATTATAATTGTAACTTGTTGCTTAGTATAGAAAGTGTCGAATTTACGAATATTAAATTAATTATTAAAATTTAAATTTTGGTTTCTAGTACTTTTTATTTGATTCTCCTATAGTGCAATGCCTCTTGAGTCTAAAGTCTAATTTTAAATATTATGTTCGTCATGGTTTAATCTATCAAAAGTAAATAAGTTTTGTTCATAACATCAATTATGAATTTAAATTACGATCTTGAATGATTTTCAAATCACTATTTATTTTATCATTTAAATTTCGTTGTTCCATAGCATTAATAATGTCGATTGTTTTAGGTAACAATGGTAAAGAAAAGGAAAACACAAAAAACAAGGAAGCGACTTCTCCTGCGGCTCGCTCGGCAAATGGTTAGTATAAACACACTGTCATAATTAATCCGTTAACAAGTGCTATACAGTGCAAATAATCATGCAACATCAGAGATGGCTTCTTTGTGAAGTCGCGTGTCTATTGGTTCTCAGACCCGCTCACGCGCTGCATGCATAAAAATCAATAGTTATATAATTAACCTGTTATCAAATATACGTGAATGAGCATAATGCCCTCTGCGAGGGTTGTAATGCGGGACGAGGGGGCCTAGTCGCACACATGGTGCGTCTCGAGGGTTAGGGAGGCTCCGCGCATGCGCCCCTGTGCGCTATTCACGACGCACCACGCCACACCCGTGTACCCCTCGCCCCTCCATGCAGGGGTTGTTAGACGCGAACTATACAATACCCCCGGAAATTGCTGTTTTTCTTAAGGCTCGATAATATAAATTTCTACGTCTTCCTGGCATAATCCGTTCATGTCTTTAATGTGTTTCGCTGCTTGAAAAGCCATACTGATACTTCTACATATTCGCGTGACATTTAGGGGCTTTGAAAGCAATTAATGTTAGATAAAAAACCATAAACGACGAACCTGTACGAATTTAAACTTATACGTCTTCCCAGCGTTAACTGATGCGTTCATGCCTTTAATAGGTACAATTTTGCGAGACACGGGGATGTCATTCAAAACAATGATTGGTTTACATTACTTACATGGAACGATGGTTATGCAAATTATTGTTATCGTAGAATGTAATAGGAATCTTATGTCTAGCTTCTCATAGAACTTGCACTTTACTGGGAAATTTTATGTTATTCATAAAAGAGCGATGTGTGTGATATATCATTCTTAAAAGCGGCTTTTTCACTTCCATTTTTTATCAAAGCATGTACGAGTATGTCCTAGTCATTTTAGATATTTCATATAAAAATGTGCTTTATCAATTTGCGTTTAAAAAAAATAGGTAATTTAAAATTTGTGCTCACATTTATATGTTGATACGTGTGGACGTGACTTATCAGACAACCATATTGATAAATAAACAATACTTCTGAGTATATTTAATATGTTTGTCTGATGGATGGAATGATTTATTTCGATTCGAATTTATTTTGGCTGATTCGTTTCCCGGTCCGGTTAATAATTATTTGACGAACACATTTTTTTAACTACATAATATGTGTTTATAAATGTTAACGCCCATTACACAAGCATAAAAATCGCTTAACTTTGTGCAAGTGTGTCAAATGTCTCATTTTTATTTTGTCTTCAAGTAAAGTACGTTAAAATAACTAAATAACGTAAAAACTACTACACTAACGGTATAATTTTTAAGAAATATGAAAAAAGTAAACTGCCATTACATTTACTACACTACATATAACATTATATAACTACTAGTACATAATTATATATTACATACAAATTGACTTCTATTTATATTCTCATAGTTTAAAACAATTTAATAACGTGTTACGTAGTTTTTTAATAATAGCTGTTTGCCTAAAACCCCATTTCGAAGCTGGTTATATAAAGAAAGTTTTAATTGTTAACCGGTTACGAGACTGTAAAAATTAATTTGTCATACCTTAATTCGGTATTTACAAGAACGATTAAAATGTAATAAATCTTAGATCTTTAAATTTTACCTTACAATGTAGTCGGTTCATAAAACACATTTTGGTATGTATAAATCTTTTTCCTATATACACAGCATATAGTATATATAGCTATACTAACATAGCCATAATTCTAGTATTATAACGTCACCGTCCCTCGTGGGCTTGAAAAATAGGGAGTCACGAACGATATTATAAAATGACGTCAGAGTATCGCATTCCCTTGTGAATCAAAAGGACAGCTGCCTAATTGTTAAGAGGCCGTGTTATTTACTTAGCGGTAGACGCCATGCGTAATAGAACTCTTTTTGCGATAAGTAATTATTAAATATTTTATTAAAAAGTTGCCGCAGATTCAGTGAAAGCTTTCTAATTATATTTTGCGTTGTCATGCATTTAAATTAATTAAATGTAATGTTTAAAATTTTCAGTGCAAAATATTATGTACCTAACACAAGTCTATCTAGCGAGAGTTCAATAACCGACTTTGCGATAACAGTAAAATGGTAATCACTAAACCCAAATACATTTGCTTAAAGTGTTTAAGTCCAAGCCACTGTTTGATAAATATCCTTTAAATCTTCGGTAAGGTGTTTGTAGTGTATTCTTATTGACCTGTATTTGCGACATACTATTAAACACAATACCTTTTAAAACCGTAAAATCATACTAGAAAACAATAAAAACATTCTTTCATAGTTTATGCTTATTGAAGTCGGTTTTTTTTAAGTTTATTGTTAGACAGTTAGAAGACAACAAAACACATATCCTACTTTTTTCTTTTGTACTCATAATAGACTGACAGTACTCACACTTAAGATAGTACATAAAATGTTACACTATGCCGTTAACTTATAGATTTCACAATATCTAGTACCTAATTATGCTCTGAAATTTTACCTCGGCAACACGGTTTGGCATTTATTTCTGGCTAGTAAACATTTACTCAGATATTTGGAGCCGTTCCAGTGAAATACCTCATGAAATACTTATAAGATAGTAAACATGTGGTATAGGCTTTCAGCCAGGTTTTCATTCATTACAGTAACAATGTTTTTGCATCAATCGCATTTAACGCATAAAATAAACGTCGGTCTATATTGAACATTTAAAACGTTATTTATTTCTATTAATCCAACCAATTATATTAAATACATATATAGATATATATTGGTGTTATCGTGCTATGATTGATTCTCAAGTAATGTAGTTAGGTAGTTTCCTGTCAAAATGTCTTCTCCAGCTTTCTTAGCACTCTTGTTCTGAGAGGCCTCTTGAGATCATCACCAACAATCTTCGACTTCGTTGAATTTTTAAATATGTTAAATCAAATCAAAAAAAATCACATAGGTCATTATAACTATAGTACACATATAAATCGACAAAAAACAAAAATGGTTTATAACCATTTTTGACTGTAGAGTAAATGTAGTAAATGTAGATTTACTGCCAGTTCCCAAATCACTGGCAAGAAACTCTCCGCCACTCCTTTAAATCGCCAAGCATGTTTCACAGCACGGTTGTGACAGTACAGTAGCTAACCTAACCTAACATTTGAACATGCTTTTAATTAGGCTGTGTGACGACTCAGCCTAATTAAAATCAACATAAAAGATCTGTTTGCTTATTATTTATTATCAGCACGGACAAAAATAGTTTGAGCATTTATAATGACAGACAGCCATGTCAAATAAATAACTCTGTAAAATATTGATAGGAGGAATGAGTGAAATGCTGAAGCTACCAACAATCGCAAGAACATTGAACCCGTTTTGTAATTAATAATTTACTTTGCAATAACGGCATGGAAGAAATTATTTTAATTGGGACATAAATTTGTTTTTTGTGCATAGCTAGAAAAAAGGCTTTAACGTCAATAGTAAGACTGTGATTCACGTTTAATGGCTGCGCTTATCAGGTAGTCACAGAGCATAGTAAAGGTCGTTTCCTTACTTGAAGGTTGGTTCCGCTTTGACGACCTCATTAGGAGACGAAAGTGAGTCAGCTGTCGATAACTAATCGGTACTTACCTATAATTAACATTCTTGTCATTAACCTTACTAGTTGTAACTAGTCCGATGTGTTTCAACAAAAAAAAGCTCATAAAATACTTCATAAAATTGGACTCTTGCAGTTGTATAATTAAGTAAGATTTCTTCGTCAATTAGGAGAAGAAATAATTATCCTCATCATAATTTTATTTTATTACAGTGTTCATGAATTTCGTTGTAAATATTCAATCAGTCTCGAGAGTTACAATCGAAATGGTTTTATAAAAATTCTCGGTCGACGTGATTTAGCTTTCTCTTTAGTTAATTAGTGCACTCTTTTCTAAGCTTGATTTTAAATTGCATCAAACGAAATTCTATATTATACTCTATAGGTTATCTGTGGTATTGGCACCGCGACAAACAAGTTAACGGTCGAGTAACATTTTATTAATATTGTTATATTTTAAGACGATATATTGAATTAAACATAACCATGTAGTCAATACCTGTGACTGACACTTAAGCGAATACTTTTTTCTTTTTACTAATTATTTATCTTAAGCAAATGATTATTTAGTAATTACAATACTAACGAACACGATAGTTGTATCTCGGGTTCAATGTCATCAGAATAATATTATTAAGCTTTATTGAAATACCAATGTCATGCGAGCATTGACCGCTAGAATTATTATTAACATAATTTGATAAATTAAAGACTAAACAATATACAATAAATAAAATAATATCTGTACGTTATAAATTATTACGAGCCGCATTGACGCTAAGATTGCATTAAATGTTTATAATTAACCCGATAAATACATTATAATCGTAACAATTGACATAACAATGATTTCACGTTTGTATAAAAATGCGACAGTCTGTCTGGTTTGTTCATCGCGTTCCATTGTGGGGAATTATTTAACGCTGGGCCGGAGTACGGCAGAGGAATCAGTGCGGGAGAGAGGAGGCTGCGGATCAATACTTGGTGCTCGGCGCGTTGAAAGCGAACGCACCGAGCACCGACCCCGGTGCCCTTCACCGGAGAGTCGACGAACCTTATACCCCCCGCGTGTCACACCCCCGTAACCCCGCAACCACCCTTCGTCAGTTCACCAAAGGCATCTTCGTGACCCTATTAAATATCATGGAAATCATTGCGATATCTACTATACATACGCTTCAATATCTGGATAATTCTCAACGCATTGTCATATAATCATATAAAATTAATCTTTTGATTTTTAATCACCGGTGTATCTCAAATACGCGGTCAAAGAATGAGTAAAAATTTGAGGTAGACATTGTGGACTCTAGATAAAACTTCTCTCAACGATCAATACCGTCTCGTTAGTATTCCGGGAATGCAACCGCCGAGTCTGATAACTGGAATTTTCATCCTTATGTAATTAATATCTATTCATAAAACGTACTATTCACAGAAAATTGAGAACTTAATTTTTTTTACTGAAAGCAGCATTTTTATCGTTAGAAGATTGGGTTAAAAGGAACTATTTAATCTTAGACAAAAATTGATGATTTAAAGAAAATCCGTAGATCAATAAAGTCAAACTATAGCTGACCAGACAATCTCTGCGGGTAGTCTAGCCAATGAACTTGAATGACGCGTGGGGCCTTCACTGCGCATGCTGGGTATAAATAGAAAATGGTCCGCTATCAGTATCCCTCATCATATGAATCGAAGTAAATTTAGAATTAGATCTGTGTCCTCTTGAATGGTGTACTTTCTCATTAATGAAAACATATTTATGAATAAACCCTAACAGGGTGAAATGTATGTCTATTAAGATATAGATAGATCTCGCGAAGACCGCGTTCCGATGGTGCTTACAAAATAAAGTGAACGAAATTAATATTCTTCGTAACCAGAGTCATATGTCGAGATAAAAAGATCTATTTTTGGCCACGGAGCATTTGGGACGCTGGAAAACGTATTCTGCCCGACTTATATTTAGATGCCCTACTAACGTAGGAATCTTACTTCGTATTCTATAAGTTCTGAATATTCATTTAGCCGTCGCGGTAGAAGTTTTTTTCATTATATTTATACCTAGGTCACGTTATTAGGATTGTAAGCAATACTGCATTATAATTATTAATTATTAACAATTCACAAAATAACCACGTCCCGTATGTCGCTTTCCGTACGCACTAAACAGAATTGAGATTAGTAAATTGAATGGAAGTTTAGCTAATCTTTATCTAAATCTATCTCATATCAGCCACAATAAAACGAAAACAGACTACTCAATACCATATACAGTACGGAGGCCACCTATTAAATATTATGTAGAATCTAACAATACATCTAAAAATATCTATTTGATAAATGAAACTATAACATAATAAAAATAAATATTTTATTGTTATAACATTTGAGTCAAATGGAATAAAATATATTGCGATTACTATACCATTTGCTATTCACAGGTGAGGAGCATCCTGGTCAGAAGCAGCGTAAAGGATTCTTTCGGAACCTTTGGAAGAAATCTCGCCATTACTCCTTAGAGCATCCTTGACTCGACAAGGAGTCATATAGATGGACATTATGCTTACCATAAACCCGAACTGCTCTCGGAAGCACGTTACCTACTGTTGTATTTAACCGCGCACAACTACTATTGTATTGATTTATTTATTCGAAATAAGTAATATATTGTTCATAATATTAAGCGTTAATATTTTTAACAAATAGTGTACACGTGTGAATGTGGCTTTTGAGATGTGTAGTTGGTAAGTCTTAGGTACCTATGCGGATGTTCAAAATCAGTTAGTATACTTAATTCACTCGATATTGTCCCAATAAAAATAAGTCCAATTACAATTTAACGATTCCAAATTACATCTCAGTTGGTGGGTTTTAATTATCATAACAACTACCAAATGCTGTCGATCTGAATTTTGTATTCATACAAAATATCATTTAATAATCAATATCTGCGTATATTATTGTTTACTTTAATTTATTTTCCTACTAGCTTGGCCTACACTTTGTGTTTTTCGCCTAAATGCTTCCTTTTCATCATTATGACCTGTAGAAATGTAGATATACACATAGAATGTTAAGTGCTTTGTATTTCTGTTCTCACCGATACATGGGAATTATGCTGAAATAACACTATACATGTAACAGCTATTGGCACAACTTTTATAAGTTTAAATATACTATTTTTGTCGTAGTATTTAGGCTTGTAAAATTACTCTTGTATTTAATAATTTCTATGAACCAAAGTCATTTTTGAGGACTACAAGTTTTAACATTTTATACCAATTCTTGTATTCGAGTGTACTTAAATCTCTATTATAATTGTAGATTTTGTCAAAAGAAAATAAATTATGTTCATTAGCAAAAGTCGTTTGATTTGAATTTATCGCCGACCCCACATGCAATATTAAACTCTCTCGACTATCGCAAATTAATTGTAGTTCACCGGTTAATGCTATTAACCCACTTGGGTTATAGTTAGTTAGCTCTGATCTGCGGATCAAATTAAATTATGCAAATCGTCATAATAGACTGATAACACAACAAATTATGAGTAATCAATAGACCCCAACATCTAAGATGTTATCCAAGTCGAAATCCATTGTTATTTTAAGGTTATCCAAAATGACGGACTAAAATTATATTTACTGCAATTACTTTTCAGCAACGAGAAGAACCGGCAAGTCTCCCTCTGGGAAACACTCGTGAGAAAAGATATTTCCTGAATATTAATTAACCACCATAAATTTTCATTAATGAAGGAGTATAGACTGTCGCAATAAAAATATTACTATTGTACACTTTAATCAAAGGTTACTAAAGTCCTTGTTCGTATGTATTAAGTAGGATCAAAAATCCCATCTTTATATATTATGTATGGATCATAATAATATATTTTAACATAACGTAAGTAGTAAGTCACGATAAGGTCAGTTATGTTGAAGATGGATTTGAAAAAAAAACGAACTAGTTATATAATACAAATCATTTTATTATTAGATAGACACAGTTCCCATCGCTTATCAGAAACAATGTACAAAGCTATAGTAGTAATATCAAATATAAACAATATGCACCCTTCGTTTACTGCAAGCCTTGTATGAGGATAAAGGTTAATAATAATAATTGAGCGCTTCTAGTTACTGCAGCTAAGAGATAAAACAGAATGCAAATGTTTATGTTTCACTACACAATACTATAAATGCGGAATAATGAGAAAGAAAAGAGAAGCATAGCAAACGTTGTGGGGCGTGCGGCGGCCGCGACGCCCGAATTACATTGGATGTTGTATTTTTCACACGATGGTTCCAGTGGGACTAGAGATTTTTCATTACAAATGTATTACTTTTACTTGGGTCACGGTGTCTTTCATTTCATAACAAGCCCTTACACAAATGCCTATTTGTAGTTACATATATAATAATTGTTGTATATCGTTACAGTAATTTCATTACGTGGTTATAGTGATTTCTCGTCAAGCATCTGCACACAAAATTTAACTTGATTTGACAGCTCTGTCGTATAAAAGTTGCCGATGTTGAAGCTTATTAATACGAATACGTAAGTTATAAAAACTGTTAACGACAGATCGCTTGAAAAGAAATAAAAAATCTCTATACATCATACTTTGGGACCCGCTAGCAAAGACGCCATTCTTTACAGCCTGGGTCGATAAAAGCAAATTTTAAAATATAAATTTGAACTACGCACACTCACAATTACTTTGTGGAAGCGGTGAGCGTGTAAAAAAGGGTCCAGAATCCGCAAAGTAATTGTATCTGCACACAGTTACTAAGCGCATCAGACACTGATGACGCCATAATTTATCAAATATCAAAACAAATGAACGATTCTTATCACTTTATAGAATATACAAAATGCAGTTACTTATTTCCCTGTGGAAAAAATATTATCTTATCGTATTCTTAGATCACGGCGCCCTTCGATCTGTAAAGAGAATATTATTTTAGGGTAAGTGACAAAACTATCTCTATCACACATGACACCATTATTTGATATGCCTACCTTTTAATAACCACAGGTAAGTAAATAGTCTCCTAACTTCTCAACTACAGATGCAGCCTGTTGGGGTTGAATAGGTTCTTCATAGAGAGATATAACGATTGCTGGAAGAAAATATATATATAAAAATAACACTTGAAAACAAACATGCCATGCCATTGGGTAAGATGTAATATGCAAGTTATATAAATCTCTTTGTTAACTTGTGATGTGAGAAGTTGGCCCCACTTACAGTAATACCACAAAATGGGTGTTGTCTGAAAATTTAGTCTTCAATTACCTTGCTGTGTCTTCATGCAGTGCACTCCGACTTTGCCGAGCTTTGCGCGGATGATACGGTCTGTGCCACTGAGGTAGATGTACCGCGTACCCGCTATCGTCACGCCACCACTCGTAAGAAGTGATTCATTTTCGTAACCGGCTGCGATTTTTGCAACTTCGTCTTTTGAAATCTAACAAGAAACATCAAAAATTCCTATTATTAGTAGTCTTAACTACACTGCTGACAAATCAGATACAGATTTAAATGATTAAGTTTAAACAAACTCACAATATACATTTTATACTGGATAAATATATAGTAAAGGAAATCAAGCAAAATTATTACAAGGTAAAAAAATCATCAATAATCACATACTATTGAAATTCTCATACACAATTGACAACAATCAAATTTAATGTTTTCATTATACTTTTAAAAAATGTAAAATACTATCCACAGAATAGAAATTGAGTTGTAAGTGATAAAGTGGCAAAGACAATTTCTTTAAACATGAGCTATTAAATAAAGTAAAAATATTTGCCTTGGCTGTAGTTAAGTATAAATTAAAGCTTAGTAAACAAAAACTACCAGCAGATCCAGAAGAAATAAAAATGTACTCAATTCTATTTAGTTAATCAATACCTAAAACATTATAATAACAGTTTAGATTACACTTAACTTTTGATAACTAGTTATACCCATAAGGAAATCTATGAGAACAAACTGATATATTTTATAATAACCTGGTTGTATAGATATTAAATGAATATGGCTATGACGATAATGTAACACTTTTCTTATGAATTCTTGTTGAATTGCACTGCATTAACTAAGGATGATGACCCACAACATGGTATACTAAAATTGTTTGTAATATTAAGCACTCTTATTTTAAATAAAATATTATATGCTTATTTTATCGAACGAAAATATTAAAAAGTGATAGTATTTCATACAATAGAATAAGAAAATATTTAAATTAACTATACTACAGTACGAATATAGTATAAACCTACAAAGGTGGCGATTGACGATGACTCATTCTTTCGCGATAAAGCAAGATTCGGTGTCAATTATGTTCATAAATTTACAGCTACATTTTAGAAATTCAAAAATAATAATATCGTTCATCAACAACTTGTGATATTGAGACCCATGCGCCAGCGACGTGTAGAGATGGGGAGACACAATTGTTAAATTTTTTAAAAAGTACCGGCCGGCGATATGGCTATTGTAAGCGATGAAGTCGTTGTAATCACTTACTAAACAGGAATAGAGGACAATGTTTACAGATACAAGTAATTGTCTAGTAAAAATTAAATATTAATTTCATGAGGTGTTATTATTAAATTTCCTATATGAACAGGTTGCAAGTTACTACCACATGTCGCCATCTTGCCAACTTAATGATTTTGATAAAAAAAATGGAAAAATATTAACTGCGTATTTCCAAAAGAGTCACTTAAATTCACATACCTTAACACAAAAATATATACTTGTAATTTTCACATATCACAAAAGAGTATAACTTACATCAAAGCCTTCAGACTTGGCCCAGACATTTCCGTCGTGACCGGCAATTGCTGCCTTTGAAACACATCTGGATGCAATTAACTGTTTGTCAACATAATCTTGCCAGCTCATTTTGATTAAGTTCTTAAAAATTAAAACTAAACTTTGCTTAAACACAGTCTTATCGCTGCAACGAGCTAACGCTCCACACGAACAAAAAGCACTGCCGTTTCAAAATGGCAGCGATCATAGACAGCAAACAAACAGGAAACACTGTCTGCCAACATAAAAATATAATGGATGCGTTTACTGCCTTAGCTTTAGCTTTAATTTGAAGGAAAACTTCAACTAATCTACATCATAGTGATTTTATAATATGGCAATACTCCTTTTTAAAACTAACAGCCAATGTACTATGAACAACAGCCCATTATTTATTTCTACAATTAACGTGCATATGTAGGAGGAGTAAGTTCTTGGTAAAATAATGTAGGTTGAAAATTGTTATGTTAAGCTTCCAAACTAGCTAGTAATAGGTTTTTAGAAGAAAGTAAAGATGGTTAAATATCACATGTAGAATAAATTACATTAACTGCTTTTCTAGTTAAATTAAATGCATCCACTACATTAGAGTTTGTCCGTCACTACTAAAGTGAGTCTGAATTTTCAAATGTATAATTAAGTCATATTTTACTACAACAATTCTATATTTTTTACATATAAATATGAATAAAGGTGTAAAAGTATAGCCCATGAAAGTATGATAAAACTATATTATATTTGCAAAATAACTGTATTTTTACAATATAAATATACTTATTATATACATATTAAGGCGTAAATAAATGATAACAGGAATATGGTAACCATTATGCCTTTGTTAAAGTATGAATGAACGGAATCAGTGGCAAAAGCTCACGCCTAATCACGAGACCTACAAGGGTGACCAGTATTAGCGAATCACGCCTGTCACTTAGAACCTTTGTCTTGGGTATCTTGTAGACACATCCCGCGATCAATACATTTTGAATTTTGGCATTTATGTTGGGGCTGCCAGATTGAAATAACCTTTTCGTTTCCGTCGTTGAAGTACTTATTAAAATCTTTAATGTAATAGTTTTATGGAAAAGACGTGTAATAAATATTTTAGTGCTTTATTATTCATGTTTCAATATTAAAATTTTGAAGCTTCGGTATATTAAGCCTTAAATCAGACTTTAGTAATTATTGTCTAAAAGCTTCTATAAACTTAACTTGACCTTGCTAGTTCTTTTCCGTTCAGCTACCGCGATTGGAACATGTCTTTTTCACCTGAAAGAAGGTAAGATAACTTTTTTGGGTCTATTCAGCAGTGTATTTTACAGAAAATGTGTGTGATAAGTGAAAAACTATGCCATGAACTAAAAGGTTTTATTGTACTTGCGTTTCTATTTAGGAAACCGCATATTATCTTTTTCTCCACGGTCGCCGATTGCCAACATGGCGCTGGTAGGAGAACATTATTACTAATCCGGCTTCGTGCACGTGTTTTATATTACTATTGATTTTACGCTGCAAAGTTATTTCAGAATGTGTGTATATTTTCCCTTTATAAACACGGATATACAATATGCTATTTAAATCAATAACTATTTCCATTATGATTTGACAGTGGTGAAACTAAGTGAATTTTACATATTATTTATCAACTACACTTTATACAACTACACTACTTTTTATATTTTTTAGTGATTTGTATTTTGTTTTCTGTGTTCTAGGACGGACGATTGGACAGACGATGCTAAGAATGGTCCAGCGAAGGAAGGTTACGAGGGTCCTCCTGGCATGGAGCCTGGTGGAGCACTCGATACCAACTGGGACGAGGTCGTGGAAAGTTTTGATGACATGAATCTTAAAGAAGAATTGTTGCGAGGAATTTACGCTTATGGTTTTGAAAAGCCGTCTGCAATTCAGCAGCGCGCTATTATGCCCTGTATCCAAGGTCGCGATGTTATAGCCCAAGCTCAGTCTGGTACGGGCAAAACGGCTACATTCTCTATCTCAATTCTTCAACAAATTGATACTAGTATTCGTGAATGTCAAGCTCTTATTTTAGCACCAACAAGAGAGCTTGCTCAACAAATCCAAAAAGTAAGTTAAATTCAGATCAGCAGTGACTCATGTTTTTGTGTTATATGTGTATAGAAGTGCTTTTAAGATTGTATTTATTATATGTAGGTCGTGATAGCACTTGGTGATCATTTAAATGCCAAGTGTCATGCTTGCATTGGTGGTACTAATGTACGAGAAGATATGCGTCAACTGGAGAGTGGGGTGCATGTTGTTGTGGGAACACCCGGCCGAGTCTATGATATGATCACCCGTCGGGCTCTGAGAGCCAACACAATCAAACTCTTTGTGCTTGATGAAGCCGATGAAATGTTGTCAAGAGGGTAATATATTAGTAATTATTATGGCAATGTCTTAAACATCACATGCATTTTTAAATTTTAAGTCTCGAAACCTACACATTTAATTAGTTTTTATTGATTACATTAAATTAAATTACAGATTTAAGGATCAGATCCATGATGTTTTCAAGATGCTCTCAGCTGATGTTCAGGTTATCCTTCTATCAGCTACTATGCCGGATGATGTATTGGAAGTGTCTAGATGTTTTATGAGAGAACCAGTGCGCATTCTTGTACAAAAGGAAGAGGTAATGCTAACCATCAAAGATGAAATTATAATTTTTTATAGTATTCAAGAAAGAATACTATAAGTAAATCTTAATTTCATCATCCTTTTTGTGTTACTTTACTATGTGATAGTCTTTTACATTGAAATATTTTTTACATGAATGCTCTTAGTAATTAGATATTACCTTGGGAGAATATAAGCTAATCATGCTTATGACATCATTTTTTATGCTGGCTTAGGCTGTCTCAAGTTACATAATGTCAGGGAACATATATTTTGTCTGATGTTTGAAGTTTAAATGTATATTTACATGACATGTAAGGGTAAACTTTGGTTATAAGTTTGCTCAGGTAATTTTGTGTCCTTAGGTTATATTGTTAACAAAAGACCCAAGATTTTTTGTGGAAAGTAATATTAACAATGGAAGCAACTTTTCATTTCAATAACTTTTGTATGTAGGGACAATACACCTTATTAAGTATTCATATTATTGTTTTGTCAACACATATTAATTTATTTTCAGCTTACCCTGGAAGGTATTAAACAATTCTTTATTTCAATTGATCAAGAGGAGTGGAAGTTGGATACTCTCTGTGACTTGTATGATACTTTATCCATTGCCCAGGCTGTAATTTTCTGTAACACTCGCCGCAAGGTAAGATTCTGTCTCTATATAATCCATCATTATATGAAACCAATTACTAATCATTACCTAGGAACTTTAATAAATGCTTACATTGATATAATGTAACTATAAATATATAATATAAGTTCTGTTTTACTCTATGAATTAATATAAAAAAGAATAGTTGACCATGTTGTTCTAGATTAAAAAAACAATATTATTTATTCTCATTCATCTCAGTGTCTTATTCAACTGTTTCAGGTGGACTGGCTAACTGAGTCCATGCACAATCGGGATTTTACTGTATCTGCGATGCACGGCGACATGGAGCAACGCGAACGTGAGGTGATCATGCGCCAATTCCGTACCGGGTCCTCCCGTGTGCTAATCACTACTGATCTGCTTGCTCGTGGTATAGATGTACAGCAAGTCTCATGTGTCATAAACTATGACTTGCCCACTAACCGCGAAAATTACATTCATAGGTATATCATCGCTATATAGTTGTGGAATTTTTGTTATGTAAAGAAAAGAGTTACTAAGTATTCTTTTATCTGTTGTGCAGAATCGGAAGAGGAGGACGTTTCGGTCGTAAAGGAATCGCCATCAACTTTGTGACAGAGTCGGACAGGCGAGCCCTGAAGGACATTGAGGAGTTTTACCACACTACTATTACTGAAATGCCCAGTGATGTGGCCAACCTTATCTGAGGTGCCTACGCATTCCGGTTTATAATTTTTGTGTCCTGCATACTATTGCGATAATTTAACAGTGTGAGTATTAGGAGCGCCTTCCAAGTACCGCTGGGCTAATTTTTATTGGAAATCTTTTTATTTGGACCGATATTTGTTTTAGTTTATTTAATGAATACATACTATTATAGTCTTATAATTATAAGTTTAATATACTTCATAGGCATAAGACCGGCTAGGCCGGATGGCCCCCGTTCCGCGTAGACCCCTTTGCCATTTGCAGAGGGGTCTCATCGGGTACTGGAGAGGCTATTTCAATCACAAAAGTACTAGACGGAAATATTGTATTGTAACCTTTTCCAGTTGTACATAATATGGTAACTGTTTTGTAATTCAGTAAATAAATATAATTAAACATTTATTTGGTATTGTTATTGAAGAGAATTCTAGCACTCCAATCCCGATCGGAACCTTTTTCAAATCATAAATACTGAGCTGGTAAATATTTTTGTTTACAGAACATCTACCATCTCGCCTGAACACTCTTTGGATACAACTATGTGGAAATAAATAATCAAAATTTCCCTAATGATTTCATTACTTTCTTTTGTCAGGTCCTTTACAACCTCATTGGTACCCCATCCTTGTTCTTGATCCAATTTGTAGTCTTTATTGTGGCACCATAACCAAAGCCTATTTTGCATATTTTTTTCTTTACAGTTTGTTTTGAATAATTTTATTTTCTAATAAATTGCTTTACAAATGAACTTGGTAATTATGGTTCCTGTATACATTTTATATAAATTAGTCAAAAATATTTATTGTGAATTCACTTTCATGTAATTGAAGTTATCAGTCTCATAATAAATTGTTTTCAGTACATACTATTTTATGTTCAATACCAATTATTCGTTAATATATTGTTATTAACATATATAATTTTTTCTATAACATTGTTATGAATAATAATTCAAACTTGAAAGGAAATTATGTTTTTGGTAGTACTCAAACCTGTGTGGGTTATAAGAATACTATTTAAAACTTCTGCTTTTCACCAGATGTTCCTAATAAAGAGCTGGTTTAGGCAATGTATTCTGATAATTTTAATTGTTGGTTGCTATTCTAAGGACTCAAAACTAGATATGGTGTTGTTCCAAGAACTAGTTATGCTCAGGGTTAGCCTAGGTATAAGATGACATTTATAAATTAATACATTTAACAATTTAGGGCAAGTAAAATAATTTAATTCAATATCTAATAATAATCTTTAATCTTCATAACAAGAATAAAATAATATATCAGGCAAAATAACATCACAGTCTTATCTGAGAACTTATATATCTGCATAAGTATGTACCTAACCTCTAATATATAAATATTAAATGCTAACCTATTCAATAAACTAACATCTTACTCTCCGCAATATTTGCTTTTACTAAAAATGAGTACAGACCCACTTTAACGAAATATCATAAGAATGCAAATAAAAGAACTAACAATAAAACTGATATAGGAAAAAATATATAAACAGACATCCGAGGATGGCAAACAGATATTAATATTGATGTATCCTCATTTCTTAATCCATCTCTTGTTGGAACATCTACAATCACTAACTCGTCACTAAACAAATCAATGCTAAAAGAACATTCTGATTTATTAATACAAACTTTAGTGTCAGACATATTTGAATATTGGAAGATAGGTTTGTAAATATCAAATATGGCATGAACATCATTCACAACAAAGTCATTATCACTGTAAAATATATAATAATAATATCCATCTAGGGTAACGTCGTGGACAACCTTAAGTGTTGTTGTATCTTCTAAATATCTTGTGTTATTACATTGCATTGAATATGGAAAATATTCATTTATGATCATATTTTCATTATAACATTCGTGAAGATTGTTTTCAAAACTGGATACTGATGCATCATTATCTTGTAGTCTTAATTGAGGAATGGCATTGCCCCCATGGTTTACTCCTGTGTCCAAAATAGTGTTAGGATTGTGTAGAGATGGACTTGATGTGTCTCTTTTTATTTTATTTACTTTAGTTGATTTATCAGCGTTAGCAATATCAATATTATCAGTAACTATTTCTTTTTTATTGTTTAAGACTTCTTTGAGGTCTAGTAAGGTCTCAATTTCTGGATTCTGAAGTGTTACAGAAATATTTTCATTTTTACCTATTAAAGGGGTATCTTTCTTATACTTATCCCCTTCTAGTATTCCACAGGTGTCCAAAACCTTATCTCCTTTTACAACTAATATTTTTGAACCTTCATATCTAGAGCATGCCTTTAGTTCAACAGTGGCTCCAGCAAAAAGATAAAATCCCCAATATTCAAGAGTATCGTCGGGCAGAGACATTGATTTTCTCAATGTGATGTGCTTTCTGTTTTTTGATAATTGAGGCCGTCCTCTCATTTGGAATGCATTGAATGTACTATTCATACTTAGGGAATGTGTTTCACAGAATATTGAAGATTGGCCTTTGTGGATTTGTATCACATCTGAGTCTGATATTTTGTACATTACATTGGCATACTTTATGTGCCTTAGGTACAATGGAGATATTATGAGTAAAGATGGTAAGACAGTGGTGAGAAAGCAAAAAACCACAACTCTTCTTGATCCATGCATTTTTGTATCATCTAAAAAAGTACAATACAGTACATACACAATATAGATTTATTTTATTTGTTTAAATTTATAAAGACTACACATAATAATTGCTATTTGTAAACAAAACTGAACATACATCAAATATATATAATATATATAATGACTTTAATAGATAATGTAAAAAATAAAATAACTCTTATTTAATAAAAATGCTTACTCAAACGTAACAATATTCCTCTTGACTAACTTTTAGCAGTAACCTTTATTAAATCATGTCATATTTTTTTTAATCATTTATGACCACCTATTTACATAGTATTTATAATATTTTAACCTTGAGTGAGAAGTCTAAAGATTACGCCTTCACTTTAATTTAAGAAGTAACAATAAATAACAATAATAAATTAGGTATGAGTTTCACATTATTCTTGTTTAAATTATGTCTAAGTTGAAAGTTCTGACTGGTTTCTTTTTAAATTTGAAAATGGAATCATGATCCTTGATTATGGACTGTATCCACAATGCTCAGTTAATTGTTAAGTTAAGAGTTAACACAGGTGTAGTGGAAATTGGAATGAATTCAGCTATAAAAATATTAAGTAGTACATTTTTCATAGTGTTACCCACAGAAATAAGAGAATAATAGATTATAGAAATACCACAAGTGTAGAAACCTCACATGAAACTGCGACTTGCGAAAACGTTTATGTTAATATTTAAGTCAAGGCTTAATTATTTTCAATAAATTCATTAATTTAAGATTTCCATTTATTGGATTAATAATTACAGTAAATCTTATAAAATATCATATTTTTTAGAAACAAAGGGGTTATAAAGTTGTCAAGTTCAAAGTTCTCATTTTTTTCTATATTTCACGCTTGTTTTCTATTGGGGTAGGAGAAACCACAGATTTCTATTTACTACGTTTCTAACATAACTGGTCGCTTCGTCGGTCGTTCTCGCTCTTTCAAATCAACATAATACACACTACGCAGTTGAGGACACTGTTTTAAGAACAATTTGAATCTGATCAAGAAAAGTACGGACAGGTTTGCCAACTCCGTCTCGCCATCCATGGTCACCCCATAATTCCGCCTTATTAGATTCTTCTCATTTACTATTTTAATCACATTAACCCATTCTTCGATCCCATCACTTTTGTATATATTTTCGTATTTTTTATTTTAGCCCACAATCTCACTTCGTTTTTAGACGCTTTAATTTGTATATCGTACTTTTATCGTGTTTAAAAACATCTTTATCAACAACCAGTCAGAAAGGCAGCCCAAATAACTATGTTCCTTGCATTCACTCGTTTTTCAATAACACAATTTTCATCTCACCTTAACATACGTTTCTAATTACTGGTAACTGTTTTCACACACACTCCTAAATCGGATAAGGACATTGGATTCTAATTATTTTTTAATAATTATATTTAATACAGTTGAAAAACAAGACTAGGACTTAAATAAACAAATTACATTTTAAAGTTTGGTCCTTGTGACAGAGTACCTATGTATCGCGATGTTAATACGTTGAACGTGAAAAGCACCAGCTATTGGGTCACCGGTACTGACTTCTAAGCGCCTACTTAATGCTTTAATACGCACCTGTGCAGTTGTAAGGTTGCTCCCTAAGGTCCAAAAGCCTCTACACCAATAGGAACAAATTCAAAGTTGGAGGAAAGAGTTTTTACTACGGAGTACCTATTTATTTTGTGTAGTTTATTTGAAATATTAAAACTTTATGTGAAATTTGGTCTTAAATAATAAAAAAAATTGTCAGTGTTAGTTAATTTTTAACTTAACTATTAACTAAATTTTTATATTATCATTAAATTATGTATCTACACTAAACGATGAATTTAAACTAAAAAGCATAGAGAAACTATGCTACGTATTACAGTTCCACAATAAACAAATGCCAGCTCTGATCAGGACCCTAAAGTTACCTAATTAACATTATTTCGTAAATTAAAAAACGTCTAAAATTGATTATTATTTTATTTTTACCTTCGGAATTACGCATTGAAAAATATTAAGATTCCAGCGATATATTATTTTACATATATACGACTAACAAATTGGATAGTTAATCTGCTTCCAAGATGCTTTATCAGTAAAGTATCTTGGAAGCATGGAAGCAATATACTTAGGTAGATTCACTAAACTTATCACGTTTTATTTACTGAAAAATATATTTATCTTCATATCTATATTGATAGTAATACACCGCGTTAAGATTAAAATAAGACAATATCAGGTTAACTGCTTTGAAAAATATATCTCAATTATTTTAGTTTAAATGCAGATTCCCTTCTATGACTGGTAGAAAAGGTGAAATTTATTTCGCTTGAACTGTATTGTTAAAATAATGTCAAGGAGGCCCATGACGGTCGGTAGCGCCTCTGGATTTACGTATGTTGTATTAAAAAAAAACTAATCTTGAAAAATATTGATCCATTTGAGTTTCATATTTATTTTTCAGTAATTAAACATTAAAACTTACCATTGTCTTTGTTGGTAATAGATGAGTAGGTATAGTTTGTATTATAATATATATTACTCGATTGTCGAATAGTTTGACTCATATCTACAACCAGTTGTATCTTAATAATTAATAAATAGTGTTCACACAAATTCCACCTTGTAAATGAAACGATTCGTGAATTTCAATAATATTCTATGTACACACAGCGGCCAACCTTATTATCAAATTATATCAGATAGGAATATTATCACGTCATACAAACTGGAAATATAAATACAGCCTATATAAATCGATTAGGTTAGTTACTGCGAGTAATTTGTAGGAATAAGGACTAATGGAAAAAAATAAATAAGGTTGTCAAAGAACCTTAGTTATTTTATTATGAAAAAAAAAATATTACTTCAATATCGAATAATTCTCTAACTCTTTCAGAAACTTTTAAATAAGAAAACAATTATGGTTTAAAACTCTTAATTGGTACAATAATTTAAAAATACTAGATAATTATGTAAAACAGAAAACCACACTTAGACAGGCTTAAATAGTACCAGCGTTTAGGTAAAAAGTGATCACTTGTATGAAAATTATTATTATTATTTTACATTAAAAAGTAATATTATGAGTAATGTTTTGAGCATACGAGTGATATTCACTAAAGGCAGTATGTTTGGATGGTACGTCACATTATGTAGGATTGTAAACAAAAGGATGATTGTTTGCCGATGAAGTTAGTATACTTTGATATTGCAAGAACCATTAGATGTCGACTACAAGCGCTTTGTTCATCGGTACCTATATGAAAATATCTGTTTCAGTAATCATGTTGGTATTGTGGGCATGCAGGCGATTAACCCACTGAAGCTTAGTGTATTATATACCTAGGAGCTGCCACCTTTGAGCTTACAGACTAGCTCCGTTTATTTTCGTTTTTAATAACTATAATTACTATCGTGACAACATCAATAGTAGGTATGTAGAAAAGTAAGCGACATCAATAATCGTAACAGACACGCGTTCGTCAATAAGTCCTACGAGTAGGTATATTCACACATTTGGCTAAATAGCTGGAGTATTAAGAAACAACTAAGTGGAGATCCACAAGGATACAAAAAAATATTTAAAAAAACCTGCTGTCTTTAAATGTCATTCTTATATAATTATATTTACTTTTATATTTTAGGTAAAGGACGTTGCACTAGTGTTTAGTAGGTAAAACAATGGTATTAGATGGATTTTCTTTAATAATAATAGGCGTTGACGTGAGAAATTGTCGATGTGTATTGAAAAATTTAAAAACGGTTATTTTTTAATTTAACTTAATTTTTAATTAATTACCTTATAACAAAATATTAATGCTTTGAGATTATATTCTGGTAATCTAAATTCGATTGTGTGCAAGCATTTTGTATTGCGTTCTGGGAATAAACTTTTTATCAAGTAGAAAATTATCCAAAGCATCGGGTATTTCGTTGGAGAAAGGTTTGACTAAGGCCGAGGGTAAAAAATGGTTACTCATATAGCAGCTTCTGTAGAGTTGGAACGGTGCCTCATGCTGTATGTGGTCTCGCGTTATCTTGGAAAAATGGTAATTCATTGAGGCGGAGTTGTTTCACTGATAGCAGAGAAACAACTCCGCCTCAATGAATCTAATCAAAACTATTTTTGCTATCATTTTTTGGAGTCCGGCATTAGACATCTGTAGATCATGTAGGCTTCCACCATCTCTTTTAAATGTTTGTTATTTACCTATGCGGTGCGTTAATTAGGAGGCCCCTCTCCAAACGCCACATGGCATATACCATATTGCAAGCTGTTTCTGCAGTATTCCGCTTTGGAACTAAAAGTCCTTAATGCAATGTTGCACATATTTTTAAAGCACCACATGGGTACTATGTGGAAAATGTTTCACTCTAAACTCTCAAACCATGAAGGTTCTATGGCAATACCTATACCTATTACAATTCACAATCAATAAACTATGACTAGGATATTTTCAGGTTACCGAAGCAATAGTCTCTCATACAGTGTAAAGCATTGTCGCAATATAAAACGAAATTGTAGCTTTCGTAAAGTGTAATCGAGTATTTATTACGAGGCGACATTTTTTATATTATCTGTGGCAGTGTACATGCATAGTATCTGTCTTAATTTTCTATATTACTCTGTGGCTAGTGGCTACTGGATATAAGAACATAATAATAACTATTAATTAACATTATAATTTATTGCCAAAAGTCCCTATAGGTACTGCGTTAAGCGGCGATCGTTTAATTGTATGACTCTCCTACTTAAATTTATTCTACACATATTTTTCTTTATTATTTACTGAAATAAATAAGTAATCATGAACGATATTCTTAATCCTGAATTAATATGGATTGAAGGAAGATGTTACCGAGTAAATGACCCTACAATAGATATGTCTTATCATCAGGAGCAGGATCTTTATGAAGATGGTAATATTTCTGCTCTGTGCCTGTATTTACAGCATATTTTTGTTATTTAAAAATTCAAGTTTACATTTAAAACCTAGTATTTCATTCACTAAGTCAATAATATTTTAATAGTATAATTAAATTTTTCGTTTGAGATATGCCATACCAAGGTATACCAGAAGATGATGTTGGTGATTATGAAATTATAATGATTGATCCAGGCAGATATTATACAGAATTTCATGTATCAAAGTAAGTTATTCATAAACATTTTGAACAAACAATGTAATTAAATTTGTATTAAATTTATATTAATTTTATTATTTAAATTACAGACATTATTTTGGTTACATAATAGGTAAAAAAGCAGCAACCAAAATGCGTATCCAAAGAGACACAAAAACTGATATTAAAATCCCACGAATAGGAGAGAATAAAGATATCGGCATTTATGGTCCAAGTATAGCAGTGAGTTATATTTTAAAACTTTATGATTAAGGACCTATATTTCTATACTTGCTACTTGTCAACAGTTTTACTTACTTACTAAAGTCCTAAGGCCCCACGTCGGGGCATAGGGCAGAAAATAATGCTACTAGTTATACCCTGTAGTTTAATCTGATATTATATTATACATATGTTAACTTTTAAAGTCTTATACAAAGAAATGGAACACAACCTAGCTAGGGATAGGGATCTAACCCAACCTAGCTTTATATATTTGTTGAGCTTATAATTCAACAAACTTAGTATGCAACGCAAACCTATTTTTTCAATTATGTTCTTTGGTGGAATGTATTTTTTAATTAATTAATTATGAGTATTGGACTTTGTCATTCCATTTCTTTGTATAAGACCATAATAGCTGACATAATGTTTGTTATTTATTACTTATTTCAAAAGAATCCTACAAATGTAGATTATTGGTCTAGTATTCAACCTTGAAAAGTTATGAACAATTACTACTCTTGAATGTCATGTTAGTCATCAACCAGTCAAGAGCTTGGAAGACAATGCACCCTAAATGTATTTATATATTGCATTCATTAACCTTACTGTTTTCTTCTAGAGTGTAGCAACAGCTAGAAGGAGAATCAATGTTATTGTTATGTCAGCTAGAATGAAACAAAGACCGACACACTTTATATCAATTCCAATGAACTGTCCCGAAATTGTGAAGAATTTTGAACTTTTCAAGGTTGTGTTACAATATTTTACATTTACAGAAATTAAGAATCTTGGAGTAAAGTAAATCTTTAGACAGAGTTTTATCTCATGATCATTATAGCTATTATTCCTACCATGTATTATTTTGATGTATTAGGAAACCTTGTTTCTCTGTATTAGATCAAAAGTTATTTTATACAACAGCTTAATAAGAGACTTCAATTATAACCCAGAGCTTTTAACAAAACTTAATTTATAATTGTATGGCTCAATTCGATTCTCAATTCAAATTCTGTGAGACTAGCAGTTGATGCTCATGGCATAAGCTTTGTTTCTGGCTTCCAAAAATTTGATATCCAGTATGTAATATTTTACTATTAGATAAATATTTAACCAATTTTGACACGAGACATGAGGCTAGCAGGTGTATCACCTAAGGCAACAAACGAAAGAAACCCCGCCCATAGACAATGCTTGACCAATAAAACTCTGTTGGAGCTCAAACAATAACTTCTTTTAAGTTGTAGCTAGTAGTTATTTTGTTGATTAAATGGTATGACCACTCTTGACTGGTCAAATGTTTGGCACAATTTTTATTAAACAGTTCTCTTTTAGGAAACCTTGCTGCGTGAATGTCAAGGGAGGGGATTAGATGAGTCTTTATTTATAAGTGGTACTAAGCTACATATTACTGTAGGTATTATGTCTTTGATGGATAATGAGGAGAGGCAGATTGCAACAAATTACTTGACCGAAGTTAAGGAACATATTTTGTAAGTTGCCCAAGTTCTTGTCTGGAAAAGGAATGAACATAAAACTTCAGTTTTGATATGATTATGTAAAAAAGAAACTGGTATGGACAACATTTGTATGTTATGCATGCCTGTGCATATTTTATTGCTGTGGTTTGTTTAAGTGTATTATTAAAAGTTCGTAAATATAAATAGATAGTATCATTGACACTAATAACAAATGGTATTTAAACTGCTTATTTTTATATAAAAACTAGCTGATCCAAACGTCGTTTTGCCAAAAAAAAATGTCTCTAGTAATAGATGTTGGCCGATTCTCAGTCCTACTCTATATGGCCACAAAATTTCAGGAGAATCGGTGAACCCGTTTCGGAGCAGTAAGGGAACAAACATTGTGACACGAAAATGTTATATATTATTTTTAGATAAAAATAAAAACTGTCTATTTTATCAGGCTTACATTTTGCACGTAATCAACACGCGGCGCTGTAATCTTTTTTCATATGTTATACTATGCGATGTGGCAAACCTATATGTTGTTGGTTGGCTGTTGATTGGAGTTATACAATATAATATAAATATTCTGATAGTTATAAATTAAACACATTTTAGGCCCACGATTGAAAATCATCTACCACTTAAGTTGCGATTAAAACGATTGTCGTATATGGAGGACGATCCCAAAGAGATGCATGTGCTGTATGCTTGTGTGGAAGAAGAAGACGCCCAAAAGGGTGTTTTACAAAAAATGGTAGACACTATCGCCGAGTTTTTTCGCAAAAAGGGTGAGGAAGAGAGATTTATTAAATCTGTTGTCTGCTGAAGAAATCTAATATGATACTTATTGGAAATTATTGGTAAACAAATAAAAGTGACAGTAATAACAGAATTTCTCAGGAAAGTGTCAAATTGAAAATGGCGGTATTTATTTGTTTATATTTTGGCCATCTTTCAAACGTAGCACTCTTACGTCAGTCTGTCATATGTGGTCAGTAAAACTGAGTTGCTAGGTTAATCTTAGCGGTAAGATTAAAAACATGGACATTGAAAAAGTAAGGTGTACAGAAATACTCCTTAATTTAATAATCATTTCAGGTTTTATGAAAGACGAATGGGGACGCGATAGTGTTAGGGTACATGTAACACTATTGAATTCGAAGTATAGAACTCGTGAAACTGACAGTCCTAAACGGATACGAGAAAGCTTCGACGGTTCTGAAATATTGGAGAAATTTCGTGATTATGACTTTGGTGTTATGGAGCTTAGTACCATTCATTTGTCTCAAATGAACACACTGGGTCCGGATGGTTTCTATCAATCGACATGTACAATTTGTTTGTAAATAAATAAATTCAATTTAAAAAATATGCATATACTTTCATTTTTACGTCAGAGGTTAACACCTCGTTAACACGAAGTATTCAAATTTAAACCAAATATGATAAAAAGATCTAAACCTTTTCTGTGGTTATTGAGATGTATTTATTGTCGGGGAATGTGTTATATATAATATTATGTATCTATATTGTTACTATGAGAATAAGGCTGATTGAGGTCTCAGTTTGAACTGGTAGCTATATAACTTAGTTTTTTAACACCCATACTATACATGCATCACACATTACAATTCTAGAAAAAATTTATTAACGACGTGGAATACTTAAAAACGCTATCTGTTATCTGCTATTTAATGTACTTTAACGCTCATAATATAAATTAAGAATACTAATTAATTTGTATTATTACGGGTATTTTTATTCATCATATATTATCAAAAATCGACATGTCGTCAAGTCATTAACATTTATTTCATCTACAATATCACAACATCAAAGAATTATTAACAAGAAAAGCTCATACCTGAAAATCGTATAAATCAAAGGCCTTGAATGTTTCGTAGCAATGTCGTAGCTTAAAGGGACGCGAACTGGGGTGCGTCAGTGCTTCAGTAGATACGTAGCATTGGCAACGTGAAGACGTAATTTTCTGAGTGTAACCATAAAATCGCGTAGCCTTTATAAGGTAAGATTACAGTGAGTGATATAATAATACTAATAGGAGCTTAATATAAATATTATAATTGTCCTTAAAGCTATATAGCTTTATATATACGCCACGCTATGCAAAACCTATTTACTTTTAAATAACTACTTAAATAAATACTGTTAAATTTACTTTTGTAGATATATATTCTTTTCAAAACATTGTATTGCAAATATTTAAAACCTTCATAAATTAAACCGTAATTTAATTAACATAGAAAAAAAAATAAGTCACATTTTTTGGAGAAATCTAATACTTTGCTTTTATAGTAAACATAGTGTTGCAGATTATGTTTACATAAATATTATAGTAATATCTAAAGAGTCATTAATATAATTATATACTGTATTCTAATTTTATAGCATCTTTAAACGTTACGCGTTTGGAAAGATACTTGAAGGAAGGGTCTCGATCGCTTATAGGCACCGTAAAGCATAATATAGGGTTAAAGTTAATATGGTTGAGTTAAAAGCTAAGAGCAATTTAATACAAATATCTTTTCGTATTGTCTTACTATTGATTTCGTGAATTTATCCTTTGACTTTAACATGGTCGTTTATATTTATCTAGTGATTTTGTTTCTTAAAAGATGACATCAATTTAAATATAACAAGTACACAAGATCTTAAAGTATTAATGTTAGTATATTATATAAAGGTCAGTCCAGTCGTTGATCCTTAAATCTTTTTATAAATAAGATTAGCGATGATAAGGTACTGTTTGTAAAGGACATAAAACAATCAATAATATTTAAAAACTATATTTTAACTAAAGATATTAGAACGCATAGAAAATTAAGATTATGTAAACCATGCTGATGGGAACATTCCGTTTTGGGAATTATCCAAAGTGCCTCAAGTACGAACCTACTATTAATAAAGTATGTATCTGTTGTCTATGTTTAATATCGGTAACATTTATAACTTAACATAACATTTTTATTTGGTAAAAAGTATTATGAAAATCGCTAGTCTCGGGTTTTTAAGTATTTTTAAAGAAAATTAAAAATTCAATCGTGTATCTAGTTACAGTCTACTTACAACTTTCCTTGACTAACAAGGGAGTAATATAACACTAAATTGGATTATGCCATGCCAGCCCGTGCAACATCTTAGCCCCTAACAAGAACGTGGGTATGTCGTGTAGACATTATGAATTTATACAACACAGTGGCGAATATTTATAATATTCAAAATAAACATAACAACAAAATAAACATACGACATTTTTTTAATTTTATATATTATTAGTTTTTTTCTTACAAATATATTCGCCGGTTCTATTTTCTTAAGTATACTGTCTTTCTTAAGGCAATGGTTAACTACAAAAATTGGAGAAGGATGGAGAATACCTACTATCCAATAATTGCAGACGGAATCATTTTCCTATTGTCTCGTATTGGGCTCTAAATATATACTTTTTGTATATTAGTATATTGATTTTATTAAAGAATTGTCTATCATTTCAATGTATCTAAAATAATTTAATAATGCTGATTCAGGTTTGATGTGGGAGAAAGTTTTTTTCCTGTGTGCGATTTTTTCTTGTGACAGCTGTTTGATGGAAATATGAAGTAAATAATCCTAAAGTCTTTAGCACAGTTAAATTAATTGTATTATTACATATAGTAACGATTATAAACATCACAGATTTTCATTGTTTTAATTATAATAATAATTTATTTATTTTTAATATGATCTACTATTCTTTACATGATTTTTTATGACAAAACTCGACCCATTTACATATAAGTATCAATGCATATCCACACGGTCAAGTGTTAGTCGGAACATATATTTTAGACAGCCTTGGGTTATAAAATTGAGGGTTTGATTTAATCTAAGCGCTTTAGTAACAAATAATTAAACAATTTTCTGCCGTCAAAATAAAAAATTAAATATTAAAAACATCTTAATATCAACTATTAGAAAGATTTTAATTTAATAATAAACTTTTGCTGCATAAATTATTAAATTAGTATCACCAAAACCTGTATAAAACGAAAAATATTAATACACTATCATTATAATTAAAGCAAATAAGTTAAAAATCAAACAAAAGAGCCTCCACCTATTGGCAGAGCCTCAACACTAAAATGTAAAGTGGAAACTTAAAATAATCTGTTATACTGGTGCCATCTATAGTAGGGTAAATTTTCCTTTAAGACATGCGCCATCGTACACATTGAGTAAGAAAATTTTAACTTGAATTTTAGCTTTGAATTAAATAATATCAGTAAGTGAAGTATAGATGTCTCTAATAATGTAAACGATAAATGAATAACTACAACTGCAAATTATTTTTGAATTAACTTTGCCAGGAACATATTCCTATTGAATTTACTTATTTTTATCGCCTAGTCGCAGTTTGCAGTACACTTACATATAGAGCATAATGTTATTACTTATTTTACATAGGTACATTTTATTATTATATATTACTCTCCTTATACTATAAAATGTATTTTTCAATTCATTTATATGGTCGTAGCATTTCTGTCTACGTAGTATCTAAATGGAAAACCGCCCAAGGCATGCAGTCAAATATCGGTGCCTCGTTTGCGGAGGCGGGCGGGCGTTCCACGCGATCATTTCGAAGTGAAAGGCGGGCGGGGTGCACGTCGCACACCAACATACATTTCTTTCCAGTAACCTCATTAATCTCAGTGACGTAAACCTTTTGAACACAGTCGTAAAAGCCTGAAACTACTAAGGTAATACGTGTCGATGCAGAATTGATTCTCTGTGTACACGGTCGTTTTAGAAAGTAACCTTGCCCGGTGCATTCATTATTCAGTGGTTACGCTAGGCTATAAGGATGGCGGCCTTAAAAGGTAAAATTTATATATAAATTATATGACAAAATCTGAATTGTGTGTGTTGCGTTTGCTGGTGTAATGTATCACATTTTTTCATGACGTCATCTTTAATGCAGCACTATAACAGAGATAGTAATAATAATTACTTAGCACACATCCAATATGGTATAACACTAAAAATTAATCAACGAATATAACTGATTCCTCATGGGATGCATGCTACATTGTCGGCACAATATGAATGCCTCGGTAAAAAATTATGCTTTATTTAAACGTAAATAAAATTTTATTTTATATTTAATGTGTATGAATATAAATAGGTCATTGAGAAATCAAATGTTAAACGAGTAATACACAAAAAATTGTAAAAAAATCAGTGTAGGTCTAAGACATACATCTTGCTGTAAATTTGTTACAAAGAAAAACAACATTTTTTATGCCACGTAATATTTATTACTATAACAGTGTGTTAGTTTTATATAATATAAAAGCATTAAAAAATATATAAAGCTTAGTCGAAGTGGTCTTCAGTGGCTGCAATATAATAAACGTTGAGTCCAACATATATTAAATAGCAGCAAGCAATCTTTCAATGGCAAAACTATACCGCCAATCGTATGTATTGTTTTAGGCACTTTAAATTGCTATCGGATTTAGAGCAGGCTTTACTCTCTAAAACAAACGTCATAATCTAGTTGCGATCAGGACGAAATGATCGCCAGTCATCAGCTCTGATGAAGTTCTGAAACAAACATTCCGGTCGATTCTAACCAAGATTAGGGAGATCGAACTTTATGACCCGGCGTCGAGTCTTTTTGAAAGGACCATTCTTGATTATTGAACATGGTGTCGTTAAGGGCCTTACATACCCTTTTAATAACTAGAAACATGTGCCATGTTTTCCTTACCTCCACACCTATCCAAAATAATATGCTAACACCACACCAAATCATCACTGAAGTCAGATAATGCCGTTGTATTTAATCAAATAATCAACAGATTAGTTAGGAAGCTTTTTTAGAGCATTCAGAATAAATACGGTATCCTTTTGAGAAAATATTGCTTAATCGTAAAAAAAATATTACTTAATCGGTATGTCTTTTGGTCCTTGGATAGTCATGTCATAAAAATAGTTTAAATATAACTAAGGGTAGAATACGCCTACGCCGTAGCCTCATTACGGCCTCTCGGTTCATTTAGTTTTGCTCAATGTGATTGGGTCAAACTATAATTAAAAGTGCGATAGAAAATCTTACATTTATTAATAATTCATTTAAGTTTTATAAATAATCGAAATGTTGTTGTCCCAAGGTTACACTGCTTTGGTCCAAATACCGTTTGAAGATATTCCCTAGAAATTCCCTAGAAAACTTCTTAAAGAATTGTAATATAATTTTTTATTTAATCATATTACAAAAATAAAATTAACACGAACTTATTGTAGGACTAAGGAGATAACTTCAAATAATTTAAGATTGTCACTAAGTTTCCCAAGCATTTTGATGTGTGGTATTACAGGTAGATAGATAGGAAAATTATATTTTTATAAGCTTATTTTATATTATTTGAATATAAAGCAATAGAATACAATACTAATTGAATAGATATGCGGATAAAAGTCTTCCCTTTTTAACAATTTAGAGGTAGACCTAACCTACTTTCACATAATTATAATCGTGTATATCTACGTGCAGCATAACGATTTGGGAAGTAGCCAGTAAAAAATTGTTAGCATTTACAACGTTTCCAACGAAGTTCCACTTACTACAGCCTAGTTACTGTAAGTAAATTGTTTATAAAGAATTCTTTTGATCTTTCAAATTTAAAGAAAATCAAAATTGTACCTATTAATCTCTTGGTATCCAAAATCATAACTGAACACGGCTCCGGCTTTTTGTTTCTATTGTAGATGAATCTTTTGTTCAAAACTGTCTTTTGTATACATATGAATTTCACTGTAGGTTCAGGTAAAATATTTTATTTAGAGAGAGAACATATGTTCATTATTATATATTACTGAAAAGTATTTATATGTTGGTTGCCATGGCAATTATAATAAACAATTTTTATTATCAAGTCGCAACAGTGAAGATTTACATTTATTTACATAACAAAGAATAAAAACAGCTTAATATATACAAAGGAAAATTGTTTAACAGAGTCGTAGAAGGTAGTTCGTGTTATCCATCATTGTAGTGGCCATTAAATTTAAGAGGCTAAGGGCGAGGGCGCGTCGGGTCATGTCATTCACTCATTTATTGTAGGTTCGTGGCGCCTATTTACGTCTTAATATACTTACATAACACATACTTAACTAAAAGCAAATACCATTATAGAACGATAAGCTTATATCGCTGTTTATTATATACTCAATGTAGGTCTTTGTTCGAAAGAATATAATAATTTTATTTAAGGCTTTACTTATTTTTTGTGATCGTTTATATTTTGAAGGCTTAGTATGTTTTGTTCTATACGTGTATAGTAGATATTATCTGGTGATATTGTCTATATCATCTTTCTTTTAATTTTTGTAGTAAGTACCGGTGACTCAAGTGTATAAGTGTCGCGATACAGTGAGGAAATGCTGCTAGCAGGCTTTGTAGCAGGCCACAATTAAAAATAAATTTCAATGTTATTTATTGATAATTGGTATTCGTTAAATTATTTTTATTTATCCATGAATATCTTATAATATTCTACGCTTAATTTCAAAGCTTAGTTATATTAGATAATATATTTTCATAAATATGTAGAATTACATAAATAAAAGAATTTTCATAACTGTTTACGTAATCTATTACTACATCTGTAAATATGTAAAACCATAACTTTCTCCGAATTTCATAATCTAAATGACCTTTATTGCGCAATAACTTTTCACGTTGAGGTTTGCAATACAAAAAAGCGTTTCACTATACTAAATGATTATGGTACTTTTAATATATATTTTACAAAACACGCCGCCCATAGACACATTTTTATATTTATATCTATTATTTTCTACAGTTTGACCTTTACGTTGCAATGTCCAAGGAAACTGCTATTAACTTTCATAAATAATAATAAGTTAGATATGGTCTTTCATACCAAAGGCGACAGGTAACCTACATAACTATTTTATACACTCAAAGCGGGTGTGATATTCATTACTAACAATTAGAAGCCTTACGTTGTTATGGCACCGTTACGAAATAACAAAAACAATTATTGATTAGATCGTCGCACGTATCAGTAGACGGAATCTCATATTATTTTGCATAAAAAAACTTTTTGGCAACGTTACAACACGAAACAGTATATATATATGCCTTTTTGAGAATTTCTAAGATTTGTTAACATGTTTATGATTGTTCTGGTTCTGCAAATTAAAACCACAGAAGTGATGTAAAAACAGACGTACTTCTGTGTCGAGTAACATTTCTCCAGGTGGATTTTTTTTTGATATGTATGAAACATTACTAGGGTATCTTTAATAGGTTTATATAAAAGAAGTAAATGGTTATCATAACATAAACTTATGATTACGACCAACGAATCTTTTTGGGACGTGGCATTATTTTTATTCAATGAAAGTAGTTTTCGAAGATTCTATTCAAATGAATATAAACTATATCTTTTATTATTTTTGGTTTGTGATAAAAAAGATATATATATATTTGTATAAAAGCGAATATATCACGTATTTAACACAACATAGCTGGACGCTACGTGCATTCGTAATCATATAATATCTCGTATGGGTAAACACAGTATTAATTAATACATATACAGTTCTCATTAAATGAGCGCATGAACGTTGGTGACAGTTCAAGGGGCCTCCACTATCGTGATATTGCAGAGAGCCATTGACCCTCTCCTGTTAGGCTTTCAGTAACAGAGTGATATAACTAGAGCATCCTAGTTAAAAGAAAATTAAATTGCGTCCGCCTTTATTTTAAAGGTTGTTCTATATCTGTCCGCATTTAATAGAACATTTATTTAATAGGAATATCGAGAAGGTTAAGAGTCACTTAAGTCCACCAATGTACTAATAAAGATGATATTGACGTAGTACAGCTATTAAGTACATAATTGTTTTATATGGATGGGATTAAAATTTAATTAGCGACTGCATAAAATATCTTAGGATAGAGGTTCGCATTAATATGTGCTTCGCCCTTAACTTAAACTTAATTAACTTACATTTAATTTAAAGTCAATTAGCATTATAGTTTTCATGTTAGTTAGTATGTTTATGCGGTTAAACTTTATATTGTATTTAGACACACAATTTAGTAAAAATCTACACAATATAAATCCCCTGAAGAATAAAACCGAATTGGCATCTGGCCATATTTGCTGACGTGGGCGTATTTTATATGCTGAAATAAAAGTATGAGTGAAAAAGGCATTACATTTTTATTGTTTCAGAAGACTTAAGTATATTTACTTAGAAACTTTCTTTTCTCTCTATAATGTATATAGAGTAGGAAACAACGAACGCAAGTAGCGGAGTAGAATTTGCACGGGTTTCCTATAAGTAGTAATCGTTAGATGAAATACGCAGATTTTTATAGAATATGCATATGAGATTTATTATTGGTATAAAGGAGCGTTGATTACGGGGACTTTCTTGTTGAGAATTATGTATGTATCATGGGAGTGCGACTCGTAGCAAATATTAATAAATGTTTTAGACCCGAGGCATTAGAGTAGGTTATTTTAACTAGTCATTATTTTAATTATTGTGTATACTGAAGTGTACCTAATTTATAACTACTACAATGACCTTGACCGAGTATTAACTTATTTTAATACCGTTATAACGTGGCATAAGTTTCATGAATTTGTTGTCAATGTATTTCGAGCAAAACAATAGTTGGTTTAGGATAGAACTATTTCATAACTAATAATATGTTTAAACAATGAATTCGGTTTGAAATGACCATTGACTTTCTAAACTTTTTTTACTATATTTTTATTCAAATAACAAGTGATTGTTAATTACGCAACTACCGATGCACTAACGGTATTCGGACGCATGACCCCATTATTGATATTCGGACATTTTAGGCAAAACTGACGTATTTTTTTTGTAGGTATGTATTGATTCTTGTTCTAAAAAAAAACATTAATATACGTTTAAAAAGTTGAAACGGTCATTAAACATTGTATATAGTTTGTATTTATACAACAGAAAGTGGTTTTATGTAATAAACATGCAAATGTTGAGTAACTATCACTCAAGCAAAGATTTGTGTTAAGTTCGAAATTACTCGTAAATAATGATGTGAATGAAATGAGAAACTATGTGCATTTTGTGCTAACGAGTCCAATTATTTATATATTTTAGAAGAACTTTTTAAAGGTCTTGAATTCGATTCATTATGAAACCGTAATAGTTTCAGTTTCAAGAAACACTTTGTATCGGAGACAGTATATATTAATAACATTTTATTATGGTATTGTATATTAAAATATTGTAATGGAATCTTCATACTGATCTGCATAATTTTCTTTTAAATTTCAGAGAATCATGAGGATCCACACTAATATCGACAATGGCAACGTACCAACTGTAGAAAGCAGAAGAAATAGATCAGTTCAAGACCCGGAAGAAATTATAAAAAGTGATAGTTCAATTCAAATCAGTACCATAGATCATTTTAATTATTGGCATAATGCCAATGAACGTATAGATAATAGGACGAATTTTAATTGTACTGATACTAGAACAAATGAGTCGCCAATTTGTAACCATCTCTATAAATTGAGCAAGTTACATGAAACAGACAACACAATTGCTGAATATATTACAAGCTCGAAGAAAGTAATTTTAACGGGTGAGTTAAAAATAATATTTTTTTTATAGAATTGAATATTTCGATGGTATTAACTATGCTTGTGTTATTTCAGATAAACCTAATGATTCAAACAATATTACTCTTTTTAACGAAGAACAGCCGTTTTATGACCTATCAGATACAGAAGAAATGTCGGAGGATAGTGTTCATCGGGTACCAAGAGGAATTGTAAATCCAAATTATCCTGGCTTTCAACATTTAGCCCATACGCTACAGGTATGCTGGTTTTTTTTATTGTACTTAAACGAATACTTAGGATAAGATTTGTTAAATAGTGCGTGGTCAGTTTAAGATTGCTGTCTGTATCGTCAAATTGCTTAGTTAATTCGCTTAACTAACCATATAATTAATTCAAAATTACAGGAATATAGTTCAAATATTGAAAACTTTTATCAGTCTGAAAATGAAATGACAGATGACGATATTGACACGGATATAACTGACTATGAATTAAAGGATACTAATGAAAACTATAAAGAGCTTAACAATAATAAAACAGAGAGCAGTATCAAACATAATGAGAATCAGTTTACAAAATTAACTAATAACACTTTGCAATCACCTAAACCAAGTGATATACCGGACCTTCTTAAAACGATCTCAACCAATAACAATAATGATGACGCCATAAATTGCGACATTACTTTAATTGGAAATGATATAGAGAATAATTTTAATACAAAAGATATAATTGGTGACTTTAACAAAGAGATTGAAGATGAAATTAAACAATTGTTAAACTACAATATTAATCTGCAAGATGACTTGGAAGATCTTCGAAAGGACATTAAAGACAATTTTGAGAAACCAATTGAAACTACAATCAATAATATAAGCGAAGTGGTGAATCATGTTATAAAGAAACTGGTAAAAAGCGATGTTAGTACTGAAACAAACGAATCTAGTAATGAAACAAAAAGTGATATAAATATCGTCAACATGAATAAAACAAATGAGGTTAATGTGAGAATGGAAATGAGCAGGCCTACATTCTTGTTACTGGATAACTGTCACGAACAGATACAAGACGCTGTTTTGTCCGACGGCAAGGAAGAAATAAATATAAATGAAGATGAATACGATACGGAAAAATTAAGCAATAATGTAGAGACCACTATTAAACAACTAAGCACAGAGTTAAGAAAAATAATTCCAAAATTAAATGAAATGCGAGAGCGTGATAAGTTATGGGCCGATAGGCCTATAATTACTGACGGGAATTCCAACCGGCTGTTAATGAAGTCAAATAATTTGCACAATTTAAAAAAAGAAACACGCTATCAAAGCCAAGATGAAAGCAACAAGCAAATAAATAAAAACAGCTATCATCGCGTTCTGAATAAAAACCCTGAAAAGACTCAAAGGTACGTAGGGATCGGTAGAATGTCTAGCCGATATATATATATACCTTTAAAATAAATAAAATACCTTACCAATGGTTATTGGTAAGGTATTTTTAATTAATATACTTGTTCTGCTGGAATGCTAAGAATAATGTATGAGCATACCGTCAAATTCCGTGTTTTTCTTTGCAAGCATTGGTACTGTATTATACAGATTTCAATAGAAAAAATAAGAAAACCTCTAATTTGACGTTGATATTATTACTCTTTTATATATTTCAATACTCAACTTATAATTGTTTGTCTTTTGCGATTTTCGGAGTATTGATGCCTAGAAGCTTTCGTCATGCTTTCTTGCGTCTTAAACCTAGCAGAATGTGCGCATAGTTTTTAAATAGAATCGACGTGTTCACGGAACTGATCAATCTTTAGTTTATATTCAGAGTCATATCGAGTAAATAGTGTGTGTTAAGCTTTTATTCTAATATGAGGTAAAACATTTGAATGTAAATACAAATAGTAGAAAATCGAAAATGAATTAATAAACGAAAATAATACATACTTTCACATCAATTTCATTGTGATAAAATGATTTTGATCGTTTTTTTTCTATTTTAGTGGACCTAAAGATCCTTCCAAATATGCTCAACATAAGTTGTCCGTCCCTCAAGATAATATTAATGTAGCTGACAGTGATTTGGGTAAGTTTGCATGCATGTTTGCATTGAATGTCCCTAATATAATGTATTCCATTTAAATAAATTTTATTCAATTGATCTATCCTCTTACTTTCAGATACCTTCGATGTTTATAATATAGAAACAGCGCTGCCGAAATTAGACATAGACACTATAGAAAGTTATATAAAGGCAGCGAAAGAAGCAGAAAGACGAGTAAGTAATTCCTGCGTTATATAATTTCAATATACTGCTTTATATACTTAAAACCTGATGAGATGGTCTGTTTTGGCTTGCTAATGCGTATTATTAGGTAAATGAAACTTTTTTGTTAACTATATTTATCGAGAATAGGTTTTATATATAACATTAAATATAACAGCTTTCATACTCCTAGATTACTCCTTCGTCTGTTATTCACTCACGGAGATGAAATATTAAATGGTAAAAGGACCATCAATATTTTTTCACAGCATGGGTGGTTTCTGTATTAAAAAAAAGAAAATTATTCTGCGCACGAATTATACAAGCACGTCTGCAACAACATATTAGATCTTTGATGCACTTTAATATATGATGCATAAACTTATTATCGATTCGTTTAGATTAGTGACTTGTCAAGAATTAAAATTGTCGTGTTGTATTTAAATTTTTTTTAATAATATGGATCTGCAATATGATTAGGATAACTATAAGTACGTGAGTAGCGCGTGACACTCTTTAAGAATTGGTACTTATCTGCTCAGGTTCTAGCTATACATAAAACGGACAGCAATGGTTTACTACTATTCAACTGAAATATTTAAAATGTAATAATATCTACATTTGTTATGTATAGGTATTTAGTCATTTAGTGTAGACTAATGTGAATCTCAAAGTAACGGTACATAATACTCTGTTCAGTAAACGTACACAACGGCATGCGAATCACGTTCGTTATAGGAATATAGCCGTAATCATTATTATAACAGTTAAAATTGCCGATCAAACTTGAAGCACAAGTGCCTTTCTAAGTGATTCAGCGTTGCAGACACTGTGTAGGTTCCACCTACTTAGTAATTTACATAAGCCGCAGATACTGCAGGCGTGTTGACGCTTGCACAGTTGTAAAAATTTTAGTGAAACCAGTGTTTTTTGTGAATAGATTGGTGAAACCAGTGTTTTTTGTGAATAGATTGAACTATCATTGTTGTATTATTATTGTGATGACGTCATTACCGTATTTTCATCCTGAACAACGGCATTATAAAAAGGACACAAGATTTTTATTGGACTTATATACGATAACATACGATAATCATGAATCTGTTGACAATATATGCTGTCTTGTAAGTTTTTCTTAATGTACTAATATTTTTGTAAACTCACAGTGAAATTTTATTGAACAAAAACCATAAACTAAAGAATTGGAACGCAAGAGCCTTACGAAAAGAGCACGTCTCGTCCTTGTCCTATATGTCAAAATAGTGACGAGTGCAGGATTGTCACACATCATAATTTTGTGCATTGTCAACAACCAACAAATTACAAATTGAAAAATGTTATTTATTGTAAAGGCAACATAAAACAATCTCTTTCAATTATTTAATAATTAGTTATTTTAGTGCCATTTTTTTGCCAAATAGTAACAAAGACTGAGTAGTTTTAATCATGTTCGAAAGTTTGTTGAATAATGTTAAGAGGAAGTTAAGCAAATCATCTGTAGAACAACCAGAAAAAGAATGTATAGAAAAAATAGGATGGAAACATAAATTTCAAATCTTTAAGTCAAAAATTAGCAAATCGCCAGAGCAGACTGTTACCGCGACCTATAATGATAACAAAACATTCTGCCCCAGAGTAATTAGCGGGGGTGACTTTGTACAAACAGAAATTGAATGGCCAATAATCTCAGATCATAATCCTAACATATTGGACAAATTTACTAAGATTGTAACAATTGCTAACCATGAACCTTATAACAAAAACGTACAGTACCTTGTATTGATTTCGGCTTCGCAATAGCATTCTGTTTAGTTGATATCTGTTAAATCTTTGTTTTAGAAACGAAATGATAGAGAAGAAATCAGGAAAAGATTAGCTATGGGTATAGATTCCGAGGATTACTATAGTTTGGGTCATAGCAATACAGATCGGCCAGGGAAAAAACCTAGCTTACATTCACGATTACAAAATGGTAAGAACAAGACATAAGCTTTACTGAAATATTATTCACAAAATTTCAAAAGGTAAAAAGAAAGGATATATCTTAAATATACAAACCATATCTCCTAATATAATTGTTATTTATTTACTTTATAGATCTTTTTACTTAAAAAGCTAGCTCTTTAGCTATTCAGCTTTGGGTTGTTTATGTATATGTTTAAATTCATATTTTTGTTTCTAATACTTGGTTGAACATTTCTGCTGTCAAAACCTTAGAAATGTTTCTAATATCCACTAAATTAATGCAGAGCTGTCCAATCAATTACCATGGGTTTCTGTGCTAATTGTGCATTACATCTACAGGGAAAAATTTACAAATATGTTTCATGAATGAAACAGCATCTGACAATGAATCTCAATGTTCAGACTTGGATAGAAGTTTCACTAGTAATAGTAAAAGTTTATCACGTTCAAGTATATTCAGCAAGAGTAGTTATAACCATCCTTATCAGACGAGACCACTGTCAGTCAACATAATAAAACAAGATAAAATAAACACTGTTCAAAGTGGTGAGAATTTACATATTAACAATTGTCGAACTATTAACCCTCACTTATCTATAAACTTTATGTTTTGGTGTTGTTTTAGAGTTTGATTCATGCATGCACTGGTAATGATATTATGATTAAATTTTAATTCAGAGTTTTAAATGCTAAGTATTTGCCTCTGTGTTTCTAGGATTCAAATTGCATACAGCTTCATTAATATCAAAGTCACCCAAAACCCAATCGACTCAATCTTTAAATCAAATTGAGTTAAAGGAATCTGATTTCTATGCACTACAATCCACACTCCAGACTGAAGCTAGAATTGCCTTGGCACAAGCTAAAGAATTGGCACGCATACAAATGGAGGTAACTTTTTTGTGTATTTTTTTGTTTTTGTAAGGTTAGCTACTAAAAAACTTGTACTATTAAGCTCAATGTCAACATAGGGTAAATTATTATACTACTTGGTAAGAAAATTATTTAAGTGACTCATATTATGTAACATTATATCATTTGGGACCTATTGTCAGATAATTTAAATAAGGAAATTTGGAGAGGAAGATACTTAAAACTGAAAATTTTGCAAGTGCCCACATATCAGCTTTGTGTTTTCCAAAATCTTTTCAATAATCGAGAAATCTGTGGCAACTTTAGCAAATGTGTAATGATCACATTTGAATTGATATTACTATATTTTGTTTTATCTGGTTATTTTTCTTGCAATGCAATATAATCCAAACTAATCGAGAAGCCATTGCATATTGGATGTTCAAATGACATTAGGGCATATAGCCTGTTACTGCCTCACCAATATATTGTGAAATAAACGTTTTGCCTGTCTCATACATACATAAGTTATATTTTGTTATTTTCCTATTACAGCATGAGCGTAGGAGTCGACCAGTATCTCCTGTGACAGAAATGTTACGTCGCAGTATGGAGAAGGCGAACGTGCCACTTGCACCTGATCGTCGTCGTGTCTCAAGGCAGATACTTACTGATATGAACATAGCCCAATTACAGGTATACATTTAATTTTTATAACATATTGTTTGAAGTGATGTTATATGTTGCTCTATGTACTTTTTTATAAAATCAAAAGGACATTACTATTTCAGTTGATTAAAAAATAGGGATTGTATAAAATATCTGTCTTTGTCAAAGAAAAGGGTGAACCCGATCAAGTGGCTGATGATGATGTAACACTATTTTGATTGAAAAATAGAATTCATTAAAATATAGGAACATACACATCTCAAATGATTGTTTAAATACAGAAAGTGAAATAAAAGAGCAATTTGTAATATTCTTGAATTAAGTACATCAAATAATTAAATGTAGTGAATTATTTCTTAAGTTGCTAACGTTTATTACGTTATTGCATGACCTTGTGTCGTTTTACGATTAACGCCACCGAGTCACGCGTCTTCACAACAATGACCATTGTTTTTGTAACAATTTCGTAATTATATATAGATTTTTGGCTTAAAATAATATTTTTTAAAATGTTGTCAAAGGCCTCAAACCCTGTGATTGGTGGTTATTTAGAGCTGAACACAAAATACTTCTTAATGTGTCTTATACCTACTAAGAATCCTTTAAAGTAAAATAAAATTTATCCAATATATGCAAACTCTTTTCAACCTTTGACAGAGAATAAAGATATTTAAGTAAGACTGTTTGTAATACATTACAGGTGATAGTCAACGAGCTGCACTCTCAAATCGAATGTCTTAACGACTCACTCGTGAAACTCTTGATGGCCAGAGATGAACTGCACATGGGCCAAGACTCTATGCTTGTCGATATTGAGGATCTAACACGATACTTGTAAGTATAAAATATCTATCTCTATATAATTGTTTGTTTGTATTAAAATGTTAACTGTCTTTTGATTATTATACTGTTTTTTTTTAAATTTATAACTTGTGTATTTATATATACCCAGTTTGATTAATATTCCGTTTATTATACAGTTCTTGGTAAAGTGTACCATTTTTAATACTTTCAATCAAAATATGCTTGACGACAAGAAATGGTTAATATAATTAATAAAAACTAGGTACACCTGTCAATTGAATGTACCAGTAATAATAAGTTAACATAGTAAGTAACAAAATTAATTAAACATTGCACACAGAACTCGGAAACTTGAATTTCAAGGTTAGCTGACTCGTACAATGGTTTTTGCTGATTAAATTCTTAATTCGTATATCATTATACTTTTTATGCTTAAATACATTCTATACAGAGTATTTTGATTAAGCATTCATATAATGTAGCTGACATCTGTCATTTAATTTTTTAAGTGCTACTTGCTATTACACACATTAGCAGAACATACATCGCGTTAATTCGATTATTTTTTTTTTATTAATTGTACTAATATATTATATGCACATTGTATAGTCATCTGCTCAAAAGTAATCAAAACCACATACAGCAGAATCCGGATATAACGACATTCAAGGGATGGCGATACTATGTCGTACTAACCGGGTGATGTACAAAACGGACGGATTATATATGAATATAACAACCAAAACCAAACTTGTGCAAACATTATACTCGCTAAAACCGATTAGTCGTTATAAGTGAATTCTACTGTAATAACAAATGACAGGGTTAGGAATGATAGTGGACGAATATGAGAGGTTGTCAGATTTAAGTAAAAAATTGTATGTGTTTTTTTGGCTTCGGCCGTAAATAAATAAATAACTTCCCATAATAGAATGCAATACCTATTACGCCATATGACATTCCTACGTCAGTGATCAGTGTTCCGTCTATTATATTTTATGTCCCATTTATTAGTCAAAGTATCATCATATGTTAAACTCATAATTTTTTAATTAAGTATTTGTGAAGCTATCGTCTTACGTAGTTGTATTGCGTGCTAATAATGTTAGTTTTGTACTATTTCCTAAAGAATGCATATTTATTTCAGAGGTGTTAAAGAACAAAGCAAGAAATCCAAAGGCACTAAGTCGGGAGTGAGGCGACTTACAGCCCTAGTGCACAAATAATCATCGGTATTAATGTTATTATATTTTGGCCTGTTGTTTATATTACACTGGGTTAGAGATCTTGCATAGGCCACTAAGAAAGAGTACGGTAAAGGATATGTATAGCCCCTTTGCACATATAGTGGTAAATTTCTTATAGACAATACTTTGTTTGGCAGTATTTGACGTATTTGGGACTATTTTTGGGACAAGTATTATTCGAATAGCTTTAATGCTATTGACAATGCAACTTAGGCTTTTTTGCTAACGGTACTGTCAAATGTCAAACATGACAATTGACAATAGATACGTTTTCAAAACCTACCGAAATTGCCACACAAATCAAGCCAAACTAAGGGAGAACTGTTAATTAACATGTTTGTTTTTCATTTCCTCCATATTCAATAATATCTTTACCGTGCTTTTTCGTATACGGAATTTATTGATACAATTTCAAATTCTTATGTAGTCATAGTACAATGTTATAATGCATGAATCTAGAATAAAATGTATAGTGTTTATACTTGTATTTAGGCTGTATGCTATTTGCAAACCCAGTGATTTAAATATAAAATGGGATTATTAGTACTCTTTCTCAATAATAAAAATGTTTTAGCATTAAAGCATTTGAAAGGGGAATGACTGTTACATGTTTTCATATTAGCGTTTTGTAAAGTTTCACTCTTCCGTGTTCGAAAGTTAAAAGGCGTTTAAAAAAACTATTCTCGTTGCCGTTAGTCATAGACAATTATAAACTATAGTTCTTTGTCCATTATTATTTTCTTGATATTGTATATTAAATATTGAACTAGTTTTGAACGAATGTTAAACTAAATTAGTTCTGATTTTCTTCATTCATAAAAACTTTTGTCTCTAGCAGTAATGATAAGAGATGATTACTTAAGTTTTAACGGTACAACTGGACTGGTTTAGTTTAAGTTTGAATACTGATAGGTCAATATTGATACCAAATTTGGTCATTCTCCTTAATTAACACAATTATCGGCATCCATGTAGTACATAAATATGGTATTAGTTTCCAATTCTGTATGACAGTTATCGTTCCCAAATGAGTAACATTCGATTCATTTTAACAATGCCACTCATTACACTCCTCAATGCCCAGTTCCTATTTTATGTACTGCATACGTGGGTAGTTTTCGTTGACAGCAACAAGTAGAACGTTCTATTTAAAAAAAATATGTAATTAAAAATTGCCTTTAAGAAGTTACGTCACATTTGTTTTTGACACAATCCTCCGGAAAAAAAACGTGAATTGAACAAGTTTTTATTAAGATGCAACGATTTAACTAATCCATTTTTGAGTGGAAAGGAATTGAGTTCAAAAATAACGAAAGTACATATAAACCTTTTACTTACATTGCAAATCTATAAATTGGATTTTGTTTAATGCCTTGGATTTTATATTTATTCTCGTCCAATTACAGTTGCTACCTTTTGTTAAGTATTCATAATGTCTGCCCGTGATTTGATACCTTGTCTTGAGAGCCCTTAAAGTGTGACGTAATTTATGAACGGATTTAGACTTAGTGACGTTTGTGATTTGCAAATTAGGATAATATTTTTTCATTAATAGTGCTCATCGCAGATTTAATGCACGGCGAGCTGATAAAAACAGGGTTCGAATTAGTTGCTTAGTTTAATTGCGATAAGATACGCGATATTTTTTCACTACCTATGTAAGATGACGTTGGTTGGACCACGCGTAATTCGGTTTCTATATTCAACTAACGAAATACGATGGTGGAACTTCTGTTATGTAAAACGCTATATTACTAAACAAAACAATTTACGATGTCTTTGTAGTATCGCTTACAACAAACTTATTCTACTTTCGATAGAGGGCGCTATCTATGATGAGCTTACTACACAAGATGGCGCTAGTTTAAAAGCTATGATTTTATTATAAGCGCTTCTCGACACAGTAATACTGGCGCCCCTAACGGCAGTTAGTCTTCCAACTAATAATTAAAAATTCACATACTTGAATAGAAATTGAATTATTATACATTTGAACTGGATTTCAGAACCAGTATATGTCCTATGAACGATTAAAATTATATGAAAAATCTTATGGTTCGAGGAGATATTTCATTATTTTTTTTAATTGAATGGAATATTCTAGATGATAATGATGGTGCGTCGAATCTCGATAGTGCTTTATCTGTTTATTTGAATGTTTTCGTAAAACACAACTGTACATATTTGCAAATAGTCGCACTAATCACAACACTAAAACGTTTCACATTAGTTCCACATATCCATAATAAAAGTCAAAACGTGTCGTGAAATCTAGTTTTAAACTAAATCAAACTTCAAAATAAGGCCCAAAACATATATAACCTAGTTCTATAATATGTTGGCCCTATATTTGCGCGATGAAGTTAAACGCTAGAAACACGATTATGTAAGATAATGTTTAGCCTCAAAAATAACTTTTACATGCTCACAATACTTTTAAAAAATAATGTTTCGTTATACGTTTATGAAGTAAACAGTAAATAAGGACGTATGAGTTGACTTTCTTAGGGGCCGTTTTTAAATACTTGTTAGGAAACTAGCGTATTTATAAAATTCTTTTCATTAGTTGAATTTGTTTAATGTTTAGTTAGATTCTTACATTCCGTTATTATAGCTTAATACATATCGTTAAATATAAAAAAACATTGCTAAATTCGCTGACTTCTCAGCTGTTTTAAAATGAACAACACTATCACTATCGATTCGTAGATTTTATAACTCGAAGGCATCAATTTCATGAAATACCATCAACGCCTATTTTGTAAGACAAAACCAGTACACACGAGCAAGGAAATGTCACTAACTTATCCAGTTTTTCATGATTTCTTGAAGTAATTAAATCTACGACAATGCGTATCGACGTGTATCAAATGAAAACTTCAAAGTGGATTTTTTAGTTTGGCAACATTAAAATTACTATTTTTATATTTGTTTTATAATTGTGTTTTGTTTTAATATTTATGTACTAAGCTTTTCGAATTTAATTTTGGAAACCACCTATTTTTATATTTTTAGTTTCAATCTTATATAGGACTAGATATGTTCTAATAAGTCGGAAAATATTTTCTAGTTATTTTTTGGTTGTGTATTATAGTTTAGTTATGAAAGCTCTTTTCAAGGCAATAAATAAATACCCATAAATAAAAACGCTGTACCTACTTATAAAAATTAAACGATTCACGCTGTTAAACACACGAAGATATTCACAAACACAAGAAAATATGGTACAACCTTAAAATCTTAAAATGTGTGACCTTTCTTAATCTATGTTACCATTATTTTTAGGATAATAACTTACAACTTTTAAGATTACGGAAATATCTTTTGTTGATTGCCGCCATTGCTGAATAAAATTGGATTGCGTGCATATTTAGCGTTCATAATATGCTCAATTTATTAATTAATCGAACTTAACGAATCCTCGAACGACAGATCTCAATAGATGTTTAAAACTAACGATTGATTTGAAAAGGATCTCGAAGCAATGAATCATGTTGTTTACAAATAATTTATTGTACATTTTGAAGCTAAGAATGTTTTAAGGAATTCATTAACTAATTACAATATAAATTCGGTGATCACAGTACGTCTTGTTACCTAAGAATGACTGATGTGAACGTGATGACTGAATTATTGTCGGTAATGCCAAAAATTCAATATCTCGGCTCGTCTAACTATTTTTTTATTGCCAAGTAGCTATCGTCTGTATCATCCTCATATATTGAAATAAAAAAAATTGTTATTGTTAAGTTAAAACGGTTTTCAATGTTTAAGAAAACCATGTAATTTGTTTCCCATAAAAAATTGATGATATTATTTACATACGACAGATATACGAAGTAAAAATGTATTGTTGAAATTGTAAACGCATTTATATGAATGCTTTGGCGCGCTTCAAATCCCTTAATGACGTGATATCACTATACCTGAATAAATAAATAAATGTTGTATATAATGTCTTTTATTTATCACACCTTATTCCTAGACTCTTTTAATGTCTTCTGTTGTATACATTATGTTTTCAAATCTATAACTTGTGGTATATAACCTCGAAATAATTTTAGAGCTTAAAATACAACTTTTTAAACTCTTAAAAATCTTACATAAATAAGTCTAATTATGGATTAAAACTAATTTTAAGTATAGATGTATTATTTTCTGCTAGATGATATATTATATATAAAAATGCCTCGGCTTGCCAAGACGAAACCATTTTTTGTGTTCCATCGAATATTTGAATTACAGGTACCGAGCACAAAACCTGTGTACGAAATTAAAAATAACATTTCATTAATAACCCTCATGCTCCAAAACACAAGCTTTATGGCTGCGTTAATTACATTGCGATGGCAATGGGTCATTTCCCACAATCCGACAGCGGCGCATCGCGACCATATCAAAAATACCGCAGTTGACCCCAAAACCCGTCACCTGCACTACCCAGGTGCGTCTGCGCAATTAATAAACTCCAATAATAGAAACCGTACAATTTATTTGTTTTATTGTCTCTATTGCGCCGCAGCACTTCAACTCAAGATTTATTAGTTCCGTTCGCGCGAAATTTCGTGTAGACGATACTATTTAATGAAGAAATTTTATCTTAATTGCAATTTTCAATATAGATTGGATTATTTGATGGGGTGTTTAATTGTGTGAACACGATATATTTATTTTTTTGGCGATTGGCCCTGTGAAAATACAATTTTGATAGTTTAGATTAGGGCATGGGAAAGGGCTTCAACCCGCTTTTAACTTTTTTTTTAACTTTATTTATTTACACTTTATTATATATATACTAGAAGCAAATGACGTTGATAGATGTTAGTACATATAAGAGCAACGGGCGGCCTGTTCGCTAATAAGCGATCTCTTCCAAACAACCCACACAATAAAATAATACTTAAAATACAATTAGACTGGTGCAAAGGGTGCGAAGTATACAAAAAAAAATAAAAAGAACAAAGCACAACATACATTAAGTAAAACCGGAAAGGTGCTAATTTAAGTCTCGAATTATAAATAATTATATTGTAGACAAGAAATGCTTACGAAGAAGTGATTTAAAACATGATAGTGAGGTGGCTGATTGGATAGGAAATAACTTGCTCTTGCATTGTTGTCTTTCAAATTGCATTTCACGTTACACGTAATATCATCTTCGCAAGTACTAAACTTTTAAATTAAACTTGTAGGTATAACAGACCTCAGACTCGACGTTTCGATACCTGTGTGTTCAAACTTCAAAGATTAAAAACTATAAGTTCTTATCATTGGAGTAAAATTGAAATTTTTTTGCTATTCTCTTAGTTTCAGAATGTAACCAGTACTCGAAATTTATGTTTGTATCACAAATTATCGCATAATCACTACTGCTATTGAAATATTTAGCTTGTTCTTAAAATAACGGCAGCTACTGGGTAAAGTAAAGGGAAGTGTTTATTTTTAGTAGACTTTTATGTATGTAAAGTAATATAAATTTATCGGTGCTGTCATCGCATCGTCAGAGGGCCTGGCACATGCAAATCACCGCATGCGGGCAACCCGCTTTATTCCTCACCGCAAGTGAGGGGATCACTGACACGAAATGATCTTTTAACATTTTGATGAGTTTCCCTGTCTCTAACAATTTTCCAATGTATCTGTGTTTCTATTTTTTTAATTTTTACCTATTTTATCTGGATACCTATGTTTTCAATCATCAGTCTTTTAGAATCGCAGCATATTTATAACGATTTGAATGATTTTGAGTCTGAATAGACGGGAAAATTAAATATGATAGTTTTTAACTATATTCATGACTTATTTTGAATTTATTTTTTCTATAATCTAACCTTAACGTAAAGTATATTATTTAGAACTTTTAAAATATGCCAATTTCCCCCATTTGCCTGTGTTAATACAGAGTTCAATGTCAATGGTAGGGTCGACGTTGTGAGGAAGATACGGGCATAGTTAACGATTTTATTGTTTTCAAGTCATTATTTTATACAAGTTTTGTAATTTCATTTTCATTTTTTCTAGTACTAGTCACTGGTAACTCGAAAAAAAATCTACGAACTATTCAAGTTTGTTTGCAATTAATTTACCTTATGGCTAGTCAAAATAAGTTCACTGTACAAGCCAAAAACAGTGACGTTGTTAAACTATATAATGTCCTTTTGACTAATATTTAATAGGTATATAATTCAGACTGAAAGTGTATAGTTACATTTAAAATCGAACTCACAGCCTCCTGATAAACCAGAAAAATTATAGATCTCGTTAATCATAGAATTTTTCATAGTTATATTTAAGCGTGAATATTGAAATAATCCGTGTAGGGTCACAATGTATTCCATCAACCGAAAAATAATTAATAAGCATTTTGTTGACGTATGGGAGGCGCGCGCGCAGCGGCTTCTCTTACCATAGAGCTAAGCTGATTTGTACTCGGTTTAAAAATAAAATCGTCCTATTCTTCACTTACAAATATTAAGATCGAAAAGATGATTACTCATAAACAATCAGAGTAAGTAGAAAAAATAAAAATACAAACGTGTTTGTTATCTACTTTTGCATTTTATGCTGGTAAAATTTATATTAATTAATAATTTTAATAATTTAATTGTAGGAACTCACTTCAAATCTATAAGCCATCTAGGAAAAGGACCTCCTAGATCTCGTTTAGAAACTGATACTTTGACGGATATACCATTTTTGTTTCAACTTAGGTATTCTATTATTAAAATTGTGATTATTAAAGTGTCCTATTTAATAATGCTTTCTAGTTAATAATTTGTCAGTATCTAAAGTGCATAAGAATATAAAATATTACGATGTTCACACATCGTTTTATGTCTGTAGTTTCATCCCTGAGTGAACAACGCGATGCGCAAGCGCACGTGCCGCGTCATATGGCAGCGCGCCATACTGTTTGTTTGCCAATCATAACGGACATATTTCATCAGATAACGGACCTCAAACATATTGGTATTTAAAACAATGTGAAAAATTGTTTAGATTTTGTACGCTTCTCATCACTAGAGAGTAGGGGAGTTAATTGAACACGACAGATTGGTACCATTTATTAGTTGATTGATGAGGATAGAAAAATTGTTTTAGCTTCATATAGTTCTTTAAAAATACTTACACATAACGTGAGTTAAATATTTATGCAGTTACCTTTAAGCCCACGTTTCAAGAATCTATTTACAGAGACGATTGCTGTCACAAAAATGGAAAAACTAAGATTTCGCAAATAATGTCTTCTAAATTACGTCTGTACCTATTTGTCATTTAAATTCTTGTCAAATATATCTCCATGTCTATTTTAGTCCCCATTCCGCAAAATTTATTATATAGAGATAGATGTAGGATATTCGTAAAGAGCATAAAGTGTATCCAAAATAATACATAGAACTGATGCTTCTTTTAATATAACAGTGCCCATATATAAATGTGACGCTTTAATTCAATGAAACCAATTGCAACCTGCAATTTAGGTGAGGGCACGAGCAAGGCATGTGCGCAGCCATATGGCGTCAATCCATCCAGCTTACTGAAGCGAAGCCAGAAGATGTCTAAGTACTTACTTTTTTTTTAATAAATCAGGAACACCTGCCTCGTCTAAGTCTATTATTAGTATTTAAGTCTCAACTGTCTATTTCCTATCGATAACGCATACATCTTGCTAACCTTAGGCTAAGCATCTTACTATGTGACATCTACGAACATGATAGATAGTAGCTTTTAGTTTTATAATCTGATATATGTGGCGATAATAATATGTTAAGTCATATTCGTTCTATTTTATTTTAAAATATTTAGTAACCATAGTGCTGTTTTATATTCTATACGAAATGTATAGAACTCATTTTAATAGTGTAGTAGTAATAAGTGTATTAGTTTTTGTAAGCATTTTCTTTTATGTACCAAAATGATCTTCTTAAAGTAAGCGTTATACTTTTGCCAATATATGGAAGAGACCAAACAGTTAACCTTTTTATTATAGCCACTTTATTTATGTACTTAAGTTGATATATATTTAAGTTCGATTTTTGTTAAAAACAGTTTTTAATAAAATCATCATTATTCTTTACACTCGCCACATACTTTACACATATGTATTTTCATTTGTGTAAAATTACATATATGAACCAATTAATGAAAATATATTTATTAACATTAAATATTTTGGTTGTTAGTTTGCCTAAAAATATTATAAAGTATGGCATGTTTTTTTTTCAAATTGCTTTTTCTCAACTTTTAACTGAAAAGACAAAAAGTGCATGTTTTTATAACATAATAAGGCTGTTATAAAAACATAGGAGGTCAACACATGGTGTTAGAGAAAGCTTTGGGGAGCTTCTTTGACTAAAACATTATTCGATCGCGCGTTGATATCTTTTATGTGACGAAACTGATTGCGCATACGTTTTAATGTTTCGAAGACATAAACGTCCGTTAAATACTTTACGTTCTTATCAAAGCTTTTAATAAAATAAACAAATTATTTTCCCTAAACGTCTAAAGGTTACAAACATTAAGGACGTTACTTTAAGGAATATTTATGTGGGAAATCGTATGTTATAAAAAATACAAGTCGGTTAGCCCGGATCCTCCTTCCACCGTGTGACGAATAATAGAATCTTTAAGTGGTTTCCCTTGTCTCACGTGTCCACCGGTCAAAGTAAACAGTGTGTGAAATAATCTATTCGACCGTGTACACAATATGTGAAAATAGATTGTCATTATTGTTTAAACTAAAAAAATAATTTAAATATTTTTGTATTTTATTTAACGCAATTTAGAGCAAGGATCTTAATAAAATGATTAGTGTTTATTAAATCAAGGAAATTGACCAGTCTGTTTTATAAAGATTTCAGTACATTTTCATTATAATTATTAGTTTATCATTAAACTGACTATAAGGTAGTCAGTTTAATGATAAACTTACGAAAGACTATGATTATGGTAGGTACCTGTATTAGAGATAGATTATTTAGGAATATATTAATAATTAACAAATAAATGTTTACGTTATAAGCGATAATTCTAAAATACAAAAGTGTAATAGGTAATAGGTATTACGGATTTCCTTAATGTAAATAATTTCACGCTTTTAATTGTAAAAGCTAAAATTATTTTCGAAAAAAGTACAGTTTAACACTTTACTTCACTTGTTTAAGTCTTATTTGTGTGTCCTGAGGAGGCTTGATTACTATTATGGCAATTGAATATAAAATAAGATCATCCGTTACAACAGGCCACATTTTATAATAGGTATTTCACATTCCTGGGTATTTGCTTCTAAATAAGTGCAGTAATCTGTTGGCAAATAGTACATAATTACCAGTTAGGATACATGAAAATTACTTTACTTTTTTTAACTAAGTCTATTGTCATAAAAAAAATTAAATGGAGATTGATTTTAAGTTTTATATATAAAGAGCTTACTACTCTTTATCTATTTATCTTTATTTGTCTAAAATTTTCATAAATTGTGTATAATAGAAATATAATATTGAAATCTAAACCTACCTATAATTATATTACTGCATTCTTATTTATTAAAATGGGCATAAGAAGTGTATGCACCCATCAAATGTCAATTAAGTCCATCTCCAGACGCACCTAGGACCGGCTAGGCGAGTCCACCATCACCACTTACCGCCTAACCCATTTATACAACGAAACAGGATAAAATGAATTAATGCAAATTTATACTATAAAAATTGTCGCAGGTGCACACCGGACGAGTTCCAGCCATCCTCAGATGCGATTTAGCGCGCTTACATGGCGAAAGTGTTATTTATAGCGTTCTGCCCACCGTGTCTGTGCTTTAACCGTAAGGGCTTGTCTCCTTAACATAAAGAGCTAGTCTTTTCAGTAATGACATCAGTATAATTGTGTTAAAGGAAAATCTAATTTAGTTACGTATTGTATGCTGTTTTAAGTAATGAAATTGATTTCATTCATAATTTTGGAATTTCTTAGTCACGTTAGAATCATAATGTATTCCGCCCCTATTTAAACGCATTCAAGTATTAGGTTCTGATTGAGTTATACGAATTTATTATGAAATAGCAAAAGGGTCCGTTACAGATATTCAATCTTATGCAGAACTTTCATGACTAAGAATATATGTCATAAACAGTAACAAATATTTTATTCAGCAAGTTTTATTATTAACTACATATATCTCGTTCATAAGCTGTCATTGCGGCATAAAAAAGCTATTTATTAGAGAACAATAAAAGTAATTTTATTAAATACTGAAGATGACATCGTAAAAAAATTTCTTAAATTCAATGAATAAATTTAAATATTTATTAATAAATCCTTTTTTGGTTTTAACCGAATTTATAATTTGATATTGTTATTATCTATCTGTATTTTTTATTTTTATGTATTATCTGTGCAATTTTATATATTGTCTGAACAATAAAATACGGTAAAGCAAAGTAATGTTATATAAAAAAATAGAAAGACTTATGGTATACAACTTTTATTTTTCGAAAAATTGCAGATCATATCACAAAGTAAAGACAATAACAGTAATAATTACATTAACTTGCGTATATAATTGTAGAATGCATCTGCTACTGCATTCTTTACGATACTTAAAGATTTTAAAAACATAACATTATTATCACATAATCGTTATAAACTTTTATGTGGTTATTTGTTACGTTTAATATCTTAATATTTTTCATTCCTAGAATGTATTCCGTTTAGTTAATTTTATACAGAGATGTATTTACTTTATAAATCTTACAATTGGAATGCAGTGTTCGTTTCTTTTCAACTGGATGGCTTAAAAACAGAGTATTTATGTTAGGCATTCACAATAAACTTTATTGATAGACATGATTCGTGGTCACGTTCGTATATATAGATAAACGTTGGCAGACTTTTCTGAATTTGTCTTGAAATAGAATGACGAACAGCTGGTTCCATATTACGTGATGGATCGTGATCAGAAGTGTTCTTGTTGAATTTCGTATTCTGTTTGTCTTTTCCATTTCTTCTCCTGCATATTTCTGACTCCGTTCTCTGTTTGATTACATAGAGCAGTGAAAGATCATGTCTATACTGTCTGTAATCTATTATCAAGTAACAATTAAATTCTAATTCTATGAAAATAAAGTCACAGTCAGTGCAAGTAGATAATAAACTTGATATTAAGCGTGTTGGCACTTGGCAGATGCATACGTTAACTAGCTGGTCTTGCAACAAACACGTATCATATGAAATTCACGGTTTATTATTTTTATTGTTACCGTCGCATGTTGGTTTATTTTACTTATTTTACTGGTTTTTAATAATAAATTAAAGCGATAACATGATTGCGGTTATGATCAATTTATCGGAAAACATCTTTATTATGGCAATCAGTTGATGAACCAGATACGGCTTTCAATCATACTGGCACTTAGTAATAAAATAATATATGTTTCATTAATAACATTTTTTAAGATTTCAATTCTTATAAAACACCATTCAGGTACTTTTCTTTTTAACAATGTTTAATTATGTGTTACAAAGTGATTTCTGATTAATTTTGAATATCATTCGGTATACATCCGAGATCTCATTTATTATTAACATAAAGTACTTGAATTGCAGTAAAATGTTGTCAATAAATACAATAAAAGAGTATACAGTGGAATTAAATATTTTCGGAGTTGAAAACCCATTCCATTCTAAGGACATAAAAGATTTTCAAAATAAACCATTTTGAAAATCTTTTATTTCCGTGGATAGTAAATACAAAAACTTAAAAAAATACTAAGAGTAATGTAACCGTTAGTAAAAAAAATAAGAATTAATTTTATTTCTGCATGTAAAACTGTCCGGGGGACTTGTAATGGGTTGTTTGCCAGCGCAATGTGCGTTTGCGACCTTTTACGTGTAATTATTAGGCGCGTGCGATTCGAAACATCGCTATTTACTGTCTGACGTACAGATATGGAAAATACTACTTCAAGCATTGCCTTTTTTCATGATTTTAGTAAATCATCTTCAATACACTTCTATACACAATTACGCAGGTGTTCTTATTTATAGATCTGTTGTATGTAACGCATATACTTAGGAAAATTGTTACAAAACTAGTATTTTTTTTGAAACAATAAAAATATTTAATTGGAGTTAGAGTAGCATCCGTTACTGAGCAGCGCCTTATATTTTAGTAAACAGTCTTTAATAACTTAACAAACGTCATAGTATCAGAGATAAAAAAGTTTGACCAGGTACCAGAAAAAAATATGAAAGTGGTTTTAAGAAGCTGCAACCACCATGCTCCAAAGGCATAACATGATTTATGAATAATATAAAGAATGTACAATTTGAAATATAAATAAATAATTTTAAAAAACCTTTAGTTGACGGTGATCGGTATCTTCGGTGATCACTTTCAATATAGTAAAAATAATCGAGCAAAGCGATCGCATACTATATCAGAAGTAAATTGCTGCATATATATTCAACAATGTAATAAATCATATATTTGAAACGTTTTTCTTAAGTATATTCCTTCCCCGGAATTTATGAACAAGATTTACTTCAAATAAACATAACTGATACTATACCATCTTATAAAAGATTTAATTAGTGTTTATTTTCTTACAGTTTGTACGCTACCTTAATGGAGTAATTTAATCGGCGCGTTTTGACGGCGGCCGACGCAGTACGATCTTTTTATTATGCGCCCACGCCTCCAATATTAATGTGTTTAACGACAATCTGTGGCTTGTGAAGAGGATAATTATTTTTTAATCGAAGAACTTTTTGTACGCTTTTCTCATGGTTGTTAACAAGTATCATGTTAAAAAAATCTGGGAATAATATACGATACAATCTAACTTGTTTGTGACTTAAACTACTTGCCCATGCCTTTTTTAAACAAGTAGATAATGATGTTGCGTAATTATCTATTTGTCGTGTATTGTCATTGTGTTTTCCCAATGCAGATTTGGGCATCGTGGTAGATAATTATAATATCCAAACCGTCAGTTACAGTGTATGCGAAAGTGAAATTACCTACTGAGGATCTGGTCTCAGATTGGAATCAATTCAGTGGCGGCAAACGCTCCCGGCCGGCCTTCGCGCCACCTGCCGTGCGCCACGGGTCAACGGTACCCGACTAATAAAGTCGGAGTTGCCTTTTATACTAAGGGTCATCATGTAATCTGATTGTATAAATCGCTTCCCTCAAATTTATCTACTCGAAATTAGGTCAAATTCATAATTAGAATTGAGAAACACGTTTCCCCCTTATGATTTATAAACCCTCACGATTTACATAATTTAAAATTTTGTAATACGCCTATATGTTTAATTTATTGTGAATTAATTAATCGTTATATTTAAATAAAAAATATAAAATGTGTTTTGCAAGTGGCTCGAGTGTGAACTGTTCACCGTAATCGTCCCTCACACTAAATTTATAGTTTATCATTGCTTGCGTGCCTTCGACAAATTATAGAAGTATTCAAAGCCCTTACTGCCTTCATGATTATTATGGATAATACATATAGTTCTATGCAAATATTAATTGCACCAAACTTAATCAACTTATTGTTAAACGAATAAATCTTGCTAATTAAGAGAAAAAGAAAGTAATTGGTTAAATATTGTATACTTAGATAAGTTATGCAAACCTGTCACAGTTATTCGCTTAAAAGTCAGTATTTTATTAGTCTATTTTAAGGAATCTATTTGATTTTTTTGTTGGAATAGAGACTTTTGGAAGTTGGTTTACAAGTGCACCGGCGCTTATTTAATAAATAAGTAGGCGCCTGGTAGTCAGTACCGGTGACCCAAGAGCTGGAGATTTTCACGCCCAACGAATAAGTATCGCGATACAAGGACCAAACTTTTTAAATTTATTTTAGTTTTGTAGTTTCATTTGTTTATTTATTTTTGATACTTATTAGTTTTAGTATTTTATTATAGTATAATCATAACATTTCCGAAATTTAGATGACGTCTTATAGAAGAACAAGGATGAAATTATCTGAGGAATTCTTCGCAATAAACGTTTGTTATTTTGAAATATACATTTTGTCCATGTCCTATCATATAAAGTACATCAGAAGCTATTTAACATTTATAATATAATTAAGTATAATAAATTTACTCCATGTTTTTCAGTGTAAATCGCAATAGTAAATTCATAAACACATTATGGTAGCAGGAGCCTCAGGGCAAAAATGAAGCCACTCAGTCGCGTCATTCATTTCTTTCTCGTAAGCACTAAGTACATTGCTTCAAGGCATTATAAACTGATAGCTTCTTAATAACTCTAATCAATATCTGCAAGCGTATTAAAATCATATATGAAAATTACTGCGCACTTCATTTTACTTAAATCAACTATTTCGTACAAGGCAATCAATTAGATAAAGTATCTTCAACGAGAATACAAGATTAAAATATGGCTCAAGAATTTCAAAGCTTCAAAATTGTCTTCATTGGTAGTAAACTAGAAATCTCAGCTTTTGCATTTTTTCTTAATCTCTTTGAGAATATTATTATTATTGTGGTTTAATATTATTTACAACTGAAAACCCATATAAAATGTTCGTGATTTATAAATATGGAATGAAGAAAGTAGCTTTTACAACAATTCGTAGTCAAAAAATCAATAAAAATACAGTTATAATTTATTAAATAATTAAAAAATATCAATTGTTTCAAACGAAAAATATACACGTTAAGTACACCTTACCAATCAACTATCGATAAATAGCGAATAAAATAGGCAATGAAGGCGATCGCTGCGACGAATTCACAGCCTGAAGCGTATATCTACTTTTTGCAGGCGCAGGTGCACGTACATATGCTATTAAATTGTCAAAGAGCTACACATGCCTCTGATATCTTACAATTCAGTACTTAATCCGAACAATTACGCACAACCTCAAAAATTTTAAAGCCAATACAGTAAAATAAATCTAAATGAACTCTATGTGAGTATCTCCCTATTTAGAACAGTTCATTTCTGTTTTTCATAAAAAACTTATTCAAAATAAGTTCGTTCAGTAAATCATAACTTGCTCTATATTTATAACATACAATTCATAGCACAATAGGTATATACTGCATAAAATAAATTAAATCATATTGTTTAGATTAAAAATTATATATAGGAATAAAAATATACTAGAAATTCTTTAAAGGTAAATATTTAATTGGATTTTTATTATATAAAACATATCAATTAAGCAAGATTGTAAAGCTTGCGTTGTCACAACATAAACCGCAACTCTGTGGCCTCGGTGGGAACATGTGTTCCGATGTGCTCAGTATGCTCAACAATTAACAAAATGTTGAATTTAATCTTTTATGTTGTAATGAGCGGGTGTATGATAACTCTGAGCATTGTGCGGAGTGCGCCTGCGAGCTTTTACGGTTTCGACTTTAACGCCCGCCACATGACGTTTCAAGAAGCATTTATTTTTTGCCGTTTTTAAAGCACTACGAATTAGGTTAAGTTTTAAGGTAGTTAAAAAAGCTATTTATAAATATAAATACTATATGATTATGTGGTATCTGTTATCTTTATATTGTGTTTTGTATGAAAACACTTTTTAATACAAATACAATAATCGTTTAATAATAAGGTACACAGCAAGGTATGACATAGCCAGGGTATAAGTTGATGCTAGAAATTCGTGACGCCTTCATGTTAACTCAACTAAAATACTTGTATTGTTCATATATTGGGTATATTAAGGTAGGTATTATAGTTGGTAGTATTATTCACGTTTATTGTTATACAAAATCCCTTTAAAATAACAAAAATATGCTAGAATTTTATAGGTTAATTGATTATACAGTATATGATATACAAAACAAGGATTGTCTTCTTTAAAACAATGTATAAAAATAACAGTTTTAAACTTCGAAATAATTTGGTTTAAGGCTTATTTAAATAAGGGCTATTACAGTAAGTGTGATGGGCGACACGCGCTGTTTGAATAAATCCGTTAACGCGCACGCGCACATGTCGCGGAGCGGGTGCTTCTGAATCTTCCCGACCGAAACTAAGGGTGCAAGACATTGGTAGGGATTTACAATTATATCGATATCAAACCTTTCAAAGTTTTTTTTTGTTTTTGATATAATTACAAATAAAACAACAAACCTTAATATCCTTTTGGTTTCGACTCGATATATGTACTCATTTAAAGTGCTCATAAACTTTATTAGTATCATTGTTCGTTTTTTATTATATTAATCCTTTAATACCCATGTACGTCGTTACAAAAATAATGTTCATTTAAAAAGAATAATTGTAAAAGAACATATACGCGCATGAAACGATGGCTAGTATTAAATTAAATTTAAATTTGTCCAAATAGTTATACGATATTACACAAATATTACAGATAAGAGCAAAATCACAGTAATTAAAACTCAACGTCTACGAATGTTCTACGCTCTAGTCTACGTGGAAGTTTTGCTGTATGTATGAAGTGTTTAGTGTTGTAACATTATCGATATCAAGCCCATCGACACAGGGAGCATCCCTACTCAATGCCACCTGCCACCCGCACCCCCACGCTATATTTTATTCCACTTAATCGTCCTTTCCGTTATAATGTCCGTTTTTTATACACTTTAAGCAAATATTCTTCTTTCTATAAACTCAACAATGTCCGACTGGTCCTATTAAGAATAATAGACACTTTTAATTGAGAATCTATAAAAGGTTTCGCGAACTGTTGTCCATATATGGTTAACGCATTCATCATGAGAGCCGTGGTTCTCATCTGCCCAATTAATAAACGTTGAGTAAGGAATGGCGGAGGACAGTACAGCCGTCTGGTACCGGTTCTGCAGCTGACCGTAACTACCCGCCGAGTTTTATTTTTGATTTGCTTATCTATCGACAATAAGAACCCGTCGTGTATGACATATTTAGCATGTATGCTATAAAATCTTATTTGCCTATAAGTTACCTTTCAACATTTAAAAACTCTTACATTTTCCATACCATTTGTTTTAAACACATCATATTATGTCTGCATGATTATGTTTAGATATTGGTTCAAGTACCGCAATCTAATGTCAAAATTTTAACAAAGGATAACAAAAATGCGGTCAGAAAAAAGGACGATAAAAAGTTGCGCGGGCGCGTGCCGGCGTGACATGTGCGCTGAGTTAACGGGTCGCCACGCGCGCGCCGTTACCTACACGCGTGGCGATACTCATTCCCCTCCCGGCTCCCCCCATACATACTCATGCATTGTGTTACCATCTTTAAAATTCTAAAGTAAAAAAATATTGTTTAACGTTAGGTAGACAAAGCCATATTAGATGTACCTAATAATATGATCGATTTAAATGATCCAAATTCTATTAATTTCATTTGTTTCGTGAATATATATTTCATCGATTTTCTAACACAATTAATTTTAGATTAAATTCATTTTATAACGATTATCAAAACACAATTAATAAATAAAACAACCCACTTTTATTATTATTTACCGCAATATTATACTACTAACTTGTCTGACTGACTGGCAACACTACCTACCACTACTATTCTTCACTTGTATACAACACACATACATTCACTGAAGCACTACTGAAACCGTACATTTGCTTGTAATTAAATACCTTGTAACCAAAGCAGATTAGCCGTATAATTAAATTTCCCGAGATTGCTACAAGGGGTTAATCGACTGTATAATATCATTTAATTGGCTGCATGAAAGGTATAATATGAGTCAGAGAAAAAGCAAGCTAATGTTATCAGTAGTGTTAACGTTATTTAAGTAATGTTGTTATACAAAGTCTTTATACAAACAAATTGACCCTAAAAACGTTGTGCAAACTAAAATCACCTATAATTTGTTAAGTATCGGTATACCGATAGTATCACTATAAGTAAGATCACTATAGGTAAGAATATCCTATAGGATATTTTGGTAATTTTATTTGTTAGCTAAATATTACTTTATGTATATTATATATACATTAATTAATTAATCAAGACCCGTAAATAATTATGATTAAAATATTCCATAAAATTTTAATTGAAAGGCTAAGGACGAGACAAATCTACTGTATCCAGCGTATCTACGCTAGTTAATTTAAGTAAATTTATCAACAATTTATTTTAATGTTTTGTTCATTTTTAAAACTTTTTACAGCATTCTATTAACATTTGTCAAGTTCAATGAAAAGTACGAGTATCCTCCAATTTCCTATATGTTATCATACCAGGATAACAGTGGATTCCTTTTTTTTACTATAATAATTTCCTGTTCCTCTGTCTTCTCTTCCTTCTTTAAGTTTAAGTTAAGACTATATAGGTTTCAATACGCCAGTGTTCAATTATCATGATTAAATGTTATAGAATATCATAGAAATAAATTGTATATAATAATTCTCGATATAAAAGATCATAATTATAGATATTATATTTTTTATGTTAAGTAATATTGTTCGAATTTTAAATAAATTTTAATGAATTGATATGATTTTATACCTAAATCATTATAAATAGACATATTTAAAGCTATAAATAATTAAAAAATCAAAAACTTTTATTAAACAAGTAATTTCAAATCATTATTCTTATCGCAAGACGCAAGGCGGTTGTATTACGTCAGAAAATTATCTACCAAATGACTATTTAGGTAAAGCAATTTTATAAGTTTTACGAATAAAACATTTTCACAATTTTGTTTCTAACTTCATCTAAACATGCCCCGCCCGCTAGAAGCCGGCCAATCAGAACTCGTGGGCGGAGCATTACTGAGCAAATCTGTGCTCCATAATTTCCAACAAAGTAAAATTCAAAAGTTTTCCGATATAGAGTTGACTTTTCAAAATTATTTTCACAGTAAAATTATTGGCACTATCATTAGAGTGTAAGTACGATAATAGATCAAGTTGATTACAGATCAGCGCAAACCAACAATTTGCACACATTTATACTCAAAGGACATTTTTCAGTCGCTTAATCCGTTGTATGTAATAATTATACGCAAAGACGCGAGCCACCTGTCAAGGAGCCGTTTTATCAAATCATTTATAGCTCAGCCTCCAGACCTGTTGTTTTTTGTTTGAAAAAAAAAACCTTTGGATAAGCAGTTGGGTAGGTCGGGGCGCGTGAGCCTTCAGTCAGGTGCCAGGCGCCGATCGCGATACACCGTATTGTAAGCGACCTATATAGCCTTACGAATTCACGCGAGCCTTTTTCACAATATTCATGATCATGACAATCTGATAATATTAACGCAACATCTATACCGTGCCCACTGTGATTGAGTGAAGTGATTTATTTTGATGCCTAAGGTACGTAATTTATTTATAATAGATTTCAAATAGTTTTTTTTAATAGCGACATAAAAAAATCTTCCAGGATTTAATTTAGAAATTAGTTGATAAATTATAGGCAAACCTTTGTTTTTTAGTAAACTGAGTGATTTATGATAACAATGTATTTCTATTATATCTATATTCCTATGCAATTTTATTAATTAATTATTTTTAATACTTTTGCTCAGTGTAGGTTTTTCTATGTAAAACAATATTTTGTAACCCAATTCCATTACCAATGATAATACTATTACCGATTTCAATGTAAATTTATATGTGAATATCTAAAATACAAGATTTATAAGGTTTCATAACGATTTTTCGTTTCCTCTATTCATGTCTTACGGATTCATTAATAGATATTTACGAAGTACACAAAGAAGATATTTTTTATAGTGATTAGATATTTTGATAATTAAAAGGGAATATACTATTTTAAACATTTTCTAAAAGCTATTTGCACCAAAGGATGCAAATGAGTCATAATTCAATTATTACATAATAATTCATTAATGCAAATGAATATTTTAAGTTAAGGTAACGATAAGACGACGCTAAGTGTCGAAAATTTCAATTGTCGGTGGTCAAAAATTACATTAAACTTAAAACTAAACAAACGATAGTTAAAAAATGTTAAGCAAACATTTCAAAATGAAAATACTATTTATAATTAGTCAATCAATGTTGCTGGAATTGATTTCTCCAACACTTGTCAACGTTCCCACTGTACAAAGAAAAAAGCTAGAAGCGATGTCAGTAATTGTCACTCATGTAATGGCTTGCGTTATAGCAATAAGAAATGACAATCCACCCTCACATTACACTTACTCAATTAGTTTTAATAGCTTCAATGATGCATTTATCACAATTGTATTACGTTTGCCTAGTTTTGATAACGTTTAACATGTGTAAGTGAATACGTACCGTTCCCAATATAAGTGACGATAACATCTTTATGACAAACGAACCAATACAGGTGGTATTTGATACGAATCACCCCTAATTACTTTAGTAAAAATTTAGCAATTCATGTTGTTAGTTTGATTTGGATTGACTAAGTAATGAATCCACAACTCATTCGGTAATGCTTCGATAATGAAGATTGTTTTAGTCCTATCGTGAATTATTAATGCGCGTACGCAATGGGCGCCGTCCACTTTCATTATTCTGATTCTTCATTTGCTTGATTGAGCTTTTAATACGATTCGTCGACAAATAGTCGACCGGATTAATCAAGGCGAGAGCTGTCGACAAATAGTTATATAGCCGCTAATGGTGATGGTCACGTTATAAGTTTCATATATATATTATTGGTATACAAATTGTAACAACATGACTAGTTTATAATCTAATTAATCGTATTGAGAAAGTGGTTTTAAGGTTTTTACTCAATAATAAACATTAGTCAATAATACTTATTAACGTTTTCAGGGTTTTTTATTAAATAAAAAATACCTTTAATAAAATATTATTTCTTACAAGAGGAAATTAATTTCTTAAATTCCGATAGTTCTTGAGTTCAATAAACTAACTAATCAATTTTACAATGTTTCATATTAATCAAATAGAACTTTTTTTAACAATTTACTCCAAATTTTTGTTCCGATACTATCACAACTAAAATAAGACATATATTTATAATCTCGATAATTTCAGATGTCTCGTCACGTTCTTCTATCTCGGTTAGCAGAGCAGTTTGGAGCTTCGTCACCGCCAGGACAGCGCTTTCTATCACCAGACCGAAGTGTGTCACCACACTCACCTACCTCCAAATCACCACCCCTCTCCCCTGACTCTCTCTCCCATAACCGTCTTGATATGCTTCAACTTGGAGACATCGAGATAGCAGGGAGAGCACTTAAGCAATATGCTAGAGCAACAGGTAATATATTCTTAAGTACACATGAGGAAGAATTCTATATATATCAAACAAATTCCCATGTAATTAGTCCTACTTAGCGGACTTTAATTTCATTTTTTTTAAACTGATTCTTAAGATACAAATAACCAATATGAAATACTTTAATTATACAATACAAAGAATCGTTTGTCTAATCCTCAATGTGGTGTAGAGACGCATAATTTAAAAATTCAATTGTCCTGACCAATGCAAAGAAATCTTGCACTCAATTATTGAATTGCTTATAAAGAGCACGGTAAACAATGTTTTGTTTTCTATTTAGAGCTTGGAGCTTTGATGTACTGTAGCGGGCTAGGCGCTCTATACGGTGGCGCCGGCGTGTGGCCTCTACTACTGCCTAGAGCTTCGCCCCATTTCACTCCACCTCTCGACCACATGAGACACACACCACCCCGAGATGGTAATTATAAACACTTGCAAGTTTTGTTACAATTTAAATAATAAAACGATTGACGTCAGCAACCTTTTTTCAATACGTACTTTAATTAAAGTTATTATTGTCTCTGAAATCTCATTTCCGGCAAATCACCATAGGTAACGTTGTTATCAAAACTTATGCTTACCTCGGCCTCCTTAACGCTCGACTTTTCGTGTTTCCCTCATTAGAATAGTTATCAGTTCTGTTACTGCGATTAATAACTCGTACTGCGATAGGACGTCATTAACATGTCGTTTACCTCCACTGGAGACGTCAACTCATATGTTAATATCCGATTTTCCAAGGAAAAAGTGTTAAGTGTGTCAAGTGTGAGTTTTATCTTCTTTATTTTCATACATTTATTTGGCACTTAATAAAGATTTAAAACAATTTATTTAAAAAAAAAACCAGGATTCCACTTGACTGCGAAATTTTATTACGCACAACAACCACTAATAAATTAAACAATTTTGCAAATTAGTAGTTCGGAATTGGTACTGATTGAAATATATTAAAAACCGTAAACGTACTTAAGCTGCCTTATCCGTAGCTAGTAACTAGTGCAAATGTCCAAAGGCCGCGATCAGCATTTAAGTCCTAACTCTACATGAGTAATTTAGAGTTAAGTGCTGTTGGCCTCTTCGTTTGGGATCAGACCTCTCAAAATATAATGAAAATGATTTCAATTAGTTATTTTATCGTTAAGGTTAAAAATTTGGCTGAATAAACGTAAAACATTACACCAAATTACATTTTCAACTCGCTAGTACGACTTTTATTGTTAACTGCTTTAAAACAAAATGTATCACCGTGACAATTCTTACAGTATTTAAATAAAATGTTATCTGTATTGTACTGGTTACATGTTTTTGTCAGTCTGATAAGTATAAGAACCTAGATTCAGAAACAATTTAATTTAGTCACATTAGGTGTACATTTTCATTCAAATAGAAACATTTTTTATTTATTTTTTAAGTGCCGAATATTATAAATAAAGTCACACAATTTATTCTTTATTGTGACGATCTTTTCTATTCTTGAAACAATAAAAATAAAACGTATAATTGATAAAAAAAGTATTGTTATAGTAGACATGACGCAATCAACAAATATCAACGCAGCTGTACAGATTTTACAGACACCCGATTTGACCCAACCGACTTTCAATTTATGAACTGTGAAGGGTAATCGGAACATTTGTTGCAGATGACGAAGAACTGCCTTTGAATTTGTCAACCAAAAATCGACAAATATGGTCACCTGGCAGCGTCTGTGAGCGCGATAGAGATATAGATTCTTCTATTGGGAAATGGGAAGGTCAGGAAGATACCGATGCGCCGCTTGAGCTGGTCAAAAGGTGTCGCAGCAGCCCTGAAGCCGACTGCACAGATTCCCGTCGCTGCCCATCCACTCCAGGCTACCAGGCCTACACCCAACCACCATCCGCTGATATCGGCTTTTCCCTGATACTCAAAAATGAGAATAGAAGTGAAAAATCATTTCAGGTAAATTATAAATTAAAGTAAGAATAAAAACTTTCCAGTAGAATTTCTTTCACGGATATAATTGCCTATTTATCAGATATATACTTTGTATTGGCATAAATATGAGTAATGAAAACAAGTATTCGTTTGCGTTAGATTTTTGTAAACTAAATTTACTGCAAAGCACTTGAAGGTCGAAAATAAATACTCGCTTTTAACCATTAAGGAATTTTTAATTTAAATGTTTGATTACAAGAAAGACAATTAAAACATTCAAAGAAAGTTAAATCTATATACGTATTATATATATTACCATACCGACTATTATTACCGCTTTTCAATTAATGACGTAAACATAATGTAAACTAAAAACCAATATAAAAATACGGTTGTTAATAAATAACCTACTCCGTTTTTCAAAGTCCGTTAAAAATAAGATGGTCAATGCGACATCCTTTAACAGGATCAGGATAACTGTATTATTTCCGTTCAAAATGCTTTTAATAGCAAACGAGTATCGGCAATTTTCTTTTTTACAAATCAAATAGCAAAAGTTGCCCCTGTCTTAATAAGTACTCTTATATCGAAACAAGTCGCAAGACCAATCTTGGTCGAAGGTAGGAATAGTCTTTTTGCAATTTAAATACCGATTATTTACTTTTTATTGTTACTGACTTGAACCATTTATGATCAATCGGAATTGATTAAATTATTATTATTAAATATTAAATTTGTTTTTAATTAGGTTTTAAGTTTGTTTTCCTGAGTGTGGTTTTTTTAAGAAAGATGAAATGATAATTCTTATACTTTTGTGTCGAAATTACACAAACTCTACTAACACTTGTAAGTTTTAAATAATCATAGTTTCAAATGAAGGTGTTTTGATAATTCTCAAAATTAGAGGACTGACCGCGGCATTGTGTTTTCCTATACACCAAAAAACCTCTAACCATATGTGGGTTGGCTCACCCCAGCACCTGTGTTCTTATAAGACTGATATAAAAAGACAATCAAAAAACTATAAGTTTTTGTAGGCGCGAGGCACGGCAGCTGCCTACACAACTGTCACAGGATCGCGCGGATTTTTATTCTGTTATCACTTAACGGGCTAACCATCCGACTCATAGCAGTTTTTTACAGTATTTTAAAGGATTCAATTTGCAATTGCCGCACACCAACTGTTGAGTTGAGTATAGTGGGTTTTTAGTGAAAAATAAAAGTTAAGATGCCTTCACAAAATATCGTATCATCATTTTATTATTTATTATGCCTTGACGTATCACTAGCCAGTTGTACCATAAACAATGGAAATTAAAATTTATGAATACTATTTAACAAAATAAACGAGTAGTGATTTTAGTCGCGAAAAAATAGGTGCATATTCTTTTATTGTAAACACAGTAAAATATAGCAATTATATGATGTAAATACAGAAGGTATGTTTTCTGACCAGTCTTAAATTTAACTTTATTAGGTAACATATATTAAGATAAATCCGAATAAATGTTAGGCGGCATAACACATTCTATTCTACGAACAACTGAACAAATAAATCCAAAGCAAGTATGTGAATCTTTTGTACTCCAGCCCTGGGTGAAACAAACGACACAAGTATTTCTTAAGAATTTTAATGAAGTTGACATAAAATTTTTACCGCTAGACTCTATTTAATCAATAGAAATGGAAAAATCCTTAATAACAACTCAATACACTTTAATTGTCGTCTTCAAAACGTGTAGAAAGAAATCAAAGAAACGAACGAAAGGGGTACTCTGCCCTGTAATTATTTTTAATACCAGCGGTCAATGTTTGAACGCTGGAACTGTTACTATAGCTCTAAGTCTAATATCAAATTCTAATGAATTGAAATATAATGAGGGCATATTACTACAATTATAATTGATTATGTCTAGGTATTGTCTGTAACTAATAAAAATTAAATTTTAAAGTATCTATTATATTATTTGTATCATATAATTCAAGTTATATTTGCATGTTTATTATGTAATACTCGCGTAAATAAAGACAATATTAAATAATTTTGTATATAATATAATAAAGCCTTATAAGTTTCTTTATATGTTTTATGCTAAATAATTATTTCCTTTTTAGTGCAAACAATGCGGCAAATGCTTTAAGCGAAGCAGCACATTATCAACCCATCTCCTCATTCATTCGGACACTAGGCCGTATCCCTGTCAGTACTGCGGAAAGCGCTTCCATCAGAAATCTGACATGAAGAAACACACATACATTCATACAGGTAAAATTTTATGTATTTAACGGTATATGTTATTCGCAGTCCAAAAGATGCAAAATATATTTTTATTATTTAGTTTGTTCTGTAACAAACTGTTAAGTTTTCGTTAAAAGTCTAATTATCTTCCGTAAAGGACAAATTCAATTGGATAATCCCCTATTTTCTAAACCCCATATTTAATAGTGTAATAAGTGAGAAACTTTTGTAAAATTAACACTGTAATTTGAGTTTCACACAATTCGTTTCAAACTACTTATATAACTAAAAGATTCACTTACACAATTATGAAGTTTAATAGCCGCCTACTAATAATTCAAGCTTCAAATAGATGATTATAGGACATTCATTCTTGAGTAAGAAACCGAAATATAGTATGATTTTTGGAGCTGAAAAAGAATACTTTTTCTTACCACTTCTAGTTCATTAATATTTTAAGTAAAAAAGCTGTAAAGGGGCTTAATTCGATACTAATTATTCAAATTGGCTACAAACAATCCTATTGTATTGCAAGTGATAAATAAAATTACATATGTTAAACAATAAGAAAAAAATCGTAATGAAATCAAAATTAATAATTCATTATTGAATTAGATTTCACTGAACTTAATACCAACCTATACATGTATTACATACTGTACCTATGAGATGTTAAAAGTCAGATAAAAACACATATCGATTATCCATTATTGATTTTAATTAATGCTTGAAAGGCAAATCGCAGTTGGGCGCGGCGAAAATTTTAAACAAGTAAAAAGTAGTTAGTACAGCCAAGTCATTTTACGGTGAGGTCGCAATAAAACTACATGCTTCCGGTGTTGATTCATGAAAAAGTTACTGTGTTAAATTTTATACATTATCGTTTCATATAAGTGAGAAATATTTGCGGAAACAATATTTTGATTACACATTAATCTTTATTGACTCACCTGCTAACGAAATGAGAAGAATCAGTTTTATTAGCTGAATACGTTAATTAACTGATGTTTATGCTTAGTTATAACCCTTGCTGAAACGAATAGCACTTAGGTAAGAAACTAAATTTCCCGTTAACTACCTATATTAAGACGCAGACAGATACGTCCAATAAACACGTTATTGTCGACTTAACTTCAAGAAACCTCAACGAGATGAATTAACTATCCAAAAAAACAGTTTCGACATATTTGTCTTGGCTGAGACATCTCGTCACGTCTGCGCATAGTTCCGAATGATTTACAGTTGCCATACAAGGTACTGGTCCGTCCGATAAATACCTTGTCATCAATATTCCAAAATGCGGCCTGGCCTGCAATTAGCTGTACAGCCTTCGCAGACCTTCACGTTCGATCACACCACAAACAAAAAGACAATTTAAATCCTGTTCTATCTATAAAACAACTTTTGTTTTTGCACTGACTTACGGTTTAAATATAATATACTAAAATCAGCATTCAGAAATTCAGAGATGACATGTAGTCAAACGTATGTTGCACTTCCAAAGAAATATATAAAGAATTTCCGATTTAAAATAAACAGATTTAATCAAATCACTTTTTTCTCAGGCAAGTGTCGTTCAACTAAATAGATAATTTTGGTGAACAATAAGATTCGTAGCTTTATTCATCTATTTTGTTACAGGAGAAAAGCCACATAAGTGTGTGGTCTGCTCGAAGGCATTCAGCCAGAGTTCGAACCTTATCACACACATGCGAAAGCACACAGGATACAAACCCTTCTCATGTGGTCTCTGTGATAAGGCGTTTCAGCGAAAGGTGGACCTTCGTAGACACAGAGACTCCCAGCACTCGGATGCTATAGAGCCCATCACCAACTTATCATCCAATCGCTACCGATATTATGATGAAACCACTGTATCGCCCCTTCCGACCAATTGAAGTGTTCGAATAGTTAGAGCCAGTTGCCAAAGATTTAATATCTTTATGCCATTAACGCATTTATTTACGATAAGTGTCATTCGTATAGTAACGAGTATGTGCTTTTTATATAAGAATTGAGTGCCTTAAAATTCAGAATAAGCTAATGCAATATCTTTATATAACAGATTACCCGTCCAATAACAATTTACCGGCCATTTTATTGTACGCAGGCTTCAAAAGTTATAAGCTCTTTTGGTTTGAGCGGCAATTTTGTCATACTTAAAACCTATTTTCGGCACAATATTGTACCTTATTACATTAAAGATTTGAATAAAAGTTAAGCTTAAGTGTAAAATCAATTAAGGCAACCCTAGTTCTAAGAATATTTAAAATGTAAAAATAGAGTCATACACCAAAGTAAAGTGTCTTGTAGTTAAGTGTAAAACGCTTTATATATATAAATCAACTTTATCTCTGTAAGTTTCAAATTTACCATTTATTTATTTTTATCTTTGGTAAGTTAGAAAATGGTAGGATTTTTTTTACCTTTTATGTAGTAACGAAAATTACCATGAATTTATTACCTTTGATATTAATACAGCTACCATCTGTTACCACGATTGATTTAAATTGTTACCAGCTTTGTAGAACTTTCAGTCATTAAATTGTATCATGTGAAAACCAATTTGGATAGATACTCCATTCTTTATAAGTGTACAACACTGTCCAGGTAGGTAGGTACCTAATACACATTAAGATTCGAAAAGAGACTTGTGAACTTAACGGCTAGAACACCAAAGAGTGTGTAGATTCTTTTGCTAGTTATTTATAGATATATCTAGGTAGTAGGCCAACTTTATAACAATAACTTACCTATATCGTCTCATCAAACAAAACATTTAAACGTACCTACCTATCATGAAAATTTTGATAACTTATTTTAATTAAGTAAGCCGTTTAAGTACTGTAAAAAAACCTTCAGTCGTTAATTTTGTAAATTATGTCTAGGACAAATTAGCAATACTCGGTGAAACCGATAAGAACGAAAACATTCCATTGTCTGTATTAAGAATGTTCGCTAACATTAAGATTCATCTAATCTATCGATCAACTACGTGTTTAGCATTTAGCCTTTTGAAAACCCAAAGGAGCATTACAATTATTGAAATCTTGCAAATCTGGCTCCCATAGAATGGATATTGTAAATAACAATTTTTGATTATTAGTGTTTTTTGTGTTGGAAAATGTTAATTTTAGTAAGCATGAGATAGTAAAAGTCTTTTCATCTTCCGACCGGTGTATTTATTAAAATGTGATTAATGTAATAGTTTAGTATTAATCATCGTCTTTTTGTATCGTTTATGCGTCGGACAATTTTATGTTCACTTATTTAGTTTTTCATGCGTTAGAGTTTCAGGCTGTAATATTATTTGTATAGTTCATAAGTAAAATATTATACATATCTAGTAAATAAGCACATTTTATGTATTTAGGTAAACCTTGCCTTTTCAAACACGGTGATAGCTATATTAAAAGTCAAATAGTGTAGTGTCTTAGGGTGTAAAACTACTCTTAAGAACAGTTTTAATAAAATATTTCTTAAATTAACGGAATTTTTATATTTCATGCAATAACCTAATGTAGGAACTGCTTTCCCCTTTATACCATAGACAACATAAATTGGCTTGTATGTTATAAACTATATAGTAGGTCATACTTTTCTCTATGGACAGCGTGTCTCTTTTGGCCGACCGAAGGCTCGTGCGTCGTATTTATTTAAAAAAATATATATATTGAAATACATAAATAGTTATATTAATACTTTATACAAATTTTTCATTGTATTATCTTATAATCAATATTTTACTATGCATACTTACATCCCCTTCTTTATAATTCTATGCCAAATTTCACTAGAAATAGTTCAGTGGTTTGAATTTGGGATGGCGACAGGGATCAAATGATTAAAAATTTATAGGTGTATCCTTACCGAACAACATTCAAACGAACCGAAAACTGACTTCCAGAATCATGATAAATTAAAAAAAAGTAAAATTTCTGAAATAATAAATTTAAGTCGTGGCTTTATTTCATTTAAGTTATTGAGGCTACAGTACTAAGGCTAAGTACATTAAGTACTTAAAATACTCGTTAGAAAGCCGAAACAATCGCCGAAATTTCTATTTTAGACACAACTTTATGCCTTGCTGTTTTGCAGCCCTACAATAGACGTACGCTATATCGTGCACATTTGAAAACTAACCTATGAAATATGTAGCTGCGGTATCTGGATAAATTATGGTAGGAACGGAGATGTAATTATTTTTCGTTCTGTAATGTATGCCTAAACTAGTTAAATGATTATTGTAAGTAAACCCCGCTTAACCCGTTAACATACAAGTAAATTGGCTTCAAATAAATGAAACGCCTATACAGCCATATAAGGGCTTCTATTGTTGCATGTGTAAGGCGATAAGCTGTTTGCACCACCCCTTACATGAGCCACCATTACGATTTCTTAATAGAATTATGTATGTAAGGAACAATAGAATCCTTACAACAGATGCACATAAAATACAAATTCTTAATAAGATTTATTAATTTATGTATTCCTTTTTTCCTTAAGGCTCTAAGGATTACGCAATTGCATTTATATTGAATGATAGCAGAAATACTGATAATAATGTCTTTCCTAATATTGAATGTGAATGTCTTCAGTTGAAGTACTAAGGTATAGGAGTCTGAAATGTAAGTTAGTAATAAATAGGTGAAAACCGGTCTAGTCAGATAATACCTAAGTCACTAAACGTGAACATGATTGAATTCTGTGTTTATACTTAAGTCCTACTTCTCTCCTGGAGAACGATTTATAATCATCAAAACATATTTTTAGAAAAAACAGCTCCCCTTTTTTAATAGATATTTCTGAAAGGCTTTCTTAAGCTTATAATGCAATGTTTTCTAAGAATCAACTCAGTATGCTTTTATAAATATCAATAGATATAGGAAGTGATCCTGATTGGTGGGTTTTGTTAGAATATTGATAGAATTACATGTGAACTGCATACAAAAATAAATAAATTGGAACAAAATATAAGAATCCTAATCCTAAATCGATACAAAGCGGGATTTCGGTCGTTAGTGTATATAATTTTGCACATTATTATAAGAAAAACATCGTTTGAAAAAACAAAACCCTAACACTAAATTAATTATCGTCGGCATATTTTGTATTGGTTCTTGGTACGACGTACCAGTAAAGTTTTATTATCAGCACGACTTATGTTGAATAAAACATTTTACTAATTAATTTGTTGGAGAAAGGTAAACTAGCGCCATCTGTAGTGGAAGATGTAAAACGGTCTTAAGGTTTTTAAAGATATTTAATGCTCTGACAATTCAAGTATAGCAAATTATACTGCTTTATGACAAGGTAATTTGCCACAATACAGTATTTTTATAATAGTGACTATAAAATGTAGTATTTAATATCGTAAAATTTCTGGATTTAATTTGTCGATATTTGTTTCAGATCAATCACATAACTTCTTCTCATTTCATATCTTAATTAAAATATAGGGAGTATTTTTAATTTATTTTTCCAGAATCATATTCTCTTACAAAAGTTTCCATTACAACATAGATTTTCCAAAATTCAATATACATACATAATCTACTGATCTCATAATAAATTTAAGGTTCTTTTAGAAAAACAGAAAAAGTTATAACCAAAAAACATATATTATTAAGTTTAAAGTGTTGTGACACTAATTTTTATCACAGGAATGAACATAATAACAAATAACACTTCTTCAATCATCCCAGTTCACTTTATGGCAATCATGCCACATAAAGGTACCTTTAAGAGATTGGGGAGCCTCTAATGCCAAGTACAGAGGAGCCCTAGCACCACGTTCTGGAGTAAAATCACCCATTCCCTTTGTCATATCTGTCTTAACAAAACCAGGATGGACACAGTTTACAGATATGTCTTTACCCTGTTTGATGAATTCTCTCTGTTGCACAAATGTGAGAGCTGATAGAGCTACCTTGGAAACTTTATAATCTCCATAATGACCAGCAAAAGAAATGAATGCATTCTTGCCATTTTTGGTTGCTTGCAGAAAATCACTTACAAATAGTAAAATCTCTTCAATTGATAAATTATCTTTATTTAATGTATCCAGCCAAATCTGCTTTCTTATGTTTGATAATAAACCCCAATCACTACTTATGTTGATAATTCTAGCAGAATTTGTTAACATAGGGTGTAAATGTTGTGAAATTTTCAGTTGACTATAAAAATTCGTATCAAGAAGTTTTTTCGCTTCTTCAAATGAAGAAACGGATTTGTCAAAATCTAGAACTCCCGCGTTGTTCACCAAAACATCGATTCCATTGTGGTTGTCTTTAATGTAGGAGGCAAATTTTTCTAAACTTTCTTCACTTGTTACGTCTAGAACATGAAATCGAGGGTGTAGCCCTAATTCTTCTAGATCTTGGACGGCTTTTTGGCCCCTTTCCTGGCATCTAGATGTGAGATACACAGCACCATCAAATTTTTGGCATAAACCTTTTACAATTTGAAATCCTAAACCTCTATTCCCACCTGTGACTATAGCTACTTTGGTTGCCATTTTATAAATATTGAATTAAAAAAAACTAAGAAGTGTAATATAATTTGTAAAAATAAATATATAATATTTTATATTCTAGTTGACAATCAATTCCCGGTCATTGTTGGAGATAAACACCTCAATCCTATTTTGACATGAGTCGGAATTTACAAAACTCAAACGTCAAAACTTAGCTCCGTCAGTTTTTCACAGATTCTTAATCTAAATGATGACTCCAATAAGGTTAATTATTGGAGTCAGTTATCATTTAGGAATACTATATACTAATATTCTCTTACAAAATATAATTCTGTAGCAAAATATGATAATCATTTCGGTTACCATATATACTGCAGTTATGAATGAGCTTTAATGAGATACTACATAGTAAGTAAAACTTAACAGATTAAAAAGGCCTATAAATTGCGTTTGACTTATTTTCAAATTGCAAAATGTCAATTTCGATTGTCATTTATAACACAACAATGGACAAATCATTTCAATTTTGAAAAAGACGGACAAGGCTATAAAATTTTTGCAAATGATTTATGTTCATAAATGTATTTAGATTTTAGATAGTTGTTTTATGTGCTTTGTTAGTTTAAGTTATATTCCTTATATTTAGTGTATTAAACAATATTAAATTATAATGAGAATAGAAACATATATTTTACATATAATTTGAAGAATATTTCCAGCTTAAACCTTATAATGTTTTACAATCACGTAAGTTTAACTAATGAAGTTTAAGTAAAATCTTAAGAATGGCCTCTTTTAAATTTAATAATCAATTTTTAGGTGACTTTTCAGATTTTTATACTAGTGTTTAATTTTGCGTTTAGTCATGGATTTTATGTACCCGGTGTTGCACCAGTAGAATATAAAAAAGGTCAGAAAATTGATGTTAAAGCTGTTAAAATGACGAGTATCCATACACAATTACCATATGAATATTATTCCCTACCATTATGCCGGCCAAAAAATGGAACAATTATATACAAATCTGAAAATTTAGGGGAAGTATTAAGAGGTGATCGTATTGTTAGCACAAATTACGAAATACATATGGCAGAGAATATTAAATGTAGACTTCTATGTCATAAAAAGCATGACCCAATGAATTGGAGTGTTGAAGAATCAGAAACAGTTGCAAGTCGTGTTGAGCATGAATATTTTGTGCATTTGTAAGTTATATTATTTATTATTATCTGGTGATATTTACACATATAATTTAATATAAATATAAATAATGAATTAATTATTACTGTCAAAGTTGAGGATACAATTTACTACATTTGTGATATTTTTTCCATCTCTCATATTGTTAATAATCCTATATATTGATTATTTTAGGCTAGTTGATAATTTACCTGTTGCTACAAGGATTATAAATCGAGAAACATCTGAAAAGATTATTGAACAAGGTTATAGGTTGGGATTTATGTCAAAAGGAAAAGCCTATATCAACAATCACCTGAAATTACTACTTAAGTATCACAAACACAGTCAGTAAGTACACTTGCTATGCCATAAGCCCATGTTTAGCAACTAGTATTAACATACACATGTAGTATTAACGTACAAATTAACAACCTAAGAAACTGTCTGTAAGCATAGACTTCTAAAATCTGTACTTGTAAATAGGCATGTCCAAATCTATATATTAAAGACATTCAAAGAATCAACTTACATTGATTGTTTATTCAATATTTATTTTATATGTAACATTTTGTTTTAGTGTACTAGTATAGATTACTAGAGATCAATAGTTTTTTTATTTGTAATACAAGAAATACATTTCCATATTATTATTACAATTTTCAAGCAATATTTTATAAACTTATATTTTTCACCTATATTTTACAGAGATTCATATAGGGTTGTTGGTTTTGAAGTGGAGACACATTCTGTTTCAAAAGATGATTTAATTTTCTTAGAGGACTCATGCCAATATCCATTGGATGCAAAGCCACAGTTAGTAAATGAGGATACTGGTACAAAATTGTATTTTACATACTCTGTGGAATGGGGAGAATCAGATATTCAATGGGCCTCACGCTGGGATATTTATTTAGGCATGAAGGATGTGCAAATTCATTGGTTTTCGATTATCAATTCTATTGTGGTATTGTTCTTTCTATCAGGTAATTTTTTTTTATTTACTAAGAGTATATAAAGTTGTACTTTTACCATTAAATTGGCCGACTTATAGAAAAACATAAAACTGATTACTATATAAGATTTTAATTTTTAGGTATCTTAACAATGATAATGGTTCGTACACTAAGGAGAGACATAGCCAAGTACAATTCGGACGAGAATATTGAAGATCTTATAGAAGAGACTGGTTGGAAACTTGTTTATGGTGATGTATTTAGACCTCCACCAAAAAGAATGTTATTTGCTGCTGTCATTGGGAATGGTATACAAGTGTTTCTAATGGCTCTGATTACAATATGTAAGTATAAAACATGTACTTTTAATTTAGAGGCATGCTCTCCACATAGCCATAAAGACTTATATAATTATGTTAAATTTATACCACTTTGCAGTAAATCATAATATTAACCAATAAAAAAAGAAACCTAAAGCAAATAACATATCTTGATCTAATCATTTACAGTTATTGCTATGCTGGGAATGCTCTCACCAGCTAGTCGTGGTGCTTTGATGACAGCAGCAATTTTCCTATATGTATTTATGGGGTTAATTGCTGGCTACTATTCTGCTCGCTTATACAACACTATGAGAGGAAAGCAATGGAAGCAGGCAGCATTCTTAACAGCCACGTTATACCCAGCGATAGTGTTTGGAAAATGTTTCTTTCTGAACTTCTTTATTATGGGAAAACATTCAAGTGGAGCAGTCCCGTTCTCTACCATGATGGCCTTATTATGCCTTTGGTTTTGTATATCTTTACCATTGGTGTATTTGGGATACTATTTTGGGATACGAAAGCAAGCTTTTCAACATCCAGTGAGAACAAATTTCATACCAAGGAAGGTACCAGAACAAGTCTGGTATATGAATGTGGCAATATGGTAAGTCTATAGTGTTTTTATAATTGATTACAATGATTCCAACTGATAGACCGAACATAAGATAGATTGGATTTCTGTGGATAAAATGGCTGATCCAATTTCTGTGACAGTAAAATGGTTTTTAAATGCATTACATTATTATCTTTTATATGATAAGCCCGTTTTTATTGAACTATGTATGTAGTTGTATGTTGGGTTAATAACTTTTATTAAATATGACGTCGTTATATAGTTTGCCTCATGACATAGGCCTTCTCTAATATTTTCCACTATTGTCTGTCCCATGCAACTCTTGCAAAATACAATTTTGAAAATAGAATTAGTCTTATAACTGATGAAGAGCCTTTCAGTCTGTATTTTGAAAATTAACTTAAAACCTCAGTGTTTATATTGTCTATGATCTAATCTATGGTTAGTGTATTATATATATGCTTAATTTTGTTTCAGTACCCTCATGGCAGGAATCCTTCCATTTGGTGCAGTATTCATAGAGCTTTTCTTCATCTTTAGTGCTCTATGGGAGAATCAATTCTATTATCTGTTTGGTTTCCTGTTTCTGGTATTCTGTATTTTGGTTGTTTCCGTGTCACAGATATCCATAGTAATGGTGTATTTCCAGCTTTGTGGAGAGGTAAGTTTACTCATTTATGTAGAATCAAGAATCTTAACTTCAAAAAAAAGTTGCTTAATATAATAAATCAACAACATATAAAGGCATATATGTTTTATATATTCATCAAAATTGGTTCAGCTCATATTTTTAATCTAAAAAGGTGAAAACCGGTACAGACAATGTGGCATTTAAACAGACTCTGTCTTGCCCTCTAATTAAAGGTCTGACTATAAATAATATATTGCATATAAAATTCATTAGATACATTATTTTTCTAGGATTATCACTGGTGGTGGAAAAGTTTTATAGTATCTGGAGGTTCTGCAGTTTACATTTTAATATACTCAATTTTCTACTTTTTCACCAAGTTAGAAATTACGGAGTTCATACCCACGTTGCTGTATGTCGGCTACACAGGTACTTTTAACATTTAATTACAATACAATATTTTAATTTAAACATATATAATAAAATATATTGTGTCTATTAAAAAGTATATTATCTTATATTAATCTTCTGGCAATTATGACAAGTTTCATAAAATCCTAAAGCAAAGCAAAATCTACTCTTTTTAATTACATACTAGTATTTATATTCATGTTCTATATAAAAATATTAATAGCAACTTTAAGCATAACTCTACTTCCATTGTCTGTTTTGATTTGATGATATACAAATTTTATTTTAAATTTTCCATCATAATTACAATCCTAACTCTAACTCTGCTAGATTTAAATTCAATACTTTTTAAAAGAGACTAACTTAATATATTAACAATACCACTTAAATAATGCTAAACATTGTAATAATTTACATTCCATTCCACATTTTAATAAAATGGTTTTATTTTTCAGCATTGATGGTGTTGACATTTTGGCTGTTAACTGGAACAATTGGATTCTTCGCGGCATACACATTCATTAGGAAAATATATGGGGCTGTTAAAATTGATTAAGATGGGTGAAAACGCTTCTTGTATAATATTGCGCCTTCACATCACAGAGTAACAAAAATAGTTTGTTATATCGGTTCTGTGGAATTTCCATAGAGCAAAAAAAATATTAATATAGCGCGTTACTACTCAATAGTGTAAATTAAAAACTTAGTCACTAAAAAAAGTCACCTTATGCGTCACCGCATACAGCACGTTTAAAAGGAAATTACTAAAGATACAAATGTTGATTATTTTTAAATATCCTACTAAATCTTTCGTTGACTTTATGTGGAGTTTAACTATAATTACACATATCTTTATGGAAATTCCGTAGATAGAACAGCTCTGAAAAATAACCAAATATCACCATACTTAATTACAAGCACAATTTTTTTAGTAGAGTTAATAAACTAAATATTTTATGGCAACATGAAGTGTAGAGAAAAGGAAAAATTACATCTCTTAGCGTAGTATATAATAATTCTGATATCATTTGTGCTTACTGAATCGCTAGTTCTTATTATAATATTGCCTTTTTCATGCTAGTATGATACATTAAAATAAATCTACATTAACGGATGTGACAAATGTGATTTTAAATATACTCTCATTTAGTTAAATAATTGTTTAAAGAATATAACGTCGCGAGGGGTCTTCTTAATTTTAATTTTGTTTTACGGTAACTGAAGAAACTTAAAAAAAAATCATTAATTTTTAATTTGTTGAATATTATAAATATTAAGCACACACATGCAATATTACAAACAAAGTACCAGTCTAGCATTATTTTGTCGATATTAAAATTCGGTCTAATTTCTAAAAGGATTATGAACTCAATAAAGAGGCAAATTGTGTGAAAATTACACGATTATTACCTGTCATACTTCCTTGAAAATATCGTGCGAGTCATTAAAGCATCGTAGTAATGTCGTTTGCCCCATTCGTAGAATATGCTTTGGCGTGAAGAGCACATAAATGTTGCCACTTTATGCCTAAAATACTATGTTAGTGATTTATTGATATAGGATATTTACTATCAATTGTCTTAAATTATTTATTAAAATAAAATCAATTAATGGGAATAACGGAGTGAGTACCTCTGTAGGGTTATTTGTTAAAGGCGTAGGTAGTATCAGCATTGCCAACATCACGATTGAGTCGGTCATAAAAACCACTTATTTATTTAAAGAAACACTTCACTGATATTTTCCAAGATTTATATTTCACTATTTGAACAGAGGTCTGTGTTACAATGCGTCCTTATTTATAGTGCGACGTGTTTACACAGTCTACATATTGAAATAATAAGTATGACATTTCACAGCTTAATAAACATAAAGTATTCAACTTTTGCTATTAGACTTATTAGGACAATACAATGATGCCTGAAGTTAATTATTCTAGCTAATTTAATGCTAATTGGTGTAGTTACGCCGATATATAATATCAGTTACGAGTTCTGGTAATAATTGGGTTGATGAAAATTAGAATTCACATGAAATAGCGTTCAACAAACATATAAAAATACTAGGCTTGTGAAGTTCTAAGGAGAGCCCACCTACGAACCCTTCAACAATAATTGTTATAAATTATGTCAATTTACGTAAAATCATGATAACCTACACCTTTAACCTTCCGGAATGACTATTGGTGCTAATCGTACAAAGATTGTCGCGTTCATTTAGCAAGGACACTTATCTTAAGGTGTAGGTGCATAAAAGAGTCAAAAAAGAGGTTTCAAATACAATATAAGGTAAATATTGTATTAAAATATAGTAGAATTCATCATGTGGAGATATGTTACGTGTTGATATCTTTATAAATCGTAATGTCTTAGTGGCGGAAAGGTTTACGTTTAGGGTATGAGTTACGTATTCATAAGATTCTACCTTTCTATGCATATCTTACATGCATTTAAAAATAGCCAATTCTTAATATTTCTAAATAAATAATAAATTCTTAATATTTATAAAGATTTCAAAGGGTGTTTCAGCCAAAGGAAGTTGTACTAGGATATGCTTATATATTTCATCTACCTTATATTTTGAGTCTGTCATTAGTTTGTTTAACAATAATCCTTAGTGTAATTTTAGTTAACATCTTAGATAAATAAAGATCGATTGGCCCATCTACTCCTATTGTATTTGCAAATATATGCTGAATATAAATGTGTGAATTTTTGAGTTATCATTGCTTAACTGAATAGTGGATAGTTAGCTAATAATAGTTGTAAATACTATGAATAAGGATGAAAATTGTAATAAATGTTATAATTACAGAATATTTTCGTTACTTTTATTAAATCCGGTACATGAGAAAAAAGGCCGGACTATCCCTCGAGAAAAAATGGTATGATAAGTAGCGGAAAGAAAACAAATGTCAATGCATAAGATCGCAACTGTCTACTTATTTTAAATCATCTTTAATTTGTTATTTACTTCGAAAAAACACTTTAAAATTCAACCCTGAAAAAAATTGTAAGTACTGATTCTAAAACAAAACATTTGCGTATTTTCGGATACCTGAGATAATATGTATATACTGCAGAATCTGCATATCTGATAATACACAGTATAATAAATTGAAGGTGATATAAAATTACATTACAAATTTTAACACAAGTGCTATCTCGGAAACCTTTATCTAAACAATGTTAAAATATGACAGTACATACTCAATATATTTACGAAAAACTTGTATACATGTATATGTATGTGCCGCCTAGTCATAACAATAGGAATAAGCATTAACTCGCTTATAAAAAAATTGTTTACACATTTTTAAGTTCCAATTTTTTTTAGTGTAGTGTGTTATAGTGTAAATAACTATTGCAACTCTAAAAAACGACAGGAATAAATCGCTCTAAATTAGATAAGGCTATTTGAAAATCTGATTACACTTAAAAAAATATAGTTAACCAGATGAGACCCGATACCCTTACATAATAATATATAACGAAAATTATTACATTATACAAGCGATCGCTGATACGATTCGTTCAGTAAATAATAGCTTCACTTTATTTATTTTATTCTATGGTTCTGTCTCCAGATACCAATGTTTGTCTGTGGTCCTAAAGTCCACTTGGTCTGTGGTGTGGTAATAAGCAAATGCAAGACGCTAGCGGCTTGCTAAGCAAAAAAATTTTATTTTACGAAACAATACTAATAATGATTAAGGTTCCTTTATTTTTTAAAGCTAGTTCCTTATTGTGTTTATTGAAACTAAATAAGCACTAGTGTTCCGTCTACACTAGTGCCTGCCTAAACAGGTTTTATTTTATAATTTAAGGTTAGGTATTCACTTATAACAAACATCAAACAAGCATCATGGTTCAGGTAAATATTATTTACTCGTTTTAAAATAAAATTCCCATTTATTAATTTTTATGTCATTTTTCAATGGATTAAAAAAAATCTGTAGTGTAGCGTTGACATTTCCTTGGTTACAGGCAACAGACGAGATGGAAGTTCCTGACTTACCTCAGGCTGTAAAATTATTAAAAGAAATGAATACAAACGTCCAACAAGTATCGACCCTTGTTGACAATATGTTAGTTCGTGTAAAAGATGGGGAGATGTCAACTGATAAAGGTTTAAGCTTTTTAGAAATGAAATATCAAATGCTGCTAGGTTACTTAATAAATTTAACTTATATTGTATTAAGAAAATGTTCTGGTGAAAAAATCGAATCTGACCCATCTATAGATAGACTAATAGAAATAAGAACTATACTTGAAAAAATACGTCCCATAGATTCTAAGTTGAAGTATCAAATTGATAAACTTGTTAAGACTGCTGTGGTTGGTGCCAGTTCAGAAGATGATCCACACTCCTACCAGGCTAACCCATCAAACTTGATGAGTAAAATAGATAACAGTGATGAGGACTCGAGTGATATGTCAGATAGTGGAGAAAAAACAAAAGAAAACAAATCAAATATATATGTACCACCCAAATTGGCTGCTGTACACTATGAAGAAAATATTACACGATTAGATACTGAAAAGAATAAAGAGCGAGCAAAAAAACAATTCCTTAATTCAAGTGTGATGAGAGAACTTAGGGAGGAATATTCAGAAGCCCCAACCGAAGTAACTACAGGAAACTATGTCAAACATTCTATATCTAAACATGAGCAAGAGAAGACAGAATATGAAGAAAACTATCTTACTCGATTGCCAGTTACTAAAGCTGAAAAGAATCGTCTTAGGAAATTCACAACTGTTGGAATGTTAGCTGATGAAGTAACTGGGAGTCGGAGTGTATCACGTAAACACAAAATAAAATCTAAGAAAGGTAAAGGATTTAAAAGGAGGAAAACTCATTGATAGTTTTATAATTTCGTTAAGCTTCAGAACACTGTTAGATTTGTGTTGTAATAAATCTAGTTTTCATTTACAATAAAAAGTTATTCAAAGTATTCATAATAACTTCTAATTAAACCACAATTAATATTGGCTTTGCATATTATTGCTATTATGTGTTATTATGGTAATAATAGGAACTTTAAAATTTATATTTTTATAACTTTTTATGTGCAAACTAATCCTAATGTATGTGTTAACATAATTCTTCTAAATTCTTGCTTTAAGTATGCAAGATTGCTTAAATCTTATTAATCATAACATTTGTAAAGGAAAAATATATAAAAAGTTTTAGCAAAATGATCTAAACAGGGTTTAAGTAACATGTAACAATTTAATTTACAACTAAAATTATATATTACCTGTATCAAGCCCTGTTTTATGTACATAGCATAACATTACACTATAAATATAACAGGTAATTCCCAAGCATCCAAAACTAGATGATATAGACACATAACTAATTTAACATTAAAGTTTAGTATACAGGGTACAGAAAATATATTTCAGTTGCTAGATTCATTGCACAACATTTTTATTTGATAACTATATAATGTTAAATAGTTTTAAAAAGTTACACATAGCCGTGATTTTATGCCTTGCCCAATCCTTGAAATATAGCCAAATTAAAATATTATATGGTAAAATATGTGTAAATACTATATATAAAAAAATATTGATAAAAAATAATTACTTTAAATTTTTCTCAAATTCATAATGTTAATGTTTTTAAGATTTTGTTAGTGATTTTATGATTTGTTTTGTGTCTTTTATATTGGTTTTGTTTCTTGTGAAAATGTAACTTTGAAATGTGTTTCTTCACCATTATAGTTTGTAATTAAATTTGCTGTTTTGCAACTTCTTAAGGCAAACATTTGGAAAACATACAAATATCTGGTTTTTTTATGTTGTATTTATGGAATTATGTTATTGTCTTTAAGTTAGGTAATTTTAATTTTATAGTTATGTTAATAGAAGTATACAATTGGCATGTGTATTGTTACGATTAGCAGAAACTTTTTCATCTGTAACTGTCTCTGAAATGGTATGGAGTATACCATATTTCTTTTTGTAAGAATATGGTACACTTAAAAAAATAGAATTTTCATTAAAATATACAGTTAATAGATCTCAAGGAATATGCATTAATAATTAGCTTCTATGGGATTTAAATGTTTTGTTTTTTTTTGCTATTTTTTCCATGTTAATTTATAGTTAGTATGTTTGTGATTGGTATGATTGAATAAATACTTTCTTTTATTACGTAAGTTATTCTTTTATTCTTGGAAAATCCTGAAGGCAGGTAGCTGGATCAAATGACTGATATCGGAAAAGCCTCAACTCTCGTATGTGCCCAATAGGTGTATGTGTGTCCAAACATTGATAGTCTCCTTTTGGTGGAGCGGTACCGTGATTATGAGTTAAATCCGAGCGTATAACTCTATTTACCAGCCATGGGGGGGATGGCATTGTCAACTGGAAAAATAATATTTTTATGGAATTACTGTTTTCTACTAAATAAAAGTTGAGAGAGTAGTGTCGTGTGTTTTTTGGGTGGGAGTGCCATGCTGTTACTTAAGAGTTTCAGCCGAATGGGCAGGCATGGCCGGAGAAATACCATACTCTCACAGAAAACCGTAAAGGCGTTAAGTGATACAATTGGACTTTGTTTATTTTGTACTGGCGTTTCGTTCGGGAAGTGAGATCTTCCGGTGCCCATCCATTCCCCCCGCCCTCATCCCCTACCCCCCCATTTCCTGATTTTTCTTTAAAGGCCGGCAACACATAACTGATTTCTTACTCAATGCGGAATTTGTATCATCAAAAAGGGATTAAACAAATTAGTGACGGTTTTTGTGCTTTACATATTTTCTTAAAAATTGTATTTTTTTTTAATAAACAGTTCCTCACCGGTTTTGTTACTCCAGGATATGGATTTCTAAAGTCATTTTGTTGAGTACTTATATAGTCCATTACACCAAAATCTTTCGGCAATTCTACTAAGTTGGCTTTCTTCATTAATTTATTTCTTCCCGGAGTACTAAGAACACGTTTTTTATATATACAAATGTATATTACAAAATTAAGAACAATGGCCGCAAGGTAGGATCAAGGTAGGATAGGTACTTCTGTATGAACGTGATAAATCAAAAACCACCAAATGTTCTTTTTAGGTATGGAGTTTCACTTGGAAATTTTGTATGTAATTTGAAATATGCAGTATGTTAAGGATGAGCCTCGAAGATATAAGGGGATTAATGTTATAACAACGATTGTGCGTTCATAGCGATTTTGTTTTGTGATAATATATCCGTAAAATATTGCTGTAATGGTTGGGCCTTAAAACCCGCAATACCTATTTGGAAATCTCATAACTAAAAATACTGGCATACCAACATACTTACTCGGTACAGGGATATGAAGTAAAATTAACCAATGGTTTGAAGGCATAAACAGGTTCCGTTTTAGTAAAAATCTGTTCAAGCATATGTCCAGTTTCTGTTATCCCTATACCTTGATCCTGGTTTCCCCAACGTTTATAAGTGCTTACATGGTTACTTAAATAATCCCGGTAAACATAATTATCTTTCCTCTCAGCGTGATTCGCGAAATCCCAATTTTCAACTTTTACTTTAGATCCGTACGTGTTTTTTGAAAATAATATTTGCTGCGGCTTTTTAGCCATGGGATTCTTTGTCCGCATTTTGATATTAGTTTTAAAAAAATAAGTATATCTGATATATCTAATAAAAATAAGCACAATTAAAAATGTTATAATGGCATTGATTGAATTGTTTATGGTAAGTAGAGATTTATGAGATTGGAATCATAACCGGTTTTAATAAAACCAAAAAAAAAGAAATAAAATATACGCATACGAAGCAACATTTACGTTTTTTGATTTTAATGTCGGTAAAAAACTAGATAAATAAGTATATTAGTTCAGTACCTAATAAATTAAGTAAATAGTTTGCTAGAAACCCGTGTTATTAAGATATTTTAAAACCAACCAGAAATAGAAAAATTTATTGAAATGAGAATTCAATAGTTTTTATAATTAGATTTAATGGTGATGAATTAAATGCTATCATATTTTCTTGTCTGTCCAATTAGCACTTACAAGAGCTTTTTTGTATTTGGTTGGTAGCAGTCGCCGCTTCAAATACATTTCACAAAATGGAACAAACATGGAATTTTATTAAGGTAAACAGAATCAATAATTTTCTCTAAATTATTTTAACTTTAAATTATCAGTAGCAATACTTGTAGTGGACTTTTCCAGACACTTTAACTCTTCATTTTTTAAACGGATGCTTTCTTCCACACAGGCGACAAACACTTGATAAAATTCAAAAAAAGTTAATTTTATGTCGAGATTCATAATTTTGTTATTTTTTATTATTTGCGGGAAAATTTTTGAGAAAAAGTTTATGACAGATTTACTTGAGAGATTGCCGATATTGAATAACTTGAGATCTTCCACGGATTTGTCATCTAACTGTGTGGCGGCCTCTGAAAACAAATTCGATTCGATGACCTCTTAACTGAACACTGACATCTAGTTGGAGTTAGGCTTAGTACGTACATACGTAGTTACGTACTAAACGAAATCCGATACGGCTTTTTATGAATCAATATCTAGTTGTCTAACAAGAAATCAGTTCAAAGCACAAATAAATAATAACAGATTAAAATAAGCTTTTGCTATTATAAATTAACATTTACGGTCTTGTTGCCGAATACGGATTGATGAATGTTGTTTATGATATGGTTGAGTTTATGAAGCTTTTATAAACCTATAAAGAAACAGCAAAAACTACCTGCAATAAAGGTTAGTTCATCGCCAAACACATAAGCATTGCGACCTATTAACAATTTGTCATCCCTCAACAATGGTTGTTGCATATCGGTGCTGTGCTGCGGCCGTCTCATTGCGTATAAAAAATCTCGTACTGTACACGGCTCTCCTAAACCGCGGTACAAATTATAGACTGCTTTCAATGGCACAAATGAGCCGTACCCACCAGTGAGAAATCCTGTAAGTTTTTTTATATATCACGGTACCTACTACAGAGCCTCAACCTGCTTCTTAACTATATGCTAATGCAATAATTGCATACTTTTTATTTCAATTTAGTAATTTTTTATAAGAAAGATTGTCTGTCTGTGATTATAGATACCTTTTTTACGACCGACTCCTGGTAAAACATGGTCTTCCATAAAAGTCCTAAATGCACTTGCCAAAATCGTATCAGGTCTCTTGTCGGGTATATGTCGTTTAGCATAGAGTTTACTAGAAATCGATATTAAACCATGCAAAAATTGCCAAAAGTAAATTTTTTCAAAGGGGTTGTGAGGTGACTTAGCTAACCATTCTGGATTAGCATGAAATATCTTATCTATTTCAACGAGTGTTAAATATTTCTCGTGAATGTTACAATCGTAATACAGTTGCCATAAATATAAACGAATTAAAATTGGCGTATAATAAACTTCTTCTTTGTTACAAATCGTTGCGTATTGATAGTAAATCTGTTTGAGTTTTATTTCGTAACATTGGAGCGCTTTACGCAACGACGTTTCTTCAAATTTTAAAAACTCTTCATAATCAAAATCTCGTTCATTATCCACGACGACTTCATTCTTGTGAAGAGAAAAGCCGAGAGTTTTGTTATTTTCATAATATTCTTTTATTAATGCATTTCTTGTTTCTCGTTCTTTATCGAGCTGTTTAATTGCTTGCTCTATATGGTAGAAAAGACCGATATATTGATCACATATATCAAATTCGAACGGCTCCTGTGTCTGACTTCGTTTACATTCTAATATATTGTACTCTGGATTTGAGTTTAATGAAGCGAAATTGTCATCAATAAACAAATTTTTATCCTGTAATATAAGTCCATTGTTTGTAATTAAAGTTCCTGGGCCATGCTTGTTATTATTTTTAAATTCGCCTTTATAATAAGAGCCTAGGCCGAATCCAAGGTTGAGGATACCATAGCCATGTCGCTGACCTTTTTTCCAATTTCCTCTGTATGCAGTAATGGAGGGTAAAGACATCGTGTTGTTATAATAGGACTCCCAAATATAAATCCCATAACCGGACATGACGCCATTTTTCCATTCGCCTCTATAAAACTGTAATAAAATGCAAAAATGTGTTTTATATTTAATGTAACAACAAAATACGTAAATTTCTTTATATACGGCATAAGTTACGTAAACTTTTATACAAGGACACAAAGAAACGTAAATGTGTATTACTTTTTAACTTTACATACAAATACAAGGAACTTCAACTACATCTTCGATTAAGTAAAAAATTGACGGAACCGTTTACTTTTAAACTTACATCGTGATTGGGCCATATCATTAAACCTTTTCCGTCTCTGACATAGTAATCCCAATAGCCTTTATAACCACTCAAGGCACAATATTCACGGGATCCAAAGCCATGCCGAACATTCTTAAAAGTAAAAAAAATAATTAATTTATTGATAAATTGGGTGTATAAAACAGAAATGACAAAATGTAAATTGTTTAGAATGTAAAAATACATCTCAATAACTAAGACTTAATTAACGATTCGTTTAGATTTTGCGCGATTTGTGTCGTATAGTAACTGCCAAACGGATTGACGGATGATCGGATTCGTATCAAGTTAGTTAACTTGGAATGTGGAAAGTTACAGCAAATAATAAAATATTATTACACTAACAGAGACCCATTCTCCATTATAGGAGTTTTTGAATTTTCCTGAATAGTAGATTGCTCCGAAACCGTGTTTAGTACCGGAAAACCATCCACCAGCGTACGAGCGCTGTTTTCTCGAGTCCACGTATAATCCTGAACCGTGACGTAGATTCCCTATAAAATCGCCATCGTACCAAGTGTCATCCTTCCATTGAATAAGGCCTTTGCCTCGAATTTCATTCTCTTTAAATTGACCCTGTTTAATACAAAATCAGACATGTACTTTCACGACAACGACGACGATTATACAGACGCTACGCCCGTAATAGTCACCATGCCCGACAAGCCCCTTAATTGTTGGTTGTTATGTATGTATTTATATAAAGTATGTTGTGTATCTGTTGTGTTATCAACAATAAAAAGCCATACCGCCAACCCTGGGGCTAAGCCACCCTGTGTGAAATGTATCACCCATCTTTATTTATATTGACTAGAAATTATCAGAAAAACAGTATGTATGTAGTGGTGGTGGAAGTGTATGCATTTCCTTCATTCCTGACTAAGGATCTTGGGACAGTTCGGCTGTCCCAAGATCCTTAGTACGAGCCCGAAAGCCTCAACGGCTGATAACGAGATGCTGTATAATAACATGCTGCTGGGAAAATTATTTGCGCAATTCAAGGCAAAAAATTAATCCAAATGTAAAAAATATCGACTTTCCATTTGTACCAAAATTTTGGCTTTATAAAATTATATAAATTAATCATACTCTCTTTTTTTGCTTACTAAATATACTGTTCCGTTGGCCCATTGAAAGCGCCCCTCTCCGTGCATGCATTTCATAGATATACTGCCTTCATATAAATTGCCATTACGAAATTTTATAACAGCTTTTTCGTTTGGACATGATAAACGCTCTAGAGGCAAAGCGATTTCTGGCTGTTACAAAAAAATTATGCATCATAATAAATTTTTGGCGAATTCTTTACAATGCTACAGACTTTAAGAAACATATATCTTTAAAGGTAAAACCCCTAATGTTAAGGCATTAAGGACAAACACAAGAATTTGTTCAATTTAGCAGTACGCATACCTACTATGTATGCATACTCTTAGAAACTAGTACGCATACCTGTGTGTTGTCTAAATCAATTTTCGATAGACTCCTTTTGTTTTTGCTGGATTTTCCTGAAACAGAACATCAAAAGTAATAGTTATCTACATACAAACGCTCCATATACCTACCACTTATCACTTTCTTCTTTTTGCCTGGCAAAGTTAATTCACTAGGGTTGCGTGGACATTCTATAGGGCATTCATTCGGTTTCCTCGGCTCTATAACCGTCCACGATTCTACGATATGATCTAGCATAGATTCGAACATAAGAATAACTATTTCCCTCTGTACAGAACCCCTCTTACGGGCTATTAGAGAAGCCCCCGATTCGCTACCAAGCCGAGCTGTGGAATGTCCACGCCCGGTAGACAACGCCTCATACTCGCTTTTGGCTTCATCTTTTTCAACAACAAGAGAACTGTCGCGGCGTGTTAAAGTTTTTTGTGAGTCTACATAATACATTATTAAATCTAATGTAAGTTTTGGCCCTATTCTTTGAAACACAGCTACGATTCATTACAAAATATATAATGTCATAAAGTTGTCATTCATTCATGTGTCTGTGATTTAGGTATGTTACGATAATAATAATTATTCATATATAATCTATAAAAATGTGTGAGTGCTATAGTCTGTTCAAAACGCAATACCAAAAATTTATTAACGATATTAACTTAGACTTAAAATTTAGTGTAGAATAAATTAAATTTTTATAAAGTACTAGCTGATCCCTACAAACGTCGTTTTGCCAAAAAAGATATAAAGTCTCTAAAAATAGATGTTGGCCGATTCGCAGACCTACTCAATATGCTCAGAAAATTTTAGGGGGAATCGGGTTAACCCGTTTCGGAGGAGTAAGGGAACGGAAACTGTGAGTCGAGAATTTTATATATTAGATATTGAATGACGCATATCCTCCAACGATGTATTTTGTGTTTTAATGCACACACGCACACTGTTTTGATAGATATGATTGAATTCGAACTCACGTGAAATTGACTCGATAGGAACTCACCTAGATTGCTTAGACAACATTGAACTTTATCTAAAGGCAATAAAGCTCAAATTGGCTCTGATTGAAAAGTGTTTATATGGGAAGAAGAAAAGTGCTGTTTTAGGGTATTCCCGGCAATTATTCGAATTTTTCTCACCTTTTAAACCTTTCCTAGACATCCACGGCCGTTTCAAGACCAAGATAAGATAAATCTGTTCAGCCGTTCTTGAGTTTTAGCGGGACTAACGAACAACAATTCATTTTTATATATATAGATAAAAATAGAAATAAAACAACATGCACCTTTCAAAGCTGTGTATTTTCAAAAGAAATTTAATCTTTCTCTTCAGCTTGGGTCTGTGATTAAGATGATGATTATAAAAGAAGGGTCTTCTAGACGCACTCTGTATAAGATCGTAAGAGTGTGTTAGGCCGTCTCTTATCGCGGACCCACCTAATAAGAAAAATCTAAATAAAAATATGATATTTACAAAAGCTTAAGAAACTAATCAATAAAGTTAACCCCATTGCCAGAATTTCCAGGGTCTCCAGCTTCTCCATGACTCGGTACTTGTGTCCGTATCTGATGTGGGCCTTGCATCTACTGGAATCCTCTGCAATGATTGCCCTTCTTCGCTGGATTCTCCTTTAATACACCAACTCAGACATCCCATCACAGCGAAAAATATTATCGGCTAAAATCGTATTGTAATAATAACAATTTTTATTTTTTTTCAAATTTAATTCAATAATTTTTATATTTAATTGCCGATAAATCTTACCTTCGAATCCATTACAAATTATTAATAAGACAAAATACAATTAATATTCACTACAAAATATATTAAATACTCGTGGCTTCCACACGATTGCTGAAAATCGTGTGTAATGCAAAACCAGTAAAAGTAGGTCTGCAATGTCTGAAGCAACGTATATTCAACACTTGTATTCACGCGTGTAATTTAACACAAACAAGTTTCATTATGTACGTATCATACGCAATGAAATCAGTCTAGCGCACTGGAATTTATTCGTCTCTAATTAGTCTTTTTAATTTATATAAATTCCAATGAGACTTTACTTTACATAAAATACCGGCTCGTTATCTATACTAATAATAAGACAGTAAAAATCGAAAATCTGTACATTAAATATTTTTCCAAAAAACTGAAAGGAGACAATTAAAGAAGAGTCATAGAAACCAAAAAAACAATTTTTGGAATTCTTGTCTGTCTGTCTGTCTGTCTGTCTGTCTGTCTGTCTGTCTGTCTGGTACGTTATAACTTGAAAACTACTGAACGGATTTGAAAGCGGTTTTCACAGTTGGATTACATATAATTGGGAGCGTTGTCAAAAGTTTATTTTATCAAAATCGGTTAAGAGAAAAAGAAGTTATGGTCAATTGAAAATTTACTTCAACCACTGCTTCAAAATTTTTAAACACTTATATTGATTGATTAGTTATATATTGTTAAATATGTTCTAATATAAGTTAATCTTAATATAAAAACTTATGAGAGGTAACAAAAATAACAAATAACGCAGTGCACGCGGGCGCGGTTGAAGAGTTGAACAATGTGCTCGATAGATGGCGTTGATAAAATTCGTCATCAACCTAGATTTATTTTATTTTTTTATTTCTTAAAGGCTGTATAGGTATACAGCTTATCAAAAACAGTTTACACAATAAAAATAGATTAAAAATAAAGCCCAAATAAGGTTAAAATATAGAACCGGAAATAGAATCTAAGATCAGAAAAAAGAATAACAAAAAAAAACACGAACAGAAAAGAATAAATAAAAATATATACATGAACAAGTGGAACTATGTGTAGTACGAACATTTTAGTGGGTGAGTGTGTATCAGTGTGTGCAATGGTGTTGCTGTATGAGTGAGAGTGCGAGGTTGAGTCTTAGTTTTTTTTTAAAGAACTTCTACTTAGGCCAAATATATCCATCGCGGTATTAAGATGCTCCATTGTGTAATGACTACCATGAAGTTTAAACTTTCATTAACGTTTTAAGTAAAAGGAAACGAGTGAAGAGAAGAGACATCAGCTCATCCACATAAGAAGATGACTATCAGAATATAAAATTGTCAGAATAGTAATTGCCTGTACGTTAATTTGAAAGTTGCCCTCGATTTCCCTGAATCATCCGATCCTGTAAAGCTACATCATCCCTGAGTAACACAGGCTATATATAATTCCAATTGTAACAAGATTTTAGCCCGTGAAAGAAAGCCCTATCGATCATCATTTCGATCATGAAAAATCGCTATATACTTAACCAAATTACACGTGGGCGAAGCCGCGGGCGGAAAGCTAGTATTATAATACTAGCTTTCCCCTGCGGCTTCACCCACGTGTATTTTGGTTAAGTATATAGCGTTTTTTAATGATCTCGACAGGGCTTTCTTTCACGGGCTAAAATCTTGTTACAATTGGAATTATATATAGCCTGTGTTACTCAGGGATGATGTAGCTTTACAGGATCGGATAATTCAGGGAAATCGAGGGCAACTTTCAAATTAACGTACAGGCAATTACTATTCTGACAATTTTATATTCTGATAGTCATCTTCTTATGTGGATGAGCTGATGATGGAAGGTAAAACTCCTCAGCGGTTAGGAGTTGAAAGAAAATTCTTACGAACTTATGAGTACGAAATACGTACTTGTGAGGTTATTACTTATTAGGTTGACCAAATAATAAAAGGTAAACCGTATTAACGTTAAGGATGTAGGTGGAAAAATGGATGCGGACAAACCAGAGACGTCTCTTCACTCGTTTCCTTTTACGTGCTTGTACAGGTAGTGTTCACTCATAATAATCATAGGTTAATGAAAGTTTGAACTGCATGGTAGTCATTACACAATGGATCATCTTAATACCGCGATCTAGGTTGATGACGAATTTTATCAACGCCATCTATCGAGCACATTGTTCAACACTTCAACCGAGCCCGCGCGCACTGCGTTATTAGTTATTTTTGTTACCACTCATAAGTTTTAATATTAAGATTAACGTATATTAGAACATATTTAACAATATATAATACATAACTAATTACTCAATATAAGTGTTTTGAAGCAGTGGTTGAAGTAAATTTTCAATTGACCATAACTTCTTTTTCCCTTAACGGATTTTGACGAAATAAACTTTTGACAACGCTCCCAATTATATATAATCCAACTGTGAAACCGCGTTCAAATCTGTTCAGTAGTTTTCAAGTTATAACGTACCAGACAGACAGACAGACAAGAATTCCAAAAATTGTTTTTTTGGTTTCTATGACTCTTCTTTAATTGTCTACTTTCAGTTTTTTGGAAATATACTTAATGTACAGACATTCGATTTATACTGTCTTATTAAAGTATAAATAGATATCATTTTATTCCTTTAATTGAACTGACTGTGATGAACTTTTTGCGTACGAAACTCAAGTTTTGAAGAAAAACAAAAGGATACAACAGGATGGCAAACATGTAAAAATCAAGACAAGATAATCAAAAAACAAAAAGTTAGGTAATGATGATTTAGAGCAGGCCTAAGCCGCAGCGGCCACTACTACATACATATTTCGTTAAATAAAAAACATTATTTTTCACAAATAATTTATTGAACATATTTCTATATCTACATTATATTTTGTTATTTAAACTTATCATAACTAGATCACATTTATGTTACAAATCTAGGAGAGACTTTTCATGCATTTAATGCATATCATTTAATCTTTGAACTAGTAACAAATAAACCTATTAAATATTGCGTATGAGTCTTTATCGCCTAATCCGATTGATTGTGTGATTATTAAGGATAAGCTCCAAGTTAAAAATATTGTCATTTACATATTTAGAGCGTGATTAGGCGAATCAGCGGTTAGTCTATTTCTTTTAATATTAACTATTCCAAATCACTGTGCGTGCTATGCTTTGATATAAAAATATAACACATATATTATACCCAAAAATCACATGAGTTTTGTACGTTCAATGGTAATTACTGCATAATAACTAGCAATTAAAAACTAAACTGAAATAGATTTATATATATAATATGGGAAATAGAGTTTGCATTACAGACTAAAACGTTTTTTTAATTCTCTCTAGTTATTAATTAATTTTAATATTAGACAAAGTACTCACCAACAATATTCCACTCTAACTATAACAAATATCTCGATGTAGAATCAAAAAAGGTTTAAACTATTAAACAAATTAACATTAACATATTTCAAAATAAATCATATAATAGGTGGTAACTTAATTTTTTTTTAATTTAATCATTGAGGCGGTGTTTCTCAATTACAACAAAAAGAAATAAAAATATTTTATTACTCATATTTTAACTTTATACTTATAGTACGTAAACATAGTCCAGAAATTATGTTTTTATATTTTCACATCAGTTAATGTATTACCAACAAATACATCAGAATTACTTTAATATACTAAACTTTGCTTAATCATCGTTATCCTATTATTACAACAATACTTAATAAAATTTTCGCAAATAAAACATTAACCTTAAAAATCTTTGGCCACGTCTCGTATACGATGAGCGAAAACTTAACAATAAAAACAGGCAATTTAAACGCTAAAATTCACTATCTACATGGCAACGAGTTACGCTTCTATATCTAAAACTAATCGTAATTGCTGCTAATGATCGTAAAACGGTCTGTTTCATTGAGTAGTATAGTAGTTATAGGATGAAAATAATCGTATGACAATTGGCTGATGAGTTCTACAACTCATACTGCGTTACCTTTAACGGGCAATTGCTTAAAATTGTATTTTAGATTTAGAAATACACAAATTCGTTTACAACAGTGTAATTATGTCGTCGTTTGGAAAAAAACATTCTATTTTAAATGCAAATAATATACAGCAATTTGACACCACACTTATCGCATTGACATTTTTAATCAATAAATTACCAATTACAAATTCTAATAAGCTTGAATATTTTGTGTATATTCGAATCGCACACAACTAGGAAAAAAGCTTTTAAAATGTTATAAAATTTCTTTAATAGACACTTGTACCAACGCTTAATAGATGGCGTTATAACAATTACATTTCTGTCAATGTAATGTCAAATTAAATATTTTCCGTGTATGCATTAAAGAAGTTATTGGTATAATTATTTAAAATTACTACACCTATATTAAATTTTTGGCACGCTACCAAATGAACTATAGACAATCGTTTAAGAATGTGATTATTTACAAATGTTAACAATTTTGTGTTTAATAAAGCCTTGTAGACTGGACGTTTACTAAATTAACTTACGTATGCGACTTTGTCTGCATAGCCTAGGTTTGCACTACACGATCGATTATCTCTCAAATATTAAGACAGATGTATATAATCGCACTTTATTACACAATATCATTTTATTCTTATATATCTCGTGTATAAAATCAATCAATCGACTCCCATCGGACTAAGAAACTCAAACACTGTGCTAATTGGGAATTGATGACATTGCGTGAAATGTTTCGCATTTATGCATTTAAATATGAATTGTACTAATTTATATCCAAGAGTTCGCGCGAAAGTTTTCAACGATCGAGGCGCGTCGACGATTCGGCCGATGGTCGCGGTAAAGCCGACCGATCTCGAACGAGAGACGTCGTCACGAATCGTGAAGGAGCCGCTGGTAGTGCGGAAACACCTCGTGGGGCGGCACGTGAAGTCCAAACTCAAGTGCGACTAACACAGCGAACTCAAATTTTATTAGATCCTTCCTGTTCAATCTGAAGGTAGTTTCGATTCGCTACAAAAAATCATTTTATACAGACATATTAGCATTCAATGATGCATAACTGCATAGTTAAAGGTTACGTCACAAGGTCAAATAGCTCTTTTTAAAAATATTTTTGTCGATGATATTAATATGGCTCTCTATATAAAAATAGTAAAATACTACGTGAGTAAATATACTAAACATATCAAAGCATAATACTATACTAATACTTCTTACAGCTTTTTAAATAAAAATATATGGGTTAAAGTTATTGATAAATTATTATTAACTAATCTTACCTCTATAAGAGCTTTCAGAACTTCGCCTTTGACATCATTCAGTTTCGCCGAGAGCAACAAACAGGCGCCTGCGCATAATTTCCTATTGTCTTTATTGATAAGATTGGCTAGAATTAATTTCTCGAAGTAAACATACGCCTGTGCCACAGATAACAGATCGATCCCGCCACAATCGTGTTTGGCGATTTTTCGCATCTCTTTCTTTATACTGAAAAATTTAATTGGGATAAATTGTAAAAAAAATATTAGTGACGCACGCAAATTTCTGATAACGCAAATGAAAAAAAATCGTTTGTATTACCACCAATAAATATTTATATAATATATATTAGCGCAACTACAACAATTAGTCTGAAGTAACTAGAATAATTAAGTTCGAACAGTATTTAATTGTCCTAAATGTGAAAAGAATTGGTTGAATACTTTCAAGTTTATTACGCTATGAAATGACACCAACTTGTTATCAATGTGAATACGACGTCTGTGTAAACATGAACACTATAAATAGGAACGCATTGTAATGCACGACAGCCTACAAGTAGCCATTTTCAACTGCCTCCTTGAAAACTGCACCTTGACGGCGCAGTGGAAAGAGGCAATTGTGATAGGCATTCACAAACCAGGCAAGCCCCGTAATGACCCATCTAGTTACCGCCCCATTAGTCTTCTCAACACGCTAAGCTTTACGAGAAAATCCCATCCCAACCCCTTAGTGAGCAAATACACGTCGTACCCGGTACGCAAATAACACTATAAACATAGACAAAAAAGGCCTCGACACGCCCTATCCGGATGATCCTATTACTGTAGCTAACAACACACTAGATGCCGCCCGTGCGGCCTTAAATACCAGACAGGAGACCGCCTTCGCCGGCGATGGCGTGGTCCCTTATTTCAAGTGTCGCTCACTCCTCCAGTGAGCTTCCGTCTAGACCCTCAGGCTAGTCCCTCCCGTGACGGCCCAAGCCGAAGTCCGACTCTCACAGAAGACGCCCTTGCGCAAATCACGGCAAACAACATTTGTGACGGCTGAGCTAAGCTCGCCAACCAGCCCGAGCTGAGCTGTAAAGGTTTCCTGGCCAACAGCGAGATCCCCCTCGAAAAAAAAAACCGCACGACAGTCGCGCTCAGGCCGTTTTACGGAACGGACCTCTCTTCAAATAGGGAAATATAAAACATGCAAAATATCAGCGAAGTGTTAAATAAATAAGTGGTTATTATGACCGACTTAATCGTGATGTTGGCAGTGCTGATGCTACCTACGCCTTTCAAAAATAACCCTACAGAGTAGTGGGGTCGGCGGTAGCCCTGTAGAGGTACTCTCCTCGTTATATATATATAAACATGTTAGTAAGGGTGCAATGAAGTCTTTTCAGAAATACTTTTCAAATACTGTGTGGTCATAAATTAGCTGTTCTAGTTTTTATTTTAAACTTTCGATAATAATTATTTGATATTAAATTTAAGCAATGTTCGTAGTGCAATTCAGTGCATTGCTTATAAGTCATTATATAAATAATTTCAATTGATATTACCTTCTAAGTTTGCTTAGTGTCAATTTAATATGCGGAAATTTCTCTCTAAATTTGTCATTGAGTTCCTTTTTTAAATCCTGAGGTCGCACGTAGTCTATAATAGACGTCATGTAAGAAGTAAATGTTAGGAGTGTCCTGTGTTTACCAGCTATCAATTCCGGATCATCAAGCACGTTTGGACAATAATGGATCTGTAACATACATTAGCTCCTTACTGAACATATAATACACATCGAATTTGCCAAGACAATTCTCTCAATGTATATCAGTACTATACTATAATTAGTCCTTGAACTACACCAGAGGACATAAGCACGTGGATAACAAAGTGTAGCCATGGAGACTGCAATAACGGTAAGCTTATGGATTATCCGGCTTTAAAAGAAAGGTAACTCCAATACCACGTATATGTATGATTTATGACGGCAAAACTATTCATGTAAATAAGAGAAAATATTTATTTTTATTCTCTCTCATCTTTCATGATCTTAAATCAACATTTTATTTATTTATTCTTTTTTTTACATAATGAACAAGTGGATTTAATAATTCAGGATTGGAAAGAACAGACGGCCTCGTCGCTCAATGCCGCAAAATCGCAACAACTTGATGTGGCAGTCTACGACAGACCTTATATCAAACTTGATATCAATTACAACTTTATGACAATAGACAAGGTACTGTCAAAAAACCACAAGAACAGTAATATTATATTACCTAATAATTGTATATGTAAATGAGTACAAAATGACCATAGAAAAAACTAAATGTGCAACTACCTTTTTGCTTACAAATTTTTGTGCCAATAGGGTTTCTTCGTCCCAATCAAAAGTTTTCGTTTCAACAGAGGAAAGGGGCGGAGACGAAGCAATGGTGCTACGTTGAGCTGATTCGTATGAAAAACACCTGGAATTTTAAATTTAATACAATGTGATAATATATAATTTTAATTCATGCTTTTAAAAAGCTTGTCAGATCAAAAATCAGCATGCAAAAGCTTTTCAATAATTCGCTAATTCTCAGCTGTCCCTGTATGTTAGGCCGTGCGCGCGTGCATATTCAAACAATATGATAAATCAATTTTTGTATGTAAAATATACAAATGGTGAATATTGCGGAACATCACGGTATTATCATAAACAAGAGGCGTGAACATTTCATAAAGACAAGAAACACTGATAAAATACTATATATTTTTTTAGACATATTGCCAACCAAATAAGTAAATTAAAAGCTATATATTCGAGAATTACAGAACTATTAACTTCAAACCAAAATCACGGAATGAGTAGGCGCATTTATTGTATAAATCTTAGTATGTGAGCCTTACATACCTAGCGATAGGAATTGCATTAGTGTATTTGACTTTGATTTGAGCCCACAAGCTTAGTTATGATTATTTTGTGTGTTTTTCAAATTAGTATATATATACATTATAGTATACTTGTTTAAGGTTTTAAGATCATTAATTTCTGTTTGTTGTGTGACAATTCAAAGTCAAAATTATAAGTCCGTGATGGTTGGACCATATATTAATATAATCTATATTAAATAAATAATCTATAGTAAAGGACTACTTTTTGACATTCTAAGAGTTAATGAGCAAAATGAGAAAAATGCTTCAAATTGTTATGTACTGAATTCCTTATGTTTCGTAAATAATATTAATTAAATGAATTTAAAACCAATGCTTTACCTAAAGATTAGTTAGAAGCCTGTTAAAACGAAATTACTTATATTCAAAAGCATGTTACATTTTGGAAAAAAAAACTATTAACCGTTATTAAAAATATTATTACCATTTCTTATCCTTGTGTCTCGTCAATAACTTAGTCCTGAAATTTATGCACACGGATGAGATGAAATTTGGATAGAGAAAATTCGGAAAATCAACATTCAACCAGATTATACAATAAGCGATCTGGCATTTTGTTTCCAGTTTAATAATTAAAAACCAGACATATTGTCTGTTTTTAAAATAAATATTTACATGGGCTGTATATGCCTATAAAATAATTGGAACACAAAATACCACTTTTCTTGTACCATTGAGCTAAACATTTAGTCAGATTTCAAATGAATGATGAACATAATGAACAAAAAATGCTTAAACAAAAATAACCAAGTAGAATGCATGAAGCTACATTGACCTTTATACATTGTTATAAAATATATTTATACCTTGCAATGACATGTGGATGTCTATTTATGACTTTCCATGAGGCCTTATCTGTAAGATCTGCTTCACACATCTTTCTATACTGTTCTCGTGAACAAAGTCGTGAAGGTACCAATAACTTTGAGTATGAGATATCTTGACCAAGTTCCTCTTTTTCTAATCCGAGTAAGTCAAACGGATCAACACCATTATCAGTGATGGCAGAGAGCGGTCTAGGGCCTGAGGTGTTTCTTCTTCTCACACCATCTTTCCGTAAATCAGTCCTAGAATTTATTATATAAAAATTTTAACATAACTATGTATGAGTTAATAAATAAGCTTATATGTGATTAATTTTGAATTGGTTACCTGGCACTTCTAGTTGTTTTTGAATATGGTATAGTGCTGTATAGAGCACATGGTACTCCTTGAGCTGGTGTAAATGCAAGCCTCTCATCTTTGAAAGTAACTCCTTTAGTCCCCTTAATTAACTTCAATTCCTTAATATATGTTTGGTTCTCTGGAATGCAAGTACTACTGGTTCTAAGTCGACCTACAATAATGAACAATAATAGGGCTTATTATTGTAAATTATATAAGGTGCTTATAAAAGAATTGAAGTAATTACCAAAGGTTAAACTTTCTAAACTACTTTTCTCATCTTGTGTGCAAGGTTTTCGTCCTCTAAGTGATGGGTGCCTGTCTTTAAATAAGTCTGTATTTCCAGAAGAACACCTAAACATTAAATTTTGTAAGGATTTTGTGAACTTAATATACCACCAAATACAACTTCTATATGTGCTACCTTTCTCTGATTACATTGGTACTAATTCCTTTTATAGGTGTTACATGAGAGTATTCAGGATCTGAAGTTATAGAATGATTGTCGCTATTGTGTTTGTGTGCTGGACTACACTGCGGTATTTTCGCACTGCGGATTTTGCTGCGCGTAGCATCTTTTTCATTATGATTGGGAAAATATTTTATTTTTGTGGCGTCACTCTTGTCATTGCTATATTTTCTGTCTAAAATTTGGCAAAGCTCTGTATCTTTGAATGAGCCATCGAGGGAAATATTAGACAGAAATGTAACCGCAGCTAATCGTCTTCGCGCTTTCTCATATTTATTTCGATTATTAGAAGTCATTGTCACATAAAAATATATTTTCATTTACGTATTAACTTAGAGATAAAATCAATGATTCAAATCAGTTTGATTATTATTTAGTATTTTTAAAACTCGATCTACTTTTCGTAATAAATATTACAAGGTCGGAACTCGGGCCTATTAAGGTTTATTTTTAAAAATGACAGTGAGTAGGTAAATAATTATTCAATAGAATTTCTGTTAACTGGCGTCTGACACTAGCCGGTTTACTTGTCAATGATGAGTAAATTACTGAAAGACACAGCTAAAGCTTTTGCACTAGTTACTACTTCTTCACCATTCTTTATTAGTCTATACATAGTCGTAAAAGTGCTAATTGTTAAAACGACTATTGACATCATGTAAAACGTCATCTTTATTTACTTTTTAGTTTTACAACAAATTACAAAAATAACATTCTTACCAAACTGCCTTTCGTTTCCAAATCTAATAATTATTAGATAAAAATCAATAAATATTTGTGGTAAAAAATATAAATGCTTTTTACACCAATGTTCACACGATTTAAAAATTATAACATTGTTAAATAAAATATTTACGAAAGCTGTAAATAAATAATAATAAGAATTTTAAGGAAGTATATTTGAGAGCAGATATTTGAGCCAATGGAATCCAACACTCCTGATACTTCTACGTCTAACAGAGCAACAAGGTTTATGATGGAAGCTGTAGGAACGCGTGTAATACGAGGGCCTGATTGGAAATGGGGCAAACAGGTATGAATCAGTATCACTTTCCTTTTTGTTTACATACTTACCCTATATTTGATTTAACATTTAATTTTAGGATGGTGGAGAAGGACACGTGGGTTCTGTACGTAATTTTGAGTCTCCAGAAGAAGTTGTTGTAGTATGGGATAATGGAACTGTGGCAAATTATCGGTGCTCAGGTGCATATGACCTGCGGATCCTTGATAGTGCTCCAACTGGTGTTAAACATGATGGTACTATGTGTGATACTTGCCGACAACAACCTATCTTTGGTAAAATATGAAAATTTATTTCTGTTAAAGTTTGTTTCTCTGCCTCCATTTTAAATAACTGTTTCTAAGTTAATTATTATATATATATTTTAAAGGTATTCGTTGGAAATGCGCTGAATGTGTTAATTATGACTTATGTTCAATTTGTTATCATGGAGATAAACACAACCTCAGACATAGATTTTATCGGATAAGTGCACCAGGAGCTGAAAGGTGTCTTGTTGAACCTAGAAGAAAAAGCAAAAAGCAAGTTGTCCGTGGTATTGTTCCAGGAGCTAGGGTTGTGAGAGGGGTTTGTATATCATCTATTTATATTAATATTATTACAGAAATTAGTATACTTTAGACTGACGTTTCTTATCTTATTAGGTGTGTACAAATGTTTATTACAATTAACTGTAAGTTGCAAACAGAGATGTTCCTTATGAATAACAAAATTAGAAAATTTATGTTAATATAAGTTTGCCAAACAAATTGGCTAACCTTTAAAGTTACTTTAAAGGTTAAACATGTATTTAACTGATCAAATTATATAATAGGTTGACTGGCAGTGGGAAGATCAGGATGGTGGAAATGGAAGGAGAGGTAAAGTGAATGAGATTCAGGATTGGTCTGCAGCAAGTCCCCGTTCTGCAGCCTATGTAGTTTGGGATAATGGAACTAAGAATCTTTATAGAGTTGGATTTCAGGGTGTAGCTGATTTGAAAGTGAGTGGTTTGAGTTAGAAATTTTTGATAAAGTTTTATGTCCCAAACTTTTGACCCAAAACGCCGAAAGTTGTTCAAAGCACTCTGCACTCTTGATGTTCAAACAATATAACTGATGGATGGTTAAAACTATTAAAAAAGTTTATTTAAATATATTGTAGTTGTACAACACAATGATAAAGTTATGAAATATCATTTCAATAGATTTTCTAAATCTTCAGGTTGTGAATGATGCAAAAGGTCAACATGTGTACAAAGAACATCTCCCACTGTTGGGAGAAGTCAGACCTGGGACTACTGGCCCTCATGCACTTCAAATGGGTGATCAGGTATGATTGTAAAACATATATATATATATATTTAAATATTTAGAAAAAAAGAAGTTTCACTTCAAAATTTCAAATTGTGAAGATTCAATATAATTCAATTCAAAATACTGGCAAAAATTAAACAGCAATATTATTTTTTATGAACTTTGTCCTGGCCCAAAATTGCATCTTAAAAAATACTAAATTTTTTCTAATCTTGTAATAATTTTATCTAAATGTCCATTTAAAGGTCACAATTAATTTGGATTTAGAGATTGTAAGGTCTCTCCAAGTTGGTCACGGTGGCTGGATAGATGCCATGCTGGAGAGTCTTAACACTACAGGCACTGTTGTCTGTATTGATGAAGACCGTGACATAGTTGTTGCTTACCCAAGTGGCAACCGATGGACATTTAATATTGCTGTCCTGACCAAGGTATATCATACACTACTAGCATCCATAAGTAATTTTAGCTAAACCAATTCCTGTATAAATTTATCCCAGTCACCTGTGCTCACAAGTATAGTCATTTTTTGGCTTAGTCTTGTCGGTTTTCATACCATGGGTACCAAAAGATGGATGCAAATTAAGGAAAAAGAAATCAATTGATTCATTTGCATGATCTTTTCATCTTATATTACCCATAATATACAAACTATACACACTAAAACTGTACATTGCAATTGTTTCTAATATATAGGTTAGCAGTAGTAGTGGAAGTGGCACCGCGAGTCCATCTAGTGGTAATACATTTGCAGTGGGCGATATTGTTCAAATATGCTCTGATAAGGAGAGAGTGAAGGCTTTACAGAGGGGTCACGGGGAATGGGCTGAGACTATGGACTTTGTGAGTATCTCCATGGATAAAATTTAGTTTGAATCATTTATTTACACTTTCTTGCATAAATAGTGGGTTAGTAAATGTAAGTACATATAAAAGAAAGAAAGCCAGAAAGAAAGGCCTTATCGCTTATAAGTTTTCTCTTCCACAACCTCACAAAATGACATCAAATTGGATAGGTGCAAGAAATGCAAGAATTCTAAATCACATATATTATAAGCGTTTATATGATGCGATATATTTAATTTACGTCGATAAGAAGTATACGAGTTATATTTCATGTGAATTTTCCTATCTAGAAGTGTTTCAAAAACAATATTAGTTAAAAGATAAAAGATTTATTAGAAGGTACTTAACTTATGGTTTGTATGTAAAGAAATGTTTTTTAAAGTAAAACCTTTTATTTTCAGACTCTGGGTAAAGTGGGACGTGTCCAGCAGATTTATCATGACAATGATCTTAAAGTGGAAGTGTGCAATATGACATGGACATACAATCCCAGCGCTGTTACAAAAATCGCATCAGCAAATGGCGGACTTTCTGATGTATCGCCTGGTAAGATCATGCAACCTACTTTTATATAAGAATTTTGTTTTGCGTTAATGAGTAGATCAGTGGTGATTTAATAATGGCTGTAGGGGCCACTTTAACAAAACCTCTAATTCAATTTTTTTCAAATTGTTCAACAAATAATATATTAATAAGTCTTTAAAGTTAGTGAATATTTATTACCGGCCTAACAGCCTACGAGTAAGCTATTTAATTATTATTGACATGTTTAAAAGCTGACCAGACTATAACATAAGATTATTAATCAATAAAAATCATCTCAGTTCGAATGCAGTTATTTGATTGCCACGTCTCAGATTGTGACAGAACACTTTGACTTAACTCGAACATTCCCTTATGAATATTTAGTAAAAAATACTTTTATATTAGTGTAAAATCTCGTACTACTTACGCAAACTTATCTATCAAAATATATCATTTGATAACTACTCACTCTCTCTTGTGACTTCCATTATTTTTCCTTTTATCATCGGACCAGAGTAACGCAGATATATCCTAGTGGTGTCCAGCTTTATATAAAACATATTTGTGGTTTAAATAAAGTATTTATGTATGTTAAATACTAATATACATTCTCCCCATTCTAGGTGTTCGTCTTTCGATGATGCTGAAACGACTTTTCGAGTGTCATGGCAGTGCTAATGAGGAATTGGTGAAGGCTGCCGCAAACGGTGATGCAGCTCGTTGTGCTGATATTCTCGGTGGATCTGATGATGCTGATGTTAATGGAGTTTCCGCGGGACATACTGCGTTGCAGGTATATTCTATTGTCTAATAGATTTGAACTATTTCACACTTAATATGGAATTAATATATTTTTTAAAAATAATATTTATACATTACTCTAATAAATTAAAAATATTTAGGCAACTTTAATAATAAAATTCTTCAAACATATGGTGACTTTGGAATGTTAGTATTAAACTATGTCAACTGTCATTACAAGTTAATTTTGGCCTACTATATTATAATAAATAGGTTTTGTGTAAAATATATAAATACACCATCCGATAATCGGAGATACAAATTGTTTGTACTGATTTCTTTGTGTTTGATAAAACATAATCTGCACGGCGCCTCCTAAATGTACGGAATGAGTTAATAAAGCATCTTCTCTTTCGTGGCTCTCTTGCCTTTACAATGTAAAACTAAGGAGAAACAGAAATTTGAATATTCAGTTAGTATATTGTAGTATATAGTCTAGTGTATATATAACTTGGTTATACGTGATGTATAGACTGTCATGTTTAATATCTCCCTTTGTATTGTACTAGCTGTTGACCGCGACTTCGTCCTCGTGGTTAAAATACAAACGGAATTTTGAAAATAGGTTTGTAAATGACAGAGTTCTGGTGACAATTCCATCCCCTTCCACCCTTTTTCGCCAAATCCGAATTGATAAAAGTTAAAGTTTAGTTTATATCCAAACTCAATTTCACCGAAATCGGTTTTGTAGTTTAAGCGTGAAAGCCGTGCAATATACATAATATTTATACAGAGTTTCATTCATAATATTAGTTTGGATATATCAAAATCATTAAAAGTTCGTGAATTAAAGATAATTCAAGATTTAGCAAGCATCCTGAAACATAGCCTATGATTCTCGGGATAGTGTAGCTTGCCAACGGTGAAAGAATTTTTGAAATTGGCGCAGGTTTCGGAGCCTATTCATTTCAAAGAACAAAAAATCAAATCTTTCCTCTTGATAATATTAGTATAGCATATATTATTATATACAGGCAGCAGCTCAGAACGGTCACGTAGAAGTGATTAAGAAACTGATCGAAGCTGGTGCTGATGCGGACGCAGAAGATCGTGATGGCGACAGAGCAGCTCATCACGCTGCATTTGGGGATGAGCCGACCGCCTTAAGAGCTTTGGCTGGTGCTGGAGCTGACCTTAACGCGCGTAACAGAAGCGGACAAACACCATTACACATGGCAGTGAATAGGGGTCATCTTGGAGTGGTCAGAACCTTGCTACAGCTCGGTGTACATCCGAGCTTGCAGGTATGTTTTTTTGAGTATAAGAAAAATTGCTATTTCTCTATTATCTATTAAAGGTTCATAACAGTGTACTTACATAAAACCATGACTAACCAGTATCTTGTCTCCATACACACTTTGGGTACACACTTAACATGTTTAAGTTAGTATAACTTAGTGTTAATACGGCTAAGAAGATCAAAATATTAAAAGTAAACTCCCTTCGTATAATTAGAATGTTGTATAAACCAAAAATATACTTCAACAATATGTGATTTTATTTTTTGGGGAAACAACTCATAAAATAATATGCTTTGAGAATTATTAAAAATGTATGTAAAAATCAAAACAAAAAGCCTGATTTTAGATTAATTTCTCGTATTTTTAACTTCTATTATTTCAGTGATAGATTTTGGGGTTAAATATTTTAATTTAACGGTTTATTTAATAATAATTTTCGGAAATGCACACTTTTAGATGCACCACCAGCATTACTATCGAGACGAGAACTCAAAGCAATCTCGTATGTCTGACAAGTGCGATTATTTGTTCAGTCACTATTTATTAAAAGAATAATTAAATTTCTGTGGTTTATTTTGTTACTTTGACAGTTAATTAATCAATGTTAGTGTTCACGTTTTACGAGATTTTAAAAATATTTTTTTCTTATAACAATAGTTTGAATCATGATTCTTTGATGAAATCGTGCATTCAATCTCGACTGGAATGGTTTTTCCATTTTGTGTGCATTAACATCATCTTACGGTGGAGGCATAATTCGTGAGGTAATTAGTATGATTTAGTCCCAAATGGCAAGGTCGTGTTTCAGGCACTTTTTCTTAAACATGATTAAAAAAACGAAGGTGATTATAGTGTGGAAGCGCAACTGTGATATATGCCGCTTATTTTATATTATTAATACCTCCGTCGGCCCAGTGTACAGTTTTTTCATATTTTGTTTAGGTTACAGAACGATTCTTTTTAAAAATATGTGCTTTCGTTTTATCCTAATATGGGAGTATATACATTAGTTGATTTCTATTGATTGATTGATCCAATGTTATATCTATTATATATATTATATTATAACAGTATTTATAAACCTTATTATAGTAATTTTTTGTAATATATATTTTCGATAAAACTTCGTATAACCAAAGAGCCATCTTAAAACCAACTATGATTGCAAGTATTATTTATTAATTAAATCCGAATGCAATGAAAGTACGCTTACACCACAACGGCTTAAGATAATACAGGGAGACTGGATGTAGTCACATGACACAGCAATTTATCACGACAAACTTCGAAAGCGCTAGAAGCAACCCACTTCGAGTAATAAACTTACGATGCAGCCATTTCAAAGCAAGCCACCGTCATATCTGCTGTGTGTGTAGTTTTCAATTGCTAGCAATCACATTTGGGTAATAGGAAAACTTAAAAGATATTTCTATATCCGAGAATAACTTTGTAACTCTCGTATTTATGTTGTGCCGATTCAATGAGCACCTTTCGTTAACAAAGTTGTTTAAGTGCTGAGTTTGCGTTTTATATTATCCTTGTTTGTTTGTGTTGTGCATTAGTATTCTTAAAAGCAAGTTGTTATATTTATCATTTGTTTGTGTTAATTTACACTACTCTGAAAATGGATACAAAAATGATTTATTAGCAACAGTGACTTTCTGTTAACAACCCCATTCATTTACATATCAAGTTTTAAATTAATTTCTCTAGTGTTGTATCTTAACGTTATTTATTAATTTTATCAAGAATGTCGTTTCCCAATATTATTTTTTTAAATTGGTTTGTGTTTCATAAACACAAAATAAATTACATCAATGATTAACAATTTATTAAGTAAATATGCTCCTAACGTATATAGAAGAATTTACGTAAGTAATAAATGTAGAGCTCTCAGACATGCGGTCGCCGTAATTGCCAAACTTTGCGTTGTCCCTGGCCTCTCAAAGTTCCTGACTTGTCACATAGCATTATCATTTACATAGTGATGTTACTAATATATACGACAGTCTTAATATAAGACACGTTTATGCTTCATAATATTAATTAGTCCAAATATATTTCCAGAAACATAAAGCGCTGACAAAGACCGCTAAAATTGAATACCGTGCACAGAAATTATCTCCCGAATCTTTGTTTAATGAAATAACTATCTGAGAGCAAGCGCCATATTGAAGAGCAATTGGGCGTAAAGCTATTTAAATCTGAATAGGGTATTGTGGAGACGCGTCACCTTGATTCAGCGACGGCGTCTCGTTCATAATAAAGTTAGAGAACCGGGAGTCTTTGGACTATTAGCTCGGCTAATAGGGCCTCAGGCTCACTGGTTAGTAAATAATTAACAGCAAACAAACGATTATTAGTCGCAACATAAAGTGTAAAACGAAAATCACTGTCAGCAGTCAGATAAGACGTTTGTTACGTAAATTTCGACTGGGTGCGTTGTAAGTTGATCAGAATACCCGATGAGGGGAGGCGTATGTCCCATATCTGGGTATAAATTGGCGAATTTGTTTTTTGTTGAATAGCTGTGTATCCATCTTGAAACTTTTAATACTGAAATACGTATATGCAATAGATTGGTTCTTAAAGAAATAGGTGTTCCGCAATTCAATCAGTTCTCGTCTTTAGCAATAAACTAAGGTACGCGGGTCCACCACAAAAAGTATATTCGCCCCCATGGCTGGTTATTTGGCGATTTATATTCTGAGCCCACTCGCTGCCTGAGAAATCTCATGTTGGAGGTGCTCTTTCAATTTGAATCGGAACACTCGGATCGGGGAATAATGTATTTCGGTATCGACCCCTCCGTTAGGCAGGAATCCTGTTTATCGCCGTTCTCATATATTCGGGCGTCGTCGCGCCTTTATTTTTTTCATTACGAAGTGTGTCACAATGTTTTTCCGCTGGCTGTTAGCAGGATTTTGTCTGATCGTAGTACTTGTGATTAATAATGTCATTGATATATCTTAATATTTTTATATTTTCTAGTAATATACAGTACACAGCATTAAACATTGTCAAAATACTTTGAAAATAGCTGGATGTATATAGGCGTCTCTTGACGTCAATATAATGCTATTGTTTTTAACTTTTTTTGATTATTATTTTTAACTGTCTGTTTGTAACAATTTAATTATTATTAAAAAAATAATACTAAACCTTAATCGTTTTCAATTAAATTATTACTTTTATGAAAACTACAATATCACCCATCTTAATGATTGATGGTATTCGAGGCTGGTATCTGACAACGTCTTAGATTTGAGTATGTACGATCATTACTTTAAACAGTTACAACGTAAGACATTTAATCTATTATTCAAAGCGCGATGCAGCCATCCTGCAAGCCCTTAACGCGTTTCTCTACATGAGGGCTGTTTACATCGTTTTGTTTGATAATCTCTTATTGTTTTGCTGGGCTGCGTGGCGTCCTCGTACGAATTATACGAGTTATCTTTTGAGAACGTGCACCGCGTTCGGGTATGTAATGAATAAATAATTCAAGTCTCGCTTGCCAGAGCATGATAGACTTATCGCGATGCTTTATAAGGAATATCGAGAAACAATTTCATTGTCAGCGAAAATTGATTTCTGGTGAATTATACGCCGCCGATAATTTATGACTTTGCGAGTCGTTGATACGATTCATGAAGCTATTACATTTGCGTTTATATGCCTATTTTTATTCTCCTTGTGGATAGAAAAATCTCTATACGATATATTCCATTTGAATCGTAACGATCGAATTGGGGAATAATTTATTTTGGATGCGACCTTTTGTGGAGCGGCTCTGTATTCTGAACGTTTTTGGGCCGTTTACTTGTTTTTATTTGCCATATCCGTTTAAGAGTATGGCAGATTGGTCGTAAAACGCAGACACCTTCGCTCTTTGAGCAATGACGTACGTCCTATGAGGCTTCGACGCCATATTGTATTATGAAGATTAAATTAAGAGTGTTATATTGAAATTTATTTGCTACTTGGATATTCCTCTCAAGTCTCCTATTCATATTAATATCACGTATCTTAACACACATCTAGGTGCGTGACGTAATAAATGAAAGGCTTATCACATTTATTCATTCTGTATTTGTATTCGTGAATATCTTTTATCTTTCCACAACGGTTTTATAACTTTTGATATTTAACTTGAAAGATATCTCTGTAACTCTTTGAAACTAATCAACTTTAAAACTTGCATCCTCGTATAACCTTAATTTACTTTATAAAAACGTTGTCGCTAAGTTTTTTCAGCAGACTTTTAGATCTTTAAAGTGATTTGTTTCCGTTAGGATTCTGGAACATTGTCTAAATTAGATTACAAAACATATTCATAGATATAAACCCATAAATGTAGTGGACTTAGAGATTATTGTGGATGAGAATCTTATAACTGTATTGAAGCATGCCGCGATGCTGACGTTGCATTTAAAGGAGTATCGTGCCCGTCTCAGCATTACTGGGCTCTGCTATAGATTTGTTCTCAAGCTTCTTATTGAAATCTAACTTTCACTAATACCATATTACTTGGCTTGATCACGATATTTATCTTTAAAACATTACTTTTACTAATATACTGAATCGGCAATTGAATATTAAGTAAATAGATAAGCTCATGTGAAAAGTTTGTTAAAATCAACTAAACGTACAATACAACGATTCTTGAACTAAATAAATATTGTTAGTATTTTTAAGTCGTGTTAGTTTTCTAATGTAATCTAATCTGTTTGTGTGTAGTAATGATGTTACTGTGATGTAATTCGTGCAAATTAATTACTACGTTGTAAAACAATAGATCGCATAGAATAAAGCCTTAGTTTATTTTCCTTAGTTAAATAATTGAGGATGAAACGGTCTATACCATAAATACGTTTATGCCATTACGGGACGCAAGGTTTTTATGAAAGCGGATTTTTCTTGTTTTTTATCCCTTACCCTTTTAAGAAATATCGACCTTTTCTCTAAGGCTATTGGGACGCGCCCGGATAATTTATCTATAAGTAGGGCCTAAAAACGTTTATGTACGCTTCAAAAATCTTAAGATTATGTATCTCAATGTAGAATACTCTGATTTAATTTAGAACTGACTGTATATTTTTTATATATAACTTCCCTAATTTGTTCTTCGTCTCTATAAACTAAATATATGAAATGATTGATAACTCACTAACTTGTATGGTAGGTCTATTTATACATTTGTTCCATTTTATTACAATGAACTATGAGTTAAGTATTAACAAAGTCACATTTCTGTCAAATTATTTACCTATGTATTCAAAACAAGATTAAATATGAAGTAATTAATTTCTGTGACTGTAAAAATTCGGAACATTGTGCGTACATTTGCTTAAATTTGTTGAGGTTACAACACTGTCTTGAGACATACGCTACAGCCTGATTTATACTGTTTGCGCATTTAGCAGAATTAATGGCTTTATTAATCCTCCCGTCTTAGAATTCAACATGCGGTCTAATAAAATCCTGTTCGTATTTCTCTTGATTAAATTGTCTTTGATACTGATGGTTAACAACGTAAAGTATAAAGGCCAAAACATTTGAAGAATAAAATTTACATATTCACGCCTAAAGAGCAAAAATTGAATATATTAATGTTATTATCATAAAATCTGAAACAAATTATATCGAATTGATAGTTTACGCGGTTTATATTGTTTGGCGGGTTTATTATATATTATAATTCAAAATAAACAATACGAATTCATAATAGTCTCATACTCACTGTAATTAAGCATAACACAACACACCTACAAATTAGGTTTGTTATTTTGGGTAAGTACCGAAAAGCGTGTTAAAATGTTCTGTCCTTATACACGTAAACGACCACGAAACGTGGTTATTTCAGACGTGATGATATAAATTTGAATAATAATACGTGATTAACGGTAGCCGGAGTTTCATTACGAAGCGTCATATTTCTTGTGTAAGTAATATCGCGTGTGGCCCATTTCCCGGTTGGCTCGCAGGTGAAAAATTTGAGCTCCATCGCGCTGTGGTGCGAGCTTAGTGTTTTATCTCGGCTTAACGTTACGAGGATTTGTGGCTCGCTAAGTAAGGTTTTATGTCCCCGAAACGCCTGCAAGTTTGCTCCCCCGATAAAAATATATTTATGTAAAGGTACCTTTATCTAAATAAAGCCACTGAAACATACAAAAACGTTACCGCCACCAAGTATTAAAAACATTAAAGGATTTGCTTTCGGAAAGCATTGTCGGTGTACTGAACAAAGTTTCTTAAAAGCAATGGTGCCGGAATCGCCAGTCGTAAATAACGCGCAGTGCACGCCTGCTTCCTTTCTCCTTCAGAGCAAGCCTTCACGACTGTAGGTAACATTAATGTATATCAAAAGTTTATCTACGTATCAAAAGTTTCGTTTCAAAATTGTATATGCATCAGGGAATAAGGAATTGGTTACATGATGTTTTGTGTTATATTCTAAGAATAATGACAGATACGGATAGATAACTATTGAATACGCTTACCATACAAGTGGTAGCAAAGCTTTTAGGAAAAATTACAAGCATAACTCTTATGTGCAAGTAACACATGCCTGTCCGAAGAATTCCATCGTAATATAAAATTGTTTGATAGTTGATTAAATAATAATTATTTATACTTTCGCTTTAAATTTAATTTTTATTTGTTTTTTAAATGACCTTACTGTATATAACTTTCCCGCAATATTATTAGTTGCGAAATACAATAAAGAATATTAAAATTGGATGTGACAGCATAAAATACAGCGTGAAGGAATGGAATGGCGGCGCAGCGACGGTGTACTATTCAGTGTCGTGTGTCGTTGGTAGAGCGTGTTTGTTTACGCGCATACAAAACGGCAGCGGGAGCGAAGGCGATATTTGGTACATGAATTTTACATCCCATAGACCCTTAGGCATGTGTACCTACTAATTACAATCACGGTATTTCTACTGCTGTGCAGTTTACTGTCACCTTCTGTTTTGGCATGACCCTATCTATGGAAATCGCGGTATATTTCATGTTCGCAAATTTAAAAGCAAGAGAACATATAAATTGTACTGCAAACTTAATTCTCGATCGCGAACGCTATCGCTTCGATTGTTAACGTGATCGAATACGTAGAACTAGGCGGTAACCATCGCCACAAGCTGCGAGCGTACGTACGGAATTCGAAATAGTCTAAGCTCTACGGTTACACTCACATCGTACAAATAATTTATGTTCCGTACCGTTTACCACTGTAAATGAAATACCTAACACGTACGATCGTAGTTTATTATTTTCACGCGTTTGATGAAAAAACGGGAAAATGAGCTTCCCCCATTGATAACATTTACTATTGTAACGTGTGTAAGTAGTGTAGGTTGTTTCTAAATTCGTTGAAAACGTACTGCTGATTTATTATAAGAAAACTTAATTTCAGTACATACAAACGATGATAGTTTGTATACGTTATTTTATTTTTTTGATGTTTCTGCATCATGGCATTCTGTTATCCAACAATAAGCCACTTCTTTGTTTGATTTCTCAGTTTATGTTTTCCTCAAGAGCCACACTTGTATGAAACTTTTCACACGACTCTCTTGATGTCAAGTAAAAATAAACAATACAGATGACGGCAGAAGTTATTCTTTATCTTTACACTATATGGATGATTTGATCAATGATGATGATTGTGAAAAAAAAACATCTATACGTTATAATATAAATAATAAATAAAAGTATATTTGACGAATAAACATAACAAGATAACTAAAGGATGTTTCGCGAAGTTTGTTTAGATTTGGGATTGAGGACACATTGAAACGAAATAATCAGATTCATCAGTCTTTTGTCCTGTTTCAGTCAGTGTTGGACACGATCCTTATTGTTTGCTTCGTTAGGGCGCTACATGATTGCAATATTTGAAAAAGTGATAGATATATTTCTTATAATAAAACATGTAGCAGCCGTAACCATTGAGATATACGAATATGTGCTTTGTCTTTTTACAAACTTAATATCCGATAAAGAACATGTCTAATACCGATTAAATAAATCGCTTTGTCGATTTCTGAAATGGGATTCACACAAAGGAAACTTTCATACAATATACATACAAAATTTCTAAAGTTCCCTTTCAAATAAAAATGAAAAAACAAAAAGGGAATAACAGTCGCTGTGTATTAAGAAAATTATCTCTAGTACCCTTAGTAATGGTTACGATTATCGTTATTGCTTCCGTAGGGGTTAAATATCTCGTATTGAACAAAATATAATGACTCCGCTCTTATCTGAAACAAAATTTTCGATCTTTAATATCGTATAAAATCACCGCAGGGTTAAAATAAATTTATCGTATATATTGATCCTGTTAACTTTAACACTTATGTACGTACTTTAGGCTTAACCGGCGCTCGTACTTAAAGACACCTGCGCCTCATATAGAGTTCGCAACGTGTCTGAATTTATGTATGCTTTCAGAGCTTTTAACGTGTGCCACCTGACCTGTGGGACCTTTTGCTGGACAAATGTCCCCATGTAACTATTTATTATCCTTGTGCTAATATTGAGGCTACAACTGAAAGTGTTGTTAAAATCGATTGCTGAATCCTTTAAAGAAACCAGTTATTATGCAAATTTATATTTTTATATAATATTACTAATTAAAAAAAAATGCTTTCCGAAATATGTACGAGGTATATTCATCTTATATTGAATGTGTTATGAGCTTTACTTAAAATAATTTCCTTCGTAAATGTAGGTAAAATGTCAAACATAAAAAAGTTGGGAAATTAGGTAAAAGAAAAGTATTTTATTTTATTGCACTGAAAGGCGGCACGTTGCGTGTACTTAAGAACTTTTTTAATATCGGATGCCATGACGACTATCCCTTCGATCAATGAGCCCAGTATAAAAATACTTTAATATCGCAAGCTCTCAATGGAAAAAAAATGTTTTCAATCATGGGGTTACTAGAATAATATTGCATATGCTTGATCGTATAGGTAGTACAAATATTTATGATTCTCTATTCAATTACTGGATATTTTGATATTGATAAATCATTGGTAGTGTAATCATACAAATTTGTTTAAATATTATTGTTTAGAAGTTTTGGAAATTATAAAAAAAAACTTCAAACCCTTTAAAACTAAAATACTGAATTTATTCATACGATGTCGTTATTCCAAAGACTTGGCACCGCTGTATTAATTTACAACAAAATAACATTTTTAATATTTTGAATTTCGAATGTGAAATTATTGTTCTACCGCTGCAGTCGTAGGCGGTGCGTAAAACAAGTGCCGCCGCGAAAACGATTGTGTGGCTATCACGCCCAGCCAGATTTAGTGTACCGAGATAGGCTCTATTTTAGTGCCGACCCGCAACACGCCTGTGCCGGCAATGTTTTGCTATAAGCTATAATAATGCCTTTGTAAATTAAACCGTTTTTTACTCGATATGAAGTGAGCTCATTTTATCGCAATATTTAAGTAATTGTAAGGTAACAACGACCTACATACATTTTAGAATGTGTGTAGGCTAAGTATGCTATTTTTTATATTAAAATTATCCTGCGTTCTGGCGATAAACGCCAGTCTGAATGAAGTTTTATTACCAAATAAATTCGCCACTACTATAAAATTAACATTACACAAAAACATTCGTGTAATGACATTATATAATTTAATTATCACTCAAATGGAATACGATTAATTGACTTATCACATTTTATGAAATATGAATTATAAATAGTTTTAATTTTAACAGCTCTCACCGCGTTTATTAACTTTAGCTCGCACTGCAAATAACCAACTCATCGGGTAACATTTATTATTAGCATGAGTTTGAGCGGGAACTTGATAAGTTTACAGAGCGAGAAGTTGATATAAGTATTCCCAGCTTGTTCCCAGGCGGGGCCGCATGGCGTCGGCCGGGCTGCGACGAGAAACATCGTCCGAGACGCCACAAAAACTTCACCCTCGCTTTATTATACTACGATGCTAATTAAAATAGCTTCGAATAGATTACGGGCAGCTTCTGGCAGAGCGCTTAATGTGATGCTTTTACGACGTCACGCTTTATGCTCTCTCATTAGCGTCCGGCTGTACGTCTTCAATGAATAGGTATATTCTTTGTCTACGAGCTTCTGGTAATATTCACGAAGAATACGAATTAATGCGTCCTCTATTTTTAATGTGGTGGCTTTTAATAGTCTGTTCAAGTTTATATTAAAGGAGACGAGTAGGGTATCTTTGCACTATAAGTACATGGCAATGTTGTTAGATTCAAGACTACTATTGCTACTTTTTTAGTTTACAATTACTGAAAATTGAAAACATTTACAGCGCGTTATTATTTGCAGCTTAATGGTTTAACGGCATCAAATTAAATCTGATTTAAATGGAGATACGAACAATGGAATATTTAATGCCACGTTAATTATATTTGTTTGTATGTTTAGTATTAAAATCGCCTTTGGTGGGCGTGCGACAATGGCGCTCGCCGCTCGTTAACCGAGCGAAAATTACCTATTGTTAATGTTTTAATTCAAGTCCGCCCTTTCGCTTGTTTCATCCCTATGCGTCCATTTATCTGTAACGCCACAGTATAAAGGCTTTCCATTTGATTCGAATATACTGTGATATATGCAGAGTCCGTAATAATACTTTAATCCTTTTTGATACATTAGTAAAGTTTAAATAAGTATATATTGAATCCAAAACGAAAACAATAATGTGGTGTTAGTATTCTAACCTATACCAAGCGTATTCGCTAGGTATATAATAGATATTTACTAACCATAACAGAATTAATTTGTTTCAGAAAGCTTGTACTTTAATTGCTTCTGCAAAGTATTGTGCACTCAAATGTTTTCCATTTAACTGGTCTTCGAGTCATCGTGAAACGTAGAATGAGAATGTGCGCCATTTTGCGGAACCTAGCCTTTGTGCCTTACCAAAGTCGTCGGTTCGTTTATTTCAAGGCCCATCTCGTAAACACTCGCGGCCCGATATACAAAATTTAGGTTATTTTCTTTGTTTTCCTTAAAGGATATTTCTTGAGAATTATCTATGATAAGAATTTTTATCTCCTCACGTTTTACGAGTATTTTAAGTTTTACGATAAAGATGTTGTAGTAATATCTTCTTTTATAGTATCTTTTTATATCACATATAAATATTATTGGTGGCTGGGAAGCGTGAGATACTTTATTCTGAAGTAGCTGTTGTTTCGTGCTACTTAATTTACTGCCACTGTTGTGCCAGAAACACGCTCCATATCCACCGCATTATTGCCGTCTTGAAAACAAGAATGCCATATACAGTTCCTTCATATCTCTTGAATTTAAGCGTCTGCTTGTCTGTTTTATTATTCTGCTCTCTTGTTATAATCGAGATCCAAGTTTAGTGTATAAAACGAGTGCAGTGTGAAAATGAACACTTAAAAGCTTAAAACATTTTAAATACGAAGGAATTAAATTGCCAGATAAAACTATTTCCTAATTAAGTGAAGTTGAAAATCGCAAATTCGTGAAATATATACGCGGTTGTAGTTATAACTTTCAGACTTAATTACTTTTAAGAGCGAATATAACTTAGTAATATAAGCAATTAGAAACTTATTTGACGCTGCCGGTCCGCCTGTTCCGCCTCAGGGGCAGGAATCGTGAGCGGGATGAGCCATTACGTGCTTTCGTAGAACTTTTCCTTTTAAAAGTCGTCTCTTCTCTTTTGAAACTCATTATATTAGATAATTTGGCCAGAAATATGGACACGATAGTTAAACTTCAGCATTTTACAGCTCCAAAGGATAATGCTGCCTGAAAAATCTGCGCCGAAAGATTTTAATTAAAGAAATGAATAAAAAAATACAGTATGGCTTAATTTAAAATACACATAAATATTTAGTCTCAAGGCTGACGATGAACTGAATCTGCGATAATTGTTACTTTTTTATTAACTTATTATTCAAATCTAAAAATTGTAATTATGCCAAAATAACGAATTCTGGCAACAATGAATGCGTTATGCACGGATCTCTTTATTGTGCTGGTATAGGTACTTCTATTACCAATTATGCAAAGCGTCTTTCGCGTTGTGGTGCGCGGGTGGCTCACGGGGTTCAGTAGGGCGGATGCTGTCGCGCTCTTTCCTCACTCGTAGCGAAATAACGACCTCAATTTACATAACAATGCTTGTCACCCCTTACACCCCTCCAGCGGCTTTCGCAGCACTGTCCCACTGGACTCAATTTTTGAAAGTAAAATCCTCTCAGATACAAAAAGAGCAATAAAGCAATGTTAAATGATTAAACGAGTACAGTAGCATTAAAAAATGTGATTAAATATAGATAACATTTAAGAACTACATACAAAGTGTGTACCGTATACGGCTACGACGTAGCAGCGCCCGCTACGAACTGTTGATGAGCGCTAGCTAACGGCATATAACCTCAATCAACTCTTCTAACCACATTGAAACTTCTTCGTATAACTTTCAGTTTAATTGAATCGAAGTTTTCGGCTTTTTGCGGCAAGCGTGCCAGCCACGCACGCTTCTCCAACTCCGATAAAGTTTCTTTATTAAATTATTGAGAGTTCAGAAACATTCGCCTTTGAAAACGAATTGAATTATAGATAGCCATAAGTTACAATTGAGTCTTATTTATTTCATTTCGCATAATTTCATATTTTATAAATCGCAACAAATATCTGGTTCTCTTTTAAACTAAAGGAGTTCTAAGGAATAAATAAGAGGTTGTAATATTAATAAAACCAGCCACAGGTAGATAAATTTACTTTTGTTACCATAGATAAACAGCGTAGGCTGTTCAAAGGCGCTTTCAGTTCTACAATCCTTGAATTGATATTATAAAAGATCTACGTCGTCTTCAAGTAAACAGTCCATAAAGATGTACGATTCTTCCTCGTAACGACTGAGACGTTCGTCCCAAAGTCTCCCGGAGTATTGTTTTGCGGCGTAGCTTTATCTGGCGTGGAGCGAGATGTCGTTTCAGTAATTTATAGTTGTTTCCCCGCCCCGGGCTCAAAGTAACGATACGAGACGTAGTGCTTGTCTGCCAAAATGGACTCCAGTCTTTGCCTGAATGCCATTAAATGTTGCTAATGTGAAAAGATTGCCAACTTTAATAGTTGGTTTTCATTGAGACCACTATCAACTGCTATATAACCCAATATATAAAATAAATCTTTCAAAGATTTATGAACATTCTATCTAGAGGTGATTAATAAAACAATATACATATAAATATAATGATTGATGTAATAAATGCGTTTTATATTCCTTATAAAATATAACGATATCAAAAGAATAAAAAAGTCGCTTGTTCATGAGCTACCATACATGGCTATGATCCATGCCTTTTGTTGAGCTGTATTTATGGGGCGTTTCGGAAGCCGATCGTTGAGGATATTGGAGATTTACCTAACTACGAGATCCGCTGAAAACTTGTGAGAGAGCTTTTGAACTGATATTTTAATGTTATCTATATTTAGTATTTTTGCTGATATCATAAGTTTGTGGTATTTGAAACATGCATATAAGTAGTACGACCGTTTAATCCAACTGGATAAGGCTGGTTTGAGTCAAACGAAACGCATTATACTTTGTACTCCACGATATGTTTTAAAGAATTTGATTTATTCTCCATCAATTTTGATAAATTTTATATTCATTCAACTTTATACCAAAGGTATAATTTAGGTTTGATATATAATTATAAATTATATAATTGGGTTTCATAGGTTCTCCTAAATTATCCATAACCACTTGTCTCATATTATTCGTAGAAATTAAATTTAGCTTTCAATTTGTTTCAATATTCTTATTTTTTAATTTATATCTCTTTCGTGACAAAATGAAGCACTTAATTTAAATGAGTACGCTTATATTTTAACGTTTACCATAAGAAACTCGATGTACATTGTCAGTGTATGCAGGTACATTCACTCGATGACAGCGCAATGGTTCCCCGTGGAAACCTCGTGCGATCCTCGTAAATTGCGAATATTAGATTATAAGCACAGAGTGCGGGGGCTATCAACCTGATACCGAACTCGTTCAGCACTTAATACCGCTCGCAATGCCATGAATCTGAATTTACTTTACAGTTACTCCCAATTGCGTCATAATCCAACTAATACTATGCAGTCGGTATTTACTTTTATTCGTTCGCTGTACCATGTTAAATTTTCATCGAAACGTTACGTGAATAAATTATTGTCTGTGTTAGTTTATTTGTTTTTGGTCAAGGTAATATACATATAACCGGAGTTTTAACCTAATATTGTAAATGTTTTTAAAATGTTAGGTTAGAATTATTATTATTATTATTTTAGTAATTTGTTTGAACTTTAAATATTTCTATAGAAATACTAGTGAGATCATAGAAAACGTTAACATCTTGAATAGTATTTCTTCTTTAAACATTTGAAACGTTTGAAAATACTAAAACCAGTATGCGAAGCATTATCTCGAAATTGGTCCATATCAAAACGTAATAAAAACTAATGTACGAAATTTTCTTAATCTGTGTTTGTAATTTAAAGGAGCATGTTATAATGTCTATACGCTGATCATGATAATAATGGAAGCAGCTGCGCGAGTGTCAGTTTGCCTACAGTTTCGTTACGGCTTCATTAGACTACCCGGCGCGTGTACATATGGTTCTTATGTTTCCCCCATAAAGCAATAATCTACACTCGAGTTTTAACCAATTACTACATATGTACTACATTATGGATGGAAATAATACATAGCTGTACTGTAGATTAGTATAGGCGATAAATGGAGGTAACATTCTATGATTATTATCAGTCGATCTTAGCAGTCATTTTTTCTATAAATTTGTGATGATTCAACTCAACATAATTCGGCTTTAAATTTATGACGTAATACATATTTAAAATATATGCGAGAAAAAATTTTTGACCGCATAAACACCATCAAAGTCATATAATATGCAATCCTTGATGAAGTTGCAAAATATTTCATAATACAATCTAGATAGTGAGTCTGTAATGCATTAGCGGCGGTCACGCGGCTGTACACCCGCGCTCCCGACGCTCTTCGGCCTTTGTGAGCCGCCGCGTGTAATTACTCTGGGACCATGGGAAATAGCTCACCGGGCGCTAAAGCACTTTTGTATTATTACAGTAAATTAATGCAGATAAAAAAGACTATTTTCTCAGAAAATGCAAATTTAGATCGGAGCCTTGTTAACGGTGGATTGTTCTAGATTTTTTATTTGCATTAGAACTGGTATTCCTTGTGAGCTCCGCTCTTAAAGGAACATCATTAAATGCATTTACTAACTATGGAAATTCTCTATAAAAAATATATTGGAATACTGTAAGATCTCTTAAACATTATTGTTCTTATGTTAAGTATTAGTGGTTTTTTAAACGTGTAACTTAACCTTAGTTCGTTTTTAACCTGTTTTCGCCATTCCAAGTATATGTTTTTTATAACCATAAAATCTAATTTACGTAGATACCAACTCGACATAATATTACTCTACGTCAGAGTACAATAACTGAGGGAACTTCAGAGACAATCATTAGAAACTTTGTTAAGATAAATCGGGGAAGAAGAAGGCAATTTTTCGACGTGTGCGTTGCGTTATCAGTGCGTTATCACTAATCAATATAGAGAATTAACTTTAATTGTATTTGTTTTATTGCATAAACTATTTAGTACTTGGCAAAGTGGCTTAAGCGCGCAAATCAACGGTCGGTGGTTCATTAGCTATTAGAGTTAATTAGCTAAGATACACGACAAAAGAAGCATTTATCAAATATGTGATTTATCATTAATTATTAATCTTATCTCAAAAAAAAATTATCATAAATCAGAACATTTACTTATTGTGTAGACGATCATGAAATAACAATAAATTCGAGTTCACTCCATTAGATACTTTATTTAAAAGAATGGTGAGATGATATATACCTAGTCATATGTTTGTTTGGGAAATTGTTGTCTGACTAAATAAAGGTCTATTTTATTTATTTACCTAAGCAGTGTAGTTGGTACGCAATTATAATATGATTATTTGACTCGGACCTGGATTATTGCAGGTCGTTGCTTACGTCACAACCCTTAACCCGTATCAGAAATATATTCTTAACCTTATATTTTTCTTTCATTTTTAAGTCTGTTCCGTTTGTATCATAATAAATTATAGAGGAAATCGGGATCTTCAATTAATTACAATTACAGTTCTTATAATTCAAAGTAGTTGGCCAAATGGATGACTTTATAATTTTTATGCTCCTGTGTTAAAAGGTGACAAGTGGTTGTACTCGTTTTAGGTGTCAAGACAGTTTTAATATTATCGATTCAAATTAATTTTATCGATGACTGACTAAATTCCAATCCCTTTCATAGGGACACATTTATCTTCATAAAGGTCATTGGTTTTATGTACTATTCAATCCGAGCGTTATCGGAACCAAACTCCATGCTCGACGCAGAGGAAGTTACGAAGGACATAACATAGGTGTAGAACTGTAGTACCTTTACATATATGGATCTATATTATCCGGACTACTCGAGAACTCGTTTTACGAGAACCCTATTAAGAATTCTTTTTGTATACTTAAGAAAGTTTCGTTTAGTTTGTCGTGTACCCGTTTCGAAACACCCTTTGAGCAATTTTAAATAAATTTAAACTCAAAATCGCTGTACAGTTTTTCGTACAATTTTTATTCAGCCAATATCACGTTTAATTGGATGTTGTTTATTTGATTTCATCTCCGTAGAACTGGGGCAAATGTATGTTATTTCTATATAAACCTTTATTTATAATTATGTACTTATACCTTAAAGTATTACGAAACATAAACAAGAGGTAGTTCATTTATATAAAATAATTCTTAAAGTATGGTATGTGTAAATACTCCTTGTTAAAGTTAGGCGTCACTCGTTTTTACTGACACCTCGTTCAAACATCTTCCCTTTTCAAAGGTATAGACAAAACGTTTCATTTTATTTTCACATTTGTCAGCGTTCGTTTTGTACTAACATAAATTGGATGTGGAAACCTCGCAGGTGAATGCAGAATAGCCAGCTTTTTCCAAGATAATACCGACGAAATTTTACGACACCATTATGCGATTTATTAGGCGTACCACATTCCAAAATAATTTCCATTTTTTACTATTTCTATTATCATACTTTTAAATTTGTATTTATAAGAGTTATGCTTTATGTATTCTTTATTATTAATGTTTAATAGAGACTGCGGTATCTACATTCAAACACAGTTTTTGTATTAGAATGTAATACTCAACTATGAAAATCGTTTTAATCCAGAAATCGACTCCACAAAAATCTCGTAAAAGATTTATGAGATTTTTAGTTAAAATGTTTTAACGTTTTATTAATTATAAATATGATAATATATAAAGGAAAATGTAATTGGGTATGAAGGAGCAGTTTCTTGGCCGGTTTGTCATTATGGGGTAAAATATTTCACACATGGTGAATTTCATAAGAACCTATGAGGTTCTTATGAAAAATGAATTTGCTTATCGTCTTTCAGTTGTTTTTTTTTATTCAGCTTAGACTCGAACATTTGACTGATTTTTATTCTGAAGCGGGACTAACGTCGCATAAACAACTCGAAATGTCCATGTTATGTTTGTAAAGGAGACGGAAGAGCGAACCACGTAGAAGACGCAGGTGAATAACAATTAATTAAAGATTTGAATGGTGGAAGCCGATCCGAGCTAAACTATCCAAAAATTTGCGGCATAGTTTAACATTGCATACAATATTACGCATAAAAATATGAATAATGGATATCTCATGATTTGAGAACAAGCATAAAAATGAAGAATCTATACTAATAATAATAATAAATAAATGTGGCATGTAAAGAAATGTGGATTCTTTACGATAACCATAAGCGAAGATGCCATGCCCATATCATACGCCACAAAAGTGACCTAAAGCAATGCTTACTAACAAAACGGTAATGGTAATTTTTTGGTGGTCTCAGCATGGTATTCATTAGAGCTTTCTCCTATCTGGTCAAGCAATAAGAACTAAACGAGCAATGAAACAGAATTATGAATCGATCCTCCATCAATGCTCCATGATAACGCGGGACCTCATACAGCACCAGAAGCCTGTTTTAACTATAAAGAAACTGCAATTAAATCCATTCACCACACTCCGTTTTCGCCAGACCCTACTCCACAAACGGATTACAAATTATTTTTGTGATTTGGACAATTTTCTACGTGATAACAAGTTTTCGGCATTCGAATCGGCAATTTCATACTTAAAACCCTAAAATTTATACACAATATCGTGACTATTAAATTACTAATAAGTCGTATTAAACTATTAAAACTAGATAACATTAAAATTCATCCAATAAAATAAATTTATCCAATGTAATCAGATAGACGATCCCCTCAAAAGATGATATTGACTCTTCAGATCCATCCATTCTCAACAGTGTGCAATTAATGAATGCACTTTATAGGCAATAATCGTTACTTCTGAACGTAAGCTAGGTGCGATTTGCGCAAACGTAGCTTCCACCTAATAACTGTTGTCCCGTACACTAATGGCTGAAACAGACGTTCAATTTAACGTGCCAATTCGGTTGGAGATAGGTCTGTTAAACACTACGCGCACTAGGCAGACGCTCAGCCTCATTTCATTCTCATTGTCTCCTGCAAATTGAACTCGCCTTTGTCAACAATTAATAGGTCAGAAAAACTAAGGTAAATGTTACGATGCCACGTTGCGTAATGTGTTAGTAACCTTTTTTGATATCCTGCTATGAACCAGGTTGTGATTGTGGATTTTTACTATTAAATTTCCACTGTGTCGATATTAGTCTGGTGGTAGAATGATTTAAAAGCCTTATAAAAAGATGCAAACTATAAATAGTGATTTATACTAAATTTACTATTTAAAATAGAGAATAAAAAGAATTTAGAAAGATGATTGCTCACATTGCATACGTACTTAGATAAAACAAGTATTACTTAGATTTAAAGCTTCACTACAATTGTATAGATGACGTTTTACATCGTCGTCAGTGAAATCTTTTGTTTTTCCATTTCCGCCAATATCCGTCAAGGCTCGCTTGCTTTGATCAATGGGACGGCGCAGTGCCATTGAGGAGACCGTCACACTGAACAACGAGCTTTTCTCGACATACGAAAAAACCATTATGGCAACAATAAATGGCCTTTTGATTTTTTATCGTAGCTAGCTGAAGTCGATTTCGATTTTAAATTGAAAAACAAATCTTTCGTATTTCATTGGAATTCCATTTTTATTGATGCAATTGCAAACCAATGTATGTACCAACTTTTTTACTTTTAAGAAACATAAATATTTACTTTTTAAAATATTTTTATATAAATTATATTAGTTGAAATAAAATTAAACATTTTAACTAAAATATAGGATGTTAGTTTATATAAATTTATTAATCTGCCACCAACGACTTATTAGCGCTTCAAAGCATAGGTTAAATTTTTATTACCTATATTCTCCCTTTTATTTTGGTACAGAAACTTACATTTTATATGTCGATCCAAACAGTAATGTTTTCGTTACATAATGTGGAAAAAGATGCCCAATTTCTAAATTCGTTAAGGTGAAAGCCAAAAGCCACCAGAACATCGTATCCAAGTTAAATAATTAGCTAATGAAACTTGCGCCGCTCCGTTTCACTTCATAAATATTTTCTTATAGCCTGTTACCACGACCTGTCGATAAATTTATGGAAAGGCCGACGTCACCTGAAATTTTATGTTTCCTTTCATCGTCACTTGCCTTTATATTTTATTACCCAGGCCTTTTCCTAAGGAGAGGCGATAGCTGTCATATAAGCAATTTCTACAATCTACATTTGTAGTTCTAACACAAGACAAGATACGATATAGTAGTGAGATTTCATATAAACAATTTTTTTTTATTATGGAATCAAATTAATTTTAAAAACTTGCAAGCCACATATAATATTTACTTATTTATCAAAAAACTTCGTATTTTGTTAACACAAGATATAAAAAGTGAAAATTTACGCTCACCGATATTTGTTTGAACTACAAACATTGTACACACCTGTGCGTACTACGACAATAGTTGGAAAAAGTCCCTTTTGTACGTAATCTCGCCGATCTCAGCCTATATTCACCTAATAAATACTTCCATTTCCAAATGTTTCCGAACCTCGCGGATTGTTATTGGAATAGAGGACCCACATATATTAGGTGCCCGGTTATTGCATTTGGCAATGTGTTTTCACTGTCTTTTCGATTGAATGGCAACAATAAATGAACGAAAATAAATTAAAGTTATTAGTTTTGTAATCATTATTGTTACATCAACATTATTTTAATAGTTTTAACATTTATTGATTAACTACAGGTATAAGAAGAAAATTTCATTATTTTATCTAAAAGTCTTATATAAACGAAAGAAACATGTCGTCAATGAATATCGATACAAAGTAACATTTATATTGAGTATAAAAGATGTCGTGTAGCAATTTTTCTATGTTCTCTTTCATGACATTAAGCTCTACGATGTATAGCGCTAATAGTAACAAGTGATTGGATTAGTTCTAACGATAACAAATATCCCAGCTCGTAAAGCCGCTAAATAACATGTTTTAGACCATGGATTAGCGGGCTATATATAACTAGCTAAGCCCGGTTATATGGCTTGCACTTATATACATTAATTAATATTTAAACGGCTATCACATGTGCTATTTATCTTGAAAACTAAATTTCAGTCTCTGAATATACTGGCAACAATTTCGGTATATGTTATTAATTATGCGTTGCAAAGCTTTCGTGCACTTTGTCAGTCACTGTGATGTTTTTAATCTAATCAAAAATCTTTTCATAATTAAGGTTCAAACATTAATTATAAAATGTGAAATTATTTATATAGTTTATGCACAGTAAACATTAGGATGAAATAATCTTTTATAAAAAAATACATTAAAGTTTAATACGGAAAAGTAGGTTTTATGCATAACGTCATTCAATGAACAGGCGGTAATAGAAAGTATGAAAGTTTTTATGTAAATTATATATAAGTCTATAAATTATTTATTATATTATTTATTTTACAAATATTCATTGCCTAGACGTCTAGTTGGTATTTAGCTTGAAATTATAGTTCTGAAGTTCCATTCCCTATTATGAATTAGCATGTCTGCAGTTGAAGTTTGAGTCTTCTTTAATTCAAACTCGGAAAACTTTATCAGGGTTTTTATGTTAGCTTTCGATTAGTTATATTTAATTGGTTATTTCTTCGTCATTTCTTAATATTATTAATAATTTTACTTTGTACCATTTTTTTCGATAATGTCTGTTGTATTTTATGTAAGAAAATTTGAGATGTGTGTTTCCTACAATAAAACCTATTGTATTCTATTGAGACACTATAACTTTTCAAAGAAAATTTGTTCTATCCAAACACTAAACAAATATAAAAGATTTACACATCGAAGGCGACAAATGCAGACCGCAGAGTTGGGACGATATTCGGTGCTAAATCTCCCAGAGTACATTACAGTTTTCCAATATCTAAAGCAAAGTGCTTGTCGGCGCTGCGCTCCACTAGAATAACAAAGAATCGCACAGCTGAAATATTGCAGCGCTAATGGATAATAGTATTTGAATGAATGTGTTTGATTGAGAACTACTATGCTTCAATATATATTGATTCATTTCAAGAGATGCCCATCAAATGTAGATTTCTTTTTTAAATGTGTTCTTAGCTTTGTTAAAAATAAATATTATCTACTTCAAAAGATATTATTAAGAATAAGCACAGAAAACCTACCTACACAGATGCCTTTACTCAGGTTCTATACATGTGTTTTCTAGTAAGATATAGTATAGGATTTAAAGGCCACAAGTGTCTAAACCACGATAAACATACAAAAATGTTTCTCGTGTCTTTCGTGTTCTCATACGGGACTTAGCGTCCCACGTATACACTTGAGAGGCAGCTCGATTCAATTTTATGAGTTAGAAAATAGTGGAGTATAATTTCAATGTAGGAAACGTGGGGGCTTAATTCCGCACAATCAATCAAGGCGGCTGATGAGGGTGCACGATGCAGAGGCCGCACTACTTAACTCGTTGTGCCAATCGATACACGCTATCGATATGGATTGGCAAATTAATTCGGTTAGTTAATTACTCGCACGCCAAACTGAAACGGTAAATAAATATTTTATCTCTTGTTGAATTTCCATAAATTTAAAATTACTTTGGTCCAACCCTATTTGGCAACCTTCCATTGCGAGTTTGAATTTATTTTTACCCTGTCGAGTTATTGTTTTCATAATCGTCATATTTTAGTAATAACAAGTCATTTGCATATCGAATAATTATTTAATTGTACGTGATTTTTAATTTAATTTGGTATTTAGTTTTGATTTTTATTATGAACCAACAGCAAACTTCTACCACAAAACATATACCAAATATATTTAACAAATTAAGCTTAAGTGTTTTTCATAAATCTCATAAACATCACTGAATGGTCTTATAGGCTTCATAGTAAGTCAGCGCGAGTCGTGATGGTGCCGCTCTGATGCCGAGGTATATGGCGCGGAAATAATCCTCCCGTAATACTAGGCTAAATGGCTTGGAATTAAACAATTAGTTGTTTTCTTTCTGCCTCGTCAATGATGGAGATTTGCTCTAGATTGCGTTTTCAATTGTCATCAATTTATATTGCATGTCATGTACGAGTATGTCACAGAATAGTTTTTTAACTATGCCACAACAGTATCGTACTTAAAATTTTCAGGTATTATATGTCAAGTTGACCATGCAAGTAATTAAGCAACGCCTAGTTCAGTTCTGTTTAGTTATTTTCTACTCCACCGAATTGGTAATAGAAATTTGGAGAATGCTATATAACTATTTATGTAATAATACATTTTACTTGTAGAGTTAATGTAATTAATCCATTTAAAACACGGTTAATCCAATTCGATGTTTTTATGAAGCTCAAATGATTTGCAATAGGACACTTTCAATGTACTGCAGTGAATATATAAATTTTATTGTACAGAAAATTTGTGCCAAATTATTTTACGAAACGTTGTTATTCGTTGTCAACGGGTAGATATCTAGGACCCGGGTAACTATTATAGAAAGCCATAAGATAGTATATCTACAGTAGAAATATAAGAAAATTTGTAAACACAATATTTTAGAAGTAAATAATAATAATAATATCGAGCCCATAACAACTATTTGATACGTAATAATCACGGTATTATTGTAACGTATTTACAAAGATGATTAGGAGGAGGATTTTCAAAATAAATAACAAGCTATGTATAGATAGTCTCTTTTATTATTCTTATTTATAGAGGAAAGGTTTAGTACCTTTGATGAAATAAATGTTACTCCGACCCTTTATGTAATGTTTTAATTAGAGTTAAAAAGGTGTAATCAGACTGTATGTTATCAGTAACCTCTCTCGAATTTCTTTTCACAATGTTCCCGTTGCCAAGTTTCCAACTCATTGTTCTTATCTTTATTTATTTTACTAGCGTTTTGTCTGCCGGTTTTATTTCGAAATTATGTGGTTTATCATGTCATACAATTTTAATCTCACCCGTTTTGCCTAGAATCGTAAAAATGTTTTCTGTAGTCTAAGACTCAAACGCGAGGATCAAGAGAATCAAGGATATAACAGTCTGTTCTGATATAAACTTTATTTCTAGATAAGGATTAAAAAATGTTCCGTGACGCTCTTTTTATTATTAAATTGACCGTGAACCGTTATGAGAAAAAAACCGTTTATTTGCGACATATACCAAAACCAGTCTGAGAATCGTCTCTAGGTTTTAAATATTTCATATGCACCTGTGCAATAGAAGATAAAATTTCTCTGTCGGTTATATACATTTCAATCATACGAAATTTATTTCTAGAGACAATTTTATTTTGCACCAATTCTATGTTGAATCGTCGTGTCTTTAAATTCGTTAACATCCTTATGAAGTTAGTGTTAATGTGCGCCACAGATTCAAAGTACAGATAGATATATATTATTAATATATATATAATTGTTATCTAGGTTTAATTTCGATTAACAACGCACAAAGTAACAGCTATAAATCTCGTCTTATTATAGTTAACAATAAGCAAACAACAATTAATGCTTGCCCGGTAATAGTAAAGACCGCACCAATATTGGTGTAATCAGTGCTAAATCGATTATTGTACTGATAACCTCATTAGTACCTGGAATTATATGAGCATTTAAATAATTACTACGCTTGTTAAGCATATAATTATATTGCAGGGATGACATGAATTACCAGCTGTAATGGTCATCTATACGCCAAGGGGATTAATATTTAATGCTGCTATTCTGTACGGAATTACTCTGACGCTGTGGTTGAGCTTCCACTGAATTACTGCCTAATAGCTGGACTCGGTGTCGAGTTGTCGATACCACACTCTGTCTAGTTAAGCTAAATTGCATAAAGTTTAATTTCAGTTCGACTATGTCAAGTAGAGTTATTTATTTGCCATTTCATTGAACACATAAAGCCTCCACGAATTTTCATACATTTATTACAAAATGTTGCACTTACTGTACTTTCGGATAGACTTCGAAAGAAATAGTCTTGCTGATTTCATATACATTTTCTTCAAATGTTAATTTATAAAACATTATATATAATTTTGACAGCTTTTGTAATGAACACTTATTTGGGTCTAACCCAAATTAATTGTGAAATGACAGAGCACAACGACGAACTCAAAGCTACCCAGCGGCACGTACCGCAGTGATTATGTTAATGGCAACGCTTTTTACCTAATACACAATTATCTGTATACTGGTTTTGTCTGTAGAGCGCATCCTAGCTTAGATCTGGCGTCTTACGTTGCCCGTTTTAATACCAGAGACGCTTATAAATTATGCAAGTCTCCATAATCCACACCCTAAACGCCTTCTGTGTCGCTTCTATTATTCATCCGGGTGGTTTTGATGTTTTAGAAAATTGTCGCGACCGCGAGTTTTGATAATTTGGCACTCAGTACTATATTGCTCAATTAAATGACATGCTTTAGGGTTTCGTGATTATAGTCCCCAAAATAGAAACTACTTTGATTTTGTAGAGGTTGTAAAGTCCTGTTATCCTAATTTACCATATTACTTGCGTTTGGATGTTATACATTTATGAAACGTAATATGTTATAGGCGTATATTTGATTTTACCAAATATTACTTTACAAACTTCAATAAATTGACTTATCGGATGGCAGGGCCCGTTAACTCACCTGACTATATATATATATATATATATATATTACCCACATATATATTAATCCGGGCCTAGCGCCTTGCAAACGTTTGTGCAATGTTAAATGTCACCAACATTTCAGCTACTGATACTATTTTTGTCATGATTTTCAGGATTCCGATGGAGATACACCATTACTGGATGCGATTTCGAAGAAGCGTGATGAGATATTGACCTTGCTGTTAGATCACGGTGCAGACATGACGCTGACTAACAACAACGGTTTTAACGCCTTGCACCATGCAGCCCTGCGTGGGATTCCAAGGTAAGGTTAACATTTAAATTAAGAACGGACAACGGCAACAAGAAATAACGGAAATACTATTTTAATAGGATATATTAGAATATTATATTTTATATACTCCCCCTGTTCCATACTAAGATAAAAAGTAATTAAACAAAATTTACATACCAGATTTTTATGTATGCTAAGTGACATAAAATGTTTCTCTCCTTAACCATGACGACTGTCGGTTCATTATCAAATATATAAAATTCTCGTAGTGGTGTTTGTCGAAGCGGCTCGAGTGAAATTTTGTTTAGTATAGTACCTAACTTAATAATTTGTGTAGTGTAACCTACCTGATGGTAGGTCTGAGAATCTATTATTTTCAAACCCCTATGTAAAGGGTTGTCCGACCCTTAATTTTTGTTTTTATTCTTATATGATACCCAATTCAAAAATAAATACAACCTTTTTTACTCTTCTACGGTCAACTCTTATTTGTCATTTATTAATTAGAAACTATTTTTTGACAATATATTTATGAGTTAAAATAAAAACATACCGATCAATACCACTCTTCCATTGCAATTGAATCAGCTAGTAATATATACTAACAACGTGTATCAATATAAGAAACCCTTGATCGCCCCAGGTGGTTTCTGAGCTTTTTTGGAAGGAATTGGGCGGGCTTAATTTACCAGCTACCTTACGCAAAACGAACAACGGTTTTATTTGTGAAGCCAACAAATATATCCAGCATGTTATAAAGCTAAAAATCAGCTGTATTTAAAATTAATGAGGTCACAATGTTTTTAAGTTAAGTTAGAAAAAATATGCGCACAACACTAAACGCCTAAATAGTCCACAGAAGTTTGTTGCACCTCGGGTAACATAATACAATACTATTATCATGAATATTTCAATTTATTTAAAACTGAGATAAAATTTTGAGTTGATTCGTTGTAGGTAAATACACTTTTAATACCTGATACTATTCTATTTCTATACTATTGTTTCTCTGGGAATAGAACGAATTATATCCTGAATAAAACATTAAATTATTTATAAGGAATTGTTAACTTTGAAGGAAATTGTATAAATGTATGAAATAAGTCCCTTAGCTGGTATCCAATACAAAGCTAGGTAAGCGTATTTTATGAATCAGTAAGCAAAAGTAACGCAGAATAATGAATCACTGGGTACAATCGTGCGTAAAACGGTTTATTTGTTGAGGGTCCGAGAGGTCCTGCGCTATAATATTCAAGTCACGAGATACGTCCTAGGAAAATAATACAAAATGAGCTACGTGACCAGTTCATTATAGTGAAACATAGCGGTCACCTGCCGAAATCCCTTGAAAATCAAATAAAAAATTACATTTATCTGCCGCAACCTAATATGTTGAAAGCAATATGAATGATATACGGAAAGCCGACATATCTAAAATTAAAGGGATGATTTTTCACACATTTTTGTACTTATAAATAAAGGAATCTAGTCAATTATAACGTGAATTATGACATAATATAGAGATATATGCACGGAAATTAGCAGTGCGTGGTCTGTTGGTTGGTAGCGCTTTCCTATACAAATACAGTTGCGTAATAAGAATTTAGTGAGCTAAGTTGATCGTAGTGGAGTAAGAAAATCATTTAAAAACTGTTGGTATAGTCGCCAGAAAAACCGAGAAAAAGAATTTACAAAAATCTTGTTTACTGCAATATCTCTATAAAACCGCCAGAACAATTTTATAACAACAGACGTGCGTCAGACAGAAATTAGTAAGTTTTCTACGATTTAACTATCTCTGAGGAATTTCAAAGTTTTTGCTTAAATCTTTTTACCTTATGAAATATGAGCGTTCTTTGTATAAAATTTAAGATTTACGACATAAAAATATGGAAATGAAATGCCTCGTGATGGTAAAGTAATAACGGTTTGAGAAAATTCTAGGAATGCAGATCCATTCTTCCTTTAGTATATCTGGTATTTGAACAAATCGGATACAAACGAATCAATATTGAGTTATATTTACCGATTTATACGCATACTTCTGATACGTGTTATAATTGTAGTTTATGACAGACAGCATGTGTGCGTATTAAAATATATATATATATATTATTGAATAATTGGGAACGATATCAATTTATACTTTTTCATTACGAGTTCAACGACTCTGTTGACGCAATGAGATTGTACCACGCTGGACTTCCGAACATGTCTTTGATTATGGGATGAGCATATTCGTTAGCTGTAATCTGGGTGTTATTATTAACTCTTGAATAGTTGTTTTTTATTAGTTTTGAAAACTGTTTTTGTCGACTTTACACTTGGTGATAAAACTATGTCTTAAAATTATTGTCATAAGGGGGTATATTACTGGGGGGCTTATTGTCATAAGCGAGAAACCGTATTTTACGTGTTCGCTACGTGTACATGAGTCTTTGAGCGTGTTTGTGTGTCCGTGTAAATGAGGGAGATAAATAGAGAGAAATGTAATACTCATGTGGTCTTTAATAAATATAGGTTCGATAATATATTCGGTACTAAACATATAAAGTATAATATTTAATAAATGAATAATGTACAATAGTAATTTTGTCCAATCTCGTAATAACCATGCGACATTAAAATGAATCTAAGACATGAAATATCTAACAACAAGCCGTACAACACAAGAAATAAAAGAAACTTTTATATAAGCAATTCTCCTCCCGCATAAAAATAGAATAACTTATACGGGCTAGAGAACATTTGATTCTAGTAATAAAACTCAGGTAAACGGTTTAGATCACCGAAAGTTTTTTTAAGATTGTTGCTTAATGGGAATCGAATAGGAGATTGTCGTAAAACGTCCCCGATTTTATCGCGAAATGAGAAGTCGCTCGCGAGTTTTCCCATTCTACAAAAATGTACGTTTCCCTCCGAGATGTAAAATCGTTTTATTTTATTACTTCCTCCTATATCGCTATATCGAAATTTTACTTGCTTCGGAAAGATTTTTAATAAAAATTCGAATTTAAGTCTGTAATTTACGCGGCACTCCAAATGAGAGGCTAAAATATTTTTGGTTATTGCCTTAAATACTGGTATATATAAGGATTTCGCTATGGTTTAACTACTATAAGTATTGACTATTTAGGAAAAAAGACTGGAAAGACTGTTAATGAATTTTAGATTTTATGGTATAACTTATTCTCGACAAAAACTAACTGTTATAACATTCCAGTCGTGTGTTGAGTAAGTCAATGTCAATGCTTGGTCGCCCCATTTACAAAATAAAATTAATTAATAAAAACATAGCGCCTTATGAAAAGTATGTATTATGACGCGACAATAAGAAAGAGTCTTAAATATATATTTGTATAAGTATACCTACGAATACACTTTAATATTCGTTAACGTTATTCTCGTTAGCAAGCAAAATATCAACAAATTATATATTTTTTGTTTGTTAGTTTAGCTCTAATCGCTGAATTATAACGTAGCAAAAAGTAATAAGAATCACCATTTTAAATGGTTTTATTTAAATTAAAATATTAATGGTCCTAATGTTCAATTAACTTTAGTTAAAAACATGTTATATAACAATAATTATAATAAACTATTTTTATATCTGTTAATAAAAACAATCACGAAAAAACCTTTGTTATTTTATTATTCGTCGCATAAAATAGTGTTTCACAGATTGTAGTGATTAATATGTTTTACAATCCGACAATCATTGGAAGCCTGAACAGCTGCGACGAGCGCGGTTGGTTTCGATAAGACGAATATTCGCGCTCAGCATTAATCGTGAGCTTAAATATTTTAACGCGTCGTAACATTGATTTATTCTGAGCGTAATCTCCGCTCGTAGCTTGTTTGTTCTACGGCTCGAGACGTATAGGCAAGAACAGACGCCCTTATCTATGCAGGGTCTTAAGTGGTCATATAATTCATACAACATTTTGTTTATTGTTTGCCGTTAATCCCGATATTTTTCTATAACCTATTAAGTTGATTGTTTTCTTCGCTTCCTATCTGCAGCAACCACACATAAACAAACTGTCGATCCCCGTTCAGCTCAGTATAGAATGAGCACAGCATTCAGGGGAGATTTATATGGTCATTGTGCGGCGTTAATTGCAGCGAATGGAGCAAAGTCCGATAGTATCGGACTAGCCGAATGAGAATTGTAATCTGCGCCAATGCGCAAGGCAAACCTTGCCTGGTATGATCCAGCCCTTATATATAATCTGTTTGCAATACGTAATTCACTAGATCAAATATTTACACCAATTTAATTGAAAGGAATTGTGTTCGATTTCGATTTACACGATGTTGATGATAGCTCCAGTTGTGCTGTACGTTAATGTGCATATATTGTCGTATTGTTCGGTCTGTCAGTGTCCGCAATTAGCGGCAGTACACACGCGGATAATCCGCGCTTTCGCGGCTCCCGCCCAACACCACGCCGCATGCCGCCCGCCCTAACGCTATTGCCACCAGCGCTGAGCTTCGCACACGACTGCACTATGAATTCAGCGAATAAATTCATTTGTACGCAAATTGTATTGGCGCTTGCAATTAAAACTTTGTTGGCGCTCGAGCTAAGATAAATAACACTAATACATTTTGCTTATTGCGGAGAAGTTGTAGGATACAGAGGATATATTAATGTTGTTTCTAATTTGTTTGGGTGCCGCCAGATTAACGTACTGTCCTTCAACTTTACAGGGACAACAATGTCCTGTCACTATTTTACAATTGTTGAACTCCTTTGGGATTTGCACCTATTATGAAAACTATTGAGAAATAGAAATACGAATAAATTTAAATTACAAAGTCATCGCTTCTTAATATTCAATAGAAAAGCGAGAATGTTTAAAGTTTTCATAAAAACCATTTCAGAGGCAATTAGAGGACTGAAAACTTTAGAAAATATAAAAGCCTCGTAGACCTCTATAAACTCCTGATTATGATCTTACATTCCACTTTGGCTCCGTACAAAGCTAGTTTAAAATAAATCTCTTCTTTTTCGCCTCCCTCACAGCGGCCAAGTATAAAAACGAGCTTCGTAATAAATTGGCGCAGTGGTTCACAGAGTACGATAAGGAAATCCACTATTAACGGGATCTAATTCAGTGAGGCGTTCTAAGTAACGTCTACTTTGAAATTGATTCTACAACGGGAACACAAAGTAGTTTTCAATTAATAAGGGGTTCTTGAGTACTTACATTGCTTCCTGTACATATTATTTTCTAGTCCGCTTTAACTATTTTGCGAATGGAAAAAATCCCGTATATTATTTCTAACCAGCATTTAGCTTTCGTCTTCCAAAATTTCAGCAATCGTTTTATGGGTAAACGAAGTAATTATTATTAGTATTTAAGTTGTATCAAAAGTTATGATTAAAAATTTATTAACTATCTATAGTTATATATGACGGCAAATTATAATACGCTGTGTGCAGAATAAGACAACTCTCCAGAACTTAGTACAATGTTGCCTGTTCTAGATTATAAAGATGAGTTCCTAAAAAGTGATTTAATCGAGAGTAATTTTACGGAGTGCCGTAGCCTCCAAAACTCAACGGTCTTAAACCGGATTAAATGGAGCCGTAAGTTATCATCAACACCCATAAAATACAGACAGAGTTGAGTGAGACTACAATTTACGGACGGCACAAAGTACCCCGTTCAGATTGAAAATGTTGACTTAAAGTGAATTCCGGCAATATTTTTCAGATAGATTAATTTCTTAGACAAAACATTCATCCGTAAGAAAAATACCAATGTTGTTTATTGGTAACTTTATGTGTAACCATAAAAGCAATAAAATAAATGGGCGAAAGTATTAATTTCGTAATATACCAAGAAATATTTTTCTTACATTTATTTGCCGCAGATTTCTGAACAGTTCGTTAGTGAGAATTGAGTTGAACACGTTGAAATGCGGGTAAAATGGTTACATGTACTTGGTTTATTGGAGTAACTTACGCGAAGGATGTAGAGCGAGTTAGAAGACGTATACGGGTTTGTCCGGGAATTCCGTGCCTTTGTGTACTTTACCATTGTTCCATTTGTTAATGTTGTTAGTGCACTTTTTCAGCGACTCCGCTAATTTAAATAGCTCTTCTTCCTTTTGCCCGTCTTCCGTTTTCCGCGGGTTCCCTTTTCGTTTGAGACGGGCATTGGGAGACTGCATTTAAATGAGACACTTAATCACTCGGGTTGGCCTCGTGTTCTTTATAGCGGTTGTTGTCTTCGTTCATTACGCGAATAAAATATAGATTTAAATAAATTCGTAAATTTATTGAGCAACGTTGAGCATAAGCAATGGCCTTTGTATCCTTTTAATTAACTTCCAAGTTTATCGCTAAAGTATTCCGTCTTTAATCAATTAAACCAGCCTGTGCATTGTTCTCGGTATCTCTTTAGGCTTAATGTTGATTAAATTTAATGTATAAATAATGTATTTTATTTTGTATTAAATAAAAATTCCAATTAGAATTCAAACAATTAGTTGACAAAGAGATTCTTGAGACTCAGAAATATCTATTTCGAACCAATCTTTAATATTGAAAGGGGTAGGGATACCCTTTGATCTATTATATACCAATGCAAGCAAATAGAATAAGAAGAATTGTAAAAGGATTTCAACTTGGAAAATATGGACCAAAGGGAATATGTCGCCGGCGGTCGCGTAGACCGCTAACACCCACTTGAATTGTGTAAATATGAGTAGGGTAATAAACTCCAAGAGCCTCCAAGTGCTTGGATTTGCCTGTTAGTTCAGTACGTGTCCCCCCCACTTCCCCCTATCCCCTCCGTACATACCTAACTTTTCATCTCAGACAGCGCGAGTCCCTCTGAGACGATACTTATTTCTGTGGTGCTTTAAAGAATTTTCAAGTGCAGTTTCCTTTGAGATTGGGTCGGGGGATTTAGTAAATTAATTTTAAGAATATTGTTGGTAACCTTAAGTAAACCCTTGTCTGAACAAAAGGTATATGTCTATACGAAGATAGTCCTACAAAAAATTATTGCTAATTGTTTGTGTATTGACTTGTTCATAGCCAAATGAAAATGTAAAGATCATTGCAGTACTAATCTTAAACTTTAACAACTAAAAATATATAAATATATATATAAAATAACATATATTTTCTGGGTGTTCTAAGAAAGTTTGATTGTTAGTTTTCATAAATCCTTTAGGACTTTTATTTTAAAGTAAGTACTTGGGTTTTATTACAAGAAAATTTAGCAATTAAACAAGAGATCGCTCTTGACCACATTAACATTTGGTATAAATTAAATTTTCTTACGACCTTAGTAATATTTTAAGAATGTTACTCATGAATTTTTTTAGTATTTGATCTTGTGTTTTTACTAGTTTTATACTTATTCTAACGTCATATTATAAATATAATTATTTTATCTGATGCAATATGCACTATAGCGCTATGTCTATATTTGATGTCATAGTGCTACGATGTTATATGTTTGTATTAATGACTGTTAATATATGCAGAACAATTTATCACTTTATTATTCTATCAATAGTATTTGATAAGTGGGGATAGGAATTTCTACCCGTAAATATTAATAAATCATTGATCTATAATAAAAAATGATAGCTACAGTCTACTTTTCCTTACATGGACAATACAAAAATTTGGATTGAAGTAATTAGAACTAACTGTAAAGTATTAGAAAAGAAAGAATAAAAATATACACATAGCCTATTATAGAACTTTTTCAAAGGGGCTAGATTGATTTTATGATTTTAATAAATGTCTGATAGGTATATGAATGAGTTGAAGATTCAACGTGGACGATGTGGCAAGTTGAATAAATATAAATTTTAAATCCTTATAACAACATGAAACGTATCAATGTGAAATAATTAAACTTGATCAATAAGTTTTTTTTACAATTTACATATTAAATGCTGCAAATGCAACTTCCATTATTAACACTGCTACACCAGCGCAAATACAATAGCAATAAATTATGTTAACCAGATCATATAATAATATTTAATGGATTTTATTTGAATTGTAAACAATGTAGACAAAAGATTTATTAATTACATTTGTGTACGGTAAACTGAATTAATAATTAACTTAGTATGCCGTTTACTAAATAGTATATTGGCTTAATGGTTTAAGCGTGCATCATCAACCGTGAGGCTGTGCGTTCGATTTACCGGTAGATAATATATCTCCGTTTGTTTTAAGCTATACTTCTAATAAGATTTTAAAAACACGTACACACGATTGGCGACACGTTGTGAAGAGTAAAACTAAAAGCATTTATGTATATTGAAAAGTATAATTTGTATACATGCTTCATTTAAAACACATCAAGGTTAGGGTATATAGGTAAATCATTGACAATTTCAAAAAGATTCACCTCGTTTGATGTATCAAAATTCATGCGTGATAAATCAATGAGCATTTTGACGAGAAAATTTAATTACCACTTAAAATATCACGATATATATTTTCACATTTCACGTGAGTTTTTTTTGTCAAAATTCAATGTGATATTTATGCGTTACGGTTCCCTAGAAAATAATAATTGTCACAAAGCCATCGTAACAGTTTGCGTATTAATTTCTGTACTAAGCTAAGTGGATCAGAATGTCGGCGCGGTTACCCAAATGTAGACTATGATGCATGACCAGCTTGGCGGGGCTCTTAATGAAATATTCGCGCCGCGAGTGAAACGGACACCGTCATCCATCACAGGTGAATGCTCTTGCGCCGGACATTTGCTAGGTGATTTAATATAGGCGCAATATATTTAGAAAAGTCAAGTAATTTTATTTTAAAGTATATATATCTGAAACATTGTAAGTTTGAGAGTTGCATTCAAGAGTGTGATGTAATCTTTTTATTTGTCAAATATGTATTGGGATAATTATCCTGTTTTAATATAGCAATCAAGATTAGGTAATAGTATTCTGTTCGTCAGTGCGAATATTAGAAGATTAATTTAAACAAAAACCTTTACATAAAAAACCGAAAATATATGGAACTCACGGGTTACTCTTTAAATATTTCCTATATAATTTGTGATTATAACAAGCTTCTTTAGTTTATGTGTTAAATCGTCGATGTTAATAAATACCAAGGGCTTAATGGGTCTCTGTCTCCGAATATGTTATTCCTTTATGTACTTACATACATAGTCTCAAGAAGCGTCTCAAAGCTCTGAGATGCGGAAACTTTACACGAAGCGCAGTCTGAGTTTACCCTAGAAGTAGTGTAGGGTTGTATTTGCACATCCCCTATGCAAGGCACGAGTTTCGATACTTTTCGCGAAGAACGTCGCTCAACAATGTTACACGCGATATTGCCAATCACTCATGGCTCGCGTCTGCAAGACGTAGACTTAGGAGCGCCTCTTTCTTTTGCGCCATTTGTCTTGATTGGCGCGAAGATTACTTTACTAACAATTCTCGTCAACAGTTTCTAAACTTTTCTATTCTTTTAACTCAAATAGGATTATTTAAAGGTACATGTTATTTTCTGCAAGTTGTTCAAAATGTCTATATACATGCAGGATGTAACGAAAAGTACTATCTAGTATTAATCTTATAACAAACATACAAGAGATACATATCATAAAATCTTCACTAAATTCTAGATTCTTGAATAAATAAGTCAGTCTGAATAGTCTGTGATCTGATTTTTACTTAGAATCTTCAAAATTAAAAAGTTGTTGTTTGTAGTTAAATTCCCGCTTCAGATGACAATTTTGCGAGCGCACTGTTTCACATTATACTTGACATATACGAATGGATACTTTCAACGAGGAAAGTTAAAAGGCACTTTTAAGCATCATAATATAATATCTTAACGCAATCTACAGAATAAGATGCCTTTGTTTAAGTAACGAAGTTAAGTATAACTTTCTGTTGCGAACTTTCTCATACTTTTTTCAACTAGATAACTTTAATGATGAAAAAGTCATTGAACTGATAGAGAATAATGTATTGTAGAGAAACATTACAGTTATTTTATAGAAAATTAAGTATAATATATACAATTTTAAAAGTAGTTACTATTCGACTGAAATTGTTCATAGTCGTAGCAAATGTTTATAAAAATTAATGACACTAGCTCATTATTTGCTAAACAATTAATACCTAAATTTCAAAATAAATATTTTAACTAATTCAAACAAGCTACGTCGAGATCGTTCTTAAAATCTTTCAATACTTATTATTCACTGCCCTTAGTCCTTACCTCAAGCCGGGAGCTTTTGTGTAAGCCACGTAATAAGCGTCAAGCCACAGAGAATTACAATAGCTCTTGGCATGCAGAATGGAGCATGACTGCCATTATTTGACTATCAGTCAAGATGACAGTTGTATTTTTCGCAGAGCGTCCGCCGGTTGGGCGCCAGCTCATCGTTTATCATCGGCTACGTCCGAACTTCTAATAGTGTTATAAAATCGTCAATATCGACACCATAACTAAATTATATATATAGAAGATATTTTTTTAACAAAACCAAAAAGTTGATTAAACAACCTTAAATCTAACTAGAGTTCTGTTTCGATACAGACTGCACTAGTTAGTAATTATGTAACTGTTAATATTTCATATCACTAAAGCTACTTACTATTTTGTTAAATCAAGAGAGTTTTATTAAATAACTCTTGATTTTATATATCGGCCATCTATTAATAATATTGAACCATCACTATACTACAGTTTTATACAAATGTTGTTGACTATTTGTAATAAAACTTCTCAGTACTTCTTTGACACAACGTAAAACTTATTGTCCTTAGATAATTAGTACAAAACCATATACTCCGATGACCATCTTGCTCTATTAAATTAATATACTTGTTGAGGCAGTAACGGTGAGCACTTGCAGCGAAAGCCATCGTCAGCAGCACGTGCGACAGTGCCGTAGCTCTACGTTTATTATCGAGTGATTGCCTGCCTGCGTGATTCGACTTGCCAACTATCTTTTGAAGCGATACGAACGTTCCGTCCGGGGATTAGCTTCTTTTATTTCCTTTTTATTGTCAGTCGCATGATTACAAGAAAGGTAGATTCCGTACGCGGGGTAATTCCATGCGCAAAACAGATTCTCTCGACAATATGAACTTACACTCTCTTGGTTCACTGTTAACAAATTTCAATAAAGGGGTGAATACCCAAAACAAGTTTGGATAACTAAATTATTTTGAATCGATTGTGAGCTGTATTTGTCATTGTTCGGCGGACAATATGATGTTACTGTTAAAGTCACATATACGTAAGGAAAGTATACGACACTTAGCTTTGCCTTAAAAAGTATTTGAATTATCATCCACGCGGCTTAATCGTTCAGGGCGATATTGCCGTTACATCATGTTGTCAGCGATGAGAAAAATTGCCACAATCCGCCCTCACCCGCCCTCCCGATGTTGACAGGGCGTTTATATTACAACAGGATTTAATGTGTTTTTACAAAATCGCTTGTATATCGGTTATAAAAGCAATTGCTTCTGTCTTTTCTAACGTATCGACCAATTTTTGTTGAACGAACTGAAACACTCGAGGTGAAGTACATTTGTCTTGTCTTGAAAAAAATGTGCTGTTTTCATGAATGACTGGACGGTACATTCCGACAAAAACAAATGAAATGGTTCAAATGTTATTTAATTGGGTTAAATTGCATTGTAATGTTTAAATATAATAAATCAATTTAAGATAACTGGGTAATGCGAGATATTTCTTGAAATTGATGAAAATTTTAAAACGTACATCATCTTATGTGTTGTTAACTGTAAAAAGACATAAAAGCTCATAATAATTTGTATAAAAGATTATATTTATGTAGCTCAAATCTGTTAAGTTGTGGATAATAAATATGAAACGTGTTGAAATCACGTAAAAAGTCACGACTAAATTTATTCATTTCTGTAACTGAAGTCCCCTTCGCTAGCTTTTTATAGAAATAGTTTCGTAAATTAGTTTACTTTGAATGAAATTCTTGTGTCTTAAGTAATTGCTCATCATAAAATTCTTTGAATACGTGTTTTATATAATCTATATTATTATATTTATATAATAATACAAATTATATTTATATAATAATATATATTGTAAGCTATGTATTATGTACATATAAGATTTTACCATTTCCCAGTGGTAATACAACCTAAAAAGGTTTATTATATACAATTAAAATATACGCACTTTCAAACAATGTGTTATCCCCATGTTTCATACACCTATATTTATGAGTCGACCTCATCGTTATTCGCTAAGCAGAGCTTATAATACTAAAATTTGAATATGAACAGGTATATTAAGTTGTATGATAGCTCTGGGCGCTTGCAAAAGCATAGATACAACAGATCTGAAATGCTAATGTTCTAGAGGCGTCATGCGACAAGATAATTGGACCGATATTTCTCGTCTTAGTTATTTTATTGCCGGGTTCTAACAACATTTCATCATAGTGTACAATCTGTTAAATAATTATGTTACATACGTATATTTGTTTATTTAATATGAAATAAACATTCTTCGCAAAAATGGTACTACCTATTGTTTTAATTTAGTACAAATTCTGAAATTAAAGTCTTTGAGCAACTATGATTAATATCCTGCATTTGGCTCCATTCAGGTACAGACGCACCTGTTCGATTTATAGTCTTCGTAAATTCATTGTTATTCACAGCCAATAAGCATGAGCCGTGATATATGACTCTTTATTATCCCAAGAGCCTCGTTAGTACATTTTACCTATAAATAATAATGAACAGAACATTCACGAGTGGCTTTTCACAACTTTACAGTTATAGTATAGTAGAACATCTGTGGGGGTAAGATTTTGAAGTATCAATGTCAAACAAATTCGGTATCGTCGTCAAGTGTAGTTTATACAAACATATTAAACATTTGATTTCTCATATTCCGATTCTTATATTTCGAGTGGACTTTAGTACAAAATCCCCTCCCTCCGGACCTTATAGTAACGAGCGCTGGTAGCAGAGGGAATAAACCTTAATTACTCCTTATTCCCCTTAAGTGGTTCCGTTTTTAACACCATTAAAATACTCATTTCGTATTCATACAAAACAATGGATATTAATTACGTCATGTATAAACATAAATTGTAGAATTTGTTTCTTAAACAATATTTTCCTTAATTTTAAGACTAGTCAAAGAAGATTTTAATAGTTCGTTAACTGAGGTTGCACGATAGACGTCCATAGCTTTTAACTTTAATTCAAAATGTGTACATTGTCAATAAAGAAAGTGGGCTAACATCAAATATTATATCGGAATATTCAATATATTTTTCAATTCACATGTAGACGATTGGCTCCGATTCAAATCGGTATACAGGATTTAAGAGTTGGGAAGTAGATAGTGTGAGGGTAATTGTAGAAGTAGATTGCATTCGTCGAGTGTTCGGCATGGTCCGCGTGGCACAAGATTGCAGAGGCGCTGTTTGCTCTTTGGCGTAGCCCGCAACGGTCTTACGGTTCAGCGAGCCGTGCGGCCTCTCGGGTCACGTCTCCGGCCAAATTGAAATATCCCCACCCTGACTTCTGCTTTCATACCACCTTTCTCTTGCATTTACGATTGCCACACATATTAGATAGGACTAAGAGATTTATAATCAGCTGTTATTAACTATTTCTTCCTTTTTTTACTCAACGTCTTGATGTGCGTCGTAATTAAAGAGTTTCTAAAGCCTTACAATAATTCGATTAGAAGAAAATGTTCTGTAAAGAAATATCTCCGTTTTAGTTACATTTAGAGGAAATCACCCTCAATTACTGTAATTGCCTAACTTAATATAATTCTGATAAAATGTTCATAATAGTAATAAATATTTTAAGTCTCTAATCGCTAAAGGGTTATTGAAGCGCCTGTGCAATATTTCGCAGAATCATATATTGTTATGGTCCGCGAACGATTCAATTTCCGTGCGCAGACAGTATTGAAATTTACGCTTTCGAATTTACGTGCCAGTAAAATAATTTACAAACGAATATCCAAATAAGATGCTGTTAACAAATAGAGTTAACGCAGGAAATTTTCTTATTATTATACTCGTAATAATGACAGATTATGTCACTATTACGAGTATAATATGCACTTGAAAATGTCACAATGTTTAATAAATAAGGTACATGATTTAGATTAAGACGAGTTATTTGACATAGTTGACAGATAAATAGAGAGAAAAAAAACAACAGTGGAACATACTAAAAGACACTAACAATATTTTTATTAACAATCAGTCACAAAACAATCTTAAAGGAGAACTTTTAATGTTTACTATAAATAAATTAATAATGATTTGTGATGTTTGAATTGTTTCAATATAAATCAAAAAGTAGAACTCGTAACGTACACTGTATTATAAATCAAACGAAATTAGGATTCGTTTGAAGCGTACCGCAGACAAGCGGCTATAAAAAGAATGGATCCAACGCGTGCACACAATGTTTAAATCGATAACCTTTGTAGAGGTTGCCTTACGAGGCCCCTTTGCAGGTAATCCTGCCCACTTGGAGTTATTGCCGCCGAGGGAAGGAAAGATTACCTCGGTGGGAGATAAGGAGGTCGACGGGGCTTGGAGTGCGATTGTCCCCGAGTCAGGCGTCGAATTGTGTCAAGTGAAGCGGCAAATTGAACGGCCGAGCCTTCTGCGCACTCCGTCACTAATCGTCACATAAACTGCCGCGAACTCCTAATTATGCATAATTTTTCTCAGGCTTAATCAAATATAGCGCTAAGCCAGATATGCTCATGTCAATTTATTTAAATCCCAATGATAAATCAGCAAAATATTTTGAGTGACGTTAACGATAGGGCGTAGTAATCGTAGCCTCGTAGCAAGTAGCTACGTTGCCCGCTATGGCAGTATTTACGACAGGGAGCAAGAGACGAAGTCACGCGGCGCTCCATTCGTTACGTGATGTGCCACTAACATCTGGCTTTAGGTACTAATAAAATTTTAGAATACAGTTTCACAGATTTTCCAGTTGTGAATGAAAAAGGAATAAAAGTTTCGGTTCGTTTTTTTCCTTATATAAATACATTTTAAAATATAATGTTATTGGTGTAATATAAATAGTATTCTATTTTATTTTACAATGGATTGAATTTGTAGCAGTAATAAATACATTAAACATATTTCATACCATGTATAGTGCGAAAAAAAGTGAAATAAGTTGTCTGTTGACAAATTAGATGTACCCGTTCCGCTTGGAACAAAATTAGTAATTTCAACAAAATACTCCACGTGGAATTCTGTGATAAGATGAAGTTTCCCTTACAAATTACACTCTGAATTTCGTTGATAGAGAGAAACTTTCCTCGAATGAAATCACTTCCTCGGTCTCCACAACATTTCTCTGTTTTACTTTCTGCCAAGTCACCCAATCGTGATTCGTGTCTTTTGGGACGTGAACTAGGAAAAGAAAAACAAATTGAGTTTCGCTTACCTAATGCCCATTACGATTGACTTTAAATTTTTATGACTACGTCCGGTACTCTTATTCTTTTTATCGAATAAAAGTGTAGTATAAACTTGAATGTACCATCTGCTGATGTTAAAGTAAGTATTTTAACATCCTATATAAATGGATTATAGGATTTTTAAATCGTTGAACCACACCAACTCTCATATTACAAAAGTGGCAGTTAGTAGGAGAGAATATTGCGCGAATTCACAGAACTCATATTCAAAATAACGCGGTTTCCATTATGATATTGCTGTCTATGCGAATTTGTAGAAGTACACTTTTATAATTTTAACTTTAGGGCGTGTGTAAAACTGAACGCTATTGTTATTGGACCTCATAATTAATCGGATGACGCGTATCATCAACCTGACATTCACTATGGGTTATGTGAAATGATTTTATTACATTGTCACCGTTACAATGCAGCGTCCGGTGCACGGTCGGTTAAGTTGTCAATGACATAATTGATGTAGCTCTTTGACGCCGCTGGGCGCTGACACAAGCTCTGCGTTGTTCTCGACGAGGCGCGTGCCGATCGCGGCCACTTGCCTATGATACAGGCATGGACGGCGTACTTGTAAACTACACATCCCATTCAATACTTTAGTTATAGTCTGTAGTAAACACACATGTAATATTAGATAAGGCGTAGATCCGCAGTTATACTCAACCTTCCATATTCAGCACACAAAACTCTTTACAATCGTATCAAATAGCTACTGTGTCAGTGCTGATTTTTTATTGATAACACTTATTTACTTTTTAAATAGTCCCCGTTTATTATACTGAGTTTAAAAAATAGTAAAACTATTTTTTTTACTTAAATAAAAAATATAGCCTTTTTTTTCTTGTTTAATTTTCAAATCTATGGAACTAAAAAGTCGTGCTATTGAAGACAATCTCTCTAAAACATTTAAGAAATTATTCTCTTGTCCTTTTCTTTACCTAGACAATTAAACTTACCAAGTTTCCTTGAAAATTCAGAGAACCCGGCCTTGAGAGTTCGGAGTCGAGTCGAAACGAACGTGTTCAAATGTCACTCTTGCTTCCGGTATCCTTATAATAATGCAAATGAATGAATTCCTTTTCCTACCTTTTCATTATTATATAATTAATTTCCCGAAGAATACAAACCATGTCCGCTTAATTCGAAGTAATTTCTAGAACATTTTTAATTTTTAAAAGGCCAGAAGACATTCTTTGAGACATTTTTGTATTTTCTTAATTAATTAACTTTGTTTCTTATTATTAGTTAAGGTTTATTATACATTTTTCCTTTCAGGTAAGCCTATAAAATACCCGATCAATTGATGAATCTTGACGTAAGTACATCTGTATACTAATATATATATATTTTACTAATATATATTTTAAGAGCGTGCAAACATAATTCGTTGGTTGTTATATCAGAAGAAATAAGAATTCCGCCCCTCTGCCGTTATTGCAGACTGCACTACGAGAAAGGTTCGGTTAAAAGTTGGGAAAGAACGGAGACATTTGATTTTAAGCCTCGCGGACTATAAGTGTTATTTCTTCGAGAGAAGTATTATTCTACAAGAGGAGCGCTGCTTCGCCGTCTCGAATGCTCCATTTAGTTCCAAAGTTTTTCTCGTTTATCACCGTTGGGCTCTCAGAAGCGGAGATTTTTCCTTTAGATTTGTTGTCACGCCAGACCTTTTTAATGTACCTTTCTTATCGTTGCGTGATTAAGACGAAAGCTTATTTCAGATTTAAAACTTTCCACTCTTCCTATAACGTCAACCGTGCGAACAATCGCCTTCCGACTCACTTGGAAGTTATACTCACGTTAACTGAAACGGGTTTATAAAATGCTTCGAATGAGCTATTATAGAAATATTTCTCGTACTAATACATCCATATTTAATTTGACCAAAATATTATATTAGTTCCGTTGTGAAGCGCTTGTTGCATATATATTTTACATTTTCTACTCAAAAAGCCGATTATAATTTCATTTGGTGCTGATCTTGTATTTTACCAAGACGTTTCCTTATAAAGACGTCACATTTTCCTAGTAATTTCATCAGCGTCTGACCGACAAGATAAGGCTTTGCTTTTGGCGATGCGAGTGTTTCGTTAATTAAGCAACGGAGAGACGGCACTGAAAAGAGGGCAAATTAAGCTTTTAGCAAAATCGAATGTGCGAATCGCTAGCCAACTCTTAAAAAGCTTTGTTAAAAATGCAGGCACAATAGAATAATACTTTTATTAGTTAATAAAACATATAAAAGTTTTACTTTCACTTAAGGTTATACACACATTCAACTTATAAAAATAAATTTTCTGCCATGGAAATGGAAACATTTTATATTCATGACCGGAAATATAGGTGCTCGAAATTGCCAAAAACTTCGATTCGTCCCAGCCAAAACGATAATTTATTGATGCCAAACGATTTTATATTCTTTCCATTTATACAAACTTAAATTGCGTTTACTCAGCAAATGAAGTATAAAATTATGATTCGTCGATGAATTTACGAAGATCGAGATAAAATGTTACGGATATGAGTCGGTTCTCGTAAACAGTTCAGTAAATCACTAGGATTTCCCGCAGTTTGACTTGAACAATATTTGTGGCAATAAAACCTCTAACAAACCTCTGTTGTTGTCAACTTATTTTTCCTGTCAGAGATAACACTGTTCGAATGTCAAACTATCAAATGTTTACAAAAAGTGTTCATATTATCGGACTATTCATTTCGCACATTTATACATATATCCTGTTTGTTATGTCTCCCTGTCAGCCCTAAAATATATTTTGGTTTCCGTTGCCGAAATTCAATGTTATTTAAACTCAAATACCACAAAGTACTTAACGAATTACGAAAAAACAATTTGTAACACGAAACTTAAAAAAAAAAATTGTACTTTCACTTGTACAATCTTACTTTGTCCACACCAATGACAATTTTATTTTTATTCTGTTTATTTTTGAGTTAACTAATAATGTATTTGAAACAAAGTGTATATAAATAAAAATAACTTTATATTTGTATTATATGTTCCGTAAGGTTTAATAATATATCTATAGTTTAAGTTACATTCCAATATAATAGTTACGTCACTATGTAGAAACTTATATAGAAAACGTATTTTGGCGTGTTGTTGTGATGACGCAATATTTAATAACAATAACCGTGTTTACCCACATTCGGGTTCTTAGCTCCTCAATAACTTGAAAACTATAAACGGCAGCTCTCGCGGATAAGTAATAAAGTAAGTTGGAGAGGAAAAGTAAACTAATATCGGGTGGTTGAGAACGTCGCCGGTGGTCGCTGGTAGCACCGGGCCGTCATACCCGCTACAGATTTATTACTTTAATATGAGCACTCCATCCTCTGCCTATAAACGTCAACATTACTTTATTCCAACGTTATGAAACAGTTTCCTGATTCATTTCATAAATTGTAGCCAGTGCAAGCATAAATCAACAAAAGATGCCATTCGCTTATCTCTGACTTACGAGCCGTGCCTGCTATTGTTGCGAGTATTTCCTCTAACCGATATGGGGACAAAAGTCTACTCGTCGTAAATTATATCGAATGGTAACTGTAAATTTTAAATTATCCTTCATGAAATAAATACGATAACGAATCATTCCCTCTCGAAGCCTGAAGAGCGAAAACAAAACAATAATCATTAGCACTTCTCCCATCTTTCTCACTTCTAAAGTCGTTTGGCAAACTTTCTTAAATTCGCGAAAAAAGTTTTCGGTACAAATTAAGAGCAAATTTTACTCCGTCCGTTTAGTCATTAGTAATTTCAGAGTTCTAATGAATTTTCTTCTGACGTTGAGAAATGAATTTCGACCCTTACTTGTAACGTTGGGGACATGGGACATCCGTAACGCAACACTAGACCTACATCGATCCGCGGTCAGCGGCTATTCCGCCCTTACCGGCTAATTTACATGTATCAACTTCGAGTCTCTCAACTTAACGTCTCTAATGTAATATGAATGTACGTGTACAGTCACATATTATATCGTATTAGGGATATATTGTATTTAGCTGTAGTTTTAAACTAATTTAATATTAAAGATTAGTCCACAAGGGACCATTAATCGCGACGTTAAAGTTCAATACTACGTTTCGGACCATAACTTTAAAGTAGAATAGGGTGGGCGTATCCTCTCCGCACCCCTCATTACCCTAACGGTAGCCCATTAGGCTCACGGGCCGAATATCCCGGACCGTAGTTAATCCACGTCCTCATTCTCTGTTATTTCGAAGGTTTGATCTAATCTAAACACGGCTCAGGATTCTACGAAACACCAGTATTTCTCGACGGTTGTCCCTTTTATGTACTTGACTATCGTCATACCCGGCCCGTCACTCGCCTTACTATAAAAGGAAATAACACTTCCGAAACTTCCGCACTGATTTTGTGTTAATGCCTTTGTATGAAATTAATTTCGTTGTCGGTTCAAGCATAAGTAATTGCTGCCTCATAAATGAAGGCTCGGTTTTCAATTAATGCGAACATTTTTCATTCGAAATGATTTTCTTCTCGTATTAAACGTAAGGGTAAATACTCGAATACATAGGTATTATATATAAGTGAAGAGGCAATTTGAGAGCTATTATACGGTGGCCGTTAGAGGCCTACTTCCGGCGGCTGCACTAAGCTGCCATGTTCCAATCCACTCGCTCAATTTCGGCCTTTCTATTACAAATATCAACTCTCAGTCACTTTGACTGAAAATTTATAGCAGCGTTGTTATTTGAAAATTAATCTAAACTAGAATTCAAGTTCCTTTTTAATATTGTTTTATCGTTTTTCTATTTTGCTACAAGTATATGCACTGTTTTTAACCTTATTTTCTATTGTATGTAGTTGACCTTATTTTCTATTGTATATAGTCTTAATTAAACATAATAATAAAAAATATGATCCTGCGTTCTCAAGCTTATGTTTCTTTTGTTTTAAACACAACTTCCGTATTTCAACAATTAGGATGAAAATTAATTCCCAACTTATCTATTTATTTCTATTTACCTTTTCTCATAGTTATTTCTTTATACAAAGATAAGCTGTTAATACCTTTATTAAAATATTCAATGTCATTTCTGTTTTCCCAAGAATAAAGTTTTCCCCTCACAAAAAATATGCTACTATAGTTGTGTTATGAAAAGTTATTAAATATAACGAATATTCCCATGTAAATTACAGCCCAATACATTTTATTAGCCAATCTTATTTATAGCTTGGGTCGAACCAATTTTAGTATTGTTTCGATGAGCCCAGAATCGTAAAGGGTTTCAAAGTTTCTTTGGACGGTTTGATTAGTATTACACAGGGTGAGCGTTTTTGAGTTTTTTAATAGAAAAATAATAATAAAATCCAATAGCTTAAATTACTTAAATGTACGTGTTCAATTGTGCTTTATCATTTGGTGTTTAACTCGTACATTGCGAGTTTCTATTCACCGTGTTAATAATTGTTGTATGAATACGCTGCTGCGTCATAATTATATAGTATAATAAGAAAATCTACGTTGTATAAACTATACTTTATTATAATTTAAGTCTGTACACGCAAAAATCACCATAAATATATTTTTTATCCTAACCTTTATCAAAATCCTAAATTTGAATGGATTAAGCAGAGCCAAGCCTCGGCACACTCGATCGTTCTCACCTAGGTTATACATATTACTAGAAGTACTTTGTAATTAGAGAAATATTTACGTTAGTCTAACGTCTATATGTCATCCTTCGTTAGCTATGCAAACCAGACCTAAGTTATAGTACAATGTAAGCTTAAGACGTGTGTAAACAAGATTTATGTAATTAATTTAGGAGATAAGGCGTAGTGCTCGGTCAAGCATTGTCGAGGTTAAATTGGAGGCTTTGTGAATACGTTTCCTTTTTATTAGGCGTTTGTTTTTAAGAAGCACATATGCACCGATTTCGTGTTAATTGCTTTGTATGAATATTTATTTAACATGGTAATTTGAAATTTATGAATAATTCAATGCTTTCCTGAGCTTAGTGAAAAATTGAGAATAATGAAAATTATATTTAAAGCATATTTATTTTATATAAATCTGAATTTAATATTGATAAGATAGATGTCATGGCAAAATGTGCATTTTTTAAATCTTACTTCTGTAGTGGTTATAAAACAAAGACATAAACGAAGCATTCCTCTGCTGCACTGCTTATTAGGCATAATAAGTAACTCACGCGTTGTTATAATGCGTATATCTATGGCTACTATATAAGAGCAAGATCTTCGCACCTTCTTAAAAGAAATCTAAGAAAAAATGATTTATACGAAAATGTACAAAAAGAGATAAACAGTAGGGAAGATAGGTTGTTAGGGCTGGGTGTTCATGGTTTAAGGCGAGTTCGGCTCGACAGCTACGCCCAGAGATATTTACGTTTATCTTCGGTTAACGGCTTCATCGCAAGCTTTATTACGACATCCACTCACGTAATCCTCCGCCGCCGTCATAACTCCTCGTTTGTGCCCTGTTACAATGTACAACGCTTTTCCACTACGCGGTGCCATGCATCTAACTATATGCAAACTACCACCAAATTTCCTCTTTGTCATAACTTATTTGTATTCGTAAGATTTTATTACATGTTTAAATTTAGAATGTTCCTGTTACATATATAAATATTAAATGTTGGTCCTTATCACACAAATATCTTATTATATAACATACTCTTGTGTTTTTTTTTAGGTTTAGCAAAGGTAATTTGGTGATCGGAAATTTTAATTATTTGATACAACAAAGAAAAGGTCGCACCTATATATAATTTATGAAAATATTATAAAAAAAATTGCTTTCATGTTTATTTTAAAATGTTCTGAAAGTGTCACAAAGTAAGAGATGAAAGAAAATGAATAGCTTTTCAGTGCACGTAAGTCGAGTGCGATGATTTCCCAGGATGTTAGCTGCCACTAGATACACCCGTAGAAATGCTACGAGTTGTCACTGACTTTTGCATTCCCGATTAGTTATTTATTGTTTTTACAATCCAATATACTTTCATAGTATATTTGGAGTATGTGCATATTTAAACTATACAAATACTTAAACAGTGTATTAACAGTTAGGGTTTATGTATATGTGATTTTTTTAGTTGATGTAATAAAACGGCACCATGCAAACAAATCAATACTGAATATTAATTGAAACGCGATCGTTAATTTTTCTTATCTTTTTGTATCACATGAAACAGGCTGATGGTTTTAAATCTAGTAATTTATTTTCCGCAAAATGGGAATAAGATTTTCATTTGTCACAAACGTGCATTGCTACGTCGATTTCAATCACAGGCAGCGGTTCCGCATCGGCGTCTAGTAAAGAGTAAATGAAGACTTCCTCACAAGTCGTTGAAATATTCCACGCTGCAACTCGGCAGAGGCGCGCCGCGCCGCCCGCACTCACGCGGTAATCAGCTTTTGTGCGCGGTAATTGGGTGTCTGAGCTGCCAACTGAAGCATTTATTCCCGATAAATTGAAAACTGCTTTGTGCTTTGAATCATTTGAGGCTAACTGTGCCCCTAAAGTCTTGTCTTTAATATATCTTATGTACTATCGATATTCATATTTTTTATTTGCCTTAGTTGTTCAGTTATAAATGATTATTGTACCTATTATATCATACTAGGACCATCGCTAATGAAAATATGGCATCGTTAGTGCTACCCTCCGTCGCAATGTTAAGACCTTAACCGTTGTATCTACGAGTTGAACGGCGTCATTTACATATTTTAATAAAATAATATCGCAACTGAATCGTAACTGAGAACTTGATTTAAGTTCTTACCGCGATGAATGTAAATTCTCCGCAGCCATCGCGATTCCAGATTTCAATTCTGGTTGGAATTAATGGTTGTCGTCATTCGAAGCTAGTCTAATATTTGCATTACTTGAAGAGACTCTTTGCAATAGATATGGAATAAATTAGAGCAGACGGATCGGTCAATCCGAGAAGTGTGGTAAAATTCCGAACAGCCGCTCCACTCAAGACGAATGAAACGTGGCACTTTTGTGAGGTCTTCATATATTTTTGCAATATTCCGTAGGCCGTGCACGATGTCGCTTGGCCCTGCTAAGCGTGCATTAATATTGTCAATAGTTGGAGTTAGTGGAAGTGAAGTACGTGTTCCGCCTGCCGCTATCTACGGCGCAGCTCGCGCGGTGAATTCGAATGGCCTCTCACACTGCGGAGCCCGGCCGGCGCCCCCTGCCCCCCTCACGCGCCCCCGCACCGTCCTCCCCACCCCGTAACGCCCCATAAACTCGCGTCTTAATTTTAACTTTATTTCTTACCGCTACTGTTCCAAGAAAATTAAGTGTGAACGAACCGCTGAAAGATTCACACGGGTGTGTTTACGTCCCCTTATAAACATAATGTCTTTTTCAGTACATTTTTATCTGATAAAGTAATAATGAAAAATCCACCGGAGAAGAGATCTTTTAAAATCTAAAAGGCAAAATTCTACTAATATTGCAATTTCATGCACAGTAATCTTGTTAGCATGAGCCTTTTCTCCTTTACGAAAGTACAGTGAAAGGTGAAAGTTTCGCCATCGTGTATAGACATAATAAAAAAAATATGATTGCAAATATCACGTTCAAAAAAGTAATTAAATAAAGCTTCTAAAGCTAACGTACCGTAAGCAGATAAAGACACTAAAAGATCCATACATTAGCCTTTATGAGCGCCCAACGCTTTGTTTAGGCACGTATATGTGTGTATTTTACTCTTTTTATAGACGAGCTGGTTTTAAAAAGTATTGCATTTAAAATAACGTACTAAGAAGGTTTCATCTTTCAATCTAAATATAAATTGTGTATATTTAGAATACATTCTATGTAATAAATTGTCTAACTGAAAATATAGACTTTGTATAATAGTATGATAGAAATGGTAAATAATGTTTTTAATATTTCAATTATTTGATATTGGGTAAACAGATAATATTAATTGATTTGTTTCTCGTCAATTATAAAATAAACTACACAGGGTTATACATAAGAAAATTCCGTTATTTCTATGGGAACGCTACGATACAAATAAATTCAAAGAAAACCTGCGACCGGACAGCAAGCACTGCCCCTCGTTATTATTCGGCTCTCGCGGAATTGCTTTTATACCTTTTAATGGAAAAGTGAGATATTTACTTTGAAATATATTAAGATATTTCGATATACACGCTTGTAGGTAAAGGTGTCAGAAAATTATTCCTTTCTATAGGAATAGATTATTTTTTTTATAATTTTAAGCATTGTTGTAACCAACAGAATTGAAAAATGTTTATTTACTGAACTTATAGAAATAATCTGGAAAATGACCAAGAAGAATATTAAAATACTGCAGTAGAGATACAACAGTTGGTGCGAAATGCCCCTTTAATTATGAAAATGTATGCGGAGCACATGAAAGTTTGTGCAATTATGCCCCCACCGTGCGCCGTGCGGTGGCCGTCCTAACTACAGAGTACAGACCACTGGCCGTCTGCGCTATTCAATTACCTCATTATACTTTTTACTGAAAATGTCAAGATGCTCTTCTGTTCTTAAAATAATTTTGTGACTCATGACGTTTTGTTTGTGTATGAGTTCTTAAACTAAATTAATTAAAAAATAAAAGATTAGTTACTAATCAGTTAATGAAAAAATTAACAATATTAATATTTTCATATTCTCAAACAAAAATATAATTCTGTATGTAAGTAATAATATAGCAGTCACTATTATATTAGCTTAAAATGCAAATATGTAAAAATTTACAGCGAATATCTGGTCACAAATTATACCAGACAGCGAGTTGGGGTCAATTACGTAGCAATAAAATTTTTAGTGGTGCGTACAAATTGTTAGTTCGCGCTGGCTGACGGATGGTTGCTAGTCTGGCGCCGGCAAATGAGCACACGATAAAATTATCGTTAGCGGTAACGACATGAATAAATGCAATAGGGTGGTTCGCGATTGAGTAAGAGGAGCAAGAAGCGCGTTTCGAGCTTTGGACGACGCGGTACGTGCTCGTTAGGACTTTTGTGAAGCCGGCACGACCCGCGCAGCGCACCTCTCAAATCCCAGCCGAGTTTCAAATATGGGCTCTATGTTAATTTACTTCACATAAGCTCTGCAGTACGTTCCATTCCAGTCCCAGATGCTGCAATTTATTTGTAGAGGATTAAAATGCAACATATCCAATATTCATTCACCGCGGAACAAGTACATTGTGGCCATTTTGTGTAATTACTACTATTGACTTCAGAACACTAAGTGCAAATAAATATTATGAATAGTAAATATAATTAAGCTACGCGCTCGTATAAAACCCGAATCATGTTAACCGAATAATAAATATCGCCGTACAAACAGGAGCTACCAAAATTATTGGACGCATGAGAATTTACATTGTAGTTTGGATGTTATTTGCAATTAAAATTTGTAAACTTTTGGTATTCTCCTTCTGAATGAAGGGTAGGTTATGTTGCTTTACTTTGTACAAAATTACTTGCTTAATTCAAAATAGAAATACAGCATACCTCGCTACTCCTGTTTGCTTTGATTTATAATATGCCGTTGCCGGCCGCGTTGTTGGAAATTTTAAACGTCACGCATTTATGATGAATACTCGCAATTTTCTCGCGGGAGCACCGAGTTGATAGCGCTATGACTTTATCGCGTTTTATTTGCCGTGCATATACGGAAATTGTAAATATACCGGATTCAAAAACAAAAGTTTCATAGGGATACATCATTGTTACTGTCTAACGTATTTTTTTATACGTAGTATATTAACCATAACTGGATACTTTACTGTTTAATTTTAGTAGTATTAACGTGTAATCAATTTCTAGTTTAGATTATACACTTTTAAAGTTTTTTTTAGAAATATTGCACTGAGTTGATTCAAATTACAAGTTAGACTGAAGACTGATGGTTACTACGCCCAAAGAGCCCGTCAAAAGCTGAAAAGCATTAAGCTCTCACGGAGGCGTTATTGTAAGTCAGTGTCGTTCGCATGTGACAGCAGTTTTTCGCGCCCGCCTGCCGGAGGATCTAATCGCGTCATCTAGGCTAGGCTCGTGTCGTTTCGCTACGGAATTGCCATAAATCAGTCGACACCGCGTGATTGATGATACAGCGACAAAAACAAAATCATATACTCGGATATTATTTTATGGGGCTCTATATTTTTATGATCATCTCGATAATAATCATGTTACATAATCATGAACGCTTTCTTTATTCGACGAGTTAAACAGGTACTGTGTTCGATTCTAAGCAAAGTAATATTGCTAAGTGTAAAAAATATACCAAATAATCTGTAATGTAATCTAATACTGCTGTTAGATAACTGACCATCAGTGACAGTATGTTCCATATTCGAAAAAAAAGTTGCTGATATGTGTATTGTATGTAGAGTGTTTTAATTAATTAAATTTTAATAATTTAATTAATTTTAAAGGCCACATTACACTGTAGTTACATTGGTTAGTCTTACAAGAAACATTGGGTTAATTATATATTACATATTCACAAATGAATAAGTTTTTATTATAAATGCATTACATTACAATTACACAACAGCATTGTATTAAAAGAAATACGCAGATGAAAATCTTCTACGGTTTAAAACAAAGGATTTAAAATAAGTTTCTAGAAATAACGTTACACTCAAACCGCAACTATTACTTTTATTACAGTTATAAGTGGCACATAAAGGCGCAAAAACTAAAAGCATACAAAAAGAAGAAACAATGTTCTCTCGGGAGTAATGGTAAACAGTGCTCGTGATGAGTGAGGGCTTGAGCCGGAACGATGCTTGCCCCTTTATGGAAAACCATTGCAAACTTAAACGTTATTATTTCATTACACATAATTTTAATTGTAATTTGATTTCTGCTTTAAATGTCGGTGTGTGTGCAGATCAGCCTCTGCATTCAACTATTACGATTTGTAAATAAATTTTAAGCGTTTTTTTGTTTATGTACTATCAATTACAAATATATTAAATAGTTCTTATACAAACTTACTTTCCAGGACACTCTGGGTAAAACCATTATTATATTCATGTCTTAAATTCGCCAAACCTTCTATCGTACTATAGTTATGTCATATAGAACATCGCACATATTCTGATGCCAATTTATAGTGCATTTCACTACGCGTGGTGTGTAAGTTTTTCTGGTACCCCACGTAATATTTGTTGTTAAGAGTCCATTCAGTGCTATCATTATAATATAAAACTTTCCTGTTGTTTGCCCAATATGAGCATTGCACTAATTCTGGATAGTGGCGTATTGAAAATGCACACGCGCTCGTTAGGTTTGGGCGATGGTTGCGGTCCGACGCGTGACGTCACGTCCGGTGGTCCGCCCGCCCTCATTAGCATACATTATATTCGCCATTACGCCCCAGCTTGCGGCTTTTTACAATGTTTTTCAGTTGCAGACTGGACTTAACAGCAGCTGTTGTGTTATAACGTTGCCAAATTGAGTTTTCAGTAAAAGCAAAATACTGAACTGTTTCTTATAAAATAACCAGGTTTAAATTAGGACAAGCAAATAAATAGTAACAAATAGAGTATACGGTATCTAACAGTATAGATTGTAGATGTTTTAAAGAACAATAGTTTATACCAAATAATTTTATTTATGTTTGATAATTCTAGACAACATTATACATATGCGAAATTTTATGGTGCGTTATATTGTTAAAATTTACGTAAATGCATAAAGTTCTCAAAGAGGCGGTATAGAAGGAGTTCGCACACGGCGTCTCCCGCTACACTCTTGTCAGCGCCACCTCACCATTCTCAAGCTACTTATGACTTAAATCCCTTTTATAAGATTTAAAATTCAAATACTTTTAGCTTTTCTGTATAATAAGGTTGTTTTGTTGGTTATATGAGGTTAATACTTTGAATGCGTTTTCATAAACGTATGAGTAGCAAACACAAATTTGTTCGACAATACCGTTTAAAGTAGTAAAGAGATATTAACATTTATTATAAGTAATTTTGTAAAGAAACGTCGCGACTCGTAATTTGTTGAGTTGCCGGTCAGCGAGCGGAGCTAATATTTGCATACAGCGATTGATGCAAGGCAATCAATACGGCAAATAATGGAATTGTCATATATAAAATCTACAAAACGGATTACACACACCTCGTTAATAACAAAACTAATTGCTTTAAACAGACTCGCATTGTTGTTTTTAAATTGTGTTAACTTTTATTGAGTTCACAAATTCTAATAGCTTTACACATATGTTAAACATATTATATATATTTGATTAACACGGAAATAAGTTATACATTACGAGATATAATGTTCTTTTTATTGTTGACACAGTCAAAACAATTAGAATTGTTTATTAAAACTTTTATTATTTTACCTAGCAATTTAATAATTCCATATGCTTCAATACCAAGCAATCTCTTGATATTTTCTTATGAAATAAATACTATTTAATAAATGATGTTATGTTAATATATAATTATAACCTTTGTATGTAAAAAAGTACGGAGTAAAGTATTAAAATGTAATGTAGCCCTTCTTGGCGGTTTACGTTGCAAGTACGTAAGCAAGTAATCTATTCGATTCAATGGGAATAGCAAGACAGCCCCTATTTATCCTGGGCATGCAGGCTTTAATTTCCGGTTTAAGGTTCACTTCATGAAAGGCGTCCTATAGCTCGTTTAAATCACCGCACTGATTTAGTTTTTTGGTTTTTTCACAAATCTTTTGGAATACGTATTACGAATTCGTGTTTTTAAAATGACCATCTACGTACATCACTAATATTTAAAACAACGTCCAACGCAGAATAAGTTTTATAAAGTTAAAAAACTTGTTCATAGATTAAATATAAATCGAAAATAATATATAAAACCTCAGTGTTCATGTTGCAGATAGTATTGTTCGCAAAATCTAGAAGAGCTAACGAATACAACTGTGTTATAAAGAAGCACAATACAATGGATATAACATTTCGGAAGAAGCACAGCAAAATGCCGCTGCACAAAAGCGACACAATCAAAATAACACATCGGGTATGCGCACCCCGAATTGCTGTGTCAAAGTATTCTCATCCTGATTGCGCTGTTCTGCTGCCGTGCTATTTTTCCTGAGTTTGGTTTTGCTCCTTTTATAATCGATACAAAGAAATTGGATTCGAGATTATTAAATGCATGCAGCCGTGTACGTAGACCTAACGTTATGCTCGCCTTACGATACGAGGAGATTAAGTCTACTTTTTTGACTTATTCTAGATCTCATTGAGGTATAGATTATAAAACCTTATGATAACTAAGCTTGTATGCTTCAGGAAACTTATAAGAATCACTTTTATTATTAGGAACTTTCATTTATTTTGTAATGTAAGCAACTCATAAGCAATAACAATATTTTCAATAATTTACAGTACAAAAAATATGTTAAATGGATACGAACGCTAAATCCCTTAAATAATTTCTAATAACATCACATTTATATTATAAATGACCGTACCCTACGCTCCAAATTTGTTTTGCAAGCATCAAATTTTGTCCCGACATATTTACATGTAAATAGAACTTTTGCCATACATTTATATGTATCTTATCACCTTTGTTTCATTTGCCCTAAATGTGCTAAATAAGTGCCATTTACTATTGTACAATGTGTGTTTCTTGCTCTCTGGAGGCATATTTGGAACCCCTTTTCGCTATTAACCCAGAAAACTGAAAGTTTCCACACCGAAACAAGGTACGCAGATGTTGGAACTTAATAGCTCTGTCATACTAAATATTTCCACGGGTAATGTTTTCCGTTAATATTAACATAGCGACGCGATACTTATTAGCTATTTAATTGAATGAACAAGTTAATGACTGAAACTTTTGTCTAAATTGATAAAGCGCAGAAGCTTTTTACTGCTACTTACGATATAGCAATTAAATTGATTAATCTTTGAAAGTAGACAAAGTTCGCTTCTTCAGGCCAAGCAAAATAAGCCTATGCTAAAGTGACGTCTCTTTATATAATCATTTATTCCGCAAGATGGCATGGATGATATTTATTATTTTAAATTATAAAACCACGTGACTCAAAGCGATGAAAAATAAATAGAAATCCAATAGATATGCTTTTGAAAGCCAACGTTCAACACGGCCTCGACGTAATTCAATTTCTGTTACTCGGCTAACAACCTACAGCTGAAATGTCCGGATGAACGGTCACGGCGCCGCCTTTACTTCATTACGAATGACGTTAAGTGGCCAATTATTCTGAATCCATCCAAAGTTAGAAGGAATCTAAGCCAGCAGACACTCGATTAATATTCGAATCAGCAACTTAGTTCACGAAAATGCTTACGCAGTGCGATTGGATGATGCTATCTTAGTAATTGCTTCCACAATCTTTTTATAGTATGTTTTTATATATATTGTTTTAAAATGAGGCTATGTCTATTATTGGCTATTAATAATTTCATATCCCTACAAACAGCATGTAATAATAAGCTTAAACATATTACACACCGACACTCATTATACAGAAGTTGAATGGTTGCTTGTTGGTAGAGTTTTCATCTAATCTCGATCCAACCCAGAACCGGACCCTAAGCAGAATTAAACACGGTTTAATTTTCCTACCGAAATAGGGAAAAAGCTTCGCCTAGTTGAAACACAACTATGCTGGGAGGAAATAAAATAGTACGGGAAGCGATGCGGGTGTCGGACGAAACGATTATGCAGTCGAGAATAATGGCCGCCGGTCCACATGCACGTTTTTGTTTGTGGTCTGTGACGCGATTTATACGTGAATTTCTACCTTCGCTGAAGTGAACACTATTCACAATAATTGCTTTGAACAAAATTTCATACCGGATATCTTTTGTCCCACTATACCACCGGGACTGGCCATCTGAATACAAGTTTTGTAACTGTAATTTTCACTGTCAAATCATTTTGAACAGTAATCATAACATATTGTAAAATGTAAATAAATAAATAGATGAGTACTCTTGTAAAATATATTAAACCATTAGTAAAGATGTATGATTGTATTCTACCTGCAACAAGACGGAAAATACAGACGTAAGTTATAAATCTAGAAAGTTCTTTTACTGTATTAGATGTGTCTGAACGTAGCGTAACTTTTAATAGTCTCTATCAGACTCGGCCAACCACACCTTTACCCCTCTGGATTTCTTACTTAATTTTTGTTTTTAATGTACTAATTGCATAAAAAAAGAGACATGCCAGCAATCATTTATATACGTTGGAAAGATTCATGAATCTTAAGTATTTTATTTACAACGTTAATAAACATCATCTATAGAAGGTTTATGTCATGTGCGTGTAACTAGTATTTCAATTTTTTACTTGTATAGACTAGACATGTGAAATGAATTCGGGAACTACTTTACTGCCATTGAAAGAGTTCGCTACCGTTAAATCTGCCATAAACAATAAAATTTGCATTTATTGGTCGTCGTCGGTGTCGTAAATTCTTGGCGAGCAAACTGCCAACGACATTTCAAGTGAATGTTTGGTGCCATTATAACGGTAACAGCACAGCGAATAGTGACATCTCGTGAACTGATGTGCAGTAATTGAAATCACCAGTCAATTAAAGTCTGTGACGAGTGAGGGGTGCGATCTTGCATATGCCAATTAATTAGGTTTTATCTGTTGCAATAACAGTACCAAAATTGTACGGTTTGTTTACAATTCGTTTGTATAATAGGCAATATACATGATTAGTAGAATTAACTTGATATTTGGTCGATTTATTCTATGTACAAATTACTGGTTATTTATTTGATAATAGCGCCCAGTAAGATAATTATGATATGTTCGTCGTCAATTATGTTTGGATCTGCTTTCAGAAGGGTACAATATGGTATATTCTACTAACTGCTATACAACGTAATATATAAATTTAGAAAATTGTAAAATCGCATTATTGTTACCCTATTATTTAATGTTATCAGCTAATTTTAGTTTGAATAATATATTTATACATGATATGTCTACTTACTAACAGTATCAAATTATTCAATATATAACGTTTTATCTTTCTAGCTTCAGGGTTCTAAGACATAAAGCAAAGTTTGCACGCACGTCGGAGTATAAATGTTCAATATTTTACCGGAGCGGGTGCTTGTAATGTTTGAAATTGTTCCTCTGAGCGTTAGCAGCATTTTCCGTTAAAATAAAAAATAATTAATCTGAATAAAAACCCTGAAATAATATATAATTATATCTTAGTAAAGCTACGAGAATATTACATTTCATATCGGCTATAAAAGTTCAATTTCGAAATGCATCGTGGATTGAAACGAGTCCCAACTACTTCCACAACAATCGATATAAAAGTAAAGGGTTTTAGTGAACCTATCGACATAGAGAACCGGCGGATAATGTAATAAAGTTAAGATGGTGTCGAGGCTGCGGGACAATGAGAACGGTGAGGCGACGGCGGAACCGGATAGCGCCTATTGCCGGCAACTCTGTGCCGATAAGAGTCTGCCTCACCCGCTCTGCATCGCCATGGCGGCCGCGCCCAACCCTGATTTATGTACGACGTGTCTCCTTTTTAATGAGTCCGTAAGAAGATATCTCCTCCAACATTACAATAAATTTCCCCACTGTGACTAGCCGAAATGCCGCATCGATATCTGCAAACAAACGCAGTTCCATTCCGTTAATCTGCCAAAGCGACCATATATATATAACTCGCTCTTATCTCGAGTAATGGCCGTCTCTAGTTGATCTGTTAGTTTTATTTATAGCCATGTTTTCTTTACACGCTTCTTCCAATTTGTGGAGAGTGAAAGGGATTGTTATGAGCCTGCCATGTTTCATAGCAATAAACATGTGTATCCAAAATAACATTAACAATTCCCTCTTATATATCATGTTACTCACTGTATTCTTTTATGCCTGTATTGTAGCGAATTTACAAACTATTTCTATTTAGTTTCAGCGCGTAGCCCGAAACTTGGAATTTCTGCAAACCGCTTAAATTTTAAACCAGAATAACTTTTTCAGTTATGTACTGTTAGATGAGTTGTGTTTTATGTCGCGAAAACTTGCGTTGTATCAAACAATACGTAACCAGTACTACTATATTTTTACATTTTGTCGTATAATATACAAAATAAGCAATTGCCATTTTGATATAATTCATAAAAGTAGAGATAAAAACCAAAGAAGAGGTTGGGAAATATCTTATAACTTGATTTTATAATGCAATATTTATCGCGTGGGTGGATAAATTTTCGTGACACACTAAAAATATTACCATAAGTTAGACCTACAAAAAGCTTGTATCGAACGTTATGTAACATTTATATAATGGCAACTGTGTTTTTATGTTAAATAGTTTTGCGACCAACTGCTCATTATTGGTTACTTTTAAAAGTATGCAAATGTGGGTGACCAATTTCTTCAAAATATGATTACCTATTATTCAATTGTACAATTTACTTCAAAATATTTTACAAATAACAAGAAAATACTGAACTATTTATTCATTGTCAACTTGTTACCGATTAAATTGTAAGTGGAGCATTTATCCTGTAAAATTTATAGATGCTTTTATATCGGCCGTTACGGAGGTCCCCTTTAGCCCATATCAGACCACGCGGAGCCCAGCTTAGTGAAGTCGCAATTACGTTTTACCGGCTTTGACTCTAGCGACTTTTGCCGTCCATCGAATCGTAATGGAATTAGCGTTCCAACGTTCTTTTAATTTGTGCTCTGTCCTTCTTCTAAACGAATCTTCCGGTAGAAATGATCCGTTTTAGAAAAAATCGAGAGGCCTTTCAAGTTTTCATTAATGATGAAAAGTGGAAATAATTAGAGAGTAAAAGATATTAACTAAATATAGTTCTTATTTTACCTCTATACATAAAAATATATGTACAAACCTCATTAGTAGTGAAATGAGCCTGAACTGTCTCGAACAAAAAACGCATTACACAGACTCAGCTAATTGCTTTATTATTTTATAGAACATCGTAGACATAGCCGTAGTCAGCGTACGCCTTGCCAAATTGTCACATTTAAACTTCGTAAACTGGTTTGTAGTTATGAAGCTATATGTATTGCATAAATTTAACATATTCCGGGATTCGTGTATGCGTAGTGCATTAAAAATAAGGCGACACCTGTACGGTACAGAACGTTGCTTCATATAACATGCATGTACTCACACCCTACCGCTGCACCCCTTTGTATCTCGTTGTTGACAACTACAGCCTCATAAATTAGCTTATTACATTTCACAAAAACGTCTTCTTATGCTATGAAATTTTCATTCAAGTTGAGTTGCTTTAATAAACGCCTGTTTTATGGTATGGTTATATTATATGTATAGTCGTATATATTGTTCAAAAGGTTTTCACTTGCTTTAATTCAGACTCATACAAAATGAATGTTACTTTATAACTATGTACAAATTATTATTACTAATTAAAGTTATTTAATATAATTTTTATTACAGTCTATAAGTACAACTATAAGTACAACTTATACTACTATCGGTGCATAATAAAGAAAGTATTTCAGAGATTATAATATATGATCGTCGTAAGGTATATGACAAAGCCTGATTTTTCATGTCTTTAATTTTTTTTTTTCAAAAATTATTGGTATCTTTCCAGAATAACAGACGACTAACAGCCAATTTTAGTCATAACACAGCTATAACTAAAATAAGACGGTTTATAATCGTATATATATAATTTGAGTTTTTATAGTTGGTCTGGTCGTTAAGGACCAAAATGATTTTGCGCTACTAACCCAACTGTAAAAGATTAATAAACGTATGTGAAGCAATAAATCAAAAGCAGCTAAGTCACCATCTGCATGAAGGATTTGTCTTTCACGTAGCATCGAAGACGTAAATAATTTACGAGCGGAGTCGATGCATGAATATTCGACAGTTAGCCAGCAAACATTTTTCATCTTAGAGACTTATGGATTGATATTTTTAAATTGCGCAGATTTTACCTTTTGACATTTAATTTTATTTGATATATCGTTTTGTGACAATTTATTGTAAGGAATTAAGATTTCATTAGTAATGAATACCGTCCGTTTATTTTTAATGGGGATAATTTAGTGAAGCTTAACGCAAAATTTGGGTTTGTATGTGTCAAGGCGTAAAATGTTTCTGTCGTGAAAAAATAATTAAAGTATTTCCTTAAAGTATTAAATTACATTTTATAAAATTATAATTACACATTCTTAGAAGAAACTAAGTTGTACGTTAAAGAAAAGTGGAAGTTAGACGAACCTTACCCCTTTGATCCGTCTGCCCCGGTTTCTACGTTGCCGGCACCAGCGCCGCCTTTTAATAACACAGTCGAGTGCTCTCGTAACCAAGATTAAGATGACTGCAAATATTACCTGCTACACGTTCATATCATCACATCGGCCATATTGCGATACTATGAAATACCTAATAGACAAAATTTTATATTCGAAATTTAAAGTGATAGATGGTTCGATCCCGTCTGAATTTAAGGTCGATTTAGAGGAAATTGAAAACACTTCCATTTCATGGAATACGAGGTCGTCAATTCGCCGTATCTGTTCGGGAAAACTATTGCGACGATTTTCCACAGAGTGAATATAATCGAAATCTCTATTTGTTCAAAAGTTACATGTTGTTTTAAAACAATGACGTGACCATTACTTACTACTATAAAACAATTTTATGTAAAATAGATTCCGATTATACGAAAGATCGCCTTAACGCCAACTGTAACAATTTCGCTTAAATTCTTAATGCACAATTATATCGGGTGCTAGTCATTTGCTGTAAATATAACGTAACGCAAGTTAAAAATGAAATACGTAAAGGCGTACATAAAAGTTTAACCACCGCCCTGACTAAAGTTGCCAAAGTTGACCCCCGTCGGTTCATCGTGACGCTCTGCGACGTTCTCCACCTCATGTAAACTCTAATCCGCTGATGATACCGGGCTTTAGCTTTATACAACTCGTGCCAGAAGTTGTTTGATAAACGTTGCCTTTAACTACAGCCGACGTGTGCGACTTACAATAACTATGTTATACTGACTTACGCCAGTATTATTTTAAAATTGAATTTGAATTGACCTTCTTCCCCTTCTCTCTCTCTACTAATATTTCTGTGTCTTTTGAGCATATTTGTCAGTCAAGAGTGTGGCCTGAACCGTTAAATGTACTTATATAAAGTGTATTTATAAATACCCCCGGTTATATTATAACTCTCAATACAAACTACAAATAGGTTACCTTAGAGCTAAAGGACCTTGTGTGAAAATATTAACTTTAAGCACTATCATTGCATGTAAAGTTATAAAGAAAAATATAGTAACCGTGTATTTTTGTTGTGAGTTGAGGATTTGTGAGATCTCACTTCGCTGCGCTCGAATAGCGCTCGCGTCGCATTATCAGCCGTCACCTCGCTCGACAGGTGTCGCCTTCAGCCAACTCGAGAGTAAATTACTAGCTTACAAGTCGCTGAATCAACCAGACTTCCTCATCGATTCTCAGACCATTCATTTAAACATTTTCACAAGATGTATAGTCCCTTTAAAGTGAACGTACGACTTTTTGAAAATGCTTGAAGATAATTATTTATATAAGAATTGAACTGGCGAAATAAAACAATTTTTAAAATAAAGTATTTTATATCTTCATTCTATGTATAAAACAATTATGTATTTGTATTTTATAAGTTCAACCCTAGTAGACGGATTAGATTCACATATTTCCACACAGGTGTCAGTTTACATAGTAGAATGCATAGTAACATCTTGCATGCTAAGCGCGAGCTAGCTCGTTTTCGTATTTAAATAGGGAAATGGGAAACAGACGCAGCGAGTCGACGAAGCACTGGTGCCGTGGTATTGTTTTAATTAAAGTAATTGGAGGAGGCACGTCGAGAGCCGCCGCTCGGTTGGCATGATCTGTGCCTTGAGGATTTACACCAATTTAAGACCGAGCTCAGCCGAGCGTCAATTAATGCTGCGAAAGATACTTGATCGTAGAATAAAATGCAAATTATACGACGTTCCTCGATTAGTCCCCACTATACAATGCATTTTATATGTTGAAACAATATTGATTTCTACCAACAAAGACGACAATACATTGGTTTATTTTATTATTTCATTTTCCTTTTGAGGTGACAAATGCGACGACGGAGTATAAGAAAAGAGCCAACAACAAAACAAAACAAGCAAAGATAAACGGAAACAGACTCGCTCATAGAGAAAAGTAGAGACGCTAGTGCTACGAGAAACTTTGCGGACAGACACTTTACAACTATTTCTTGTAGCTACGTGTAGCCTTAACAAATTTAAGATCTGCTCTAAAATGTTACCGAAGTATTCGTTAAAACGAACCACATAATATATGGTTTAAAAGCTTTTGCACTTCAACTTTTACACTGAAATAACAACAATATACGTTTTTTTTATTATATATACTGATAATAATCGGATTTAATATAAAAATATGTGTATTAAATAGTGGGTTTAATATATTACAGTTTCTATAACTTATAGTAAATCAAAATGACGTCATAAAATAACCGCTGTTCATCGTGCAAAAAAGTTTTTTTCCATAATTCAGATGTGCCTACAAACATAAATACAACTAACAACTTTTTTCTATGAAGATGGTAAGTTGCGAAGTGGCAAAACAGAATTTAATATTCGTAAAAGGGTTGATGTCGGGAACGGGCAGCGGCAGTTGACGCGTGCCTTTACTAGGAGTTTTTTTGGCCACATTCCAAAATCAATATCTTCGAATATACAAGCCGTCGTACATTTTTCACTAATCTTAGTGGAACAGAAACGTTCAGAACAGATAAGAATCTAGATAACTTTTATGATACAAATTTAAATCGACAATACAATTGTTTTTATCTAGATACAATTGCATCTAGCTAAAGGATCATTATATGTATAAAAAACCATTATCAAATTCACTTAATTGTATTTTTATTGAATACAACTTTTTCATCAATATAATTTCATAAAACTAAAAATTACATAAACATAACGCTGCGTTGTAAAGTGAATAGATATATTATTTTCGTTGGCATTATTTCTGTAAAATAATTTTTAAAGAATATTGGATTAAATTATAAAATTACAACAAATGCTTTGTTTCTTATCTATCTTTATTAAAGATAACGCCAAGCGAGAAACTGGTGAGAATTATGTTTATTCGTCATGTATATAAATATTAAGTTAATTAGAAAATAATTAAATATATCGTCGTATGTTCACTAACGCGTTATGTTTTATATAATAACATTTATAATACTTATTTTTTCTAAATTAATAAAAAAATAATATACATTTATTTAATGTTTACATTACGGTGTAAGAAATTCTCAGCTTTTTTAGATTGTTCCGTAAGTATTTTTAAATGCCTAAATACTATTCTTACTATAGAAAAAGAATAATTTCCTCATATATTTCTTTAATACTATAGCTATAGCATCGTTTCAACAATCTTTCAAGTGAAATCTTACCCAAGGAATGGCCGGCGAGGAGCTTATTTGGAAAGCAAACTTAACTCTAGCTTTGAGTATTTGGAAAAGAGGTTCCTGTTTCATTTTTGATCCGTACGTATCTCGTTACGTCTTACCAAGTGTACAGCTGTATAAAATTCAAAGGAATTTAGTCTGTACCTTTTTTCAAAGTTACTCCCCGTAACAGGTTTTACGACAAATATCATTATCGCGCTACCGAAATATCACGTGAAAATGAAAATCTTCGAGGACACGTGAATGAATAATACATGAAAATAAATCTTTTCCCGTGGATGTCTCTCTTTGAGTGGAATTTGCAGAGATTAATGTTTTTATGTAAAGTACAACAAGAGAGTACGATAAAGTTGAGAATATAGATCTTTTTTTTTCATTTAAAAACAAAATGTAGTAATTGTTCAAAATCGAATTAAGCCAAAGCAGAAATGGCAATGCGACGGGAAGGGTGCATTCGGGTGTGAAGGGATGCACCGTGCTCGAGAGCTTGCTTCATTTAAAGGCACTTGTCGGTAATTGCAGAGCGACTAAGACAGCCTCCTATGTGGATGCTATAACAAAAGAACTTTAATACTTGTGTCGCGGTAATGTTGCCTATATTACTCTAGTATAAGTATAGACAATTTGTGTAATACGTTTGGTCGTTGTATTAGTTTATACGAGCTTTCTTTACTATTGCGCTTTAATGAAAAACGCAATAAATAGCTTGGGCGGTATAACTTGACCTACTTCCTATAACACCCAGATTCACCAACGATTTAAACCCAGGTAGGGTTTATTCCAACCATATTTTTTAGCATTTTCTGCTGCCGTTTACATTTGGTATTGAGAATCAATTTAAGATTGGGTTCAATTACCAGTAGTCAGTAACTAATACACTTTTAATTAAATTTTATAAGGTAACCTGATGTCTTGTTTATATAAATCTAGATACTTGTAAAATGCTCTATACAAATACACATCATTACCCTAAATAGAACTAACACGCTCCACGTTTATCAGTTAATGATATCGTTTTCTTCACTGAATTCTAATCAGGCTTTGTACAGGCGTATCTTGAACTCGGAAAATATATTCAGTTATCTAAATTTCTATCTCGGATAGCGTTTTCTTTTTGCTTAGAGTTTGTATGTTTAATTTTCGGTCGAGTTGCCATGCGGTGGCGCCACCGTTGCATCTGATAGGGAAACGGAAATTGCGCGACAGTCGTATGCGCCGAACCGTCTGACGCGTGTCCCTGACGTGCCTTCTCTATATTTATATTTTATTTCACTTCTTGTTGCTTTTACTATACATTTGTCGTTTTTGTATTCTCTTATATTGAAACTGGTCTAGAATAAATTGCACATTGAATTTCTAACGTACTTCGTAATTGTACGTAGTACAGTCATTGTATATTGGTTTATTTAATGTTACCATTCTGTTGTGAATGTTTTAGATTTGTTTTCAAATAATATAATGAAATTTATTACCGTATGCTCTTCCCAGGATTCTAAATAATACACATGTATTGAATTTAAACTATGCAATTTTCAATCATTTACATTTTGCAGTATTCAAATGAATATGTAGGTCACGCTTGAGGTTTATTAGAGCGATTGCCGCAATCCACAGCCATCAGTGTTAGACTAGGCGGGTTGGTTTGTTCTTATACTGGTTTTCTTTTTAATTATATATTACTGAATAGAAATCTCGGAACACAATACTCTTTATTCTTTGTTATATAATAATATTCGTAAATTCTATTAATAAAAACTCTTCCCTACAATATTCTGGCTAATATAGTGATATAATCTATTGTTAGTGAGCTTAACTAAGAATCCTTTCCGTATTATCAAGTAAATCAATATCATAATAAATAGTGTTCTTATATAAAAAACGACTTTCCCATCTAAGTTTATCTTAAAACTTAACGTTTTAAGTTCCTTAAACGTCACGACCACTTCATTTGCTAAATATAGTTCATCGATACGAACTATATTTAACAAATATAGTGGTCGTGTATTTTTGTGGATATTCATAGTGACGCGAAGCTCACAAATATTTTTGTGAAACTTCCATGAATATATTAGCCATAAATGTGGATAAGGGTATTCTATTCCTCCCCGAAACTAACATTATACAACCTTCTTATAATGCATTTTTGTCATTAATTTCAATAGATTATATTTATTTTCGTTTCGTAGGCTTAGTGATATTGTAAATTGCAATACCCATAAGGTGTGACGACTATAAATAACGAACTCCTAGTAAATACTGCTTTCCTTATCCAGTTGTTTTTAAAAATAATAAAAAAATTAGTATTTAATTATTCTTACAATAAATATAAATGTCATTTTTATTATATACTATATTTAATTTGTTAAATCCATTTTACTGAACGTTGTGCCAAGAAAAATATAACACCAATAGAATATTCCATCAAAGCTATAATATATGGTGTAACAATGTATATATCATTTCTAGAACTTAACCTAAAACAATTTGTCAAAAGGCTACTATGCTAGATATTATGTGGTAAAGGCCTGCTTGCGTGCAATAGAACCTTAGAAAGCGGACGTCGAGCCTCGGCACGGTGCCTTCCGGCGAAACTCGAGGAATGTTGCCAATAGATTAACTTCTGATCTCTTTTCCGATATTATAGCAGAGCGCTTATGTAAGGAATTCAACGCAGTTCAATCTGGTCGAGGCTAAATGCTTACCCGAATTCCTTATCCGAATTTGTCAACCCAATATCAAAGTAATTAATTGGACTAATAATATTTAATTACATACATTCATAAAATAAAATATTTAATTATCAATAACAAATAGTTTAACTTTTTAATACTATCAATCGTTTGAAACGGCTTTTTTAGTTCTTTGAAACGTGTGGTGGATTCATGGATTGATTGTTTTTATTTATCCAGTAACACTGCAATTATTAACAATTTGTATATCCGCGTATCCAACGGAATCGCAACTGGGTTTGAATCTCGGGGAAATAAAAAAAAAATTTCGCGTGTAAACTCCGGCGTTGTTTGTACGTGATTTTCTCAAACAAAGAATGTGATTTCAGAAGTAGGTTCAATTATGCTTATATACTATAGTAACTGAATTTCACTAATATTGACCTACAGACAAATAAATAGCTAGATAATTAATTATTCTCATTGCCCTATACCTAGCTATAGTAATTAAGCGTCACTTTCTGTCACTTTTTGTTTACGTTGGATAAAAGAAGACAAATGATTATTTAAAACGACGTTGGCCTGATTCGGAAAGCTCGAAACAATCTACACATTTCAACCATATACATTCTGTATTTAATCATATTAATATCACAATATAAGCTGTGATTACATTTAATAATGGCTGCTAATTAATAATATTATATTTTAACGAACAAAGTGAGCAATATTGAATAGTGAATAGGTGACATACTGATAAATTGATTAAATTAGTGAAACCAATACAATGTATCTGTAAAATGTGATGTTCTGTCAGTGTTATTACACATGTAAAGGAAACTTATGCTTCCTGTTTTTATACTTACCCCACATAAGATTCTTTAATCACGAAAGTGTAAGAAATATATTATATTTTTATTGGGAAAATTAAAATGTGTCCTTGGTACATTAATAATTATGTACTTAACATTTATTTTAATTAATTATTATTTTCCTTGTTATAAAATTAAGATCAGCCTATATAGAAAATAATCATTTTAAGCCTTATACAACGATAACTAAAGCTACATTAACCTTTTAATTCTCCTTTTTATATCTCTTAAAAAATAATATGGTCATAATCGCTTAATAATGTTACTCAACTTTTGTTAGAAATAGCATTTAAATCTTAATGTACCTTTTTATAGTATACATATACCTACATCCCGCAGGTGAGGGCCCCGTTGTGGTTTGTTTGCATACAAGCGAATTCCATTAGATACCAACTTGTGTACAGCCTCGGCGCTTCATTCATATCCCATTAGCTGATCGATTCACAGCCTCCATGATCATTTACTTATGCATACATTAAAGCTTCGGTTTTGCACTGTTATTTATGATCGCTGTAAATTCATTCGAGTCAATATGTGAACGTGTAGGCGCACAGCTAAACCTTGATAATGTCCGGATTAACAATTCGGCCGAAGTAACGTTCCACTATTAGTATTGGATTTCTGTTGGCTGTGCAATCAAGTTGCATTAGCTTTGCTGGATTTAATGTTTGGTATAAAATGCTGTACACAATTTGAAATTCAAATTACGAACAATGAACAGAAATTAACAACGTCAAAAATTTTAACTGGATATCTAATTTGGAGCTAATTAACTGTACGCAATGTAATTTTAACGAATATAAAATTAGAAGACTGATTTGTTAATCGAAATATATCAAAACGTAGCTCCAAATAACATTTAATAAAAGTACACTTTATTCAATTGTTTTCCGCTCCGTATGCATATTACTTAATACTACTACTTAGTGTTCGTAACAACAGCAAATTATCAATAAGACACAAAAAATGGTATCTGGAATCTTAAATATAATGTCGTGAGAAACTACATATTATAGAGAAACATGAGTTTAATTTAATGTTACAGAAATTTCGCGCTTTTAGATGTGTTGAAGTGTGGAGTGCGGCAGAGCAATAATTAAATTTTCCCTCGACGCACGAATGTAGTGTGTCGTTATATCAACCTCAGCACTAACTCGCCGCACCTCAAATATTTAATTCCAACCAGCCATTGTACCGTAATGCACCGGAAATGAATTCCCGGGTTTTTTACTTATGCACCTTACATTCCGCGTCGTAAGATGTGTTTTATTTTAGATTTTTCTAACTGATTACTTTACATTTTTATTGCATTAAAATATTATTAAATATTATTAAAATATAACTTAACCTACTTACAAACTATAATATTCCAAAGTATGCACAAATTGTTCGGTGGATCGCTCGGACAACACATATAACAATGAATAAAAGGTTTATTTTAATCATTTCTTCATGTATAATTTTTATTTTATAATACATAGTTGTGCGGTGTTAAACCCTCACCCGGGTCAGTTCTAGGTTAAGACACTGATTGGCCTATTTCTTTAGCGCCTTATTTCCATCTTATTACTGGCAGCGAAGCGTTATTAAAACGGGAGCTGTAACGCCACCCGCGTTTCGCCCTGTCTTCGGTACCGTGAATTAGGTTAATGGTCTGCCAGGTGATTTCCTTTTAAGCCGTATTTCGAGGCGCTACCACACGCCAATGTCACTGAAACAACCCCAAATATAATACACGAGTAAGGTAATTCGCTTTATATTTGTACACGCGACTCTATGATTATACCGTTGCAATACGTGACTGTAGATAAGAGACAGTTTGTTGTAGCGAAATGTTTCATTGTTTCGTAGTTAGTTTTAGTCTCGGGGGTCTTTGATTTATGGTACGAAGTCTCACCACAGCCCGTCGCGTCGCCGCCAGTGCCTTCGGCGTTTTTGCAACCCTCCCCCTAGCGAGTCACAACCGCTGTCACAAAATATGAAATCTGTATTAGCTTTAAAAGGTTTGCTAAGTTATAACTTTTGGTCTAAAGACAATAGTGAAACTATGCAACATTCACACTATATTTAATATTTTGTGGATATTCAAAAACATAAAATAACATTACTTTATTTAGAGTGAATACTTAAAAATAAAGCATTGTTACTTGTTAAAAGTGAATCTAAATTACAAAATCTCAATATGAATTCGGATTATTAGCAACAATTTGAATTTAGTAACTTCAAAGGATGCTTAAAATTAATTACTTTGATCCTTAGCTTTCTCAAGATTTATCCATTAGCTGTGTACATATTTGTCTTTACTTTACGGAATGAGTTATGTTCGTATACTGTCACTATAGACATTTGCTGTATGTCGGTTTAAATTTGTGGTAATATGATGTCATAGAAAACACAGCAATGTATTTCTGTAAAACCATATACCACACACAAATAGGACACAGCATGTTAACTTCCAAGGAAAACATATTTTATAAGAAATTTCCTTATCTATAATTCCAGACACTTCAAAACTCTTCTTAATAAAGATACACTTGTGAAAACTTAAATTTACATACAATGTACCTAATATTACTAATTTATTTACAATCTTTTTTTTTCTTTTATACATATATATATATATATATATATATATAAAAGAAAGTGTGTATATATATATATAAATTTAGTGAATTATTTCATAAAACTCATTACAATTACATGTAATTCATGACATATTTTGCTTTAACATAAAAATTTAAATTATTACGATGCACGCACACAACAAATATTAAGATCGCGGTAAATGTTAATCCCACTTCTCATATTGTATCTTGACATGTTCAGTTTGTTTAATCTCAAGTCTGGTACTGTTCTTTTCGTGCACACTGTTATGTTGTATATAATATTCTTCACATACTATATACACATTTCCATCATCATTTATGTGTTATTAGTTGACATTCCGTTTCACGTTGATAGAAAGTGAAGCAGATGCTAACTACAGCTGGTTGAAGGGGACCAAATGATGTTAAAATTACAATTTGACCCGAAGTCAACCAGCTAAAGTGAACAACGCTAACACTTTCATATGTTGTCTTCTCACAGCACCACAATTACACATTTTATTTCTTTCAATCACTGCAGTTCAAATTAGATTTGCTCTTAAAAACGAAATCCGGATACGTAATCGGTCGAAGGAGGAGTCCCATATATTTAGAACATGTAGAATTTAGTGTGTTTAATGAGTTCAAGAATAGATGCGTGAGAGGCACGAGGTGGAGCGAGAGCGTTGCCGCCGTGACGGCGGCACCTCATATAGGGCGGGCGGCCCGCGCGCATTTCGCCCATACGCAGTGTAAGCTTACCATTCGACCTACCAACTTTACCTGCTCACTGTAAATACAATTGTATACTTACAGAGATTTTTCTCGTATCCAATGTAAGCGTCAATATCATTGTGCACGGGAACTTCACGAAGAAAACGCACCAGATCTTATGGTTTACCCATTGTGGCCAATTTCATCTTTGAAGAGATCTGTGTTGACGCTCCGCATGAAACCGTACACGCCGCGTCGCTATTTTGGTCCCGGCTGGTGCACTAATTCGGGCAGGGTTAACGCGGCGGCCTCCCTGAATGATGTCGACGACGGCGCACTTCCGTCTTTATAATTCTCGTAGTCACTCAAAGTTTAAATCGAATTTATTTTCTAGACGCGTCGCAATTTATGCTACACAATCACTAACGATTCCCGGGTATTGGCGATTTAATATGCGCACCACTTTGTGTTAACGCGGAGAGCCTAACCCGATGACCCCGACGTCATCGACCTTCTGAAAACCTAGACGAGGGGTTCGTTGACATCTAGCTAATGTGACCTTGCGTCTTTGTATGACCTAAATAAGACTAAATTAAAGCCGTATCTTTTTAAAGATTCTTTCGAGACTATTTATTTCTTTGAAAGCTTCTCGCACTGGCATTCTGTTAAGATAAGAGGTGACCGACCTCAGGTAGAGGCCACGACGACACCTCAGGTCGCACTTAACGTCCGCGAATGCATTCCGACCGACGGCGACGCGACATCGCGAACCTACTAACCCCGCGCGGCCGGGGACCTGCGCCCCGCTACCCTTCGGATCCGGCGACCCCTCACCCCTCTTCCGGTCCATCCCAAAAGCTACGAAAATACTTTAAGTATTGCGCGTAGAGGCCCGATAAAGCGTAAGGATAAGGCTATAATGCCATAGGAGCGCGTAATTATAAAATATTTAATATTAAAATGGATTTATGTAATGACTTTTGGTTTATAAAGAAAAATGTAGAAAAGGGCGCGTGTTAGAGAGCGCGGGGAGGACGGGCGTTTGCACGAGCGGCTAGGGCGGGCGGGCCTCGCGTCTCGACTGAGAGGCGCACAGCATCGCGGCGGCGCGGCACCCCGCTGCCCGCGCACCCCGCACCGGTCGCACCGCCGCACTGTCTGCCGCGCTGCAGCCTTGCGGCCCGCACCACCCGCCACCACTCCTCATAAAATACACAATTATTGTCAATCGACAATTCATACGGATACCCTATCCCAATTTTCTTTATGAAAATATTTAATATATATAGGCAACAGTGTAACGCATAAATACTTTAGGTCTTGTTGCCATTTAAATAAAACATGTATAAACTGTAAATACGAGTATATATATTCATTAAATTACCGTTTTAGCTGCGTGTAATAGTAATATGTGTTATGTCATAATCAAGCCCAATGACAAGCTCGGAAGGTTGTTTAAATAAATTATAAAAGCTCGAATAATATAATTATCGCTTTAAAAGCGGGTTCCTAGGTTATTATAAGCTGAATAATTGATTATTCCTTTAGGGGTAACCTATCTACCGCAATACACTCGACGAGCTTATGATAAGTTTGCATCTATATTCCTTAATAACTTTATTTTAACAATAAAAATAATAGTATAGTGGGTATTTTATATGTGCTCAATATAAAATGAAACGATGTCGCCGTAGCGTCGTAGCGAGAATGCCTACGCTAAGCTACGAGCGCGCTCCAACTTTGTGACAAAATAAAAGTTTGTATACTATCCGGATGAACATTTAATAGTTCGACTATAGGCATTGATATTTAGTGACAGTACCCGTGATTATTTCAACACGAACGCAATTAGAGAGGAGCGGCGAGCCTCCTCCTGTTTGTTTTAATTACGTCGAAATAACGCGCTGCCGCTGCCCGCGACCGCTCCCTGCCCTTCCCACTCCACTTTTATTGCAAATTGCAAACCCATTTATGATTGAAAGAAAAACAAACCAATTCTACTTTGAAATCAAAAAGCCACGTTTTAATAATATTAATGTTACCACGGCATCAAGTGCGAATTACCAAGTAGTCAACTCGTCTCGCTCTTTCAATCTTTATTCGAGCCGCTCGCGTTTTTCATATTGAACTTGTTTGTTCTATTTAAGGTAAATACACAATTATTCATACTAATCTCTATTGTGTGTTTCTAATTTGTAGCAGATTTTTTTATTGTTATATAAATGCAACCCGTACCAATCTCTGTTTCCGATCATGTAATTAGTGTTTATATGCATATTATAAAAGAAAATGTGTGTTTTTGTAGACTAGAGTTGATTGAATACCACACCTTAAGTTTGAATCAAATACTAAGTTTGATAACAATAGGTTTGGGAAAATTTTTTTAGTAATATTTTGTCACTTTTACCAGCTACCAATCTCACTCGCAAATGAGTTCATTATGTTAAGACACGGTTAATTATGTTTATTTTAGGGATCTCGTATATCACCCAAAGAACAAGCTTTTTGTGTTTTTTCAGGTTTTTCCAAAACTGTATTGTGGTAAATTTCTAGATACAGCGATCGGCACAAGTATGATATTCCAAGTTTGCGCTAGTTAAAAAAAATATTGTAACAGAGCGGCATAAAGCCTTTTTGCCCCACCCATTAATTACTATTGTTTTTATTAACGTGAAGTTGACCTACCAATCAGTTCGCTGCTTACTGCAGGGCACGTTAAAGATATCTATACAATCTATAATTTAAAACTTTCAATATCATTACAATAGGCACTTTATTATATAATGTAAAGTTTTAATTACTAACTACCTGTGTTGGGCGTAGTTTTATATAATACATTTGCTGTTTACTGCCTCATCTTTAAGTTTCTAGCAAAGCAAAAGATAAAATTACATCTGTTTCAACTCGGAACAAATCTAGTCTAAAGAAAACACATTTCCTGTTTTATTGTTTCCTAATTTTTCCAACTTTCCTCCACAACGTGTACGTTGGCCAAGGAGTTTCTTTTGTATTGCTTTTCGCTTCCTTCCGAATGATGTTACGGTTAAAATGTTTTATAAATGTATTATTATTTATTATCATTTGTTTTTTTTAGTTTTTATTTCATTGGGCTTTCATAATAATAATGTATACGTAATCAGCTTTCTGTACGTCATTATTTTGTCTTTGTGCCGGTTTCCATAATGTGCCTCGTTCTTTTTGCGTCTGAACGGTAAGTAATTCCGAACATAGAAAAAATTAAGCTTAGCCATGCTTATTACGGTCAAAATCAACTGTTGACCTAATTAACAAAGCACAGTGCGTATGAGCTTGAAATTTCTTGGATCGATTCTGAATGAAAGTAGCGTAGCGCCAACTTTCCTATTAATACAGGGAGTCTTGAGTTCAATTTCAAAATTAGTTTCAATAAATTTCTAACATGAAATATTTTTCCAGTCCTAAATCGAGCATAAAGATATCAAAATAATAGTCGAGTTGAAACTCATTAATGAAAGCTTTCGAAAATCAATCGATTAAAAAAACGCCACTCCAAACAGTAATGAACGGGGAAAATATTTTACTTTTTGGCGGCAGTCGGCGTTAACTACAACACTCAAAGCCTCTCAAATTGTGTTGCAAATTGCAACGTATGCAATGATAACAGCTATTGTATTACGCAACAACGAACCGACTAATCGATTCACTTTACCAATTACAATCGATAGTTATGGTAGTGACTGATCTAACTGAGAAAATCGTATTAATTAATGAAAACAGCGCGGGTTGGATTCTCATTATATTATTAGTCGATAATCATTAGTTTATATTTGAAAATTTTATTCTTACTTTTAACATGTGTATGTATTGTAATTTTGATAAAGAAATTTAAAATTAGAAAAAAAATTAAACTACGCTCTTGTTGTCTTCTTGAAATATATAGCGGTAATCTTTAACCCTTTGAATTAATCACCTTTAATGCTAGGCATTCGTAGGTGTAGATGAGATTTGGCTTAGGATCGTATTTGGTTCAGTAAGGGGCGTTTAACGGGCTAATTATCAAACGGCTAATGAAGTTTGTATTCGGCGGGCGGGTACCGGGCGGCGGGGCTCCAAGGCGCTACGTGCGGCGACTGGCAAAGCGCCCCACCTGATAACCCCCCGCTCTCCACAGAAAAATTGCAGAGAAAAAGTTTCATCGCAAGGGAACGTGAATGAAATGAAGAATTGTCGGTCGCTTTCGGGATTATTCCTACTATAAAATACATTCATTTATTCCATCTTCGATTCATCGAGTTATCTATTTTTGAGTGTCATATCATATTTTGGTTTTCCGCCGGGAACGAGACGCGGTAGTTTGAATAGATATGTTTAACCGTATCGCAGAGTTGCCGTGACTTGACACGATAATTTATGGTTAGTTAGGTAACACGTACTGAACACGAGTGCCTATGTATCTTGTTTAAGCGACATGAGATTAATTATCACAGAAATTATTGTGGATTTCGTTGTATATATGAAACCTAGAACATTTTAGATGTACTATCGGGTTATTAATATCGTTGACGCTATTATTCCTTATTTTAATACGGTATAAGTAAGATGTATATATAGGCGTTACTAAATCAGTGTTACAATAATATACAATATTGTTTTTGTAATCGGTGTAATCACATTTTCTAGACAAACATCTTTTGTCATTTCTTTGTCAATAAAACACGTTTATGTATTAAAGTTCATTGTATTAATTATACGATTTATGCGATACCTTCTTTTTTTGGGAAATTCATCCAGCAAAATTTATAAATACATTGCTTACGGAAATATTACATTTAAACAGTTCAAAGAAAGCATTGCACAAAGTTTACATCTCTATAAAACAAAGCTAATATCGTGCCAAGCTACTCGAAGCACAAGCGCAATTGACTGTATGTGCATAGGCGGTGAATTTGAACTCATCAATCTGGCATACAATAAATTACATACGATGTGTTTGTTCGGCTTATGTCTATTTATCTAACTCAGTACTTTAGGCGCATTGAACGCAGCAAGTGGAAAAGTACAATAGCTTTGTTTTGTATCGAATTTTTGATGATTTTACCTTGCGAAGCACATTTTCTAATGATTAGTATTTTTCTTTGGCTCAGTATTTAACAAACTTTAAAAAACAAAAAGTTCTGTACTTAAATTATTGTGTGGTCGTGTGCGTTATTATGGTGAATTGTAATAATGTGATTAAATTTTGGTAAAACACGTGCATTGTATTAACAAACCTAAATTAAAGAGGAATACTTATAATTACGATTTATACAAATTGTTCCAATTATCATTCCAGTATAAAAAAATATACCATTCCTTTACGTTTGCCAAATTTGAGACCGAGTTATTTTGGCAATCTAATTTGTTGTTAAACAAGAACTTTCTTTAAACCCACTGAATTCCAATTGAACTGAAACTTATGTTTCCTCGGAATACAAACACGAGCTGGTTCGGGTACTGAACCTAAATTTAATAAAATAACGCCATCTAACGAACGAGGCGGCAGATGTTCTGTATTCTTTGTAAGATTGTAGTATCAATAATTGACGTTGACTTTTATGTCGCTGTGAAAGCTAAGATTACTTTAAACAATCTATTTTTATACGAATTGAAAACATTGTTTTTGAAAATATCTCTTTTCCTATCTACGATAAATAAATAATATATAATTGGTTTGTTACATCTTTGAAGTAATCTGTTTTCGTTATAATTTGTTCGTAGAATAGAATAAAAGGAAGAGGAGACAATAAACAAACTGATAAACTTTGCCTATTCGTATTGACTACATTTACTAGAATTTACATATGCGTTATAAATGTATATAAATAAAAGATTTACGAAAAACTGTAATAAATGATTATATTTTGAACTCAAAGGCTACACTTTCCAAATCAACAAATATTTGGAAAACGTTCTTTAAAAATCACCTAAGATTTTAACGGAAGCTTGCTTTTGCTTGACACATAATTAATGTTATCAAAAAAGTTTTTCGTGTTTGTTAACTCAATATAAATGTTTACTGTAATACAAAAAAGTTTCTCTTGTGATGAGAAATAACAAGATAAATCAAATTCTCATCGAAGTAAAGTTGATAAAGTTACCACTTCTGCTTGACCTAAATGATTTGAGGCATCGGTCCCTTTGAACGAGATCCTTCATCAAAAAGTCATGTCGCCTTATTTCTTTCTTCATATCAATCTTTTATGTTCAGGAGTCAGCTGCACGAGGTTTTTGTCATGAGCAGGATATTTATTATTTACTTGCGACCGTCCCGACCTCGTTGCGGAGCAAATTTGCTTTCTCAATGTGATGATAATATGAAATAATTATCGTAATGCATGAATTATTCACTGCAATATAATATAACGCCTGTCTTTTTTGTTTGACATCACATTATAATATTTCATTTGGGTATAGTTTCTTAATATATTGATGTTCGGTGGCCAAATCGTTTTTTTTTTCATTATGAAAATGGACTTATTTACAATACTTAATTACCAATACAATTTTAAATGGACTAGTAATAATACAATACATTACGTACTACTAAAAAGGTAAAATGTATACGGAAAACTTTCAACTAGAGTAGTAAGTGAGTCGTGAAAAATGTATCCAATGGTATCCTATACACTTCATTAATGGTTTTTACGTTTAAATTAAAATCGGTTTCCGCGGTACTCGTGTAAATTAAAGCAGTAATTGGAATTTATAATAATTATGCGTTTTAACTTTTTGTTATCGGTTTTCAATTATAAGCAAGTGGTAGTAACTTAAATAATGTTCTCTTATGCTTTTTAAATATAGTTTTGACTGAATACTATATAACTACTTATATGTATAGGGACACTTAAGGTTCCAACTTTGAATGTCCAAGTCGGAAATTAAATTGCAGACTTTTCGTTTTCTTAGTTTTGCTGTGAAATTTAATTTAGGCGCAATTAATATTGAATATTTCTAAAAATCGTGATAATGATATTTTACTACGTAAATACTAATACTATCTGTATGGTATGGTTGAGTTTGTTTTTAGATCTATCTTATTATTATTTATAAGACGGTTGTGCGTATTCATATTACGTAAAACATGATTATATAATAAGGGTTTAATTATGAAACTGCCGATTTATTGTAACAGGTACCTAGAAATGATTTATGGCTTAAGAGTTTTGAGCTTAACATGTGGTGTTATAGCTATAGCTTAAACAGCAAAGATTGATGCTTCGTAAAATTCGAGTGATTTTTAAATGCGAGTTCCGACGCGGAACTAACGCGGCAGAAACTGCTCGCAATATCAATGTTGCGTTTAGAGAGGGCCTGCTAATGAACACACCGTGCGATTATGGTTTAAACGCTTTCGTGATGGAAGCTTTTAAGACTGAACCACACCCACACAGGTGAATAACAATGAATCGCAAGTGATGATTGAAGCTGAACTGAGCGGATATACCCAGGAATTAGCAACAACGCGTCTTGAATCTTGTGTTGTCTTGTGGAATCAGTACATAAATGAAGGAATATTGGATTGAATAATGTACACAATACATGTAATTAAAAGTGGATTCTTTACGATGACCGTAAGCCAAAAATGCAATGGTTGAGCCCACCCCCAACGGCACTACAGTGCAATAGACCAATAAAAATGTAATGGTAACTGGTTGGTGGCCTCAGCAGGGTGTGATTACTATAGCTTTCACCGATCTGGTCTAATAATATCGGTCTACTACGAAAAACTAAAATATTAGAAAAAATAAAGAATAAGTCACATCGAATCTAAAAGAAAGTTATTAAGTACCGTAGTATTTTATTATGGGCTTCAGAATAAAAATGTATACCAAAATTCATAAAATTACATCACCTGGAAGTGATTGCGTAACCTGATCTTCGATACTGGACAAAGCTAAGCTTTGCAGGAATTATTTTTTGACGTGTATAATTTAATATGATTATATAGCAATAGCAACGTCCATACAAAGTCATAATTGATTTTAATAAATAATATTCCTTATAGTAAACATGGAATATTTCTAATAATTATTGAATGCTACCGCTAATTTTATATTCAATAATTCTATTAAGCGCAAAACGCACCAAAAACTTGTTATTTTTTGAAGTTTACTGTCTTACATGTGTTATATCATGTTAAGGTAAAAATAGTTTATTGCTCGTTTTATGTGCTCCAAATCTCATAAATTCCATTCAAAAAGATAAGTAAAATCCACATGACTAAGCAGTAGTAGTTCGTCAGAGTTTCGGGGGCCTCTGGAATAAAGCCAAGAAATCTTCCGCTGGCTATTTTCACGTCATACATACGAATGTCGTGGCATCGGTCTAACTTATGCACTAAACTAGAAACTTCAAAAGGTATATTATGAGTTATAGACATTACTGAACGTGTGATAATAGGTATTCATGGTCATTTAATTTGTTCATGATATTAATTATTTTACTTATTAATTTTACATAATAAATCTAATAAAATAATGGATTTTACAATAATACTATAAACTTTAATTTTATACATTCATAGATTCTCGGGACTTACAATAAATGTAACATGTTAAAATAAAACAAAACGCAACGTAAGAGCATTTATTTTACACATTTGCATCTTGATTTTGAACAATGAAAAGCATTACTAGGATTATTCGATTTACCCCTTGGACCATTCACCCATTCATTGTTAAGGAATAATACCATACCGAACAGCACGTAAGTAACTCTATTAAAGTGGTCTTTGACTAGCATTCATTATGCCCCTGTCTAGTTTTACATTTCTTTGTCGACGATTGTCGTTGCATGGATGCATGAATAAATTGTTTTTCATAGTGCTTCGAACGATCCCAACTAACTGGTAGGTCAGGATTCCTTTCTCATAGAAAATACATAGTAAAAAGCGTGTTCTATGAAAGGGTGGAGTTCAGATCCGGGCTCAATCATTCAGTAAGCCGTTTTGTTTTCTATTCGGGTGTAATCGGCGAAAAGCTGGAATTGCTACTGACAGATATCTATTTTATACACGTACAAAATATTTAATTAATAATAACTAGAAACAAAGTTTAATAAAAAAATAGATTTACAGAAACATTTTTAATGGGTATATTACTGAGGTGATACAAAATAATTTTTGTGTTAACTTCTATTTTTAATTTGTACCTATTTAAACTTAGGTGAGATTATATGTGTAAGATTTTTGGTTTTCTTCGAATTAATAACTTCACATACATAGTCATTTAGATATTGTAGTAATTATATAAACATTAAAACATTATTCTAGATACGCGATATGTCTAACTAAGAGATGGAATGAATATCATTATCAGACTGCACATAACTTTAATTATTATAATAAGACTAAAAGTTGTATATAATTATGTAGTAAAAGAAATGTTATGGTTCATTTGTTCAAAAACAATAGCGTCAAATAGGTGGGGTTCAAGACATTATACCAGGGCTGCGCCCGCGCCGTTCACCCGAGACCGATGCGCATAATGAGATGCAGTGTTCCTCCAGATGTTTCACAGACGCGACCCAACGTTTTTGTCTTAAATTTTTTTTGCCTTAATATCTCAACTATGTAGACTCGTAGATACTTAAAATTTATAGAAACATTTTGAAATCCCAGAATAGCAGTAGTAATTCTATCCACTAATAAATTGAAAATGAAGCTATTAATTTAGAAACAAAATCAACTTATAAATAAGAAATCTATAAATCTAAAGTGTCTGGCGGATAAATTTAGCTTTAAAATATAAGATATTACATTTCTTTTGTTTCCCGATAAGCTAAATATAATCTTACATGCGAGACGATTTGGAAGCTGTAGACGTCGACGGCTCAAGTTTATTTATGTATTCATAGTCTCACGTAAAACTTCAGATCGGCTGAATAATTTTGGTTGGTAAATTATCGGTATTCAATTTGTTTTGGCTTGAATAAAAAAATTATTAAACATAAAATTTATGAATTACGGAAATATGTAACCTTCTATGAAATACTTCCTACCTCGACCGTGATAAAACACACCATATAATAATCCTATTTATAATCACAATTATTCATATTAATCCGATATACGTAGATAAATCTGACGATACGCCGGCGCAGCTCCATACTTCTTTACATTCCATATGAATATAAGCACTATGGGAAGTAAGGAAGCACGGAACTAGCGCAAGGCTATACGAATCTTCGTTCTTCTTTCTTGATTCACTTTAACACATAGTGAGGTTAACGATATATCACATGCGAATGGTATGAGTAATACGCCATCTCGAGGTAATTCCGATCACTCGTGTCAGATGCCGAAATATAAACCGGGACGTTGATGAGCGACGCAGCGTGAGGGAAGCTCACCGAGCACTGGCGGCACACGCTGTGCGCAAGCGCAGACCAGCTCTAAAAATGGAGTCAACCGGCGGAGTTCGCTTACGACTCACGAGTACCATCCATTCCAAATTTGTATTTTCCCGAAATAGCCCGGCGGACGGACGCCCATCGGATCGGTTACGAACGTGCACCGACCTGCAGCTTGCGGGGATTTGGGTGCACGGTGCGCCACAGCCTATGGCTACCGGCCCACCATAGGCCGTTATGTAAGGATACTGTAAACCGCGCCGCGTGACGACCGTATCGAAAATAAACGCACACAGAATCGGCGCCGGCGACGGTGCCACATGTGCGCGCTCCCGTCAGCGTTCCGAGGATCGCTCGCTGGAGGGGAGTCTATTATTAGTTGAACACCATCCACCACTGTCACCTCCCGCGGGGTAGTCAGGCTATACATAGTTCACATCTCAAGATCTGGCTATTCATCGAGTTCATAGACCCCCTGAAAGAATGTTAAAACTTGGGTTAAAAATATACGAGTAGACACATATCTAGTCTTTAAAATAATTATCTCAAGGAATATAAACGGGATAGTAACGATGCATTCACGTAGAATTAATATCACATAGAATAGCCTAAAAGCCTTCCTTAGAAATTCACACTGCTTACCATAAAATGTACGTTCCCTCAGTCAATAAAAGAATTTGGCAAACTTTCGTAGACAAACTTTTGGGACGACAGCCAACTCATCTTTTGTCTGCTTCGAAAGCAACATAGTTTTGTTAGCATTTTTACATCGCTATGTTTCAAAGAAGTAAACAGGAAACATTAATCTTATGTCAAAATGTCGTTGTATTTTGTGATTCTTCGACTATGACACATATCAATTCCCGATTAAAAATCAGTAAGTTAAGAAATTTTCCGCCGCGGTACTGTTGTACCATAAACGGATGATATTATTTCTTTCACGTATTGCGGTACAAAAGGGAATACTTTCCTTTGAATTTAACGACATTTTACGTGATCAGCTAAGATGCGCTAGTGGGTAAAGAATCGCGATGCTGCCCGCAGTATGAACGACCAAAGAGCGCCTGTTGAATATTAATGTGACATTGTTATTGGCCACAGTTGCCCGCGGTTGCCCCAATCGCACATTTCCATAACTTACTATTCGAGATCAGCCGGGTATCAGCTCGCTTTTGTACGAATATGATGGCGGTAATAACCGCGCACTTTAATGCTCTTTTTAATGTGTTCGATCATTTACTGAGAATAATTCAGGCTTACGCAATGTAAAACTAAATTGTAAAATATGCAACGAAGCGTACTATGAATCATTGCTTAATTGTCCGATATGTTTTCATTTGTTACTCTCTAGACCGTCAATACTCAAAGGGCATGCCTAGTAACGACTACACTAATAAATGCCTATTCACCGTATGGAAACAAATTTTCAATTGCTTTTCAATGGAAATGTACGAACGCATAATTGTAGTCATAAACTATACTAGGAATTAAACCGAGTGTGGTTCATTGCAACGCTATTTTTTACGATCCGGTTTGGACCCAAGAAAGCGTAAATAGTTTAAGACAAATAATACACCACATGTTTTATTATAGGGTGATCTCATAGACCACGAAGCAGCATTATTATTCTTGATGTTTTATCAACTTTTATTGAGATTTAAACAAATCGTTTTACCTATTAAATATAATTTAAAGATGCAAATTAACAATTAAAGACTTCCTGTTTCATGATAATATTATTATATGCGCGGCAATTTAATGTAAAATATTATTATGTTCAGGTAATTCTGTCATCGTCAAAAACAGTCAATTAATTACCCATCAAATTGTATTTACGTAACGAAATGAGACAAAAGTCTAGACTAATTATTTTTTTAATATGACGTGTTGAATAAATTCAAATCGTATACAGACGACAAAGTATTCGTGGAAGCTCGTCTGAGGATAACCCGAAACAATAACTAAAAAGTAAATTCCCAATCCTTGTCTATAACGAGTGCTTTATGTTAAGCGTTAAGCCGGCACTACAAATTAGCGCTCTCGCTTGTAAAATGGTGCGGTTTTAAACAAGCTGGAACTCAGTTAGCAACTTTACAAGTTTCAGTTCATCTGCAGTACGCCCTGAGTACTGCTAATAGCTACTGTAATCTAGGTTCTAACTGCTAATAAAATTCAGTTTAACTAGTTCACACCTTTCATTAAATAAACTTTGTTTTAAGCTTATAGAATTGGAAAACTTACATAGTTTAACGTTAGGAGATTGTTTTCTTAGATTGTATAAGTGAAATAATTGCCTTTTATGAGACTTGCAGATAATTTAGTTGTTGTAAAATACAACGTTTTGCCTTTTAACAGAAGCCAATATATCCGTAACATGTTGGGAAAGAAAAATGTAGTATGTAGGTTTAAGGGATCTAAATATAATAGTGAATATATATATATAAAGAATTTATATATATATGAAATTTATCTAAGAATTACATTTATATAAATTATTATATATTTTAAATTACATATTGATATGGCACTTATTTTTACTTAATCAAAAAAGTGAAATGTAACATTATAATTATCACTATGAGTGTCCTGAGTCATTATTCTGAACGGTTTTTACACGATTAAACAGTACTCAATCAATTCCGATATATATATAGATAACACGTAAAAATAGTATAAAAATATTGAATATAATCTATAATTGTTTCTATTTTATATTATTTTCGACAAACAAGCAGTACTTGCTTTGCACAATTGTGTGTTGTCTAACCTAACATTATAGAGGTTAGCTTTTTTTAAAAAATCAATAAAAACATATATTCAATGCAGAATAGTTCTTAACAATTTACTTTAAGTTCATTGATTCCCTTTTAGAAAGACTCTTTTTTTTATTTCTGTACCTCAATGTTGACGTGATAGCCAATGATTAAGCGTGCCTTGACCGTCTAATTAAAAAACGCATTACAATGGCGTCATCCACATTGTGTAAAGCGTGTGATATTAATTCTTTTAAAGCGTATATTCGTATACGTTACATTTTATGTGTAAATTTACGGGTTTCTAACTAATAAAATGCTTTTATATATGAATACTGTCGTCCTACCCTATCCTATTAACTTTAGTGATATTATATAAGCACTGTCACTAGAAGTATTAGCCGTATAAGTGTATGTATTTTTGGAAAACGTCATCTTCATGTTTCACTTAAGTGTTCGCGTTAAGGCGCGACTCGGGCGCAACGCACGAATTCAAACTGTTGGTGTACGCAGGACTGCGGGCGAGCCGCGACCACGACGTTTGACCTTATTTAATTAGTTCGTTCGTTTTTACTCTTTGATACGTAACAGCATATTAAAATATGTACCGCTTTATTGTTGCCATCTACCCTATTAACATTAATTTACAACTCGTTTAAAAAAAATTCTTACCAAAATGCCGATTTTCGCTTTTGCGTCTTGTTACATTGAATCGTATTGTTCGTTTCGCGTGTCTGTTGATTTTGACTTTTACGTGTTAGATCTACAGCCGGCAGGCGTGATCCTGTGCTCTATTTCTGTTCCGAGTTCAACCACCTCGGCACGAGCTCACGGAGTTTTTGCTATGGAAACCACATCTTTAGATTAAACGTCAAAAGATCATCTCTCAAATTAAATGAACAAATCAAAATGAATCGGCTGTAACTACGGAATTTTCTCCCACACATCCTTATTTTACTAAGAGATACGAAACCAATAATAATATAATTTTATATTAAAAAGATATTTTATCGCAATGCCATTGTCATAGATATATAATTATAACGTTGATGTGTCTATTCTTTTTTTAAATTGTAAATAAAATTTACATTGTTTTAGTATTTAAGGCAAATAGAAAGATTAAACACCATAGATACCAAACATTATGTTTCTTTACAGTGCTATGAAGATAATGCTGTCAAAATTGCCTCGTCCATGGATAGTAGACGCTGCCAAGGACGATGGCTACACCGCGCTTCACCTAGCAGCGTTGAATAATTACGCAGAAATCGCTGAACTACTTGTACAAGGGGGAGCCCAACCAGACCTACAGAATGCGAATATGCAAACAGCTCTTCATTTAGCCGTTGAAAGACAGCATACACAGATAATACGTCTTCTTATTGCAAATGGAGCGAACCTAAATATTTGTGACAAGGTAGGAGGAAATTTCAGATGTTGAGCATACCTTTTATATATCTTATTATCATATTACATAAAATTTACATATACTGTTACAAATTCGAAAAATATGTCTATATTTAATAGACTTAAAGTTTTCTACATATTTCTGTTACCCGTGTTACTGGCACTTGATGTTTCTAACCAAACTTAAAAAAACCTTTTTAATTTGTCGAAATAATACTTTTCAGGATGGCGACACTCCTCTACACGAGGCTCTGCGCCACCACACGTTGCAGCAACTACGACGTTTACAAGAAGATACAGTTTTCCCCACACTTGGTGGTATTGCGAATGCGCTTGATAAGAAATCATCAGCGTCCATCGCTTGTTTCTTGGCTGCCAATGGAGCTGATTTGAGCATGAAAAATAAGAAGGGTAAAGCTGCTTACAAAATAAAATATAATCTAATTAATTGTCTACAAGATATTTAACAGGCTAATGGCTAAATTTTACAATTTAGCATTTAAAGACGAAGCATTACTTTTTAAAATTAGTATCTAAAAAATAAAATTAGATGATGCTAATTTAGAATGCATTGTCCCTGTCTACTTACTCGATACAATTATTGCAGTCACGGGATTTCAAACCTAATATTTTTTCGTTCTTAAGTGTACCTTAATTTGTATATTTTATATAAACTGAATAGAAAATGAATTTATATAGCACTTAATTTGAAAACTAGATCTCACTTGTTGTATACCCATCCAAATAGGTCGGTTAATGTAATGATGAATTTCAAATAAAATAAGTGAATTCTATGAAAAGTTCTGACTTTGTTATATTTTACGTGTCAACGTATATATCATGTAGACTAAGTCTACCCATAAATATAGAATATATTTTTTTTTATTTATATTATTTATATATTTATTGAATGACAAAATATTAATTTAAATAATTTTTAATTTAATTTACTGTTAATTTAGCTGGTCATTAAAAATGTATTCAGAAACATTCGCATCTCATAAATTGCTGCTAATCGAACATTATATTTATAATTAAAACTTCCCTCATCTATAAATGCTTAAAACGTAACGTAACACTTAAACTAGACTGTTATATTAAAATGCCCTGCAGCATTATCCTACAATCGTGGGCGAAGTGATGGCTTTAAAACCGCATCCAGTAAACGATATTTAGATCGCTTAACTTGCATCGGCGCCAAAATACTTAGACATGTTACGTACACTCAATTCAAATTCCAATGATTTTATAGCGTTGGTATTTACTTGACGATAACCGCCTACGTAGTAATTAATCCACATATTGGTTATACATTCAAATCCAATGTCGCCCTGTGACTGAGTGCGAAATCGTGCGATCGTTGGCTTTCATCAGATTCACCAATAGGTTTCCAATATGCCTCTCTTAAAAAAAATATAATCATCGTTTATTTCCGGCCCTAACAAAATGATCCATGAAACAGATGTAGAAGTACTGTAAGTAATAGAAGAATAATTTCTTCAAATAAACCTACAATGGTTTCATTTATAATCATTTAGAATTTAGATTGAAAACTTTAAATACCACAGGCTTGCACAAAATTATTGTCTATGTTCTTTTTGTCTTTGATTTTGATTAGTAATTCACTAGTAGATGTTGTCATTTCAACCCTGCTCATATCGTTTTACCGTAATTATAGAGTGCTTTAGGCTTACTAAGGCATATATGCTATTATAAATATATTTTTTTAAATCTTGTAACGATTATCTTTATTGTAACAATATGTTTTTAGGTTGGCAGGCATGGAATGCCGATTGCCTACTTGCATAATTAGAACATAATTGAATGATGTACAAAATCAAGTTGCCCTCTCCATAATTGAATATTCTAAAATGTATTTCCAGGTCAAACGCCATTAGACTTATGTCCCGACCCGCACTTACGTAAAACGCTGACATCATACCGCAAGGGGACCCCAACCGATGACACACCAGACACCGAGACTCGCACCTTCAGCTCTCCGGTTCCCAGCACATTTACTGAAGCTCCAGCACCACCTCCGGAGGCCCCAGTCAAAAGTCTTACAGACGAAGAATGTCTTGTATGTTCGGACGCGAAACGAGACACACTCTTCAGACCTTGCGGACATATTTGCTGTTGCAATGTTTGCGCAGCTCGGGTGAGATTTTTAAAATATATTTTTTTATTTATTCATAGACATCTAATATTCTTTGTAAAGAAATCCAATCCAGCTTTTTTCTTAACGATTAAAAGTGAATATTCTTAAGAAATGTTTCAAAAAGATACATCACAAACAATGTAAAAACAAAAATATTCCTAGCAGGATGAAAATAAATTAACGTAATTTATCACCTGCGTAGCTCTTACAGAATTTCATACACTTTATCATATCCCACATAGCGACCCGTCGTTATACGACATAAGTGCATACGTCAAACGCCTTGAAAATTATTATGAAAATGAAATGCAGTCGGGAAAAACAACTTTAATAAAACATAAACAGCGCACATATTTAAATATTGAATGTCTAAAGATTTTATACGATTTGAAAACTTAACTTCTTTATATACAGTTTAAATTTGAATAGCTTTTGTCAACAAAATATATTCATACAATAGTTATTTCAGTTGTGCCGTAATTCCCCAATGGACACAATTTATCACTTTAATGGTTGATCTTTCTGTGCCCTGTTTAAGAATCAGATTCATGAAATTTACGCACTTTGCATACCGGTTTCGTGACTGGCCAACCCACGGCTAGATGCAGTTGGTTAAATATTTACCATCAATATTACTGGTTATTAACACCAATATTTATAGTTAAATACAAAAAGTAAATTCCAAAGTGTATCGTGCGTTTTATTTATATGACCTTAAATGCATATTAAGCATAATCTAAAAACCCTATCTGCTAATTCCCTTTGTATTCGAAAAAAAAATATTGTGTAATTTTTAAATCCAAGATAGTTTCGGTAAGATAATGCCAGTGACATTACTATCGTTTGATTGATTTTGCACAAGAAAGGGGTGGCAAAGAGCCAAGCGACCCATTTAAGGCACGCAAACTCGCCTGCGAATATAATTTTCGACAAAGTGTGCACATAAAACGACATAAAACCTAAATTATCATACAAAAGTTACAAAACAATAATTTATAAGTGACATTGATTTATGTATACGTATATAGTTTCGTAATGGCTATGAATATCATCTGATTCGCATCTTGGTAAAACGCTTTTGAAAAATGTTGAAGCTTTTGTTAATAATCATTTGAATTGAACACCAAGGGCGAAAGTAGAGCACTATTTCATGAATATCTAACGCTACGAGATTTAAATAATTTAACTTTTCATATTTACTGTATTGTACTGCAAAGTACCTTAACACAAGTGGTTTTCTTTGGGGGTAGCCTGCAAGTGCCTACACAGTGTGGGCCTACACATATTCCACACCCATGTCGTTATTTGTCAATTATTTTGACACGTTCAAATTGTATCAGGTGAAGAAATGCTTCGAATGCCGTGCGCCTGTTACCTCTCGTGCTCGCGTAGGGGAATGTATGGTGTGTTCTGAAGCACCAGCCACCGTGGTGTTCCGACCATGTGGCGACGTGTGCGCCTGCGCATCATGCGCGCCTCTGATGCGCAAATGCGTCAAATGCCGCACACCACTGCAGCACCACAATTTACACAAAAATGAATGTATGTATTAAAATATTTATATCATTCAATTAGTATTCGCATCTATTAGTAAACTTGTCGAATCTTTAAAGAAAATTATATTATTAGTTGTGTATTTTTACTGTATGTGTGTTACCTTGATAATAAAAAATAAATATATAGTTTTCACTGAATTACAAATTTCCTAAAAAAAAGGTTAGAGGTTCTTCTTTTTAATGTATAATCCTCCGATTCTTAACGATATCCGTTTATTAAGTAAGTAAACAAAGTCAACTTACCAACAACTTGGTACATGCTTTGTTTTGCATTCACGTCTCGTGTGTCCTTCACGTATATTTGCATTAAAATTTTCAGTACCAAAGGAGTGTACCAGCAACCTAGTAACTGCAGTTCCAATTAAGGGTCAGGCGGTGATGGCCCCGGCTGGACCACACGTGATGAACAACACTAGGCAAACCAGCGCGCCATCTACCGCAGAAGTACAGAAATTGCAACAGCAACTAGAGGATATTAAGGAACAGGTAACGACGGACAATAATTTATTCCGTTTGTACGTCTTTTCGATTTTTAAAGTCTTTGTGTTATTTTGATAACAAATATAGTTACGTCATATTTAGGCATCGTCTTGAGAGTGCCAATATTAGCGTAATTAAGTCTCAGTCAGCCAGAATTCAGTCAGCATTGCGTAGTGTTAATGAAAAAATTAATCTAAACACGTACCAATTACGCTTAATGCAAAAATACCTCTTATTATATAGTCTTGGCCACATTATTTTTCTTGACTATTTTTCTCAATAGATCGTAAGTTGCGGTGTAGTTTAACCAATTTTCGGCCTCTAAGATGTTTGCCATCGAAATGAAAAAATTACGATCATATAAAAATAGATCAGCCATGATTCGAACACGCTCTGTGTTGTCGCGCGCTTATTTTATACCAACACTTCATTAACTCAAGTGATAAAATCTTTAAAAAAGACTATTCTCTATAATTAATGATCTCTTTCAGACCATGTGCCCAATATGCCTGGACCGCCTCAAAAACATGATATTCCTATGCGGACATGGAATGTGCCAAATGTGTGGAGATTGCATCACCGTTTGCCCAATTTGCAGAAAACAGGTTGAAAAACGTATATTACTCTACTAGTATGGCATTATAAAAATTCGACCCTATGTTATTGAACTTAAAGTTCATTGTCGTATGCATAAATAGTAATTAGCCCAGTGTTTATAGAATCTTATCAATTTAAAAAAATATCCAATCATAAATACAGAGTGAGAGATCTGCAATGTTTTCATTGTTTATTAAGTGTTAAATGTTATTTGTTAATGTTAATTCTGAAGTTGCTTGTAATACTTTTAGTTCGTATATCCCAGATGCATTTACAGCTTACAAATTTTTAAATAATATAATCAAATATTTCATTATTGGTAATTAAAAAACGGTGAGTTTTAATTTAAAGAGTTGATATATGCCGTTATATTATTATTTATTTCCAAATAATATATAAATGCTCTGTACAAATGTCGGAATATTGACGTTACGATTGGAAATTGAATTTTGCGACGTTGCCGATTTTATTAATCTGAAATCATTGATTTAGTATTATTAACGTAAACCTGAAAAAGAAGCAATTTTAAATAATGCGAATAAGTAGATGTAACCTTACAAGTTAAACCTACTTTGGCCCCGGCTGTTCAGTTTATATGTTAATAATAATTAATCAAGGAGTCTCTTTAGCTTGTTTCTCTGTGATAAAATTTAAATATGACATTACAAATATCTAAAAAAAATGTTATTTTAAAAAAAAGTTTTCACACTTCTATAATATCTTAAGATTTGTTACACGATTCTATTAGTTATAATTTATTATAAGTTCAAATATCTCTAGGTTACGATGCGACAATATTTACTGTTATCCTAATATATTATCATTTTTATTGTACTTAATAAAACAATTGCATAACTTAAATCTCTTTATTTCATAGAGCAAAAATAGAACAAGGTCAGCCTGAGTAGTTTGAAGCTAAAGATTCCTCAACGGGATCCTTAATGTCCTTAACTTTCTCTATACTCTCTGGTTTAATTATATTATAATCGTAACCAGGGACTCGATCACGAATAATATCACGTGTTAGATCCTGTAACTTAAATGACAGTTGCATGTCTCTACCCATAGAGCTCTCGTTGCAACGATGGCAATCTTTCACATAAACGGCGGAAAGGCCCGCCAACTCTGGCGAAGTGGCGCAGTAGATGATTGTACTGGCTCCTTGTTTCTGAAAATGTTTTCATTGTTGGACGCAACAATAGATGGCGCTTTTTTTTAAATTACAAAAACTCATGTCACATAGATGGCGCCAACTCCGTTTCATATAATCATGACTGTTCGCATGACTTACAAATAAAACTAATATATAATTAATTAGAGGTGAAAATGGTTTCTGTGACAGGACCAGAATAAGCAAGTCAACAAAATGAAATATTTTTCTTTGAACTTGTTATTTGAATTGTGAGTAACAAAATTTTAAATTATTTGTTTATTTTAAATGAGCAGCTATCGAGTTTTGTTGCCGGTTCTTCTCGATAGATAAACTGCCTTCCGAACCGGTGGTAGTGTAAAAATAAATGATTCAAAAGGGCCTTTATAAAGACCTACTGGAATTAAGATAGTTTGAGTTTGACAGGAAAGTAAACTATAATTGAGTATTTCAGAACAAAAATTAGAATATGAACTAAATAGAATTTTAGAATTCTATACTTAAAAACATTTCAAACAAGGGATTACACAAATAACCGCTAAGATACGCAACTTACCACAGTTTTGGCAAATGGTAGCATAGCTGTATACAGCATCTCATAAACCCACCAGTTTCGGGAGAGTCTTGTATTAATAAACGAACCAGGGTGTGCAGTCAACACTGACATTTTGGTATTCAACCAACGGTATCCCAAATAATGCATCCCGAGAACACAACACACCTTTGACAAATTGTAGGCCCTTATCGATGTATACTGCTCCTTAGGCAGTGAAACATCCTCAAGGGATGGTGACAACATTTTCTCTATTGACCAATTTACATTTCTAAAATACACACAATCAAATAATCATTAGACAGTTTGAAAAAAAAGCTATTATAATAAATTGCACATATTATTGTCTCAACTATGCAAATTTTGTTTTTAATTTTTTTATTTAATTATAAATTGTAATCGAGCTATCTACTGTCAGCTAGACAGCTAACGCTACAAAATATAACAAGAATTTGAAAAATTGTCGCCAACACAACTCAAGAAATGTGTTCTACCAACATAAAAGTATTTTGTCGAAAATCGAAACCAAACCTTCGTTCGGACTATCAAAGTCAATAAAGGCGATTACATATCTCTATACCAAGAATTAAGAGAATCTTCTCTCCATGGGCATTGCTATTTTACTATTTAAAGAATATTCTATTCTCTTGACATCGTAGATTTTACGTCACACACGTTTATATATTTATGAAAAACATCCAACCTATGCGATTCAGCGCCGGTAAAAACAACTCTTGCGTCCGGTGCCAGGATACCTTCTAAACACATTAGAAAGAAGAACTGCGCCAAATAGTTCACTTGAAATGTCGTCTCCAAGCCATCTTCGGTCAATGTCCAGGGCAAACCAAATGTGGCCGCATTCAAGATGACTATGTCAAGTTTTCTATTAAAAATATACCCTAGTTATTTACATTCATTAGACGCCTAGGTATTAATATGTTCCCTTAAACTTTAAATTGAATATGTATTTATAACTGCTATGAACTTACGATAATGTAAAATCAGATGTTAACGTGCCATTTAATGTGAATTAAAAAAAATACATATGAATAAATGTAAAATTAGATTCTTAAATTCGAAGGATTATTCCAAAACCCGTAAAGTACATTCGATGCATCGATGCCTCGAGGCAATCTTTGGCCATTGTAAGCGTGTAAACAATGGAAATTGTAAAAAAATACTAATTCCCACTGTTCAGACATGTGTCCGTATTTACGATGGACACTGAAAGAGCCACCTGTCAAAAATCAAGACCACACCACCCTAGAATATAATTACTCACTTTTCATTCTTAAGAATAACATCAGAGCATTTTTTAACCGATGCTAAAGAAGCGAGGTTCAGTTCGTACAGCTTGACATTTTCTCTTTTTTCGCACATATTTCTTGCAACAACGCTCGCTTCATATGAATTTCGACATGCCATCAACACCTTACAATCGTATGCATTCAGGCATCTCGTTACTTCTAATCCGATGCCGCTATTGGCACCAGTAATTAAACATGTCTTATTTGACAAGTCCACATCTTTTATTACCTTTCAATAAAAAAAATATACTTGTATCATTTGTACAAGCACTCTCAAATAACAATAAAAAACCTCATAGAATCGAAGTTTAAATACGGTTTAAGAGATTATTATATAAAATTTTAAACATACTTCATCAGAGGTAGGGCCGAGTATTTTTACAAACTCGAAGTGTTTGAGCTTGTTTCCAACCCATCCCTGAACATTGTTCTTTACTTTATTAAGAACTCTGTCGTTTCCATAAAATGTACTATATTTTCTGAAAACCTTAAAAACTTTAACTATTACCGCAATAAAGGATGCGGTATAATCGATTATGGATATGGAAAATATTACAATTAATAAAAAATATTTATATACGATAGTTACACCATCTTTGGTATCAACAAGGGGCTATAAACAAACAGGCTTAGAATCTAAAAGGTTTGTAATGATTTATTTTAAAAAACTCACATATCTTAAAATGTTTACTTCTGTAAACTTACCGACATAAAGTCCAATTGATCATCTTATCTGTTTACTGGAAACTGTTAATAAAATCAAATGAAGCTAAATAAGAAATTCTGTGATAAAATTGGCTTTATTCCAGCACAAATTTGTTTTCATTAATTTTGAAAACTCATCATATATTTTATTAGTGTCATTTAAATTATAATAAGGTTTACTTCAAGGAGTGCTTGCTTGTTCATACTTATTTTGTGCATCAGTATGAAAAGTAATATTAATACTGTATATTAGTATATAAATAGTTTTGGCGTTCATAAGTGTTACAAGTTTTTCAAATAAATTATTTAAAAGTATTTTGAATACCTTAAATTGAGACAATTTCGCATAATCAACTTTTGCCATATATAGCAATCGTTGATATTTACCATACGATTAAAACATGCTCACATTAGTAGTGTGTTTATTATTACCAAAAGGAAACTTGTAAGATGACCGTGTTCACTACAATTTTTTTTAAACCCGCTCTACATCACAACTCACGTATTGCGCTTGTTAGTCACGAAATTACACAACCACAGCTAACTAAGCGTCTAACGCATTAACGGCATTTTTTTTATTCCTAATATTCTGGGTATGAAAACCGTATAACATAATATGGGACCTGGAAGTTTAAAAGACGCGAGTACGAATGCGTGAGTTCATGGTTTGGTTCTGTATTTTGAATGTCTATAAAAACTTCATCTCACCAATTTTATATGGACAATATTGTTTTATGGAACTGTGTACACCGTTAGGATTTGGTGGATCACGCAGTCATTACATTTCTATAATCGTATAACGTTTGTGCACAAACGACTTCAGATTTGGTGATGATGAGAATGATCTCAATTCAAACGAGTTACCATTTATATTTTCCCGCCTTGCGGTCTTAATGTGTGCACAGAGTGTTGGATATTTATATGAGTATAGAAGTTTCAAAATTCAATCATTGTTTTGTGTGTGTCAAGTGTCGAGACATATCGAGTTGTCTTTGTCTGTTGACAGCCTTATCATTTATTTTTAATAAATTGTTTTGAACTGTAAATTAATATTTAACTTTGGTGTTATAACTACTTTTCAAATAAATACTTTTTAAATATAATATGCATCCAATGCACTTTATATATTTAAACAAACGTTAAGTAGATATAACAAATATTATAAGTTATCAAAATTGTAATATTAAAAAAATTGCTGATCGCCTACGTTTTTGTTAGTTATTTCCTAATATGCAAATGGGAATACTTTTTTAATATTAAGCCGATACATATCTGATAAGAAATTAAAATGGACAAGCGTGGTAAAAGGCATCACTCTTCTTCAGATTCAGATAGTGTTGAAGAAATCCGCCTGAAGGATTTGAAAGAACGAGATGAATTTGCTACAAGATTAAGAAAACGAGATGAAGAGAAAGTTAAAAAAGTTAGTGAAAGTTCCAGTAAGAGATCATACGAGGAAGCAGCAAAACGGCTTAAGTTAGAAGCTCAAGATAGAGATAAGCTATTGCCAAAGCTGCGTATTCAGTCCCGAAGAAAATATTTGCAAAAACGGAAAGATGATAAAGTAGTTGAACTTGAGGATGATATAGCTGATGATGAATATCTTTTTGAAGAAAGCATGTAAGTATATTTTTGTCTTATTAGCTTCTTACAGTTTTCTTAGCATAATAACATTAATTTGATTTCAGTTTAACAGAAAGAGAAATAAAAGAGAGAGAACATAAAAAAACTATTCTTAAACTGGCCAAAGAACATGAGAAGGCAAGAGAGTTGGAGAATATTCAAAGATATCATATGCCCCAAGACCTGGGCAAAGGAGAAAAAGGTCAATATTATTTTTCTCATAGTCTTTTTTTAACTATGATTAAAGTCAAATTTAAAAGTTGTAATAATTGTTTTCAGGTGAATACATTGAAGTTGATGAAAATGAAAAACTACCACATGCAGAACAAAGGAAATGGGAACAAGAACAAATTAAGTCTGCATTCTTTAAATTTGGTGCAAAAGATTCTAAAACACAAGATGAATATGAGTTGCTTCTGGATGAACAAATTGATTTCATACAAGCACTACAACTTGAGGGAAATAAAGAGAAAAAGGAAACTGAGGAAATATCAGAATACAAAAAAATGAGAATGACTATAGAAGAAACAAAAAAATCCCTACCTGTTTATCCATTTCGTGGTTCTCTTATCGAGGCTATTAAAAATTATCAAATTTTAATTGTGGAAGGTGAAACTGGTTCTGGTAAAACAACACAAATACCTCAATATCTCCATGAGGCTGGTTTTACTAATGAAGGCAAAAAAATTGGCTGTACACAACCAAGAAGGGTTGCGGCAATGTCTGTGGCTGCCAGGGTAGCTCAAGAAATGAATGTTAAACTGGGAAATGAAGTTGGTTACAGCATTAGATTTGAGGATTGCACATCAGATAGAACAGTAATAAAATACATGACAGATGGAACATTGCACAGAGAATTTCTTTCTGAACCTGACCTTGCTTCATATAGTGTTATGATAATTGATGAAGCACATGAACGCACTTTACATACAGATATTTTATTTGGCCTAGTGAAAGATATAACTCGATTTAGACCAGATTTAAAACTTCTTATCTCCAGTGCTACACTGGACGCTGAGAAATTTTCAAGCTTTTTTGATGAGGCACCCATATTTCGCATACCTGGCAGAAGGTTTCCTGTAGATATTTATTATACAAAAGCCCCAGAAGCAGATTACATTGATGCTAGTGTTGTATCAGTATTACAGATACATGCTACACAACCACTAGGTGACATTCTTGTATTTCTGACGGGACAAGAAGAGATTGAGACTTGTGTTGAAATGCTACAAGAAAGGACGAAACGTCTTGGAAAGAAATTAAAAGAACTTGTTATATTACCAGTATATGCAAATCTTCCAAGTGATATGCAAGCAAAAATTTTTGAACCCACACCCGAAGGAGCAAGGAAAGTTGTTTTGGCTACAAATATAGCTGAAACGTCTCTTACTATTGATAATATTATTTATGTTATTGATCCTGGATTTGCAAAACAAAATAACTTTAATTCTAAAACAGGAATGGAGAGTCTTATGGTGGTGCCTATTTCTAAAGCATCAGCAAATCAGAGAGCAGGTAGGGCCGGTAGAGTGGCACCAGGAAAGTGTTTTAGATTGTACACTGCTTGGGCTTATAAATATGAGCTTGAAGATAACACTGTTCCAGAAATTCAAAGAATTAATTTAGGAAATGCTGTTCTCACATTAAAAGCTTTAGGAATTAATGACTTAATACATTTTGATTTTTTGGATCCACCACCTCATGAGACACTTGTATTAGCTCTAGAACAACTATATGCCCTTGGAGCTCTTAATCATCATGGTGAATTGACTAAGGCAGGAAGAAGAATGGCAGAGTTTCCAACAGATCCCATGCTTGCAAAAATGCTATTGGCCAGTGAAAAGTATGTAATAATATTATTATAATATTATGTCAACTTATAAAAAAATGTTTTTTTATAAATAACAAATTAAAACATGTTTTTATACTTTTTTTTTAATTTGTTATTCATATGTAACAATATACAATCTAATATTTTAATTATTTTATTTTTAGGTACAAATGTTCTGAAGAAATAGTGACAATAGCAGCCATGCTCTCTGTTAATAGTTCAGTATTCTATAGACCTAAAGACAAAATTATACATGCTGACGCAGCCAGAAAAAACTTTTTCCATCCAAGTGGTGACCACTTATCACTAATGAATGTTTATAATCAATGGGTTGAATCTGATTTTTCCGTACAGTGGTGCTATGAAAATTTTATACAGTATAGGTCCATGAAGAGAGCTCGGGATGTCAGAGAACAGCTGGCAGGGTTGATGGACAGGGTAGAAATTGAAATGGTGTCTAGTGTATCAGAAGACAGTAATATACGTAAAGCAATAACTGCTGGTTATTTCTACCACATTGCAAAGTTTTCTAAGGGAGGGCATTATAAAACTGTCAAACATAATCAAGTTAGTATATTTTAGTATGAGAACATTAACATAGAAGTTATGTTTAATTTTTCAAGTGTGTTTTTTTATCCCTTATTTTTTAAAAGGTAAATTTATTGGTAAAAGATAGCTTATTAATTTTTTTTTCAGACAGTTATGATACATCCTAATAGTGCATTGTTTGAAGAGTTACCAAGGTGGGTTATATATCATGAACTTGTATTTACATCTAAAGAATTTATGAGGCAAGTAACAGAAATAGAAAGCAAATGGTTACTTGATGTTGCACCACATTACTATAAAGCTAAGGAACTTGAAGATTCAACTAATAAGAAAATGCCTAAGACAATAGGCAAAGTTTCAAATTCATAATAAAAAATAAATATCAATCAATTTTTTTTATTGTGCCCTTTAATATAGGACTATTACCATGTGCCTGTCCTCCTTAACTGGTTTTTTAAATGCAATAAATATTTATAAATCATCAAACTACTTTACTAGCTAAAAACAGCAATATCACAGTTTAAAATAGAAAAGAAAATTCAGAAATCAGATACTCTTCCTTTGCGTTCCCAATCTCCATACCTAGTTGGTTCAGGACCTCTGGGTCCACCAACCTCTCCTGTGTCAGGGTTAATATCATTAGGAAATGGTGGTAAGGGATCTTCTTTAGGAGGAGACAAATCCGCTTGTTCTCCCAAATCTTTTATAGGCGTAGTCTCTCTTAACTTCTTCCGAAATTCTGCTAACCTTTTAGATTCACCTTTGGGCTCACTTTCATCAAATTCTGTCGAAGGTGGTTTCTGGGAGTATTCATAACGTGAACACAAATACAAAACTCCTATAAGATACAATGTCCAATTTATAAATAAATATATATTAAAATAAAATATAAAGTTTTTTATACTTTACTTTGAACAGCTGCCTTAGAAGTACATAATTTAGTATTCTGCATTCTGTTAAACAGTCAAAAATGTTAACTGTATGTATTTTAAATAAATCTTTCTAGTCTCTGTTTTTCGAATTATTTTGATAATTTCCCAATGGCACATGAACAGACTAGGAAAGAAAGATATTTACGACATAGATATACTAGCATTCGCTCGAGACTGTGCAAGATCGATTTGAAATATACACAACTCTGAGATCTTTAAATTTTTGGACTTTTTGCCAGTTTTAATAATATTACCACATTAATATTATTAAAACTATATGTGCTAACTATATGCGTTAATCAATTGAATCAGTTTAGAAATACACCGTAACGTGACTATAAAAAGCTTATTCTGTACTTTTTCGCGTCCCGAAAACAATTAACTCTCCTATTAATCTTTATTATCGTCCGTGACTTCATTTATGTTTCGCTTACTTTTTGTTCAAATAAAAAAATAAAGAAGTTATCAGCTAAAAAGTAAGATTTTTTCTATACATTTTATACTTTACCATACTTTTTTATAAATTTTACAAAAAAATACTTTAGACCAATCTTGTAGATTCAACATTCTGGAAATATCACAGTTAATAGAGAAAATTAATTTGAAGATGATTTTCCAACTATGACTTCAATTTTATGTACAGTTTCTGAGATGGAGCGAAAAAAATGTTTTCATCCCTTTTCCCAAGAATGCGGCCCGGGGGGACAAGGGTGGCGACCCCACAAAAAATTGCTGCCACTATAAAATTTAAAGCAAATGTAACATTTCAATAGACTAATTCCCCCCTCCGTGATTTAAAGTAAGTCGCAACATAATAAAAGCATTTCAGAGGCAGTAACTATATATTATAGCACTGTACAATTCTTATTCTACCTTATTCAAATATTGATAGGCGGTGGCTCACACACTAACAATTGGCTACTAAAGTTTAATAATAGGTACTAAAATAAATTACCTCTTTCAATAAATTTAAATAAAAAGAAGCTTATAACATATAAATTACTTTCATAGACAAAACCTTGTTTCGGTTTATACATACTTCGATGCACTAGACATTGCCATCTATCATTGTCTCTGGATTCGTCATATGATCAATCGATGGTTTTGCGTACATTTTCTCAGTAATATCCTCCCACAGCCTCAGTGTTTGTCCTATTAAAGTTATTGGGTAAAGCCTCTTACAAGAAAATGAAGGGGTGCTTATTTAATATTGATGCTGGCTATTTAGAAGGCTTATGTCGGGGTTTTAAATGTGGTATTTTGAAACAAGCTGATTACCTTAATTTGGTTCAGTGCGAGACCCTGGAAGGTAAGAGACTTACTTACTTACTAACTTTTACATATTTTCTGTGATCGTCTACACTACTTGTTCAAATAATTGATTTCTTTTCCAGACCTAAAACTGCATCTACAAGGTACTGATTATGGAACCTTCTTGGCAAACGAACCGAGTCCTCTTGCCGTATCTACAATTGACGATAAGCTTCGTGAGAAGCTAGTCATTGAATTCCAACATCTCCGTAATCATTCTGTGGAACCAATGTCCACATTTTTGGATTTTATTACCTACAGCTACATGATTGATAACATTATCTTATTGATCACCGGTACTCTACACCAGAGACCTATCTCTGAACTAATTCCTAAGTGTCACCCACTTGGTTCATTTGAACAAATGGAAGCTATTCATGTCGCAGCAACACCTGCAGAGCTGTACAATGCTGTGTTGGTAGATACACCACTTGCTCCATTTTTTGTTGATTGTATCAGTGAGCAAGATTTGGATGAAATGAACATTGAGATCATTCGTAATACTCTTTACAAGGCATATTTAGAAGCCTTTTATGAATTTTGTAGCCAAATTGGAGGAACTACAGCTGATGTGATGTGTGAAATATTAGCTGTAAGTTGTTTACTGTATTTATGAAAAAGTAAACAAATATTTTTTTCATACTTTTGCTGTATATTATATTCCGCACTTTTAGTTTGAAGCTGATCGTCGTGCTATTATTATTACCATAAACTCTTTTGGTACGGAACTGTCTAAAGATGATCGTGCAAAGTTGTATCCTCGCTGTGGTAAACTCAACCCAGATGGATTGGCAGCTTTAGCCCGTGCTGATGATTATGAGCAAGTAAAAGCTGTTGCAGAGTATTATGCTGAATATTCAGCCCTGTTTGAAGGAGCAGGAAGTAATGTCGGCGACAAGACCTTGGAAGACAAATTCTTTGAACATGAAGTAAGTAGCCTGGACATATTTTTTTGTTAAATTGTGTTCCATAAATATGCTGAGTTTATGAAAAACTAATCAAACAAAATTTAAATCGAATAATTATGATTTATCCCAATTACATAAAATAATACATTCTTAGATGATTTTTTTAATATAAAGTATGTTAAATCAATCTACATTACACTACATACCAGACTTATACAATATGCAACTACAATCATTAAAAGGTTATCAAGAAGCTGATATAGTTTGGTTTTACAATATTAACTAATAAATACAGAAGAACAACTTTCTCAACTTGCACTTTATCATTTACTCTCATAGTATGAAACATTGTATCACTTATAATTTTACTACCTTTTTCAGGTGAGCTTAAATGTTATGGCATTTTTGCAACAATTCCATTTTGGAGTATTTTACTCCTACTTGAAGCTGAAGGAACAGGAATGCCGAAACATTGTGTGGATCAGTGAATGTGTGGCCCAGAAACACAGGGCCAAAATCGACAACTACATTCCCATATTCTAAAATCAGTATGGTACTATATTTATTGTTATGTAAATACCAAGTTAATGTTCAGCCTTTAAAATATTTATCAAATTATTGTAATTGAATATAATATAGCTACTACTCATTGATACATTTACTTTTTCACAAAGATAACAATGCTTGAAAGTTTCTCTAAATTTAGGACTCCTTGTAAAATTTAAGCCCGAGAAATTACTTTTAAACCATTCCATTTGAAATATGAAGAATTTTTTCTCCTATTTTTAAAGTAATTGTGTTGGTGTATGAACATTAATTTTAAAAATAAGTAAAGCAGTATTACAGTGTGAACTCTCTCAAATTTTACTTAGGGCATTGACCAACAATTTTTATAAATTTGAGCGATTGTTTTTCATAATAAGAGCAAACATGTAATAAATATCTACTAAAAAAGTATAGAATGTTGTAAATTATATTAGTTTTGAATCAATAAAAATATTATACTTTACTATTTGTTTATTATGTTACATTATGTTTAAATTTTTCTCTATTTAACATTTGGTCATTTAAAATTTTTGTCATAGTGCCACTATAAATCACCACTTTTTTAGATTTTGGTTCCAGTATGTCATATTTAAGCCAAAATTTATCTTTCAACAAATCTTCATGAATGTCAGCTATAGCTGTTACTGATTTTCCTGATATATCTGATTGAATGGAGAGCTTTAATAATATTGTACCTCTTTTAAAGATTTCCTTTTCTTTATTATAGTTCATATTAAACTCTTTAAATAGAATTTCATTTTTATCAGCTGACAGAGTACCACATAATCGCTTTTCAGCTTGTTCTGGACTAAGTTTACCCTGAAGTACAAGTGCCCAAAATGTAGTATTATACAAATTATTTATATGGACATCTGCTTGTCTCCATTTGAGGTAGTCAATAACATTTTCTGCTGATGGGTACAGTACAATTCTACCATCAAAAGTTGGAGGATATTGCAGGACTTCATCTCCAAAAAATTTTGTCCAATAATAAACATAAGATGAAGAAAATTTACTGTTAATTGTTGTAAGCAACTTTGCCCCTCTTCTTTTATAAAATGTTGTATTTTTGTTAAGTATAAATGAATACTCATCACTTTGTCCAAAACCAACACAAATATCATTGGTATCTTTCATAACTTGATAAGCAGCATAATTCATTAAGTTTAAAGCCCTTTCATCATTAGGCTTAGCAAAATTATGATGTTCTGCAAATTTGTGAAAACATTTACCATCAATTCTTACAACAATCCAAGTGTTAGGTAATAGTGTATCGTCAAGTTCATAACTTTTGACATATTCAAAAGAACTTTTAGCCATTTTCAAAATAAATAAGTTATTATTTCTACAACTTAAAATTGATATTAAGCTTTTCCTAAACATAAATATTAACTGTATAAACTTATTAACACACCAAACAAAATAATTAACCAAAAATTAAAACATTCTTAGTAAAAATATAAAGATTATCAATTAAAGCAGTTTATAAATTAATATCAAAACACGATTAACATAAACAACCGCACGAGGTTATTTCATGAGAGACAGGTCGCAGTCCGCAGATGAGTATTGACTATTGAATTGGGTAGTGTTACCAATTTAATTTAACAAATTTGTAATTTACTATTGTTTATAGTAAGTGTTTTTAATATAAAGTTACAATCGTTTCATATAAATATTCAGTAAATCATAAAATAAAAAACCATTATTTTATATGAATATAAATACCTAATACAAAATTAAATGTATTACATAAACAGTACCTTTTTCATGTATTGCGTAAACAACATCTTTTTCACAGGCAGGAAAAAAGGCGTACTGTAAATATAATTATAATCAATAAAATTCAATTACATTCTTAAAATTATATACTGTAGGTAAACTGATTTTAAAAATATATACAGTATTATTACTATTGCAGGTATTGCTAGCGTTTCCTTTTACAGTCATCATATTTTGATATTTTATTGTATTTGTCATCAAAACATTTTCAGGTGACAATTTAAAGTTTAAACAATTTATACTGTTTTTACTGTAAATTTGTAATATCAGTAGTCAGTACACCTACACTTGAGTTGAAGTAAGATTCAGAGTACAAAACAGTGATAGATTTAAACTTATTTTATTTGATAATTAATATAATAATTATTAATATCACTTAATCTGAATAAAGGTAAATAAGCAAAAAATCTAGAACAATCATGAAATTAAGTTGCCAACATTGATTTTAGTTAATATTATACTTGTGTTTTATTCGTAGTGTATAAACCTCTTTCTTCATAACACATATATTCAAAGAGAGTAGAGACAACGGGAAGGAGAAAAGAAATAAAGAAGAATTGAAAACCATAATAATATGGAAAATGTATATAACAATCCGATCAGACAGAAGATTAATAAAATATTCGACAGCCACGTAATAGCAGATAATACCGATGCACTGTTTACAATTTCTGGACTTTGTTCCTCTGATTCTGCTTATATGAGAAGAACATTAGTTAATGAAATTGAAAAAAAAGATTTGCAAGTGAATAAAGCTATTCTATCAGAATATGATAAAGTAAAAGACAGACTAAATTTGTTACTCATATCTTTGAGAACTTTAGATGTTGCAGTTAAAGATATGTCAAATAGATTAAAAGAATCCAAAACAAAAACACATCATATTATTGCCCAAACTACTAAGTTAAATGATGAAAGAAAAAAAACTAGGAAAAAACATACCTGGGCTAATGCTTTTGTTGAAAATTTTCAATTATCACCAGAACTCAATCAATGTATTTATAATACCCCATCAATGTCAACTAACTTTTTTAACTCTTTATCCTATATTGAAAAATTGCATGATAACTGCAAAACTTTAATTAAATGCTGGTACCAAACTCCAGCTTTTGATATCATGGAATTAATAGGACTTCAACAAGAAGCTGCAATTGAAAAATTGTACCATTGGACTATTGGTGCTTGCCTTGTTGTTGATTCACCAAATAACCCCTTTATTCCTAAGGCGTTAGTAAAATTTGAAAATCGACAAGTTCTATTTACCAATATTGTTGATGAATACTGCAATGGTAGAAAAGGTGTAGTTGTTCAACTTTTCATTGATGTATTAACAAAAGGATCTGATGGATCTAATCCCATCGAGTTTTATGCCAATGAACCAAGAAGGTATATTGGTGACATTTTGGCATGGGTATTTCAAATTCTTCCAGTTGAAAAAGAGTATTTAAATATGTTATTTAAACACTGTTCTATTGCTGATAAGGATACTAAAATAATTGAAGCACTGACAAACATTCTGGAGGCATTGTGCCCTTTGTTAAAAGTAAGAGCTGAACTAATATTAAAGCCAGACAAAGACCCTTTAACTCTATGGTCTATAACTAATTTAATTACATATTACAAAGACACAATAGAGAGCCAAGTTCAAAAAGGGCATCTAGTTGACATTTTTGATGAACTGCTCAAAAAGAGTTCCGATGCTTTTTTGGTAACCCTAGACAATAAAATGCAAAGAGACCTGAGTCATGGTGTCAAAGCTCCCCCACAGGACTTAAATCCTTCTATAGTAGTGACAGATTTGGTTGGATTTCTAAGAAGTTTGATGAATGTATCTAGTAATATTAATAATTCTGATAAGAAGATCATTATTACACATATTTTAGAACCACTTCTACATGCTATTAATGAAACAGCCTGCCACCTGACCTCTACAGACATGTCTGTGTATATGTTAAACTGTATCTACCATATTCAATGCACACTTTCACTGTATACAATACTTGATGATTATAATGAGAGACTGCAGGCTCAGTCAGAGGCTCAAATTGATACATTAACATCTGAACAAGCTAGTTTTCTTGTTGCCAATTTAAACATGGGACCAATGTATACCATACTACAGGAAAAAACAAATGGCCCACTTTCAGCTATCCCTGGTATGGATGCTGCATCACTCAAGGCATTTCTGAATAAATTTGACATGTTCTTAGTTGCACCAGATACAAATATTTTGCCCCAATTAAACTTATTGATAAGTCATACACACAAATCCTTAATTAAAAAAAGGGCCTTTGAAGTGGTTTTAGCAATTTACGACCAGTTGTATAGTGCTATACATGATCAAAATAATGGATATGGAGATGCCTTGGCAATCATTCGTCGAACACCAAGTGAAGTCAAAAATCTATTAACTTAATATTCTTACTGTAAGTTAATAAAACTGATTCTTAAATAAACCAAACAATGTCTAATAAATATAATTAACAAAATATGTATTAAATTGTGTGAATTTACCATCTCATGCACTATATTAGTAGTGTGGTACATTGTGCTACTAGAGCAAGCATGGATCTGGATCATTTGTTGTCAGTTTGCTAATATAGTTTTCTATTTTAGCATGTACATATACAAATAATTATCTATACTAATAATAAGACAGTAAAAATCGAAAATCTGTACATTAAATATTTTTCAAAAAAACTGAAAGTAGGCTATTAAAGAAGAATCATAGAAACCAAAAAAACAATTTTTGGAATTCTTGTCTGTCTGTCTGTCTGGTACGTTATAACTTGAAAACTACTAAACGGATTTGAACGCGGTTTTCACAATTGGATTACATATAATTGTTGGGAGCGTTGTCAAAAGTTTATTTTGTCAAAATCGGTTAAGAGAAAGAGAAGTTATGGTCAATTGAAAATTTACTTCAACCACTGCTCCAAAATTTTTAAACACTTATATTGATTGATTAGTTATATATTGTTAAATATGTTCTAATATAAGTTAATCTTAATATTAAAACTTATGAGAGGTAACAAAAATAACAAATAACGCAGTGCGCGCGGGCGCGGTTGAAGTGTTGAACAATGTGCTCGATAGATGGCGTTGATAAAATTCGTCATCAACCTAGATTTATTTTATTTTTTTATTTCTTAAACCTATACAGCTTATCAAAAACAGTATACACAATAAAAAAAAATTAAAAATAAAGCCAAAATAAGGTTAAAATATAGAACCGGAAATAGAATCTAAGAACAGAAAAAAATAAGTAAAAATATACTTAGTCTGGCCATAAATACTGTTACTATTCAAAAAAAGAAAATATTACGTTTGAATTTGGAATCTGTCATTTTTATATGATTGCTTGATGTGTTTTTTTATTTTCGCGCCATTATATTGTTAAATATTTTGTTATATTAAAATGGAGTGGGGTGATAAAGAGAACCGAATCGCTGTGATTGCCTTACATAAAGTAGGTATGGAGAAAAGTGCAATTTTTAAAACCCTCCACCCGCTTGGTATTAGTCAAATGTTTGTTTACCGGGCTATTGATAGGTACAATGATACCTCCTCTGTTTGTGACAGAAAAAGATCTGGCCGTCCACGTACCGTTCGTGTGAAAAAGGTGATTAAAGCAGTTAGGGAAAGAATTCGAAGAAATCCTGTCCGTAAGCAAAAGATTTTATCTCGGGAGATGAAGATAGCTCCTAGAACCATGTCGCGTATATTAAAAGATGACTTAGGACTTGCAGCCTATAAGAGACGTACTGGTCACTTCTTAACTGATAATTTAAAGAAGAATAGGGTGGTAAAATCCAAACAACTACTTAAGCGGTACGCAAAGGGAGGTCACAAAAAAATTTTGTTTACGGATGAGAAAATTTTTACAATTGAGCAGTATTTTAATAAACAAAATGACCGTATTTATGCTGGAAGCTCTAAAGAAGCTTCGCAATTAGTAAACAGAGTACAACGTGGGCATTATCCCACTTCAGTGATGGTTTGGTGGGGTGTTAGCTATGAAGGGGTGACTGAGCCATATTTTTGTGAAAAAGGTATTAAAACGTCGGCACAAGTTTATCAAAATACCATTCTTGAGACGGTAGTTAAGCCTTTAACTAACACCATGTTCAATAACAAAGAATGGTGCTTTCAACAAGACTCGGCACCGGGTCATAGAGCTCGATCCACCCAATCTTGGTTGAAAACTAACGTTCCGGACTTTATCAGCACTGAAAACTGGCCGTCGTCAAGTCCTGACCTAAATCCATTGGATTATGATTTATGGTCAGTTTTAGAGAGTAAGGCTTGCTCTAAACGCCATGATAATTTGGAGTCCCTAAAACGATCCATTCGGTTGGCAGTGAAGAATTTTCCTCTAGAAAGAGTTCGTGCTGCTATTGATAACTGGCCTCAACGTTTAAAAGACTGTATTGCAGCCAATGGAGACCACTTCGAATAAACATTGTATATTTTTAATAGTTATATATTGATGTATTAAACTAACTCACTATGAAAGGAATAAATGTTACGTATAAAAAAAAAATCGTGCTTTTCTTTATAACAATATTTATGGCAAGACTAAGTATATACACATGAACAAGTGGAACTATGTGAAGTACGAACATTTTAGTGTGTGTTTGTGTATGTGTGTGTGTGTATCAGTGTGTGCAATGGTGGTGTGAGTGAGTGCGAGGTTGAGTCTTAGTTTTTTTTTTAAAGAACTTCTACTTAGGCTAATATATCCATCGCGGTATTAAGATGCTCCATTGTGTAATGACTACCATGCACTTCAAACTTTCATTAACGTTTTACCCTATGATTATTTTGAGTGAACACTACCTATACAAACAAGTAAAAGGAAACGAGTGAAGAGATGTTTATCGTTTGTCCGCATCCATTTTTCCACCTACATCCTTAACGTTAATGAGGTTTACCTTTTATTATTTGCTCAAGCTAATAAGTAATAACCTCACAAGTACGTATTTCGTATTCATAACTTCGTAAGAATTTTCTTTCAACTCTTAACCGCTGAGGAGTTTTACCTTCCATCATCAGCTCATCCACATAAGAAGATGACTATCAGAATATAAAATTGTCAGAATAGTAATTGCCTGTACGTTAATTTGAAAGTTGCCCTCGATTTCCCTGAATCATCCGATCCTGTAAAGCTACATCATCCCTAAGTAACACAGGCTATATATAATTCCAATTGTAACAAGATTTTAGCCCGTGAAAGAAAGCCCTGTCGAGATCATTAAAAAACGCTATATACTTAACCAAATTACACGTGGGCGAAGCCGCGGGCGGAAAGCTAGTTTATTAATAAATCTATATATTGTTGAAAATGATTTTTTATTTTACCTATGGAGAACAAATTGGCCGTTTTTCATGTTTTAAACCCTTTGCCTTTCCCTAACATATTTATTTTTAAAAAAGTAAAATAAAAATCTACGCCGATAGAGCACTAACTGCTTTTAGTTATTTTTAGAGCCTGTCGATGATACCGGGGTACGCAGATGTCGTACCTCGTGTTCAGCGCTTAATGACAAAAAAATTACACGGTAATTTCACAATATGAGACGTTTTGATATTATCTTTAAAAAAATTGTATTATATCATCTCTTGCCGGTTGTTCATACCAAAGTTAGTCCATTAAAATATGACAGTAGACCCCCAGAAATTCCATCCGTACCACCTTGACGTCTGGCGCTCTACAACTGTGCGTTTTTTAAGGCAGTTTCTGCCGCGCACATTCTCTTTGTGGAACTAACTGCCAGCGCAGGTATTCCCGAGCCGCTACGACTTGGGGACCTTAAAAAAAGAAGAGCGTTCCTCTTCCTTAAAGGCCGGCAACTCACTTGTAAGCCTCCTGGCGTTGCAGGTGTCCATGGGCAGCTGTAAGCACATCACTCAAAGTGGGGTCACTTTGAGTGATGTGCTAACTTTCCTGCCTGCTCGTTTTTTTCAAGATAGCTCAGAAACTACGCATCTTACAAAAAAAAAATTATAAAGCCGTTACTGTAGCTTTTCTTAAAAAGACCGGAGAAGCTGCAAGTATGCAAGATACAATTTAATCGACAAAATTTATAAAAATGGAGAAATTTTTACGCCCGGAAAGAAACAGTATTTTTTCCACACAGGAATGGGAACATTGGAAACGGACGTTTGAAAATTTTATCCTGTCATGCGGAGACGAAGAGACCAAAGACGGATTAAAACTAATCCTTCATTATTAAGTGAGTGCACGAGCTATGACACTGCAATGAAGACACTTACCAACATATATGTAAAACAAAAAAATATAATATACGCTAGACATGTGCTTGCTACAAGAAAACAGCTAAGCGAAGAAAATATTAATTGTTATATGCGCGAGCTAAGAGAATTAGCTAAAGAATGTAAATTTCTAAAAGTGGATTCCGAAACGAACAAGTCCGATAGTATTAGGGACGCGTTTATTGCTGGTATTAAATCGGATAAAATTCGCCAAAGATTACTTGAGAACCTCACTCTAACAGTTGATGAAGCGTACAATAAGGCGTTATTGATGGAACAGGTTGAAACTAGCTCTAAGAGTTATTCTTCAATAAGCACTGTTCAAACGTCTCATGATTACCAGAAATCACTGTCTGCTGCATCATATAAAAGAAAGTGTTTCTTCTGTGGAGGATCTGTATATTCGAAAAAGAACTGTCCAGCGTTTAATGCCATCTGCCAGAATTGCAATAAAAAGGGACACTATGCAAATGTATGCCGAGCACCCAAACCTAACGCTGCCGTAATAACATGTGTAGAAAATAATGTCAATGAACTTGCATCTTGCATACTTGCAGCTTCTCCGGTCTCATTAAGAAAAGCTACAGTAACAGCTTTTATAAAAGATATACGTGGTCAAGCATTGATCGATACTGGGAGTTCGATTAGCTTCATAGACGAAGATTTCTTCAAATTATGTGGTTTAAGGAAAAAGTTCTGTACACAAACTATAACAATGGCCTCAACTTCTTTTTCGTCTCAAGTAGAGGGCCAAACTTACTTATAGTGAAGAATTTGTGTGCTGATCTTATTATAGGCCACGACATATTAGGTCAACACTCCTCTCTAGAGCTTACACTGGGAGGTTTGAAGGGCCCAATTAAATCTGCAGTGTTGACGCGGCCTCCGTACCAGCTGTTTCTCTATTTGCTAATGTTACTTCTGAATGTAAACCCATTGCTATCAAATCACGTAAATACAGTGAAGAAGATAAAAAGTTTATAGAAGCAGAAATAAACAAACTTTTAAAAAATGGCATAATTGAAGAGAGTACCTCTCCATGGAGGGCTCAAGTAATAATCAGCAAGACGGAAAATCATAAAAAACGCCTTGTAATTGATTATTCTAGAACTGTTAACAGATATACACAGCTCGACGCTTATCCTTTACCAAATATCGAAGAAATGGTCGCAACAATTTCGAAATATAGTATATTTAGTACCATAGATTTACACGAATACGTAAATTGATATAAATTACCTAAAGCTTCAAAAGCGGTAAAGTGACGTTCTTTAGGTAATATTGAGTGGTGATAAGCACTTTGTAAATCTATGGTACTAAATATACTATATTTGGTGTCAACAACGGAGTTGCTAGTTTCCAAAGAACAATCGATTGGGTAATTCGACAAGAAAAATTGCAGGGAACTTACGCGTATTTAGACGATATAACAGTATGTGGCAATAATAAAGAGGAACACGATGGTAATTTGCAAAAGTTTATGATAGCCGCTGAAAAATATGGTCTTACTTTAGGTCGAAAAAAAAGTAAATTCTCACAGTCTTCTATTAATATATTAGGATATACCATAAGAGACCACGTAATAAAACCTGACGGTGAACGCCTACGACCACTTTTGAATTTACCTCCTCCGTCAGACTTGTCATCATTGAAAAGGATAATTGGAATGTTTGCGTATTACAGTAAATGGATACCATATTTCTCGGAAAGAATCTATGCTCTCGCCCATACGCAAGAATTTCCGCTTAAAAAGGAATTGGTCGAAGCTTTTGAAGGACTCAAAACCAATATTGCTAGAGCGACGATTCACGCAATCGATCATAATTCACCATTCACTGTGGAGACAGATGCGTCAAATCATTCGATCGCAGCTACTTTGTCACAATCGGGACGACCCGTTGCATTTTTTTCAAGGATGCTTAATAATAGTGAACTAAACCACTCTGCAATCGAGAAAGAAGCTTATGCGATTGTAGAGTCACTTAGGAAATGGCGTCATTTTCTCATTGGCAAACCGTTTCGTCTGATTACTGACCAGCGATCTGTATCATTTATGTTTGACAATAAAGTAACAGGTAAAATTAAAAATGAAAAAATACAGCGCTGGCGATTAGAGCTGGCGCCATACAAATATGACATCATATATCGTCCAGGAAATAGGAACGATGTCGCTGATGCTTTTTCGAGAATTTCTGCTACTATTTCAGTAAGGTTAGATAAATTGAAAAATATCCATGAAGGATTATGTCATCCCGGAATATTACGAATGCACCATTGGATTAAATCAAAAAACCTGCCATTTTCTCTAGAAGAAATTAAAACTATGAATAACTCTTGTCGAATATGTTCAGAAGTAAAACCAAGATTCTATAGGCCGGATAATGATACTACTTTAATAAAAGCTACGTCACCCATGGATAGACTAAGCATTGATTTTAAAGGTCCCGTGCCCTCAGAAACAAATAATAAATACGTATTGACGGTTATAGACGAATATTCACGATTTCCATTTGCATTTCCATGCGCCGATCTATCATCTGCGACAGTCATAAAACACTTAAACGAAATATTCATGGTATTCGGGTTTTCCTTCCTACATTCATTCGGATCGCGGAACTGCTTTTATGTCAGCTGCAAATTAAGCAAGCTGTAATTAAGCAGTTTTTGAATTCATGCGGAATATCATCTAGCAGAACAACTCCCTATAATCCAAGAGGGAATGGCCAAGTGGAGAGATTAAATGGTACTCTATGGAAAACAGTACAGCTAGCACTACATTCTCGTCAAAAACCCATAGAAGATTGGGAACTAGTACTTCCTCAAGCGTTACATTCTATTAGATCGTTGTTATGCACAGCTACTAACTGTACGCCACACGAGCGGATGTTTACTCACACCAGGAGATCCTCTAATGGAGTACCCATACCTACATGGCTAACTGAGTCAAATCGTGTTCTTATGCGGAAATTTAATAGAGCAAATAAATATGAACCGGAAATCGATGAAGTAACTTTATTACATGTCAATCCGGATTACTCTTATGTCCGCCTGCCTAATGGAAAGGAATCAACCGTTTCAAATCGACATTTAGCACCGTTAGGGCAGGATGGGCATATAGTTCTTGATGCTGATGGAATGTTAAATCAGAGCACAGAATATAACCGTGAAGATTTAAATGATTTTCATCAAATGTTTGACACTGAAGAGGTAACGGATACTGAAGGAGATGTGACACATTTAGATGATGTTCGAATAGATGAATCAAGTCCAAATCTGGAGGCTGAAACACGTAGACCACAAAGGGAGCTTCGATTGCCGAATCGCCTCCGAGATTGTGTCTTAGACTAAAACTTTTTAGCATGGAAGAATGTGGTATGCGTGTCACATACCACATTCTTGTCATATTTCTTGATATGTATGTTGTCATGTATTATTATGTCTCGTATAATTTTGTTGATTAAAACCATTATTATCATACGGTTTTATCTTATTTAACAGTAACGTTATTTGTTATCTTACTTTTTGCCCTTACATTTCAATGAACCAAGTACGTTCTTAAGCAAAGTTTGAAAAGGGTAATGGTAATTGGTATACGTTTTTTATACTTTTATTTACCGTCTATACCGTCATGTTCGATTGTCGCTGAACGACAATCAGTGGCATATTAGTTTAGTACTGCTTTTTCAATTTAAGCCCTATTTTATCCTACCATGTAGGATAGATAGATAATCAAAGATACTTGTCACGGCAACCAATGGTGTTGTGTAACGAATATTGATCCCTAATTACTAACATACCTGTAGCAATCATTATAATGATTAAATATTTAGTAAACTCCTGGTGATCTTCTCAGAATATATATCTATGTCAGGCTATAAAATCTTGAGGACATGTATCTGTGGTCGGCTCACTGCTGAACTGTTCGGAAATTAAAAAAAATATCAAATAGTAAACATTAACCTTATTCAACTACTGAGTTAAGAGAGAATGTAAATCCAACTTTCAAGATTGAAAACTTACCGTTTTTTAAGGTTTCTATTAATTACAAGAAATTAATTAATTATAAGAATGGGATCTCGACAAATAACAGAAAAATCCTTAGCGATGCTAAGATCGCTACCTAGGCTATCTATAGGAAATCTAAGGGATAACCCAGGACATAAAAAGAATGTAAGATTATTTACGTTATAGGTTATTTTATATCACTAATATATTAATCGATCGAATTATTTTAGACTAAACGAGGTCGTGGTCAATATGGTGGAGACAAACATGGTGCTGGTAACAAAGGTTCTGGGCAAAGAATGAATTATATGAGGTTGGGTTATGAAACTGGGAATAATCCTTTTTATTTGCGAGTGCCACAAGAACACTATTATAGAGGACATCAGTAAGTTATGTTGTTGTTGTTGATACATTATTACTTACTAGAGTTCTAAGACATAGGGCCTTAGTTGTCAGGGCATAGAGAGGATTCCACTTCTCCATTTATCTCTGTCTTATTGTTATATTCTTATTATTTTGCTTTCAGTTTCCGCAGACAGTATCCCCCATTGTCATTACATGAAGTGCAAGTTTTGATTGATAAAAACCGTTTGGATATTTCAAGGCCTATTGATATTGCATCATTGGTTAAATCTGGTTTATACAACTTTTTTCCGGAACAGAAGCATTTTGGTGTAAATTTAACTGATGAAGGATTAGACAGTTTTGCTGCAAAAATAAACATTGAAGTCCAATGGGCAAGTGAACTAGTTATTGCCGCTATTGAGAGAAATGGTGGTGTTATAACTACTGCTTACTATGATCCACACAGCCTCTTTCTGCTAAAGGATCCAAAGATTTTTTTTGAAAGTGGCCAGTCAATTCCAAGAAGGATGATTCCCCCACCAGATGCAATAGAATATTATACAAATGCAAAGAACAGAGGATATTTGGCTGATCCTCAAGAAATATCACAAGACAGGCTGAGGTTAGCCCAAAAATATGGATATGAATTACCCAATTTGGAGAATGATCCTAGTTATGAAATGTTGTGTGAAAGGAAAGACCCGAGACAAATATACTATGGCCTAGAGCCAGGCTGGGTAATCAATCTCAAAGATCAATGTATCCTTAAACCTAAAGATGAAGAATTGCTAAAATTTTTTGCATCATAATTTTAATTAACAGTAATCCCAAGTTCTTAATCTCTACTGATATGACAGTATCAGTTCATTTGCATTTTCAAAGTACCCATATATTTATTGAATTATAAAAATATTGCCAGTATTTTTAAAATTTAATAGGGAGCTAGTTAACATTGTTAAAGAATAAAAAAGTAGTTGAAATATGTTCTCATTTATTTAGATCATATAATCATTATACTTTCCAATATGCAAGGTAGGTATGAACTCAATTATATATTGTAATAAGAGGTACTGTAACCCATGTACACCAGCATCAAAAGGCGTTTTGCCAGTAGTCTATAGTTTGTTATATAACAGTGAACTTTTTTTCAATGTGTTCTACAGAGATAGTAGTGTGGAAATCTGATTTTCTGCTGGTAAAATATCACTATTTTTTGTACTCCTGAACTTATATACATTAGGATCAGTAATCACTGATCTTAGCTAAGTGAAAAAAGATTACCAGGAAAGCTATCAACAACGTCATATATAATAGGTACACAAAATTCCAAATCAAAACTTTATTTTTAAATTAAAGTTAGTATAAAACAAATAATGTTAGTCTCATCCCATATGCCCGTTTCTTATGCAATCAATAACATTAGTTTAATATCTATAGTGATCAGGTTTAAATGGTCCCTCAACTGGTACCCCAATGTATTTGGCCTGTTTTGCTGTAAGTTTAGTCAGCTTCACACCAAGGTGGTCCAAATGCAGAGCTGCTACTTCCTCATCCAACTTTTTAGGAAGTGTGTGAACCCCAACTGGATATAAGTTATGTTTAGTCCATAATTCAATTTGACCCAAAACTTGGTTGGTAAATGAATTTGACATAACAAATGAGGAATGACCAGTTGCACATCCTAAGTTTACAAGCCTTCCTGCTGCTAATACTACCAGGTGGTTTCCATTATTTAGCTCATAGCGATCAACATGTGGCTTAAGATTGACTTTCTTAGCATTCTTTTCCAACCAAGCCACATCAATTTCACAGTCAAAGTGACCAATGTTGCATAGAATTACATCATCCTTCATTTTGATGAAATGTTCCTTGGTAATGATATCAATGTTCCCTGTTGTTGTGACAAATATTTGTCCAACTTCAGCAGCTTCATCCATAGTTGTCACTTGGAAGCCTTCCATGGCAGCTTGAAGAGCATTAATTGGGTCTATTTCAGTTACAATCACCCGCCCGCCAAAACCACGGAAAGCCTGAGCACAGCCCTTGCCAACATCTCCATAGCCACCTACCACACACACTTTCCCAGCAATCATCATGTCAGTAGCCCTCTTAATTCCATCAAGCAATGATTCTCTGCACCCATACAAATTGTCAAACTTGCTCTTGGTGACAGAGTCGTTAACATTGATAGCAGGGATTTTGAGTACTCCCTCACGGAGCATTTTATACAAGTTGTGTACACCAGTGGTTGTTTCTTCACTGACTCCCTTAATGCCTTCCAAAAGATGAGGGTATTTTGTGTGTACTAATTTTGTGAGATCTCCGCCATCATCCAAAATCATGTTGAGAGGCTGTGAAAATCAAAATAATTTTAACCAACAAGTATCACATCTTTAGAGCATACATGTTCACATTACAATAGAATTTTAATGTGAAGAAAGCAATCAATAAGTAGCAAGCAATTTAAGGATTATGAGTAAAACCAAAAGTATGTGATGTACCTTTCCATCAGGAAATATAAGAGTCTGTTCAATACACCACATGTATTCCTCTTCAGTTTCCCCTTTCCAAGCATAAATCGGTAATCCTCTAGCAACCAGAGCAGCTGCGGCTTCATCTTGTGTACTAAAGACATTGCTACTTGACCATTGTATCTGCAAAAAAAAACCAAATCATTTTCAAATCTATTTGGATTCACATCTTTTACTAACCAAGTGAAATATAACTATGTCAAAAAATTGGGATCTGGTTCTATTCTAGAGTTCTTATAGCATTATGAAAAAAATCCAAAAAGTAAAATTTATGTAGGAGATCATTTAAACACCAAGTACTTTTGAAGTAAGTGTAGACAAAATACTTACTTCAGCACCCAATTCTACAAGAGTTTCTATTAACACTGCTGTTTGGACTGTCATGTGAAGACTGCCAGCTATTCTGGCACCCTTTAAAATTTTTCCAGGTGCATATTTCAGACGGCAAGCCATCAATCCTGGCATTTCCTTTTCAGCCATCATAATTTCATTGCGACCTAATTCTGCCAGCTTTTCATCAGCTGTTATAAGAAAGCAATAAATATATTATATCTAATTTTATTTTTATTATAAATTTAAGAGGGAATAATAACTAAAAAAAATAAGGTTAATTCTTAAATTATATACTGAGGCATACTGAATTACTAATTTTATAAATACAAACAAAACTATTTTAAACTTACCAATTTTGTATTGGGGCTTCATTGTTCCTATAAAACAAAAAAATAATTAATTTAATTAACCTATAATGTATATCAAAGTTAACCTGAAGAATGGTTTATAACATCAAACTCCTTTTGTGTTAACTATGTACTGGGCCGAAATGAACGTAAAGAACATACTGCTTATTGCCTAGCAATCTAATAAGTACTCAGTAGGTAGGTAACACTAGATTATCGTTACCGGCGTGCACAGCGTGAGGTGTAATAACAATTAACAAGTAGTAGTTACGTACGCTTAATATTACAATTCCTTAATAAATAAGGTTGATTGTACTTACGTATTTAAATATGCTTATAATATTTGATTGGAAGATTGGTTATATTAAAATAAATTTAAAACTTAATTAATTCGGTAGGCAAGTCTCTAGAGTCGAGTCCCAGTCTACTAAGTACTATTTACTAGAGGTGTGACTAATATAATCGTAATAGGTACACGTATTTTTTTTTTTTTTGGAGTGGGATCTCGCTGTTTGCCAGGAGGCCTTTACAGCTCAGCTCGGGCTGGTTGGCGAGCTTAGCTCAGCCGTGACAGGTACACGTAATATAATATACGCAATTTATATCATAGTATGTTATTCGAAAATAAAATAATAGGTTATCTAGGTATTAGTCAAATATTAGGTAATATCGAAATATAAACTATTCTACGCGATACGTGTATGCTTCGTTCCGACAGCGCCACAGATCATGCTACAGAGCGTATATTAGGTTTCATATCGCCAGACTGAGCGAACGAGATGACAACAACATTTGAAAAGAGATGGCTGGAGTTGTAACTTCGTAAGCACATCACATAAAATGTTGTTTTACATACAAGTCGGGTTTCCTATAAAAGCTACATAGTTCGCTAGAAAGTAAGCAAGCAGTGAAATCATATTCACTGCGACTTTTTCGTTATTACCCCGCCTAAAAACAAATGGAACTTTAGGATTTTTTGTTTGATCTACACGTCGTGTTTACTAGGAACGTTGTGGACTTTGCGGTGTTGGTTTGAAGGTAAGCAAGCAGTGAAAACCGTTTCAACCATATCTTTTTTCAGGGATTCAATGAAAAATCAAATTTAGTTGGATTAGTTAAGTGGATATTTGTTTGTATGCAGTATTAGTGATTAGTCTTTCACAATTACGCAACGAGATACAAAGTTTTCTACTCCTGTATTTTACAGCTTGATAGTTATTTTTTAAATCAAAATAATGGTCAAATAATTCTATTAATTATTTGACAAAATAATGGTCAAATCTTGCCATAATCTACACAATTATTACGACAAATTCAAAATTAACAGGTAATTTCAAAAAGAATCTCGCAAGATTACATTAATACTCATTTGAGTAAAGTACCTATTATACCTATGTCAGTCTATCAAAAACTCTAATTTGATGGATAAACGAATAATAATATTCAATCGGTTCACACTTCACTATTATTTGACTAATACCAAATAAAAGGTATGATACCCTATTATCTGTAAACTAATATATCAAATAATAGGATTACAGAAAAGACAACCTAATATAGCACCTCTGGTTTACTATCTTCAACTTGATCACACTCCACAGATCAAATCAAAGACCAATTGGAAACATAAAGGGTGGTATACATACATAGAGAATACATTCATTTGTATAATACACAGTACTATACTATATATATTCTTTTTTATAATTATGTATAATAATTCTTTATAGTTTTAATTATCACTCAATAAAATTCGAAATCTTGTAGTACTAGCAGGTATTTTTCTTTCTCCGAATAGTGTTTTGTCTGACAGCACATTTAAAAATCTTGGGTCTTATAAGAAACTGGTTTTCTGAGTTATCTTGTTCCTTAACTTCTATTATTTGTATTTCGTATATTTAATATATCCGGATAGTATTTTATGTTTTAATTAAAGTAAAGCAAGTAATTTGCAACAAACATTTGTAACTAAGACCCGCTTGTGTTCTATTTGCTAACGACTGACAAATAACATTTGTACTTTCATACTGTATATTATGACACCTCGCTAATAAGAATATATATTAACTTTAAATTAATACTTACTTTAGTAGGTCATTTCTTAACAAATTATCTTCAATATGTAGTTAGAGTAGTACCAGTTAATGTCAAGAACGAAAACACATTTAACCGCATCCTATTTAACTACATTATCATTAACTTACTTAGTTAATAATTTCAGATAAACCCCTTCTGTTTTCTTTTTAATTTGGTCAAATTAAACATAGTAGCGTTAATTTTTTAAAACAATTCGATATTATAATGAAAAAAAAATCCAATAATAAAAAATTGTTACTTACAAATTTTAGTCTTCGACACGTTTGTTCAGACCAGCCGACTACAATTGAATAATTTTACAATAAATAATTTGAACTTTAACTTCTCCGTGATTTTGATAACAATAACAATAGATAACAATCTTGTATAATATTTTTTTCACATGAGTTATTTTTATTCTATACCCATTTTTGCGTAAAGATTAAAATAACAATAGAAAAGTATAATTTTATTTAATATTTGCAAGTATACGCATGAATAAAACAAGAATAACTTTTAAATTGTTTTAATTAGAGTAGAACATATAGGACAATAGTTGCAAACAAAAATAGAACAAAAGATGTAAGTAAGTAACAAAATAATTTCAATATTCAATTAGCGTAAGAAAAGTGGGTGGTATTAAAAGACTTGATGCCTACGATTCTAATTAAGAACCTTTCAGGGCATGGCACTAGTCCCCATACATACTCCTATCATCCACAATAAGTACCATAATGACACTGAACTTTTAAATAAAATCCGATCAATATATGTTTATCGCTTACCGTTGTATGAAGTCATACCAGTGTACTTTCCTCCAGTGACGTACACCACGGAAATTCTTGCATAAATCACGCAGTCATTATTCCTATCAGTGATGCTCACAGACTAGCAGGCACACATAAACAGACTCATACCTTAATTGATTTAAAGGAAATACTATGCGCGTAATGTTTTACATTGACGCCATCAAACTTATAAAATTTACACTTAAAGGCACAGCGATCAAACTATGTATAAAAGTGCACTGTTTGCTGGCAGTAATAGGGGCGGGTATTTTATAAATACGTAGGTACAAACCTTTGTTGCCATTATCATTTTATAACGTTCAATTTCTTTTAAAATGCTGATGGAGCCAGCAGGTGAAGTTTTAAGTAAAATTAGTTAACAAAAGGAAACGCACCTCTTCGAGAGTATATTTTGGAGAAATCAAAATGGGAATATAAGTCACAACATTATGTACACAAAAGTGTGAGATCCAAAGGCAATCGCATTTTTTATTCGTCACAAAAAATGTATTGGAAATTATTGTGTATAAATATTCATAGAAAATAAAGAAAAACTTAGTCATTATATCAAACTGAAGTAAATTACGTTGCGTCATAATACTACTTAATTCATAGAACTTCGAATCTTAGCCATCAAAAGCATTATAAACGAAAAGTAGAAAAATCTTGAGCAAACATTTAAAAGGTGTGTTTGTAAAACAAGTGCTAACAATTTTAATGAATACAGTACTTTTATCATACAAGTCTTAATAACGCGTGTAGAAAACATTTACATAATTGCAAATAATTTTTGTGACAAATAAACAATATTTAGCACCAATATGGCGTCCTCGGACCTCAACCGTCGAAGTAACAAATACCATTACGCGTATATGTTTACAAAATATCTTTATTCATTTACAAACATCACCACACACTCGGCCGTTCAAATAACCTTTCGTATACCTTACAAATAATATTTTACAAAATTCAAAATCCCTTGCACAAGTGCATGCCTATAATAACACACGTCACCTTTCATACATCTCACTCGCGTCCTAAGTAAAGATACCACAGCCACTGTCCGTATCTATAATACCGAATAGGAAATGCTTCTATTTATGTAGATTAACATGGAAATATGGTGAGGCGTATAACTAACATTAAGAGTTGCGTTGAGTTCATTAGCCTTGACATCATTGAATTATATATCTTTTTTTGTTGATTAATAATAAATTTATTCGCGTCAATGGAAATAATTCACTATAAAAAATAGCACGATTTAACGTAAACAGGCTAATGCACCCATCGGCTAATGAAATGACTTGATATGACCTCCCAATTAATATATTTTAAACCTGGGGTAGCTTGTTTGTAACTCGGTTACACCACTATTGCTCCACGTTGTCTCAAATCTGAAACAAACAACGAGGTCAAGAGATGCCCGTTTATCAGCAACGCTATCTTTGTGTAGCGGTCAAACTACGACATCGATTTGAAAATATCTCGTATATCTCTAACTCATGACGTCTGGTTTGGTCGCCCATGCTTAGGCGAATTTAATTCTAGTACCAACATATATTCGTCATTTTTAATTTATAAAACGGAAAATGTTCTCCTTCTAATCATTATCGCCTTTGCATTCTTTGAATTGTTTCCGTTCTGATAAACATGCCATTAACAAGGTTACATTTGATTTTTTTTTTAATTACTTTTATATTCTAGCAAAGACATCATATTTTTTGTGAATAAAAAGCATATTTATAGAAACTAGACGCCACTAATAAAAAAAATAGATTATTAGAGAATTTATAAATTTCACTACATTAAACGTGCTCACCAGCTGGCAGCTGGCTGTGGCTGCTTGAGCTTGCGGATCTCCTTGGTGGCCCAATTGGCCAGGGTCTTAGTGCGCAGAGTGCGAGACTTGCGCGCGGCTTGAAGGAGCTCTATTAGAGATTTGTCTTCGAGCAATGGCAGCACCCTTTGCCCAAACACAGTGCACAGGTCCCCGGCGAGACCAGCGATGACAGACATATGGCCATCAGTACGCTCGGTTTCAGAGGCGACTTGCACCATAAAGCTTATTATAGCCTGAACGTGCGGCTCCATTAGGGCTACATCTGGTTGCACCTTCAAAAATATGCTTTGTCAGTAAACAAATTCTTTTATAGTTTGAGATGGTTAATCGGTCAGTACTATTGGGTTCTTTTAATGTCTTTAGCTATATAATAATAATTTATTTATATCAAGAGAGCCCAACACCCCAATACCTCGAGAGGTATCAAAGTGGCACTCACTTATATAAGATAAATAACATTTATACAGATAATTTGATGACTAGAAATACTATCATATAGAGTTTGTATAGAACATTTACTACATTTACACAAATACTTCAGTTTGTTAATTTCAATTCATTTAAAGGTCAAGATAATTTATTATAATTTAAAAAATACATATTCATGTTTGTTGTTCAGACATATTACCAGTCTTTATATTTAAAATAGGTATTTTCGATTATTTTTTTAAGCTGTAAATAGTATATTCTTTAATTCAAGTATGGGGGCGTTAACCAAAGTTACAGTTAGCCTCAATTATTGATTGCTTTCACTTTATTGTTAATTTGGTCATACAACGATATTAATAGTGCGTGCTTTATCGTTAATTAAGTCATACAAACATATTAATAGTGCGCAGGATCGTAAGACTTTTACTCTTTGAGGGCGAGTGACTATAGACGGAGAGACAAATATGTATCTGTATAGAATATTAAAAATTTACCTCTCCTCCAACACCCTTCAGTCCCTGAATAATACCAGTATAGGCCTCAAGAATGCTCTCTCTCAGCTCTCCAATATATTCAACCATGTCATAGTCAAGGGGGTTTACTTGTATTTTGCTAGCCTACAACATAATAAAACATTAATGATTTATATAACAAAAATGATATTATTTAACTGTATGCATATTACCTGCAGCAACATTTGCATAACGACATTAAAATATTTCTTAAATTCTGGACCGATACTGAGAGCAATGTCTCCGAACACAGATAAAATTTGTGGCTTTACAGAACGATGGATGGTTGGATCGCTGAGATTTTCCAAAAGAAGATAAATTATTTCATCACAGTATGGCAGCACCTGAAAGTTATACAATTATATTTGTAAACATACAAAACATCGACTTTACAGTCTCAAATGTCTACTTTACCTTTATCTTGAGTGCTCGGCAGATATCACCGGTGAGGCCTACAGCCGCAATGCATACTTGATATTCTTGGTGATTCTTAAGACCTACATAGAGATATTGCTTGAACGCATTCATATACTTGAGAAAACCTTCTCCCAACACTTCAACAAGTGTAGAGACTGCCATAAGCGCATCTTCCTGGACCCCGCCAGCTTTACCCGCATTACCAGCAAACATAGTTAAGAGAGCTGTCATAATAGCGTCCGATATCTGTGGGGCATCCTCAGGTGTCACTTTACGCAACACAGACTGTAGAGTGGCACAGAGCAGACTTTGCAAATCATTGAATTGGGAGCGGTCAGCTTGACTAGATATATGATTCTCCATCTGCAGAACTTGTTGAAGTCTCTCTAGTATAACCATAGTAGTTTTTTGAACAGTCATATAGCAGTCAGTGGGGGAATTCTTGACCATCTCCATGAGTGCCTCATAAGCGGCAGAGCGTAAGTTATGTTGAGCTGCGTCTTGACGATCTGTAGTTTCTAGCAGACGTTGAATTATATAATCAAAGTAGGTTGACATGCAATACGTTTTGGGCTGATCCGAATCTCCACAGTCAGCCGCCTCGTATGCAGCTTCCGCCAAATTGGTAAACGCCCAGCAGACATTGGCAGCAACCCTTGGCTCCGACTTAAGCCCATTTACAAAACTTTCCAGCAACGGTTTTAAATATTGGTCATTAATAGCCGCTTCAGGCACAATCTCACAAATTCGGCCAAATGTCCACGCAGCTGTATCTCTGACTGCTACACTTGTGTCGTACATAGCTTCAATTAAAGTGGGCATTGCCTTTTCAACTAGAGGTTTCAATGTAGTTGCTTCAAGTCCACCCAATATAGAACCAAATGCCATAAGGGATGCTTCCCTAAATCGCCAATTTTCATTTTTGATGTTATTATTAATGAATGGTAAGACATGAGGTACAATTTCATCTTCGCAGCAGTTAGAGAGCAGTATCAAACAAACCGAGGCAGCCTTCGATGGATTCCATTCTAGTTCATCGTCAGCATCGTCTTGCTTTGTAAGTTTTTGCATGAGGACAGGAGCAATGTATTGTAAAGCTCCTCTCGCATAAAATCTTGACGTTCTTGCTGGAGGACGACCTGTACACATTCACAATTATAATAAAAACCAAGTTCAACATTAAACATTATGCTTTGAAATACATACCAATCTCAGTCGCTTCAGCTTCTTCAATGGCAAGGTCAATTTCTTCATCGCTTACATTTGACCAAAATTCAATTCCCTGCAGAGATATTTCATCAATATCAGATTTCATTGCTTCTAATGTTATTGGGAAAAGTGCTTGTCCCATGTAGGGCTCCATATATTGGTAATATAAAGACAAGATTTTAACCTGTAACAAATTAATACAAATTAATTGATACACCATATAAAGCAACATAATAACAATGGTCAGGAAAATACCTGCTGTATGTATATTTTATGTACTATAAATATTATTTAAATGTTAGAGGACCATATCAATAATAACACATTAATATAATTATGGCAATAAACTATTTTTCAACAATTAATTTTCTGCAATCAAAAAAAAAACCAATGTTACAAATATCTGTTTTTGTATAATATTACATAAGTACATAATTTTTGAATCTTCTAACATTGGTAAATATTATTAACTATGGTTTTGAGTCACTTGTAGCTCATTACATAAACCTAGTCAAATTTCTATTAAGAGCTTGTTTATTTTGTCAGACACTAAAATTGAATAGGAGCACTTTCTTCTAGGTAACACCTGCAGGAATTAATAACACTTGTCTGCAACATGTTGTTAAACTAAAACTTACTAAACACTGTAGGGCTGCAACACTTATTCTCATGTCATTGGATTGTGTTGCCTCACATACAACCTCCATAATAAAATTCCTTTCCTCATCCTTTTCAAAATTAGCCTTTGTAAATTCTAGTGAATTCAGAAGGGCCTGGGTGGCGGCAAGACGAACATGATTACTAGGTTCAGTAGATCTCAAACCATGGATAATGGCTGTTAATATATGGTTACTTCGCTCTGTTATAACTTCAGCTTCAGTTTCTTGGCAAATATATCCTAAACAAAAACAGTTTTTTTGTAAAGTTAAAGTAGTATTTCCAAGTTTAATTATCGTAAAATTTATGATAATGCTTTGCATTTATTTAGCAGGTGGTGCATACAATGCATATAACAAATTAACTACAATCAAGTGAGAAAGGGTTACAAAATGCTTGTTCTTAACTTTGACATATTCTTGTTAAGTATTTAGCTTACCTTTACATGTTTTAACCCTATTTTGGCACTCTTATTTTTCGTTAATATGTAATTTTAATGTGTAATTATGTTGAATGAGTTACAGAAATATAAAAAACACAAAAAAGGATGCCCAGTGATCCCATCACTTAAAAATAAATGGCCCCTATATTTTTAATAAAACAAGAGTAGTTTAAATAAAGCATAATTAGCAGCATACCAATTGCTTCAAGAGTAGCTTCTTTCTTGAGCTCAGTTGAACCAGCATTAAGCACATTTTCTACTAGAATGGGGATAAGGTCATCCCATTGTCCAATAGGAAGTTCAGCAACTGCTACATAAGCAACACATTGGGCTGCAGAGCTTGGTCTACTATTTTCAGTACCTATAGCAGCTAAGATCTGCAATCAATTGCATTAGGATATAGTTTATAGTACTTAAAAGTACTTTGATACATCTACAACTATCACTAACTTACATTTTTCTTTATGTAATATCTAACATCTTCAGGTAAAGATACCCATCTTTGTTGGTATTCTTGCTTTAGTGTAAGATCTTTTGATGTAAGATGATTTTTTAACTGTAAGCCTGCAGCCATTCGGGCCACTTGACTATTTCCTCCTTGTAGTAAAACATCAGATAACATTTTAAGAAATGTCGTGAAATTGGTAAGGGCCGCATGATGAAGGTACTTTTCTGCAGCTTCTAATTCGGTTCGATCTGAAAGATTTTAATAACAATTTTTTTTAAAAGGTTACGTACTTAAAGAACCATATAGTACTAAGACGTGACAACAATGAGAGGTTATTTATCGCTAAGGATATCTATTCAATATAATTCAAATATAAGGGATGCGAATTTTTTATTATTATTAGTTACTAATACATAATTTACTTCAATTTGTAGAAATGCTTACTTTATTTCCGACTAGAAACTTGAAACTTTTCAACTCTATGACAGTTAATTGTTAGGACATGTCATACATGTTCTATATTATAATGTAACAGAAACTATAATATCAAATTCTTGAATATATATTGAAAAAGAAAGCAATAACAATACGCAATAAAGTGTTTAAATTTAAAAATAAGAAGATTAAGGTCTTTACATGCTGTTGATCTAATGTACTCTAAGTGGTTTGACAATAAGTAAGCGCCATGCTCGTGGACTTAAATCTAAATTACCTGGCGAAATTGTCTTCTCTAATATTTGTACAAGTGATAAAGTCGTTGCCGTATGCATTTTGCTTCAATGATTTTTAGATCAGTCTATAACTATTTATTGAGAATATGCAACGGTCGAAAATAAAAAAAATGTAATTTGTAACCGGCACGAAGATACACTTCACAAAATTAAGATTTTATTTTTAACAAAATTGCCAGTTTTCAAAATATGTTACAGGATAAAAATGTATAATATGCATAGATAAAATGTTATGAAATTAAACTAAATTATGCTGTGGCCTTAGCGCGAACTTTCTATTCTTTAAATACGTAGTTATGGCTTTCCAAAAAATGAAAAATGCATTTTTCTTCGCTATGTTGGGATGGAACATGATTCTTTTCTGTTTTCCCAATTTTGGCATAAACTCTTTATTGATAGATTGCAAAAGATCATTTTATTAAATTAATTTGATCATTTTGAATCGTTTGGAATCAGCTCAAGAAACAGCATGCTCTTTTTTTTACGCAACAACTATTGAGATGGTTTAACGCTATAATGTTGGTGACCCCTATTTCTATATACATTAACCGTAATATTGATTTGTTGTTATGATAAATTTAGTTTAATTAATACGGAACCCAAACATCTAGCTTCTTGACAGGTCCATAACGTTTCTTAGGACTTTCAATTCTTATGTGTTGTTTATTTTATCAATATATATAATAATTTCTAAGACATCTGTGTTAAACAAGTATCGATGAAAGTCTATCTATTAAAGGTATTTCATTAAATAAAAAAATATATTAAAATAAAGGGTTTACACAACTCGGCAGTTGCAATTTTTTTTAACCTTTTAAAGTTGTTCTTTTGGGTCCTGTAATTTGTTGTGTGTTTATATTCCCATAAAATTTTAAAGAATCTAAAAGTATAGAATTACTTAAAAGTGCAGTTATTGCCCAATCCTAAGGTTCTAAGTACCATAAATTACAATATGTTACATTTTGTCAATTATTAAAAACCTATAACACATATTTTCATCTAAGTGATTCGTTTCATATTTACTCTATGTATAAACATACCTAGTTGCCTAAGCTACATTAATGGCTAATGTCATATAACATATTGAAGTTCTCTACTGACATTTTATGATTGTAGTCTGTGTTCTCACTTCCTTCTTTTTATGTTGACAGGTGTTCGAAATCGGTACTGAAGCCGATAAATTTTTCAAAATGGTATTTAATCTAAATATTTCTGTAAAATCTGAGTGTAAACTTTTAAAAATGTGTCTTGAGTTTTTACTATGTAGTGTTTTAAAAGGTTTAAAGTGGATATTTTTTATATTTAACCGGATTTATTTATTACTTTTTAGTCGCTCGTCATTCCGGATAAGTTTCAGCACATTCTTCGTATCATGAATACGAACATAGATGGAAAACGTAAAGTTATGTTTGCAATGACTGCTATCAAAGGAGTTGGACGTAGATACTCTAACATTGTATTGAAAAAGGCAGATATCGACCTCGACAAACGTGCTGGTGAATGTACTGAAGAAGAGGTAAACAAAACTTTACGCTTACGCGATGTTGTATACACAATTTTATTATTACTGCTATTAATATTTCCATTCATATCAATTTCAGAAATAGTATTGCATTAGGGAATGATATGAACAATTAAAGGTTATGTTGTTAATTAATACATTTGATTTCAGGTGGAAAAAATTATAACTATTATGTCAAACCCCAGGCAGTACAAAATTCCAGACTGGTTTTTGAACAGACAAAAGGATATCGTTGATGGAAAATACAGTCAACTAACTTCCTCCAATTTGGATTCCAAACTACGTGAAGATTTGGAACGACTAAAGAAGATCCGTGCTCACAGGGGTATGCGTCACTATTGGGGCCTTCGTGTACGTGGTCAACACACCAAAACCACTGGCAGACGTGGTAGAACTGTGGGTGTGTCTAAGAAGAAGTAAATTAAATAAACATTTTTAAAACTAACAAGTTGTTTGTCTTGTATATGTATATACAAATCTAATATGTGGTAAGCTGATGCTAAATGAAAGTAAATTGCCCTGTGGTATTTTAATATTAATAATGTCATTTCAGTGGAATAAGTTATACTTTATATTACAATTACAATCAACAGCTCTCATTACAGTTGATGAGATAAGTTGCTTTGAAATGTGTATTAAAAAAAACAGTTAAGAACAGTAAAATCTGCAATTTGACCTAACCAACTGCCAAAATATGTGCTAATTGTTTAAATTATCATCATCCCTGCATTTACATAAGTTAAACAAGTAAGTGTATATGAAGTCTTAAGATTACAAGTAAATACTGTAAGGAGTAAAATAAATAAGAATATAAGGTCTTATTGATTTATTCATATTGTGCAATAATGACCATCATGTACACACCAGCCAGTAATGCTAAAATTTCTTTTATTGATTGTGATAGTTTATTGGATCCTTCTAATAATTCAGGTATAACTGAAACAGTGGCAATGTAGATAAATCCACCAGCAGTAAAGGGAAGAATTAGAGAAGACACAAGTCCTTCACTAGATCCTTGAAGATATATTGAAACAACAGTTCCTGATATTGCACCAAATGCAGTGAGTAATTGTAAAAACATTGCCTTTCTACGACTACATCCTGATTGCACAAGTATAGCAAAGTCTCCAATTTCATGAGGTATTTCATGTAATAAAATAGTTACAGTTGTGATGAACCCTATACTTTCTCCAGCCATAAATGAAGCTCCAATTGCTAATCCATCTGTGAAATTATGTATGAAATCTGCAGCTAGGTTAAGGTAGGCAGCTATTTTAATTTCATCTTTTTTAGGCTTAGGCGCTTTCTTAGCTTTATCGTCTTTCTTCTTCTCTGTTCCATGTGAATGGCCATGTCCTCCACTAAATAATCTCATAGTCTTTTCAACAACAAGGAAAGTAATAATACCACCTAAGACACCAAGTCCAACAGTTATATCGTGAGGTCCATGTTCTGCATCATCAGAATGACTTCCACCATGTGAATGGCTATGACTATGGCTATGTCCTCCCTCACTATTGCTTGAAATAAGAGCATGAGGTATGAGATGAAGGAACGCGTCACCAAGAAGTCCTCCAGATGCAAAAGATAACAGTACCTTGAGTAATGGCTGCTTCTCTGCTGTTCCATCAATTGGAATAAAGAATAATATTAAAAAGGGTACTATACTGATGAAAATGGTAGAACCGAGTGCCTTGATGTATAAATCATAATTATCAGTCTTTTGATTTGCATTTTTTAAGTTTGCATCTTTACTATATTTAAATGCTGGAGGTTCGTGAGAATGACCGAAAATTGTGACTAGAGTAAACGCTGATAAAACGAATAGTACAAGTCCAAATCTTATATGTTTTAACATATTGACTTCAATAATTGTAGTGACTACCAGCGAAGTTTTGACTAATGGAAGTTACGAACACTGAAGATAACTGTGAACGGTACACACAGTACGGACACGTTAACTTTGTAGTTTATGGTGAAAACTAGAAGCATAGATGTAAATTGTAAACACAGCACTAGACAAAGCACTTATGTATTCAGATACACACGCTAACATTTTGTTCTGGGTGATACTTAGGTTTTATATATATTTTAATAATAATTTTAAACTGGTATTTTACCCTTATTTCAGGGATGAAACATACATTTCTCCCCATTTTTCTAAAAAAACATCCCAAATTCAGTGAGTAATATTGGAATATAGCGAAAACTAGAATAAAACTTTCATTTCTATAATTTCCTAGTCTGTGTATATTGTTATACTTTATAAGTGTGAATTGTGACTACTGTCTTATGACTATTGACCAGTGCGGTTTCTGGATGGATACTTTGTTGTTGAATGTGATAGTGATTGTAATTAAAGTTTCAAAGTAGATATTTATCACATTATATTGATAATGAATATCTCTTGAATATTTGTCGTAGTAAAAGAGAAGCTTTTGAAAAATTATTTAAAAAAAATGGATAATCCTGAGGGAAGTGCTGCAGGAACACCTACTTCATGGTGTCATCCTGCACATCGGGTTCACAGATTTTTTGCGCTGTTACTTATGTGTTTCCTTTGTTTCGGTAAGATATATAAATATTACTAGAAAAAAATTGGTGTTTATAAATACATTATTTTTATTAAAACTGCAATTGAGAAAGTACAATGCATTGCTATGCAAAGTTTTTATATAGTTTTAGTCTGTAAATATATTATTATGTGGAATTTCAGTATTACAACAAAGATACCTCTTGCCATATCTGACATAATTTCAATAGTTAATGTGCTGAGGTGTCATTTATTTTAAAAAACAACTTTATTTATTTATTGTATAAATAAAAATTAAATACACATAATAGTTATTGATGTATTCATAACTGCTCATTTTCAGGTTCATACTTTTGCTATGATACTCCAGGAGCATTGGCTGATAATTTCAAAGGAGATTCTCATTTAAATACTTCTCAATTTGCATTGCTCTATTCTATCTATTCATGGCCTAATGTGGTGTTATGTTTCATAGGCGGCTATCTTATTGACAGGTACACATGTTTCAATATTACATCTGTTTATGATTCATAACTTAAAACTATGTATCATATTCATTGTTGCTAACACAATTTGGTTTATTGTTTGAACAGTTTTATAACAATATTAATGTTTGATATTTTAGAACAGTTACCATACCAAGTCTTGATTATAATTTTAATAAAGTAACATTCCAATTATTCATAAATCATATTTTAAATAACACAAATTTCGTTTGAAGTACGACCTTCTGTTACTATGAGAGTGCATAGTATGTAGTAGTTTGATTATTAAATTAAGATAGCATATCTGTGGCATTGAGTTATTTCTGTTTTTGTATGATTCATGATATAATTAAATTGAACTCTTTTTAAACAATTGTATCAGCCTGAGTTTGCAGTGACAATCTAGGCCAAAAAATTAGAGCTTGACTCAGAAATCATTAAAAGAATTATTTAGCTGTGAATTAACACTTGAACTAATCCAAAGATAAATAAATAATAACACTGTTTGTATTACTGTTTTGTACCAAATTAGAAATGCATTTGTTTAATTGTACCAGGTATATGTTGGAAGCGATCTATGTCCAAATCTGCTAACCAGATATTAGTTAGGCAATCCTATTAAAACCATCTGGGGCAGGTCAGACTCGAAACATAACAAGAAATATTTATCTGTTAACAGGTATTTTGGAGTAAGACTTGGAACAGTAATATACATGTCCATATTGTTTGTTGGAGCTGTTCTATTTGCTCTAGGGGTGTATATCAACAAGTTTTGGCTTATGATCCTCGGCAGATTTGTATTTGGGTAAGTGTGAAAGGTTTGAGAATTAGAATTAGTAATCTGTGGAAATATACCTGATTTTAATCACATTTCAAAATGAGAAATTTGAAACTAACTTTTTTATTAAATGTTGTTTAACTTTGTTTTAATATTATTCCAGTATAGGTGGAGAATCACTGCAGGTGGCAGTTAATAACTATGTCGTACTTTGGTTCAAAGGAAAAGAATTAAATATGGTGTTTGGACTACAACTGTCCTTCTCTAGATTTGGTAGTACAGTTAACTTTTGGGTTATGGAACCAGTCTACCATTGGGTTGCAAATTACTATGGAGGCTATGAGCGTTTGGGTGTTACATTATTTATTGGTGAGTATTTAAATTTTATATGAAGGGCTTGAATATTTTTTTATATTTTAGTAAGCCAAAGTATTAATAATAATATTGTCGTTTTTTTTATTTAAGTCTAATTTAATTAAATTATAGAAAGATATAGTCCAATTATATTCTTTTGGGTTATGTGTCAAAAATGCATCATTGTTCTCTGCCTACTGTTCTGTTATAATAATAAATTATTATTTTAAGCTTCGATGACATGTTTGGGGTCACTTATATGTGGACTAATTCTGGGATTTATGGATCATAGAGCAGAAAAGATATTGGAGAGAAGTGAGCAGCATAGCAATGAGCCGCCATTCCGAATGCTTGATATACTTCATTTTAAGCCAGTGTTCTGGCTACTTTCCGTCATCTGTGTCACATATTATTTAGCCATATTCCCCTTTATTGCTTTGGGAAAGTAAGTACTAAATTTAATTACTTTTTCAGTATTAGGACTTCTACATGAAATCACTCACTTGAATATTATACAATTAATGTCCCGATATATTTAAATATAATTGTCTTTATTTTTGTATATTAAATATTATATATAGTTATCACGATTTTGAAAGTGAAGTGTATGTCAGTCAGGTTTAATATTAACCTGTCTATTTGAAAAGCTAATTAAAAAATGTTTCTCAGATTTATTAAATTTCATTTATCACACAAATTGTTAAATTTTTTATTTCAGGTTATTCTTCGAAAGAAAATTCGATTTTAACCCACAAGACGCCAACACTGTTAACTCAATGGTATATTTGCTATCTGCCGCATTGAGTCCCTTCTTCGGGATCCTCATAGATAAGACTGGACGCAATGTGATGTGGGTCATTCTGAGTATAATAACAACGATTGGATCTCATTTCCTGCTCGCCTTCACGTTCGTTAACCCATATGTTGGTGTGGTGAGTATTTTCATAATAAGCATATTTTTTATCATAATTACCACTTAACCAGAGATTTGGTGACATTTTATTCGGAGGCGAGCAATTACTTTATTATAGTAGTGTAATATTCATTTGTAAAATAAACAATAACGTAAAATAATGTGAGAAAATTCATTTTGTGGGAAAGATGTAACTGCTAATCCACGGCTTCATTAAGGATATAAAAATATATATAAATTAACGTTATCTAAATACGAGCAAGCGTTCATTGCGTATAATTTATCTGGAAATATTAGTTTTAATTTATTTAAAAAAAAAATACAAAGCGTAGAGTGTTTATTGTCAACGCCGGTGTGTAACAATAGTAGAACAGTAATTTTGGTGATGAAAAATCAGATCCTAACTTTTCTCTGCTTAATTTGTACTGCAATTAAAGAAATCAAATCTAATATATAAAACTTTCGTGTCACAATGTTCGTTCCCGTACTCTTCCGAAACGGGTTGACCGATTCTCCTGAAATTTAGTAGCCAAGTTGAGTAGCCAAGTTGAGTAGGACTTAGAATCGGCCGACATCTATTTTTAAAGACATTTCTTTTTGGCAAAACGACATTTGTCGGGATCAGCTAGTTATTGAGTAAATTTATTATTTTTAGATGTCACTTGGAATCTCATATTCCCTTTTGGCGAGTGGGCTTTGGCCATTGATTGCGATGATTGTTCCAGAATCTCAGTTGGGTACGGCGTATGGAATGTAAGTGACTTATGGAATGTAACCGTCTTCAATAAAGGTGTATCTAAGATATTATAGGTTAATGATACATTTTAAAATTAGTTGTATTTTCAGTTTATGGATTTAACTTTAATTTAGATTGAAAAGGAAAATATCATTTTCATTCAAAAGGGTCATAAAGTTCGTTATTAATAAAATGTATATAGGAATATATAGATATCTATTGCGATATGCCAAGCCAACATCGTGTGACAATTGAATATTGATTACAGATGTCAAGCGGTACAGAATTTGGGACTCGCCACAGTCATCATTTTGGCTGGTGTTATAGTTGACAAATATGGATACCTGATGTTGGAGATGTTCTTCCTGGGATGTCTTTTTAGTGAGTTGGAGTTTTTTTAAAATGATTTTGTTTCATTGGTCTCCACTGCCGAACAATGTTTTATTCCCAGTATGGTGAGCAAATATATGTAGGTTACCTTGTTAAGAGCATTTATAGAATTATTAAAATTATTTTTTAACCCTATGGTGTACTGTATGAAAAACAAAGGCTTTATTAGCAGAGGCAAAAATTAAATAATGTCTTGTGTCATATTAAACAAGAAATAGTTATAAAAGTGTTTTGCGCTAATTAGCGACATTTGCATTATCAAAAGGGCTGTTAATTGACCTGGACTTGACATCCACGAGCAAAAGTTAATGATTACGCAGGAAAACATAATATCATTTACGTATAAAGATTTAGCTGTATGCTATATTAAACCTGCGAATTGAAATAAAAGAAGTATTCTATAAAAAAAAATCCCCCGTTATGAAGCTTTGACAGATCATCTATACTTATAATAAAACAGTAAAAACATTCAATATTTTTCCAAAAAACTGAAAAAAGGCAATTAAAGAAGAGTCATAGAAACCAAAAAAACATTTTTTGGAATTCTTGTTTGTCTGTCTGTCTAGTACGTACTAAAACTACTAAACGGATTTGAAAGTTGCCCTCGATTTCCCTGAATCATCCGATCCTGTAAAGCTACATCATCCCTGAGTAACGCAGGCTATATATAATTCCAATTGTAACAAGATTTTAGCCCGTGAAAGAAAGCCCTTTCGAGATCATTAAAAACGCTATATACTTAACCAAATTACACGTGGGCGACGCCGCGGGCGGAAAGCTAGTGGTAGATATGTTAGCGTTACACGTGACAGTTGTAGACGACACAAAGGGCGGCAGAATTTAAATAAATAAAAAAAACAATTTTATATATTTTTTTTATTTATTAGTTTTGATACATATTTATTTTTACAGTCGCATTGATCGCAGCTGTACTTATTTATATAATGGATTCGGCCAATTGTGGTGTACTTAATTTGTCGCCGAAGGAAAGAGAAGCCTTGAAAACGTGAGTATCTTTTTGTGTGGCGTCGTTGAATCAGCTATTACATATTCTCTTATACATTTTTCTTGAAATGAGATTTTTTTTGGTCTTAAACCAATAATCAACATCAACAATCAATAATACAAAATTGTTCTTCAGTTACGTGGTTTGTTATGTGAAATTTAAAATATTGAACATATTGTCTTTATCGACTAATTATTGAAATATTTATTAACTTGTAATTCCGAATTTATTAATTAAATAAATACTTTAAAACCGTTAAATACGAATTTCAGGCCTACAATACAAACAGACGAAAGAGCGAATCTATTAGATCATGAGAGTTCAGATCCTGATGATGAAATCAGACCTTCGGAGGACGAAAGAGACAGTGTATTGACACAGTCAGACAGGATCCGAAGTCGGTATATTTCTCAAATACTACCCAACACTAATATTCCCGATAGGCCGTAGCTGATAGAATTTTATGGCTAATCGAAAAATGTAATCAATTTTTATTTACAATCAAGTCATATAAAAATCATTAAAGATCCAATTAATCCATTAAATGTATAGTTTTGTAGATGCGCCTATTATGACTTATCAATATAAATAGCGCTAATTGACAACATTTATCTTTGACGGATTTAAATTATGAATACACTAATTGTCTGTCAAACGCTCATAGAGCTGTCAAAGAGTTAGTTTATAAGGGTTTTATTGGACGCAATAACAGAAATTCTAATATTTTTAACTTTGCATAAAACTCACATCGTATTGACAAGAAATTACAGATGCGTTCGCTTATTTTCGAAACGTTTGCATTCGTTTTGGGTACGTATAATTTGCGTCATGTTAAAACCGATTTCGTCTGTCATTCAAATGTGTTAATGGAAAACAAAACGTCTTGGTCTGTCGTTTGGAGACATTTTGATGCTATTTTTGAGACGAACATATTTTGATAAATTTATTTCTAACATGTTCTATATTATGCAATGAACTATGACTGGGTTAAGTTTGACTTAAAAAAGTATTCTTATTTTTTATATGATTATTAATTCATTTAGACTATTGTTAATATATTGACGAATTTATGATAACTGAAACATTATTTTGTGACTATCATTTTTTTATAATTCTTAAATGTTGTAGGTTAATAAATGAATACAAATTGATTTAATATTTAATGTAAATAGTTTAATGTGTATATTAGATAAACGATGTATCCTATATATAGTTTAATATTATACAAAATATATTATTTTTAATAAATGAATATGGAATAAATATAATTTTTATTTAGAACAGCAATTTATGATTAAAATTATCACTAAAGAGGTAATCTTACACAAAAATATAAATAATTAAATTATAAGATTTTATAATTTGTACTAAAAAGCTCCGAACGAATTTTAATTACAAATGTGGCACAATCTTAAACTTGTCATTATCCATTTTTCCCGAAAAAGTGAAATTTCCTACGATAAAACCTTTAGTCTCGTCATAAAATTTTACATATTTCGATCAAGCATATCAAAACTCGCAAGTGAAAGAACGCATTCCTATATAATATTATAATGATAGACTTAAGCTATATATAGCTTAGTAGAACCATATTTTGTTATGCTTCTTTCAAGTGAAAACACTTACAATTAGTTCAAGGCCACATTAACGATGTAGAAGGTTAAGTTCATTAGCGATGTTGTCGCTTGATGTGTTAGAAATTACCCATTCGTTCGTTAGAATATATAGCCTCGTTATGTATAATTAATGACACAGAAACTTCCACAACAAGAACTTCTATAAATCTCTAGAAATGTATCATCACTTATATTAATCAAATAGGTACGATTTAATTACTAAATCAAATCATCTATCTACAAAACATGGTGCCATCCAAAATATAAAAAAGTTAGCACAATTACTACGAGGCGCCTAACACTAAAACCAATAAGTCATTTTTAGACTGCCATCGTGGTCCCGCTGAGTTTCAAGTATGCTCGCCTGGCGCACCAACTTCTTCATAGAACTCCGTCTATTCGGTCGTAGATCTGATACTTCGTCTTCCGTTAGTGGTGCCTGTGTCAGCTCCAATTGGTCCAAATTCTCATATGAATCTCCTTCTGATTCGGCTCTCCTGAAAACAGTATTATTTTTTCTTTAATGAAGGCAGACTTAACTATAAAAGTTAATATGGTTTTTTGTTGTTATTGGTTAAAGAATGCACAATGCATTCAATAATGCTACGTGGGAAATAAATCTGTGTTATATAAATACTCGTCAATAACCACCCACTCGCTTTACGTCGTGATTAAATAAATTCATTTTTTTTTTGTCTACGTAGTAGTATTAAAAAAAAAAGTTTCTGTTAGTGGATTTTACCATGTTATGATGTAGTGATATTTTTTAGACTTACCTGGGCCCTCCGCAACTCCAGCAATCTTTATAAGTCCAATCTTTTCCGAATTCCTCACCCTCTTCAGCAGTTTGTGGTAGTGAGGTGTGTAGAGTTTCTGGTAACCGGAGTGCTGTTAACCCTCCAACAACCGATAATGCTCCCATCAAAACTAACGGCAAAACTAAGTTGCTTGTTCCCTGAAATGAGAAATTATTTACTCACAATAATAAATCAATAGAACAAAGTTAGGGCACACTTCTCTATCTCTCTATCTTTTTATATCTTTCTTTTATTGTTTCATAATATGTGTGTCTAAGTATTATGTAGAATAATACATTCTACTAATGATACTTAATAACGTTATTCGTATCTAATTCACAAACTTCTATACTTACCAAGTAGTTTATAAATGGTATTATTATTAAACCCAATCCTCCAATATACGCCGAAGTACCAATACCAACACCTCTTAATTCTGTTGGGTATAATTCACCAGCATATGGATAAATTATTAAGAATGATGCAGAAATAAAACATTTCGATATCAAATATAGTATCAGCGTTTCAGTTTCAGCATCTACAAATATAAAAGTGGTTGTATTTAGTGTTTTTATATATTGTATTATTTCAAGAATAATTTATATTTATTACCATTTGGTAAAAGTACAGTGACCATGCAAAAAATTCCACTGATAACCATCGATAAGCACAAAGGCCAACGTCGGCCTACCTTATCCATAAGTATCCAGCAAACGATGTAGCTTGGAATTTCCACGGCAGATGACAAGAAAAAACTCATATATTGATTGCTACCGATTGCTGGTCCATAATAGCTAAGACCGACGTAAACCATTTCAGATGCACACCAATTTAATGTTATCAAAATCGTCTTAAGTCGCATATTAGGTGTCTTGCATAGCGAAAATGCGTTCGCATTTTTAGTTTCTTTAACACCGTGTTCTTTTTGTTCTAGGACCTGTTTTTGAAGCTTATTTGTGAATTCTTCTGGTAAATGCTGACCGTTTACTCTGGCTATCGTTTTTAACACGTTGTTCGCCTCTTCAAGTCTATCTTTCATTAGTAGCCATCTAGGAGATTCCGGTAGAACAAACCAATACAGATAGTAAAAAAAGAAAGGAACGGAAGTGGCTAAAGCCAAAGATCGCCAATCACGCAGTACGTACGTCACTCCGGATAATAGAATTAATCCCAGCGTATAAAATATACAAGTCATTACTGTGACGAATGATCTATAATTCGGTCCTGCTAGTTCTAGAGCTGAAACGATATGGGTGTTCAATAATTAAGTATAAGTTTACAGCTATACACAGCTATATAGCTATTTACAGCGTAGTACATGATTAAGTACTTACATATTATAAAAGGTATTTGATAAACTGCTGGAATCGTTAATCCCACTATAACTCTTGCTACAACCCAAAACCAATATTCGTGCGCGTATGCAGTCATAATGCTGCCCAGTAATAGTGTTGATAGACATGCAAAGAATGATTTCTTTCTTCCAATACGGTCGTTTAAAATCCCAAACGAATACACTCCGACAGGTCCTCCTACATTTAATGCGACTAGTCCAAGGGTTGGGTAAACATCGTAGTCACAAACTAAATCAAACTGAAATCATGATATCCATTATTTCTAAGATCTACCTAAATTATAAGTATGTTTTAATGGACATATAAGGATAAAAGCGCTTACATCAATTACAACTGAGGAAATTACTTCGGACCTGTCATATTCGTAGCCATCCAGACATGGCTCTATAGGCCAACTCTCATTTACATGTATCGATTTATTTGATTGTAAAATTTCAGTCCAATTTACTGAATATCGCACACAATTTTCATAACTAGAATTATCTTGTTTCTGAAAATGTTCAATATTTATAATTCATGCCTTAATCACGGTTTATAAGTGAGTAAAAAAAGGGGAATCTTGTACCTTTATTGGAATCGACATCATTTTACGTTCATCTAATGAAAAATTACTTAACTCTGGCACTCGACACCAGTGATCTGGAGTGTCTGTCATAAACAGTTGATTAAATGCACAAAATCCACAAGGTAGACATGCTGGCAAACATACCAACCATAACAAACATTTCTGGTATAATCCAAATTCACCAATCTTCGGTAGCAAATCATCTAAATCAATTCCATCATCGTGTGTCCCCTTTGCCTTAAAATATTCACATCAAAGCATTTAAATGTACACGAAAAGACCTGAAAATCACTTAAAACCACTATGTTACCGGTGTACTTTGAGCGTAGCTTTCTTCGTCCAAAATTCGGTCGTTCATTTTTCAGTATGTTTTGCCCGCGTAATGTATGATTTGGATAAAAGTGACTGTTGTATATTCATGACTAGCTAAGCTACCTTGGTATTGGCCGAAGCCTTACAGTATTAATCTAATTGATTAAAGAAAGATGGACACATAGTATACGGGGCTTAGTAAAACGTTTTCCGTGTTCTCAAATGTGTTATAGTGTGTCAATTAAATAATTCGTTTATGGTATTTTCACTTCCACAAGGCCAATAGGTTATGAGTTATGCACTCCATTGGATGTGGCTTTAACTAAGAATAAAACACAGAAATATTCTTGTATGTATACATACATATATATTTTGCCAATAGGGCGGGAAGCGGACGGTGGGATCAGACAATTTTATTATAAATAACAAAGCTATATACTTTTGTTAAAATATTTTATTTTTGAAACGTAGATAAAATCGATACAAGTAATTAAAGATCTTAACGATAACTTATGTTTTTACATAATGAAATTGTGATAAAATTGTAATGCATTTAAAATTAACAATTTAACAACTGCGCGCATTATAATGACTTATGCCATTTTAACAAACATACGCACACTAAATAATCATATAAATATATATATATATATTTTATAACGACGAAATTGACGTAGATCACAATCTATAGTTTTTCTTAAACGGCGCACCATTCGGTTAACAATTATTTACTTTTGATCGCGAATACTAAAAGTTTTAACAACAAAAGAGTACCATCATTCTTATAAGATAGATTTGAAGACTTAAACAATAACACTTGCATAAACAATATAAACAAAAAAAAAAACAACGTGATATCTAATACAATACGAAGGCTAATTTAATATAATTATGTACAAATATATATTAAACTTTAATTTTCAGTTACTTGTCTGTGCGTTAATTCAGTATATCAAGGTTTATATATAATGTTTGCCCATGTACATTGCGAACACCTACAATATGCAGGCTTAAAGCTACGAGTGCCGCTCACACTTGTACCGCTGGTAAACAGCGATCATTCACACAAGTCGCTCTCTGCGGTAAGGATGGGGCAACAACTAAACACTTCGATAGTCAATTTTGTCTTACTTCCCACACGTACACCATACACTAGCAAACCGAAGTTCCTTAACAACAAAAGGAATAGTATCCTTGGACTCTTTACATTAACAGTTCGTTTTACACAAAAGGACTTTGAATAATAAATTGTTAATTGAGTTATACAAATGTGTAATTGCGGCTTTCTCATGGATGCCGGCGCGTGTGCGCCTCCGGCCTGCGCTACGTGAGCAGCTTGAAAAACATTATCCCCAATGAGATGTTGATAAACAGCACCAAGATGACTAGCTGCTGCCGCGAAAACCAGTCCTGAAAATAATAATTTCACAATTACAATTATTGAACTTTAATTTCATCTGTCAGGATACATATCATTCGTATTGCATTTTCAACACGCTACATATTATTTATGTAAAGTAAATGAAGTCAAATATTTAGAGTATATAAAATACCTTGACTTGCGGACTGACTAAGTAGAGTAGAGGGTTGGCTCTGAGTTTCTCTGACTCTTCGTACATTCGTCGCACTTCCTCTCTCCGCGCGGAGCCGAGAGCTGACACCTCTTCACGAGACATGCCACCGCCGTCTGGCATTCTCGGCATTCCAGCCACATCAGGCAACGACTTTTTACGTTGAAGGGCCTGCGGCGTACTTAACATCTGGAAAAGTAATAGGTTATGCAATCTTGTGTATGTAAAATCACTTAGGGGCGATTGTTTTATCTGATTTTAAGATCAGCCAATATAATGCTTAGGAATTACATGTAACATTCCGATTTATATGAGGTTTATATACCTCAACGGGAGGGACATTGATCCAACTTTCAGAGGCCCGCCGGGCAAGAATCGCCGGCGAGCACATTAGATCTTCATCTTCCTCTTCATCCACTTGGTACCACATTATTTAAATTGTTAATATCTACACCTCACACGTAAGTTCTTTTACTTCATCTCATAAAATGTTATACAAGTTTTTATGGTATCAATACCGCAAATAAATACTTTTGTTTATTCTATAAAATATACGGAATTTCCTATTTATAACTGGTAAAGAGGTGATGCGCGGAAAGCGGCAACGAATGACTGTCTCAAATTAGAAATAGAACGGGCTGGCGAGCTCCCGCCGCCCACCTACCGCATCCCGACTCCCGAGCCAATATATACAACTATAACTGTTAAATCCATGATTTTATTATTATATATCTATACATATTGTTGTGCTGGACACAACAGAAATTATATTAGCTAAAATTTGAAAATTAAATTAGGCTTTAATGAATCGCTACCGGAAATTCGAATTATATCACGACACCATTACGCTACATCTATTTGTATTTTTTAATTGTGTTGTACAAGTGCCAAGTGATTTTAGTTAGTTCGGTAATTACTCTAACCGAAAGTAATGTGTCACGATACTTACAAATCAGATTTAGGTTAATTCTCACTTACATTTATTTTGTCATCAATTAAATTGGTTGAAATTTTTAAATTTAGAATGCTGTCGAGTTCGTCAGAACACCTTCGTCTCTGATATTGATACTGATACCCTCAACGTGATTATTGATGATGATATTACATTGTCTGTACAAATAGAAAAAAAAATGTTACCTTGCGTCCACCTCCGCCACCTCCGCCACCACCGCCTCCACCCACAGGCGCAGCCGGTGGCGGCGTCGGGTTTTGAGTAACGTACAAACTCTCCGTCCGCTTTGGCTGATAAGGAGACGGTGATATTTCTTGTCCTAAAGTACGCTTTCGCAATAACGTGTCTTCAAATGGCTGTTGTTCGCGAGATGATGCGCGGGATATAGAGCCTCGACCAGACGCCAAGTGTCCATTACTAGCGGGAGTGGCTGCACGAGATGGTGGTCGCGACGATGGCGCTGGTTGTGGTGCTATAGACCCTGACCGGGAGCCGCTACGTGGTACTGCAGCTTCAACCGACGGCTGTCTCGATCGCCTCCCATATCTATCAACACTCGAATCTCGGCTTGGCGGTCGTTTATAGTGATCGAAGTAATCAATCGATGGCCGACTCGTTGTCTGCCTTAAATCTCTCTCTCCGTTCATAATATCCTGATCCGTAGGCTGTCTATACTGTTGTTGGTCAATAGTCTGTTGCCTGTATAATTGCTGGTCTGCTTGTCTATAATTTTGGAGATCAGGCTGTTGGCTAAATTGCTGTTCTGGGCCTGGTCTATATGGAGGTTCTTGTTGTCTATATGTATCTTGCCGATAGCCTTGTTGGTCCACATTAGGCATCTGCTTGTCCAATGACCCTTCTGAATGGATCGTACCCGTTCTTAATCCATTTCGTCCATATACTGCGGTCCCACTATCGACATACGCTGTGCTTTGAGGGTCTTGGCGTGGTTGAGCTAGTATACTTTGTCGTCTTGGAATACCTGGTCCAGTATTCCACTCTTGCGGTCTTTGGTTCAGTGATTGCCTCGTCGCTGATGATACCCGACGATCTTGATTTGTGTATTGTTGGTTACTCTGATCGACACTTTGTTGTTGTTGCAAGCGATACGCAGTAGCCTGTGGATTTAAACCATAACTGGCTCCGGAATCTCCTTGATATTGTTTTTGACTATCGAATGCTGGATTCTGTAAATTGCCACTATTGTAGGCTTCCTGACTGGTATTATAGTAGGAGTCATAGGTTGTTGCAATATTTCTATCGTCAGTGTTATAATTATTATTAGCAAATCGAGAGTCAACAGCCTGCGGTGGTTTTCCATATTGTGTCGATGGTCTTCTCGAAGATATTGCGTTTGGAATTTTATTCATTTGAGGAAGTTGAGTATGTGTCGGAGGGATGTGATTTGGAATGCTCTTTCCGTCCAAGATCTTTTCAGATTCTTGCACTGGGGGTGCCGTAACCTGTGATTCAAAAGGCTTTTGTCTATATCGTTCTCTTAAACCTATTCTATCAAAACCAGGATGCCTGAAATCGGGAGCGAACTGCTTAGCAGTAGCTTGTGCTATATCACAGTCTTCTTTAGCTTGGTCTGCCGATTCATCGGCTTGCTCAGCTTTCCCCCGCGCCGTTGCTGTCCTGTAATAAAGTGACCGGTTAAATTTGAATTACCTTGTTGAAATATAAAATAAATATTATTGGCAAAGTAGTAAATAAAACAAAATATAAGTGCACCAAGTACCTGGAAATAGCAATATCAGCTTTTTGTAATGCAATTTTAGAAGCCCGCTGCGCAGCATTCACCGCTGAGTCGATCCGTTCACGAAATTTAGCTGAACGCATAAGAAACATATGTTTGCGTTTTTGGCTAGTTATTAGAACGTTATTTTTATATTTGCCCTCTTCTCTAGTTCCATCTCTGAATGTTGTTACACCGTAGCCATACTTTCTATTTGAAAACCATTCGCCCTCGTATCGAAGGCCATCACTGCGCTCACTTATACCAAAGCCAGTTCGTTTGTCATTTTTCCATTCTCCCATATATGTTTCAGTAACAGAGGCGTCTAAGTGTTCGTCCTGTAATATAATTCACTGATTTATACTGATTCTGAACACAAAAAAAAAAATTTTGGTTTTTATTTTTTTATAATGTATCATTAAAAAATACATACAACCCTAAATTTTTACCCTTTTATCACCAACCCATAATTTTTTAAGTTATTTTATGGCAAAACAACGTTTGCCGGGTCTGCTACTATCATATATAAATTAGACTACTGTGTAGCTAATAGATCTAAAATGTGTAACAAATATATTTCGTAACGAGATAAGTTTACCATTTTTTTATTAGGTAAAATAAAACGTTCTATATCATTAATTATATTCCACTTGATTACCTCAACAATGAAGCTAGTGTTGGAGTTGGTATGCAGCGATACCCTCGTGGTAGCGGAATGAGTGCTCTCGACGGAGGAAACCCAAGAGGCAGCGGACCCGCCGGAACCTCCTGACCTTACTGAAGCGGTTCCTCGCGGGTCCAAGTCGCCAGCACTGCGCTCGCGACGAAACCTCTGAAAATATTAATAATATGTTAATTTTATGAATAGATTTGTACATACATTTAAAAACTTCATTTCCGGTTTTTTTTTAATATTTGCTGAGATTAAATGATTGAAAATTTAATGATCTAAAAATGTATTTAATCGTCACAATCGTAATATACACTTACAGTAGTAACAACGAATTCTATTTAGTGTTGTTTTTACTAGCTGATCATTACATAACATTACATTGGGAGTGGTGGCTGTTTAAATATGGATCTGCAGATTTTGTAACTATCTCTATTCTACTGTCACTGACCCAAAAATAGGGAAAATTTTCGCTGGATTAAAAACATTTTACGCATAAGGCAAAATATTAGGTAATGCTTTGTTTATTTCTGTTTGAATGACAAAATCTTATATTTATATCTTACATTTATTATTATAATTATGGATGTTAATCTTACATTGAACAATCCCTTTTTCGCCTTTTCTCCCAACGAGCCCCGTCTTCTCGGGGGCTCATCAGAGCTGGTTCTGAGCACGAAACCGCCTCTCGCTTCGTCCATGCGATGGTTTCGTCTGTCCGAAGGGTCTGGAATGCCCGTGTCAGCCAAGGATGACATAGAACCTCGATGCTCTCGTGTACCTCCTCGATAATGGGATGCAAGACCGAAAGGGGCAGACGTACGCACTCCATAACCATGGCGCAGACCGCGCATCCATTGTCCTTGATACGTTCCTGCAAATTATTCAGTTTAATTTCTATTGATAGTTGTAGTATTTGAAAAACATTTAAATCTCGGATTATATTGGATTTAGTCCATAAAAAGTATAACGCTAAGACTATTATTAGATCCATTGGCCTGTACTCGCAATATAACCGCCCTAGTTGCAACGTATAGACGAAGATATTTTAAGCTGGTGTGTTCAAAAACCATAAATATCTATACGTTTGACGCAAGAAGTCGACTTATATATGCGGCCATGTTAGGCACTATAGAGACAGAAGAGTGCTACAAGACAAAACAGAAGGACAAAAATTTATCAACGCGCGCATGTTAAACGATAGGGAAAATATGTTATTTTAGTATGACGTTCGTTACATTTTCTCGTTTAATTATGGAATAATTGTATGAATATTCAAAATAGCCAAAGACTGACAGCTGGTCGAAGATTACGTTACAGCGTGATTTTGAAAGACAAAAACTGGTCAGATTGGGTAAAAAATCGATTACTTTTGTTGCTGTATCATAGACACACATAACACGTATGTTAAGATAGACCGAAATTTCGTGCCGTGAAATTCGAGGTCAGTCTTTATGGCAATACCATAAATACAATCAAAGACCATCTTCAAAAATAAAATCAGTAGTATTCCGTTTAAAAGCTAAATACATCCTATTTTTTTAATTTTAAAACATCTGCAATGCAACACGAATTCAATGCATTTATAAGCCCACACAAGCGGAATTGTTGAAAATTTACCCACATAAAACCTTTTAAATCAGGCCTTTAACTGCGGTAATAAGTTTAATTTAAGGCAAAATCGTAGAACAAGACAAAATTAATTAATTCAGATAAAAAAAATACCAAACCAGTAACAGAACCCAATGGTATATTCGTTCGTTTTCATTAAAGCAGAAATGAAACGATGATGCGTCTTGCAACTTTGTTTTACTATTTATACGTAGTTTCCTTAGGAGTCAAGTTTAAACAAATAAACGATGCAAAGCAAGAAGATTTGCCAAGGCAATTATAGTTTCTTCGTATCGTTATTCTTTTGTTTCAACATGAAATAAACCGTCGATAAATGTCGATGCGGCGCGCAAAGCAGGCGTGTCCATGCTAATTTTAACCGTTGAGGGCCGCAGATGGCGGAGCATGCAGGGCCAACTTACAATAGTCATTCATTCATAAAACAAATCAAAATGCATATTGATATTATCGGTAGCCATTTTACAACATAGCAGAATACATAAATCATATCTAAATTTATTGTATCGCAAATGGAATGCGTCCATGTTAAAGGAAGACAACATTTAAGAGCGACATATTTCTTTCTTTACGATATTTCAATATTAAATTAGCGGCAATGTCACATCCGTGATTTTATGAATGACAAATCTTAATGCGGCCATGACTCAACAAGCCGAATATTATGTGACGCGTTGCTATAGCGCTCCGTACCTACAAAATATATAAGTACGCACGTATAGTGAATTGATTTTAATCGACGTAAGATTGAATATTATTCGAAAGATTTTCAATTAAATTCAAAATTTAATTCGAATTGGATTGATACGTATAAACAATAAATTAAAAAAGCATACGAGAGCGTATAATTTGACACAACTGAGTAAAATTGTTACAATGGACTTGCGCTTAATTAATCCAATTGTAACCTTGGATCAGGCAATATTGTGGAATTAAAGTAAAAAAAAGTAAAGAAAATACTAATAAAGAAGTACTCAACTCCAAAGTAATATTTCAGTCTGTGTAACAGAAAAAAGAAAAGATAAGAGAAAAATCATTATAAAATTAAAGCAACATTTCATTATGAAATTATTAATAATTCATTGGAATCATATTACTACTTGCAAGTTGCAGCGTGATTCATTTGAACTGAGATTAAATTATTGTGCATAGCATCACGCGCCGACTAATGCTTTTGTACCCATTGCACAACTGTGGTTTTCTTTTCAGTCCACATTCATTATATAGGTCATTGGGTGATTTCCATCGCTATTATTGAGCTGTCGAAAGAATTGTATGAGAAGGAATTAAGTCTTGTATAGGAAAATTAGTTCGCAGCTATAAAACAGATAACGACCGGTAGACCGAGCTTTTATGAACCGTTTCGAACGATGACTAATTTATGAAAACATGTCCGGTATAAAATATATGCTATTATATCAATATCTGCTTACAAGTTCAAACCATGAGTCAAAATTATATATGTTTTGTGATATATAAGATTATCTTAGACGTTTTTTTATCAACTTAACTAATGTTTTTATAATCAGTAGGCGATTCAATAGTGCTCTACATTTGATGGCCGGAATCGAATATGGTAGAAAGAATAATGAGGAAAAAGGCTGATTTCGGCTTGAATGGTCCCACTTAAATATACGCTGTGGTATGTATGGTGAAACAAGACAAGTCTGAGTTCCCAGGGCTAGCGCACTGAGTAAAGTCAAATAATCACTCTCTTTTTTTGTAGTCATAATAAAATAAAATTGTTAAAATTGGGTAAGAAATATTTCTTTCTTTCACTTGCATATTGGAAGTGATATGATCTATATTCATAAAAATGTCATGGCACGTTGTAAAGAAAATTAATGTTAAATTTGAATAATTTAACGGTTTTAATTGTTTTGTTTTAAAAATCCTACGCTTACACAACACTAGAACGTCACGGTCATGTAAACTGAAGTATTTTAGCCGGCATTCAAATCATTTGGCAATGAGTATGTACTCACCGCCGTCAGCGTATGTTTCTGAGCCGTATCCATCTTGCATTCCATTTGCCCAAGTGCCTTCATACTTGGCGTTGCTCGTAGTGCTCTGTCTGACACCGTAGCGGCCTTTATAGCCTTGGGTCCATTCACCACGGTATAGCCAGCGATCTCTGGTCTCCACACCCAGACCGTGACGCTTTCCGTTTTGCCATTGTCCTTCGAACGAACTGCCACTGAAATTGGAAAAAATAATTGTTTGTACCAAAATTACGTGAAAAAAAATCGAATATTTATGAATGTTTTCTATTATTTCTCGTAACATAACACTTTGTTAATAAATATCGGTGTAATATACTCTATCAAATTAAATTTTAGTACATAAGACTAGTTAAACTTGCTGACTCTTGTGGTAAATCATGGGCAGTGAATATATCATATGATATATATAAACTATTAAACAAACTTATTTTAGACTGTCAACACAATAAAAATGGGGTGTTACAGAAATATAAACACATGCGAAGATACAAAATTCATAAGCTTTTGTTTGACATTAAGTACTAACAAAGCGGTGTAAACACATTTTAATATGCAGTCTGTACTTTTATAGTTAGAGTTCGCATGTATCACCGGCAACACAAACCAAATGACCTTGATCGAGAACTAGGGCGGCGTCGCTTCTGTGTTCACCCTTGTTTCTAATCTATGCCTTTTCATAACTACTGAGAACTTACAGTGTTTAGTTGACCTTATATAGAATTTACTTTAAACAACAGGAGGGCGAAAATAGTTAATTAGGTTAACTTCAGTCACTTTACGTTAATAACACAATTTACCTCTCGTATCATAGATTGTTAAGTTCTTGACTGCAGTAATGGCTGTGAGTTCGATATTAATTTGTACCCTATCATAATATGAATATCTAATGTTAGAGAAAAAAATTGTGGATCACCGTTATATACCTACTTGTTATACCGGAAATGGTGTGTACTACTTTTGAAATTCAAATGAAATGTTACCATTGTATTTATATTAATAACAGTATAATTAAATTACAGTAAATACAAATCGTCTTGAAATAAAGGTACAGAGAGTCCATCGTTATAGTTAGGGCGGCATTGTCCGCCCACGTAACGTGACGCATTATTCCCATGAAATTACGCTCTATGACTAAGCGACATTTTAGTTTTACTTAACAGTACAAATGTAAATGAATACAATAAGTAAGAGCAAAGAAAATCGTTAAGCGTCACTTAACACCCTCCTCGTTCTTTAAAGTAATAAACTAAAGCTTACTTTCTCAATATTTCTGTTCTTTTTTACGTATGTCAAATAGATTTATAAATCAAGTGCATAAAAAAATCATTATCACGGATATATTGTTACATCAGAGTCGTTTTGTTTCACATATTAGTTTTTATACTTGCGGGTCTTGTTACATATTTTAGAATAACGCAGTTTTAAAAAATACTTCGATGAAAGGCCTCATAAAAGATTATGTTTGATTCGTTGCGTTGTATTTAATAGTTAAGGACCTATAAGGCGTTCACTGCTTTCATATATAGGATCATAATAATAATATAGGTATTTTTATTGCCTAGAATAAATCGTGTTTCGCATTGATTCTGAAAATAAGCGTGCCATTTCAGCACTTTCTAGGTTTTACGCTCCTAAGTTGAATTAATATTTTTAACTGCTTATACCTATTTGGTTCTTATAATCTGCTACTATGTGTATTTTATTTGTTCATTAGTTTATCCAAAAAGTACGTATCTTGTTATGAAATAAATAATTTCTTACATTATTATTATAGTACATAATAAAACATGCCGAAAATGTTAGGGTCTTGGTGTTAACTACCAGTTAACACTTGAGCCTAATATTTTCGTATTAAGTATCGTTACTGTTATCTACCAGTTAGCACTAACACTAAGCTTCCATGTGTTAGCTACTAAAGAAATTGACGGAAGTAATATACTTATTACGTAAGCTTAGAAAAACGATAAATATGTTTTGTTTTGTACGAGGAAACGAATCGAAGTTCTGTTATTTCCATCAAACCAGTTATTTACGAGATAGGAAACGTTATAACTGACATGTTATAAGTTTGTTATAATACCAAAACATGAATGTTTTACCACGCCATTTTATGTACACAAGTTCTGTTCATAACAAAAACAATTATAAACTGAAAGACTTCATTAAATATACAAATATAAAATAAAGTTTTAAAATCTTTAGCTTAATGACGCCAACCTATACGGTTTAGATTCTATGCGAAAAACTAATTATTAAGGTTACTTTAAAATATTTTACTATAAATGTACACACATTGTTATCTTAAGTATTATTATTTTTCAACCCTTAATATTTTTATATACATGGATATAATTAGTGTTCTGAAATGAAATAAACAAAAAATATATTCTAATATTTTCTCAATTATTTATATCGCATTTTTTAATAATAAGAAGATTTTATCTCAGTTATCAATCGAATTTAACGTTATTTCAATGATTAAATTCCTTATTCGTAAAATACATCGAATCTAAATATGTAAAAATTAACGCAAACAATATGGAGAAGAAGTATACTTCTCTACCAAAGTCAATTAAGATCTGAAATCTTGAGACGTTGTCAAGTAGAAGCCTACACTGAGTACTGTTGTAACCATGTACATTCTAGGTCAAGATGTCAACTAGAGCCACCCTTGTAGCTGGCGCTAGGTTTTATATATTATCGTAGCATGTAAGTGCTATTTGGCAGGTCAAGGGCATTTGTAGCTTTACAACTGGTTCGCCCTGTATGGTTAATGTGCCTCACAATTTTCAATACGCTCCTGGAATCGAGAAAAGGACCGTTCAAAAGTAGGTATTGACATTCCATAGATGAGCAATTACTGAAGAAATACAAATTAGTGAACAATAGATTGTCGTGTCCACTGTTCTGTGTGATTTATACTTATATTTGAATAATATACAAATTCTGTTTAAATATATGACCTACCATATTATATAAAATGAAAATTTCAAGTACTATTGTAATTTTTATGGATAAAAATATTAAATACTATTAACACGTCTTCATTCACTGTTTAAAATATCCAACTGACAATAAGGAGCTTATTAAGCTTATTCAAGTACCTTGTGAAAACCTACATTTATAAAAATTATTAACGAACATTTCGTTTATGCAACACGTTGACTAAGATCATTTACTTTATTAACAAGCTATCCAAAGGGATTAAAGTAAATTGAAGTTATACTGAAATAGTTTAAAAAAATCAATTACAATGTCGCGGGTTCACTATTTCGATGGAGCAACGACCTGGCGAATGTGGGTTACACGGGAGGCGTCCGACGAGATTAATAGGGAAGCCTGGCACAGCAACGCATTCTGCCCGAGGCACATACTGTTTGATGTCTATATCTCATATTGTAATATAAATATGTAACGAGAACTTTCAGGTTTAATTTTGTTTCAAATATTATAAGATTATGTAAATATTATATGAATTGGTTTGACAGTATTATCGTCGCGAACCAACTAACTTGGTTTACAGATTCATAAAAAATTAACAGTCCAATTAAAAGTATTGGTTTCTTAATCAGGACTGGGTTTGTTTAAGACTGTTATGTGACTTGTCAATTTGAAAAAAAATAATAAAGTAATATATGCAATGGAGAATGTTATTAGACAATTTTCAGTCACATGTCAGTCCCCGTGACGGAAAGATTGAACATCTGCAACACATTAGCCTCAATTAATTTTATGAAAGCGTTGTGCTTGTGCATATATATAAATGTGGTCTCTAATAGATGTGTTTACGTCTCGCAATGGGTCAATTGACAAGGCTATAAGGAAATTTTAGTAATATACAAACGTTATCAATATCTTATCATCATCCTACATCACAGATCGATATGTAGATATAGTTCGTCGGCGACTGAAACATTAGGCACTTTCACCGCTGGTACACGCGTTTTCTAGCGAAACACCGAACTCAATTATTAATAGCGGACTATTTTTGGAGTCGCTTCGGACGCGGATTTCGGGCACGTGCGAAGCCCGGGCTGAGACACTATCTCACCTGGGCCAGGTGTAGACGCCGGATACTTCGAATCCATAGTGCCAGGAGCCGGCGTATGCTCCTTGGCCCTTGGGCCCCGTGCACACTCCGTGGCCATGAGCCTTGCCATCCTCCCAGCCTCCGCAGTAGGTGCCACCGTCGTCGAAGTCGAAGCGGCCGCCGTTGAGGCCACGCTGGGGGGGGCTTCCGCTAGCGGCGAGCGCGGCGTCGGCTGGCTCGCTCGGCTGCATCACGCGGACCCGTGCTTCCGCGGAGGGGGACGCCTCCCGCGCGCGCCCTCCGCCGAGCTCGCGGTATAAATAAACATCAGCTGGGCATATCGCGCCGTGGCGCGCGGCCGAGTGAACACCACACCGTTTCTGCGCGAGAACTGAGAGCGACGCCCGCCGCCCGCCCTCGCCCTGCCGCCCGCCCAGCGCACTGCGCAATCTCCAATCGCCTCACAATCGCTCTAACCGCTATATTGACTTCATTAGCGAAATGCACTTCGCTTCAGGGTCGAGATACCTAAACACGCGTACACAAAATTGAGTTTAAAATCATTTTTGAGTCAAAATATAGTAAACTTTAGTTAAAAAAAATAATGAGCGTATAATTTTTTTGTAAAAAAATGTGATTTATGGCCAGTTTTAAACAACACTACTCATATATTTTTTTTTACGGTTACCATGACTGTACATTTCCTCTGTGTGTTATAAGTAACAAGTGATAATGAATACAATTATTCATGATCCAGACTAACGCGCACCTTTAAAGCGATTTAAAGAAGTGACGAAAAATTTCATGAGAGTTCCTCTCGTCCGTTCTATACTTACCCTCGATTTGGGAACTGGCAATTAATATAATTGTAGATTTTTTTATTTTTTTTTTCGTCGATTCGTAAGTTTAAGACGTGAGTGAAGTTACCTATGAATAAAAAAAAATCAATGTGCGTAAAGGGGTTGAATGTGTTTATTTAACGAAAGCCTAAAAATAAAATATTGAAATCAATGAGTTGTATATGTACAACATTTCTTTGTCTAGTTTTTAACATAAAGTAAGAATGGAGGGTAACAAATTTAAAACACAAAATATAATATTTTCAGTTGGTTTGATCAAACCAGTAGGTTTGGCAGTAAGTTATTTATAGTTTAGAAAAATACATATATAAGTTTAAAAGTGAACCATTATAACACTGTGTATGTATCTTGTAGTTTACATAGTTGGTCACTTAAGGATTAAAAATTAATCTTTTATTGTTTTATTAAGCTACGAATAAAAAAAACTATTTACACTTATCTTCAACATTCCAATCAATGCCATTACCAGGTAATGGGCTTTTGAAATAGGGTGATAACCATACCAAATACCATCTTGAACCAAATACTTCTATTAAATTAAATTTAAAGCCTCTATTGTATGTGACTTCTTTAGTGCTCTGTTTTATTTCAGGTGTAACTTTCCCCTTTAAAAGATTATTAAAATGATAAAAAAAGAGAAATCCAGTAAACATAGCAACAATAAGATTAATTTCAACAAGAAACACATAAAAAGTTTCCTCACCGAAATCTATAACAAAACAGGCCAAAGGAAAAAGAAATTTACCTATTACTAAGCCATTATTCCAATTTAAGTGTTTTGAAAAAAAAATAACATTGTAATAAAATGCATATAGCATTGCAACAAATATGTAAAAGGTAAAACACATAAAATATCTATGATTATAATAACCTACACAGCAGGCAAAGAATGTGCAATGGTGGTCTCTTTTCAATATACATAAATTACAAGTATTGCAGTGCCAGGCCCGAGGAGGCCTAAGACATTCACAGACATCACAGGATGTCCAATTTGCTTTATTTTCAATGACCAGCACTCTGCCCTTTACACTTGTATCAGTGAACATCCCATAAATCATATTTCCTAATATATTCATCAAAAGGAATGTTGCACAAATTAAATGCACAAAATATGAAACACTCCATTCTTCCACTGTTGCAGGAAGAACTATAACCAATTCAAAATACAGAAATGCTGGCACTAATACAAATATTATGGTGAGATATATAGCATGTTCTAATAGTCTTTTGAGTTGCTTATTTTGTATGAATTGCAGTTTAAACAGCATCTTGTTATGTTACTCCTGGTCCTCAGTGCATATCTATAACAATAAATAAATTAAGTTTGTAGACTCGCTGCAATTTATATTGATAGTTGGAAACATTTATAAACATTGTTTTTAACGATTCTACCTTTATGGCATAGATGTTCTAATTTTTTAAACAAAATGTGTTTTATGACATGTTTCACTGGTGAACTATTACACGGTAATACTTTCATACAATAATTTATGATTCTGAGTATATCTTGGAAGTAAGCAGAATGAGTTTTAACTCATAACTCGTATTTAGTAATAACATTTCAAATCGACTGCTTAGTGCTTTCCTTAAATGACGGGGTAATATGTAGAGTGTAGACTGTAATCAGCTGATTGATTTACTTCATAGAATACTTTCTACAATTCTATATCGTTAATCTTCGGTGAAAAAGACTTACGTCAATTGTCACTTTGTCTATTGCATACTTCACTCACTTTATCAAGTAACAACTAACAATAAGTATAGCTTGTATTACAGGGGAGACATGCTATAATCATGAGATGAGAATATATTGATTATATAAGACCTCTGAATTTATCAAATTTGATAAGTATTAAACCCATATTTGTCTATTGCAAAACACTGATATAGCCTTGTATTTATTTTGTTATACACAGAGCTGTTTAAGTATGCTCATTTTGCAAGTTTACTTTAAATTATATACATTCCCGCAAAATGTTCTAGTGTCAGCTTTGCTCTTTTAGCATTTAAAAGTTAAGTTGACAGTTATAAACTTTGTTATAAATAAAACAATATTGTCATAAATAGAAGTTATTTACTTGATCATAAATTAACTTTATCTTAAGCATACATAATAATCTTTTAAAAATACACAATATATAAAAAGACAATTATAACCTTAACAACCATATAACATCTTATTAGCAAACTGTTTTATAAATCTCTTTTAATAGTATATTGCAATACATAAACCAAGTTTTAACTTGAATTTGCATGCACTCCAGTGTTTAGAGTATTTATTCTGTTGAGTAAAGGGTATATTTTTATTTTTTATAGAATTTTTTACTACTGTCTTTGGCCATATCAACGAGGGTCTGTGCTGGTTTAAATGGTGCTCCATATAAGCCGTGGTATTCTTCCATCTTCTTCACTAGTTTCTCAGCTCCATATTGGTCCACCCATCTGTAAAACCAAATCCATTATAAATAGGTGACACACTGATGTATGAAGCCATCTTTACTGGAAACAAATGTTATAAAAAAATACCTGAAAGGTCCACCAGTAAAAGGCGGGAAGCCAAGACCAAAAACTGCACCAATATCACCTTCTAATGGGCTGTGTAAGATTGTCTCCTCTAGGGATAGCACCGCCTCATTAACAAATCTACAAAAAATTTAATAAAATTTATAGTTTTAATAATTGGGAAAGAAAATAAATAGTCTATGTAAAATGGTTTGAATGTTTATTGTTGAAGATAAAGACGTTATATTTCAATAGTGAGGCGTGGAAGTTATATGTATTTATTAGTTAAATACAATTTTTTATTTTATTTACCTATGTAATAAATATTTTACTTCGGGGCCAAGCAACAATGTTTGAAATATATTCTGATTTATTTTTAGTTCAAATCCCGCTTGTATATCAAATACTTGGGTAATGTAGAAGAGTGTTTACCTTGAAACCATTCTTAATTGATGGTCCTCTGGTGTGAAACCGCCTCGAGGTTCCAAAGAGTACTTTTCTTTGAGCATTTGAATTGCATCCATATTTACATCCTTGTTCTTGGTACCTTTCTCGTACACATAGAAACCTTTGCCTGACTTCCTGCCCATAAATCCAGATTTGACAAACTCCTGCAAAATGTTTAGGTCTCCTCCACTGATTCTATCACCGAAGGCCTGAAAATAATTATAGGTTTATTTAAATGAAAAATTTCAAAGAAAATATAGTATAGGTGTTTTAGTGTTTTAGTTAAGTCTGTGCAAGAAAAGAACTTGTTTAATACTTTTTTAAATATATGTATACTAAATTCAAATAAATGTACAGTGTATAACTGTTATATGTATAATTAAGTAAATCACTACATTTTGTCAAACATACAAATGTAAATCAAACAATTTTACTATTTCATACACTATACCTTAGCCAAGTCAGAAGCAATGTGTGCGGCTACATCAATGCCAACTTCATCAGCGAGTGTAGCAGCACCCACGGGGAAGCCAAACTCTTTAGTTCTTTTATCAAGGTCCTTTGGATCTAAACCCTCTTGCAGTAATCTAGAAATGTATGTAAAAAATGGGTCTCCACATTAGAATAAAAAAAATTCATCTAGTCCAACAAGTTTTTTTGACGATACATTAATGTAAGATAGTGAACAATATAGATTTAAAAAAACGTGGTTTGCTTAAAGATGTGCTTGCGCCATCTAGCGTGTTTTACTAACCGACAGTACAAATATAACTAAACACTGAGTGGAACTGGTTGCCTTATACATAAGCGTAAAGCTATGCACTATATTATTATAGATCACGTGACATACGTTGTGTACAACGAATAATAAATAAATTAAACAATATAACATTATATAACACTCTCTGTTTATGGTAGCCCCTATACATTATTAAAACTTGAATTACCAACCTGACAGCCTCACTGAGCATAGTAGCCAATATCCGAGTTGTGTAGAATCCGGGCCCATCTCCCACAGTAATGACAACTTTTCCCTGTTTAAGACCTATATCGACTGCGGCCGCCGCTGTTTCGTCACTTGTACCCGGATGACGGATTATTTCAAGTAATTGCATACGGTCCACCGGGGAGAAATAATGCATACCTATATCATAAGGTTATTTCATATAACAAAAACATGGGCGCTACAAACATTAGTTTCCTAAGTAGTTATATTTTTTTACAGATAAATTGGTGATCAGATGTCTGCGACTGACTTTGATTTTGGGACTGGCAGGCAAGCGTAGCAAGCGGAGATAAACTGAACAAACTGACTAAATATAACTAACCACAAGTAAAGGCCAAACTTATTATAAGCAACACAAGTGTTCAGATGTAATTTCTATACAAATACAATAGTTGACACATATACAAATTTCTAGTCAAACACAAAAAAATAAAATTTTTGAGGGTAGTTTTCTTAATATTCTTTGATGATATAAACTCTCAAACTATACACACCAATAACTTTATCCGGGCGACTGCTTCCAGCGGCAATTTTACTTATCGGTATAGCACTGGTGTTAGTGGCAATTATACAATGTTTGGGAGCCACGCCCTCAATCTCTTTTATCACTTTGTGCTTAATATTTATATCTTCAAACACAGCTTCAATCACACAATCAGCTGTCTTAAATTTTGCATAGTCCAATGTGGGTAATAAGTTTGACAAGTATTTGTCTTTTTGTAAACTGTAAATAATTTGGTAACATTTAATTGTGTATTTAACAGTAAATACCAGAATCAAAGCATTGTTATAACAAAAAGTTATCTAATTTGAAAATTAAGATTATTTGAGACTTCACTAGTATTTTATATAGAATTTATTTAAATTAATTTACTTACGCGGAAAGTCGTTTACGTTTAACGGCATTAATTAGACCATTCTGAATCTGTCCCATTCCCCTATAAAGGCCTGCATTCGCAGCATCTTTCAATACAACGTTGAAGCCTTTGTCTATTGACACCTGAACGATGCCAGCGCCCATCAATCCAGCTCCAAGAACTCCAATCTAGGATTAAATGTTTAATAAATAATACATTCAAAAGTAAAAAAAAATATTGCAAAACCAACAATGAAATTGTGTTTAAAGCTCAAAAAAAAAACAAATGAATAATCTTAATGTGTGGCCTGGATTTTATAAAATTTATTTATGGCCAAAGCAAAAAAAAAACTTAAATTATTCTTAAATTTAACCAGTATCATTTCATTCCTAAAAATGTTAGATTTTGGTTAAGGGCCGTGGCAGACTACAGACTTACTATCGGCCGATAGTTTGGTCCGCTTCTTAATTAGTATGAATATGTATGCAGATGCGCACATTACAGTGATTCAGTATCGGTCTCAATCTCTCCTCAGTAGGTATAGCAAGTGTTAAGTGTGTATCTTGCGCTAGTAATGCTCATTAAATATATAAGAGATAAAAAGAGAATTTATTTTCTGGGAAGTCTAGTAATTTAGAATAAATTGTGTAAAACATCTGTTGAAATAATTTGTTACTATAGATGGGATGTATTCAATAGACTCGCTTTCTCTTCATTATTTTTCTACTTGTATAAAGCAATAATAATAGTTTCGACTGATCTCGTCACCAGCTCTAGTAAATTGAATAAATCGGCCGAATCATTTGTTGGCTTGTCTACGCACTCGCGACCAACGCAACTTTTTTTTAACTCAATGTGTGCACGAACCGGGCAACTCGAATTAACTATCGGCCGATAGTAAGTCTGCAGCGGCCCTAAGAAAACGAAAAAAGGCCTTGCTGGCGAAGGCTTTTAACAAACCTCAGCCAGCAATGGAAACCTCCTGAGCGAAAAAAATATCAGGGGCGTATAATATGTAGTTTATCACTTGTGTTACCAAACATATATGAAAGTCCCTATTCTTGAATAAGTTGTAACTTATAGTCAATGCAAAAAATAAATACTCACAGTTTTAACACTGGTCTTAGGGTTTCCAAACCTATTCTTTTTACATTCAGTCTGTCCTCTAAAAAGGCCAATTAAGCCCTTGCTCTGCGGCGTCATTGCCAATTCACCAAAACCTTGCGCTTCAGCCTCATATCCTGCAACTGGTCCTTTGTCTACTCCAGTCCTTATTACCTCTAAAATCTAAAAAAATAATAATTTGTCTTGCCAAAAATTTATTTCAATAATAGAAGTCTACAAAATGACATTAAATAATGTAGTGAATCGTTCATGAAAAATGCTAGTTAATTAGTTAAAGATAGAAAAAATATATTGACCTTGCTTTTTAATAGTAAATATTTTACAAATTAACCTTTAATGGAGCTGGGTAAAGTCCATTGGACGCCTTCATAACCTGCTCTTTAGCCTTATTGAAAATCATGTTCTTAACAAATTCCCATTGCATTGCTGTAGCCATGATATTGTCAATCATACCTTTCTTCCTTTCAGTCTTTATTTTACCACTTGCAATGTCCTTTGCTACCTGAATGGCCACTTGTTCTAAATATTTCATTGTGTTCTCTTGGGGTTTATCAAGACCTGGATATATATTTTTTAATTTAGAACATATTTTATTGTTTTTAATAATAGGTACACAAAAAATATAAAATCATAGCAAAGAATCCCATTTTTAATGTTTATTTAATTGTGATTATTGTATTAAAATATACATATATATATAAAGCTTCTTGCAATATTTATAAGTACACTTTAATTATTTGCAACAATACCACCATATAATGTATTGTTTAAAATTATGTGTTAGATGCATTTGGAAATGCATGTAACAAACTAATGTGTTTTAAAAAAGCTTAGTCGGCTTCAGTAAATTTGAGTTTATCATTAATTTACTTAATTAAAGTTTTCACTTGAGTGTGTGGTTACATTATAAACTAGGACTTGGAAGTTAATAAAAAAAAGTGTCACTGTATCAGGTATGAATAAATATTAGTGTTACCTGGTCCAAGTGGGGAAACCAGCAAGTCCACAATTCCTAATTTCTTTGCTTTATCAGCTTTCACCGTCTTTCCTGTCAAAGCTAGGTCCAAAGTAGTGGGCACTGATGTTAATTTTGGTAGCCTTTAAATTGAAATCAATGGTAAATATTTGTGAAATGCATAATTATCTTTTTTGGTATACACAAGTTTCTTAAAATAAATAAAATGTTCATAATAATCAAGAACTTATTACAGCTTACATTATAATGATAGAAGAAGAATATAAAAGTAAGACAAAAAGATATACCTCTGAGTGCCACCGCCACCAGGTAGCAGTCCCAACATGACTTCAGGTAATGCAAAGCCTGTTTTATTGTCTTTGACTGCAATCCGGTAATGGCATGCTAATGCTGTCTCTAAACCGCCACCAAGGCAGCTACCTTGTATGGCCGCAATATATGGTTTTTTTGATGACTCCATTTGTTTAAAAATTGAATGTCCTTAAATTAATACATTATTATGAGACCCACTTAGTGATTGCTCCATTTTTCTGGTAGATTATTTAAAATACACAGTATCAGACATTTCATTAATTCAACAACAAAACTTGTAGTAGTTAACATAAGTATTTGCAAAAGAATAATAAGGTTAGGACTATTTAACTTACCATTTTTAGCTAATGAGATAACTTCTTCCTTAGTTTTACAGCTTTCTATCATACCAATATCAGCACCAGCAATAAAACATCCCGGTTTACCCGAAATTAAAACAGCTGCTTCAATTGAAGGGTTTGTATCTATTTCATTGATAATTTCCTTTACTTCATCCATAACAGCAGTATTTAATGAGTTAACCTGAAATGTTTTAAAGAAGACTTAATAATTGAATTTTCAGCTGACAGAAAAGACTGTAATAACTTTATATATATATCTTTAATCAAAATAAGTGCAAGGTAGTAGATATTGATGTATCAATCTGGAAATCTTTTTATCTTTGGTTGAGCCATCTAAGATGTGAAAACTCATTTGGTTGCAAAGCTTTTGTTAGTACCCATATAATTAGTTACAAAAATTAATTTTATGCCAACATAACCCCTTTTATTTTATAATTACCTAAATGAATATGTACTAAATTTAATTCCATTAATTTTAAAAATAATGCAAAAATTGAGTACTCCTGATTAAGAAGTATTTACCCCTAAGTTGGGTATGAAGTTCAATAATTACGCCGCATCGATTTTTCTATTCCTCATATTGTTCTTCAGGATTTAAAAAAAAGGGTTATTATCAAAATACAATCGTTTACCTTAACGTTTGGAGAATCTATAGTTATCACATAGACACCGTTAACTAACTTGCACTTAGTGTGAACATTTGTGGTAGCCGCGGCCGCAAATGATCGCCCTGAAAAATAAATATTATTAAGGTCATTTTATTTTTCTTATTTTGTATTAAATAGTAACTTAATCTATTTAAGGATCAATAACTTAAGAAAAACGTAAAAAAAAGAATGTTTTTTTACACTACTTACGATTGAAAAAGTTCACATTACGGTGTTTGAGGATTTTCAGAGCATTAAACATTTTACTGTTGGCCATATTAATAAGATATGTTTACAAAGAAAGTAAATTTAACTTATAAAAACTATTGAAAAAAAAACCCAGACTTTGAACCTAAACTTTCTTGAATTACAAAAAGGAGTGCGGGCCGCGGGGGCAAAAGATTGAAAAGAAACTTTAAATGACATTTAAAGATCAGTGACACATATGTCAATTCTGATTTACCTATTAGACTATGAACACAAATCACTGACACTGACAAACATCGACTAAAAAAAAACAGTTTTCAAAATATATCTGAGATTTAGTAAAAATAGAACACAGGTACATTTGCTACTTGGAATAAAAATGAACTTTTAAAGCACTAATGTAATTAAATAAATGTTTACCGACTGTTAAATAAGATAAAACCGTATGATAATAATGGTTTTAATCGACAAAATTATACGAGACATAATAATACATGACAACATACATATCAAGAAATGTGACAAGAAGTGTCACATACCACACCGACCAAAAGGAATATTTAAACACGCCTATATATATTTGAAGAAGTATTATAAAAAATATCTATCTAAAATAATTATGCAAAACTTTATGCAACGCATTGGTTTTAACTGGTGGTTTGCACCAGGTTTTAACTGGTTGACAGTTATAAAAGGCTGCAAAGCTTTCTCTGTATAGTTATACTGAAAGCCGCGGACTGTCAAAATGCATGCACATTTTATTTGCGGGGCGAGCCGACAGGTTGAGACCAATAAAAATATATCCAGCCTGTAGGATAATTTAAATTCTTACAATTCTAATAAACGTGGCAGTAGGGGGAATGAACCCGCCTAGTCACTTATAATAAAATGCTAACCTAAATGCTGCTAAACACCTTTATTGGCACTAGTTACTCAGAGATGTGGTTGAAATTGGGGATTGAAGTTTGTTAATAAGCACATATTGTGAATGAAATAAATATGGTAAACTTTTAATTTTAAGAAAATGGGTCCGCTGTAGAGGAGATGAATTTTTGTCTCTCAAATTATAGTACCTATAGTAGCCGACATTGATTCTGAAATATAGTTGATAACGTAGATAACCTAAATAATATTTTATTTATATTTATATATACAAGAGAGCTGAATGCAACTTAATAAATAAAGGTAGATCAGCATTGGGTCGGCCTTAACGCTTATAAGCGATATAGCGATAATTATTAATTTCTTCCTAGCAACGCGTACGCGAACACGTTCACCGTGCTTTTTGAAATAAAGAAGTATTTACCCCTAAGTTGGGTGTGAAATAATAATAATTATGCCACATCAATTTTTCTATTCTTCATATTATTCTTGGAGATTTAAAAAAATGTATTATCAAAATACACTAGCAATAAACATATTACAAATATACCTTATCAGTTAAAACGATAATTGGCTACGAAAATCACTGTAAATTATATAAAAGTGCTAGAACGGGTTTTTTTAAAGAGGAGATAATATTAAAGTACAAATTTCATATTAAAACATGACTATTCAATTCGACACGCCTCGTTTACTTTAAATCAAATCCACATAAGCCCCACTTCATCAAAAGCTTTAGGAGTGTAATTGCCCGGTGACGCAAACCCACTCAGCTCTTCGCTTGTCCGAGGGTGGGTGAGGGAATACACGGAGAGGTTAAAGGTGGGAGGGTTACCATAGCTACCGAGCCTCCCGCACTCCCGTTGCAACAAGTAGATAGTATATCAACGGGTAAGGAAAAACGATAGCGCCTGCAATGAATTATTCATTTCCATTGAGGTTTAGATTTGGTGTTGAGTAAGATTACTATAAATTCTAACTACAGGTTGCGTGTTCTTGCTGATTGAAAATATTCGTTTGAGTCAAATTCAAGGATTTGATGGATGGATAGCGAACTCACCTGTATACATTATAAGGAAAAAATAAAATATTTTGATATTTTACTAAAAATGCTAAACTTGTATAATATTATTATACAACATATTATATTGGAACAATAAAATAGTAAGCTTTGGCATTGATACTTTTGACACTTAAATCATGAAGATTGAATCGATTGTTAAATATATTTTTAAATCATAACAAATAAATGTAAAGAAAAATAATACTGAATATGAGGCATGAGTAACAATAGAAGTAACGATCAACTTATTGTACTGCTGTCCCAGATTTTCACAAGTCGCATTTTAGATAATTGATTCAATTCTCCTCGGAGCAAGAACGGTTGAGGGGTGAAGTGGAGATTTCTCACTCCACTTCGTATCACTTTGATTTAGCTAGTGGCTGCCCGCCGCTATGTTTACTATATTATTATTTTTTTATAACATTTGAACATTAATAGTAACGGAACATATTAATGTTGTCGTTGCCAACACAAGAACCTTATTTAAACATACTTCTTCAAGGCTTATTGTATTAATTTATAATTAATCTTATTTCGTGTTTGTAATATTACATTGCAGGCTAATTGAAATTGAAATTCGATGTTACTAAATAAATATTCACCAGTCAGGTTTAAAGTGGTAGGTAAATTTTCAGTAAAAGTTCGTTAAACATTCCAATCCATCCATCCAACCAGGAATCCATCTGGTTTAGTTGATGATATGTATACGTACAGACATACATACACTCGTATATACAAATAAGTAAATTATATGTAATTAAACAAAACATTTTAATTACATATAAATAATTTAGAAATTTACAGAAATGTTTCAGTTTTAAATATGTTATGGTCTATACAGGCTAACAACCATATATATGTTAATGTAAATGAGTTCCAGATACTTGTTTTTCGAACTAAAATATAAAACTATTAAATAAAAGAAACAGTGTTAGACTTTCTTACTGTTAATGTAATGGACTGTATACAACTGAATAAAAGGAGGTTGTGTTTCAGTTTCAGGATCATTGTGTGCCCTGAATCGCCGGGATACGGTTTTCGTGCAGTTTTTTTTTATATAACTGAGTGTTAAATCCTATAAAGTATGGGTAAGTTCTTAAGTTTTTGAAATGAATAAGAAATAAAGGGTAGGTTATTCGTAAGTATTATTTTCATTTTTCTATCAAATAAAGTAATCGTAAAATATTTCATTTTTTGATTTCTGATAAGATATAAAGACTATCCACAGTTGACATGGCCATACCATTGCAAAAAATAATCATCACAACAAATTTTATTTAGACCCAAACGTGTGTTTTAGTTACAATAAGTAAGTAATACTTCAAGTATTCTTGAAATAAACTTTAAATTAACCAACAGTAATAACAACAGAGCCAAAAATCGGTCCAAATAGTTTTACACTTAAATAATTTATTTAAATACGATTTATATAATAAATGTTATAAAAAATATAATAAAGATATTTTTTGTTTTAATTACATAATACTTTTATTTATTTTACATGCAATCGTACCTTCAAAATCTTCAATTAGATGTTGATAAATAGCCAAGATATATATATAAAATATAATGAACTCATAAGTATTGAATGACCCATAAAAAATTAATTAATTTCTAGTCAAGTTTAGTAAAGTAGTATATATATATTGTGTAGGTTTTTGTGAACCCCTCACAACCTGTACCCCAAGAATGCTTGAAATTTTAAGTCGCACGTCATAAAGTATATAGAATCCGTTGTACCTATAGCTGAATAGCCAGCGAATATATAAAGTGGGAGATCGTTGTGGCGGGCGTAGTGCGCGAGTGGTTTTTGGTTAAGCATACCGTGATTTACTCAATATAATATCCTGTAAAATTTAATATCGTTTCCCGTGTTAAATACTTGTCAGAAATCTTTTGGTAAGTGCAGTGGAGTTTATTTACGTAAAGCAACCAATTTTAGAATAATTGTAGCTAATTTGGACAGGATGAACCAATTATGAATTGTAGTTCGTGTGATAAAAAAGATATTGAATAATTAATTTGTTACCAGGGAGGCCTTATTTCTCGTGTAAAGAATTTCGTAAACTTAAGCAAACTTTACATCTGATTCAGGCTCACCTTGGAAATGTTGACAACAAAAACTTTAAACACACAGTTAAATATGTTAGATTCTAGTAATAACTGTAATATCTGTCATGGTCCCTAATTCAAGTAACTCCCAATCTTTAATCAAAAAACCTTGGCCTTGTCAAGACTGGAATCATATATGACACAATTTGCAGTTGGCATTGAAATTACATTAGATATTTTTTATTCGAGGGCCATAAATTGCTTATTTAATGATTAATTCCATTTTGTGAGAAAAGAGATCTATTTGTATCAGCTAGATGTTTAACCGAAGAGAAATAGGATCTATTATAGGTATAATGCAGGTTAACGATAATAAATTATAAAGTATACCCAGGATAAAAACATATTTAGTTTCGGTTTAAATATTTGTTACATAGAATTATTTTTATCATCCATTTAATTCGTTCTTATAAGGAAAACATTGACGTAATTGCATTTCAAACAAGATTCGTTTCTAACTGGAATCGAGGGATTACCCGCAGACAATTCACTGTTTTCGCAGTGGAAATTCCCAATATACTTACGATGAAATTGTAATTTTAATTAAACGGACTATGGAATTATTTATGACTTGTTTTTAATTTTATACATTCGTATGTAATCCACTACTATATAAGCTTAGATTGAAATGATATTACCTAAAAACAGAAACGCTACTGAATAGCTTTATTTACACTTAATTATGAACTAAAAAAGTGAAAATGGTCTAATAAGGAGGCAGTTCACTTAAAAGTATGCTGTATTTTGCACTACACTTAAAATCTTAGAGCGTGATTCAGTGTCGAGACTCTTGGGTCTCTTTCGCCTAAAGCTCAAAAGGGTTAATAAGGCAAAATATGCATTGTTTAAGTGAGCAAGCTTCTATGCCATTTATTTGTAATAATGTTTCATATATATGTTTATGCAAAATAGATTTTTTTAGTTTATGTAGCTCAAGGTACAATACTCTAACTTGCGAGGATTCTCTACCATATTATATAAAATGAATTCATATAAAAAATGTTTAATAAATTATTTTTTTTAAAGTTAGGTACTTTACTTACATATGTTTGCCGCGATATAATTAGATAGTAACTGTGGATAGTAACGCCCCATTTTTAAAATTTAGGGTTGATTCATGCCCTAGATTTTAAATGCTAAGTAAGCATTGTTTGGTACAATGCTAGTTATAATACTTAGAAATGATTTTCCTATTATGTTTTTATTATCTCGTAATTTGTGTTTTAGATAATTTGCGTGCAATCGGCCTAGTTCTCATTTTTTATGTTACCAATTAATATTTATAAGACACTTATTATCAAACTCTAAAGATTTAACTATTAATAGTTTTGTGATTGCTTCATAGTTATGTTTTCATATAGGTATCATTATTGTAGGCTAAATTGTTTCAAATGGATGCAGTACCTAGTGTATGTATTAACAATGACAAACCCATCTTAAAGCTAAACGTTACATACTGTACCATATGGATTTTTATGATGCATATAAACATTTTCACCTTGGCGATAATGACATTATTTTAAAGCATAGTTTCCTTGTGTACGAGTATTAGATTTTAAGAATAGGTATCCGATTATAATTCTATACAGCAATTTATAGCGTTTTGTTCGCGACGTAGTGTCGAGGTCCGACAATAACCTCGCACCACTTGCTTACTTGTGCAACTTAACCACCACTCAGTACCATTCTCTCGACATTGAATGCGATAACACTGTTATAAAATCGTAAAGGCCATAGGAAGTAAGCCTAAAGGAACTTTAATATTATATTGTTAATTATAATACGCAATACTACACTTGCTAAAATGTAAGTGGATCGAATGAGTGAAAAAAAATGTCATATAAGTAATAAATATATTAATCACGTTTAATTTAATCCTGTTATGGTTCAATCTGATAAATTATTTTATTGAAATGAAATATATTAATATCTTTTTTTTTTTTAATGTGAGAGGAGGCAAACGAGCAGGCGGGTCACTTCGAGTGATGTGCCAACCGCCGCCCATGGACACCTACATCTAGACTTAAATAAACAAATGAAACAACTTATAATATAAACTAAAACGATTTTTGGTCTTTGTGGCAGAGTACAAAGTCAAATATAATGCTGGCAGCAATTACTCGTTGTATGGCGATGTTTATACCTTGAGCGAGTAAACTAACTAAAAGCCCACATAATAATTCATTGACATTATATATCTATGTCACGATGCGATTACCTTTTAATCTAATAAATCGGTAGATTTATCCAGAAAACAATGTTATATTGAGATATATAGAGCTTGTAAAAATAGGTCGTCTGATCTATTTTAAAAATTGTAATGTCGCTGTGTCGAAAATGTATGACGATAATTTTTCTGTTACCATTTAACAACTCCTGAGCTATAATTGATTAAAATATATTTAACAGATAAAATGGAGGCAAAGGAATTCAAGGAGTTTGCGAAGGCTATGACGGATTACATCGCAGAGTATCTTGAAAACATTCGAGATAGGTAAGATGCATAACAGTTAACGTAATACTTGAATTATTGTAACCAATCAAACGTTTCTATTTTGCTAAAATATTTATAAAGACAGCGAATTTGACGCGTACATGCAACTAACAAATCAAAATTGGTGCATACTTAAGAGATAATTTTACTCTTTTCAGGCAAGTGGTGCCATCTGTGAAACCTGGATATCTGAGACCACTTGTACCGGAACAAGCACCAGAGAAACCGGAACCTTGGACCGCTGTAATGGCGGATATTGAACGGGTTGTCATGTCGGGAGTCACACACTGGCATTCACCAAAATTTCACGCGTATTTCCCAACTGCTAACTCATATCCTGCTATAGTAGCTGATATGCTGAGCGGAGCAATTGCTTGCATTGGATTTTCATGGGTAAATTTTTTGTACCATATTTTTTTATACCATACTGAACGAGATTCAGTGTGGTAAATGGGATTGTCAGTTTATGTACGACATATTGTCACATAATACTTTTTCTGATAAAAGGTTTATTCAACAAGAATGTTTCAATAATTTTTAAACCATTATTATGTATTAAACAAAACAAAAAATCATACCATTTATTCTGATATTGTAGATTGCGAGTCCAGCATGTACTGAGCTCGAAGTCGTGATGTTGGATTGGCTCGGGCAGATGCTTGGACTACCTGAAGAGTTCTTGGCTCGTTCGGGAGGTGAAGCTGGAGGTGTTATTCAAGGCACTGCTAGTGAAGCCACACTGGTTGCTCTGCTCGGAGCTAAGTCAAAGGCTATGTATCGTATTAAAGAGCAACATCCTGAATGGACTGACGTGGAAATCCTATCTAAACTTGTTGGATATTGTAACAGTGAGTGCTCTTTTAATTTAAGATATTATCTCAGATCAATAACTACCTACCTTAACTACTATTTTATTTATTTTCACAATTTAATACAACCAAATATAATACTTACTAGAAAAGACAACAAAACAAACACATATGTTATATGTATTGAAAAGGGCGGATTTGTCGCTAATGAGCGAGTACTTCCACGCAAACTTTAAAATAAACAGTGATAATAAGAGCAGGAAGTATGATACATATAGAAACATACAAAAATAACTAATAAGATAATATATTAGTTGTTATTACAATAAGACAGAGAGAGAAAGAAAGAAAACAGAACACAGGTGTTAGTGAAAATTGCAGAATTATCGATATTTAGATTATTTTTAAATTACACCTTTTTTAGAACAAGCTCACTCTTCGGTGGAACGAGCGGGTCTTCTTGGAGGAGTTAAATTGCGATCTCTCAACCCTGATAGTAAGAGGAGTTTAAGAGGTGACACACTCAGGGATGCTATTAAAGAAGATATCAATAATGGTCTAATACCATTTTATGTAAGTTAATAAGATACTACTTCCTGTTTTTGATGTAAAAGAATGCGAACTACTTATAAAACCTTAAACTACTACGGTAACCTTAATTCTTTTTTCAGGCTGTGGCAACTCTAGGTACCACATCAACCTGCGCTTTCGATGCTCTCGACGAAATGGGTGACGTATGTCGTGAAACCGATATATGGCTGCATGTTGATGCTGCTTACGCTGGCTCATCATTCATATGCCCAGAAAATAGATACCTTATGAAAGGTGTAGAAAAAGCAGACTCGTTCAACTTTAATCCCCACAAGTGGCTACTGGTTAATTTTGATTGCTCCGCCATGTGGCTGAAACAACCCCGTTGGATCGTCGATGCTTTTAATGTAGATCCTCTGTACTTAAAATACGACCAGCAAGGGTCAGCGCCTGACTATAGACATTGGCAAATTCCTCTAGGTCGTCGATTTAGATCCCTCAAGCTGTGGTTTGTTCTTAGATTATATGGAATCGAAAACCTCCAAAAATTCATTCGTAAACACATTGCGCTGGCACATTTATTTGAGAAACTGTGTGGCGAAGATGAAAGATTTGAAGTAGTTGAGGAAGTTCTCATGGGCCTTGTCTGTTTTAGACTCAAAGGTGAGAACGATTTAAATGAAGAGTTATTGAGGCGTATTAACGGTAGAGGAAAGATACATTTGGTTCCATCGAAAATTGACGACTCATACTTCCTAAGATTGGCTATTTGCTCCCGTTTTTCGGAAGATAGTGATATACAACAATCTTGGGAGGAAATCCAAGCTTCGGCTGATGATGTTTTAGCAGAAAAGAATATAAAATAGATTCACGACAAAATTTTCTTATAATATATAAAAAAATATATCAAACTCCAAAGTATTAAAAATATAAGTAGAGAAATTGTGGCAATATAAAAATACTATTACTATAGGAATTTACAATCAATGAACTACATTGATATATGTATCTTTAAGGTTATCAACGTGATAACAGTGAGTATATTTATGCGTAATTTAACTATAAACTCTGTAAAGATATGTTTATTACCTTAACTTGCCAATAATTTTAAATGTGCTAACACGAAATAACAAGATATGTTTATATCTTAATAAAACTATTCGCTCATTTCTGTTAGTGCTAATACGCCTTGAAAATAGACGAATTTACTTTTTATTTAAATATGACGAATGAGTTTTACAATTAGTTTAAGGCTTTATTTCTACTAAATTATTTTCTTCATCTATTCTCCTATTTATAGTTATATATTTTACAGTATCAAAGTAACTCCTTATTTCGTTGTATGTGAGTATATTCATTTATTATTTACTCAAAAAAGGTAATGTTTTTATTTAAATTGCTACTTTTAATCCTGTGATGAGATTTTATAATTATATATATTGTTGTACCTATGGTAGGAATCCGCTACACTTTACATATTCCTAATTTTAAGACCAATAATAAAGTTAAATATTCAATTGTCGTTTTATTTAATTAAAATGTCATTACATTTTAATTAAATCTAAAATAAAGCTCCATTGAGCTTGCCTTGCCGCGTGATTGATTGAGGGGGTATTATAATTATTGTGATATATATATTGTAAATGGCTGACTACAAGGACTCAAGTTTTTGATTAATCAAAAATCTTCTTTCATAAATGCCAATGTTGTCACTTAGACGCTATTTTGTATAAGAAAAATTTTGGGTGTTATGTTTCCTAATGTCGAAGATTAAATAAAATTCACAATAACAATATGAAATTACAACGTGTGTTATCCTCTTGGATCAGAAAATGGGGTGTCGTGTTAGATGGGTTCTCGACAATACCAAATAATAATTTTTTCGCCCTGGTCCCTGTTCGTGAAAGCAGTGATCTTAGCGCAATAGGCAAGGATCAATGTATACTGGATTCATGCTGTATAGGTCCTAACTGCAGAGAACCAAGAGTAATCATTATAGGAGCAGGCATAGCGGGACTTTCTGCTGCTCATCGATTAGTGCAATGCGGCATTCGCAACTTTGTGGTGCTTGAAGCAAAAGAAAGGCAAGATTTTTTTTTGTTTTTCGATAGAATATGTCTATTTTAAAATTCATGGGTTTTTATTAAACAATATCTTAAATAATTATTTAAAAAGATGTTATTATTATAAACCCATGCATTATTGAAACTATATAATCTTGCAGGCCAGGTGGGCGAATTCACTCTTGCTGGCTTGGCGACTCTATAATCGAAATGGGTGCTGAATGGATATATGGAGCGTGTCTCCCTAACGCTATTTATACTTTAGCGTCTTATGACAGACTTTTACAGTCACCTCTACCTAGACTTGATGCTTCCAGAGGATTATTTTGTACAAGTGAGGGACGAGCTGTAGACCTGCCAGTGACCATTACAGCCTATCACACTTTCCGACAAATTGAACAGCAGGCAGCCAATTTATTCCGGCTCGGTGGTGAGAGACCGCATGGAACATTACTTAATTTTCTTGGATTAAGAATACAGCAGGAGTTACATAACTTTCCTGAAGATCAAAGGTACGACGCGGCAAGGGTGATGTTTGGGTTATCAAATGTTCTGAGAAATCGTGTGGGCGATGATTTATCTCTCGCAAGTGCTGATCAGTATGGAAGTTACATCGAGCTACCCGGCGGATGCGTTCGTGTTCCTTTAGGATACGTCGGTATAATGGCCCCTTTAATCCGAGATCTACCAGATAATAGTATTCGTTACAATAAACCAGTTAATGTTATACGATGGGGGCCAGGTCAAGCTGGTGCTGGTCGAACTTTAGTTAAATGTTGTGATGGCGAAGAAATCACCGCAGATTTTGTTATTGTCACAATATCTCTAGGATGTTTGAAATGTCAGGCTGATAAACTATTCGCGCCCCCACTTCCCGCATGCAAACTGGATGCTATTTGTTGTTTGGGATATGGTTTAAGTGATAAAGTATTTCTAGAGTACGCCGAGCCCTTTTGGGTATGTCACGAAGGCAATTTAAAAATGGCTTGGTCAGCTGAAGAACTTCAATGCAGGTGTGATTGGAGTAAAGGCATTTGTGCCGTGGATGAATTACCAGGCAGTAAACACGTTTTATGCGCCTGTATTTCTGGTCAAGAAGCTGCTCAAATGGAATCAATGCCCGATAATGACGTAGCTGAAGGTTTAACACAATTATTGAGAAGGTTTACGGGAAATCCTTGCTTACCGTACCCTCAAATGATGTTGAGATCGCGTTGGGCATCTGACCCCCATTTCTGCGGGTCTTACTCTTACATGGGTTGTTGCTCAACGGTAAGCCATCAATGTGAATTGGGCACTCCCGTACCAGGTCCATGCGACTCCCAACCTCCGATAATATTGTTCGCTGGAGAAGCCACTGTGCCCGGATATTTTGCTACCACCCATGGGGCAAGACTCAGTGGTATTCGTGAAGCAGAAAGAATTGTTCTTTTAACAAAGAAATTTGAAGGTCCCCCGCGTTAAGATGGTTTAAAACTGTGATGTTTTTTTTAAATATCCATTTTCGTTATTTTTCAAATATATTTTATATAGTAAATGTTTTAACTTGAAGCCGTGTTTTTTGCATCGCTAAATAAGTGGGCATCGTTACCTACTACGTCTAAGCAAACTGACACCAATTAAAGTGTTAGCGACTTGAATGACCTAATATGTAGTTTAAAAATCCAACTAGGTTTTGACAATATTATCAGGACATGTTTCACTCAGGGTCCTTTAATCTCACGGTATAACTTGTTATGGGTGCTAAACAACAGATTTTTATTTTTTTACTAAAATACATAAAACAACCAGATCACCAATAAATTGAAGCCGCGTAATATCTCGCGTATCTGCAAAGGTACTCTGAATAAGATGTGAAGATGAAATGCACATAGAATTTGTTTTATTTGTACACATCATAGCCGCCGTCACAATTTCCTCTTGGATTCATAGTACATATTTGAGTTTAGTAGTACAACACAATTTAAGCAATAAAAAATAATACATTTGTCTACTCAATGTAAGAAAATATATTCAGATCTTTTTTGAATGTTACAATTATAACACCTATTAAAACTTACGACTAAAATAAGATACCCGTCTTTAAGAGATAAACAAAAGTTTGCTGAATTATTGTTAATAATCAAAATATTACAAGATATGTTTTAGATCAACAATTAACATTTGATATATTTACATACTAAATTTAATACCTTTAAGAAAACTTCCACTTGTATTAGACATTGACGAAATGTCTTGAAATTCAAACTTGATTTTACTATTGCACAGCATTGTATTGATTAAATCTCTGCTTTGTACACTATACATATGAGTTTCATACAAAGACAGATGTTGCCAGATAAAGCTAATTCTTGTCCACTGGTCTTTCCTTATGCATAAGGGTTCCAAGAGTTCAATATCAATACAACGGTGATACTCAGTATCTTCTTTAAAATCAAATTCTCTTATAATACTGTTGTCAGCTTCAGAGAGCACAGATATAATAAAGTCTTCATTATAAATGTTTGAAGAATTGTAAAAATTATTCACTGGTGCCATTCGCGACTGTATTTTTAAAGAATGTATAAAAAATGTCTTATCTGCTTTCAGTCTTGAGTGTATACAATAATTGTGAGAATCAATTGATATAGGAGATTCTGACCTAATTAGTGCACGATGGCAGAGGTGCCACTGTATTTCTATTGATTTACGAGGAACCATTACTGTTGCAAACTTGTTGTCCAACTTAATTCTTTTGTCACTTGGTACAGTCTTTGTAATGGCATGCTTAATGTCAATAATTTCATCTGGCAAAAGCAAATTTAATTCATCATTGACAATGGAGTCCAAATCATCAATGCTTAAAGCATAAAATCTTAGTAGAGAGAATAATCCACTTTTAATTAAAATACCTCTCCTAGTAGTTGCATCTGTATTTAATTTGTACTTCTTTGTATAATTAAGTGACCATGCAAAAATTATTTTTATTAAGTCTTTTTCTTTAACATTGATTTCATTGCTTTCAAGAATTTTTTTCCATGATGAAATAGATATGTCATGTTTGTGTTCTTGTATTAAATGGTATGCATGCTGACAAAATAATTTTAAAGAACATGTAAGTAATTCGTTATCTTGCATATAGTCTGGGTGATTCAGTATGTATAAAACATTATCAATACTGGTATTTGACCGAATATATTCCAAACAGACCTCTGTCAATGTATCCAGTAAATATTTCTTAGATACATAAAGTAAATCATAAGCTTCTTCAATACTTAGTATATCCACTCTATCAGTATAAATAAAGTTAAGAAGTAGTTGAAAAGTACTTGGGTCAATATCACTTATAACTATACTGTTGTTGGAAGATAATGGACCATAGAACATAGCTTCAAATACTGGACTGCTAATAGCTAAAATTAATTTATGTGCTTTGAATTCTTGTCCACAAACAAAAAAACTACAATCACTCCAATCATATGATACAAGTAATTTGTTAACTCGATCATAAAGGCTGTTATGCTTTAAGTCACTCTTGAAGGTTCCCATCTGTAATGAAAATTATTGTACCTTAGAAACACAGCAATATAATCATGTTACTACATTTACAGGCCTGTTTACCATTTAAGGGTAATTAGGATTCTTAAAAAACAAAATCATTTTTTATTTCATTAGCTATATTTTAATTTAACTTTACATAATAAATAAATGTAACATTTGTTTAATTTTAGTTGAATTACATTTTAGGACGTTTTTAAATATTTAGGAGTGATTTACCTCTATTTTTTTCTTTCTTTGAAGTTCGATGTTCTATAAATTATGCTTTACTGCTTGGCACTGCGCATAACGGTTGTACCCGTTTTGTATTAACGTGAAACCTTGAACTTGATAATGACCAGGGAACTAGTTTTAAGGTACCAGTCGTAAGTTAGAGCATTGAACATTAACACATTACAAACATTAACACACAAATGCAAAAACATACATTAACTCTTAACCTTGATGTCATAAGATCTTATGTAACTAGGAAAATCAAATAGACAATACAAAGTACAAACCTTGAATACGGCAACTAACAACAGAAGTTACGACTTCGAAGATTTAAATTACAAAACAAAATATTTTGAAGCGGTCTGCAGATCAATTTCTAAATTCTGCTTTGACAATTTACCGATTGTTTGTGAATTTACTGTCACTCAATTATTTAGTTATCAAGCCTAAGTAATCTTTAAAAATATACTTACATCAATATTTGACATTGACAGTTAACTTAAATGATATCGGCTGACGGCTGTCGCTGAACATTGATAATTATTAAATGTTGAATTTTCCGCGCTCCCGGTGTTTGGCTGTAAAATGTTAGAAGCATTGGAAAATGTAGAGTTTCTTTGATTCTAAAAGCTAGAACTATAATTCGGGTTCATAATGGCTAGTTCATATGAAAATACATTAGTTGATTTCGATTTAAACTTCCTACAACCATGTCCTAGTAATGTGGTAAGTGAGGTTATTTACTAAGGTTTTCAAATAATTTTGGATTGTATTCTAAATTTTCATCAATATATAATTAAATAATTGAGACATAAAGTTTTGTGTCACTCGTCTGTGTCTTACAAAGTAGTTCGGGATTGATAGAAGATAATTTTGTAGATATATTAACTAATGTTTATTACCTTCTCAGAATGTGTTAAAACATGACAAACAGAAACAATCACTATTGAATATGAAAAAGAAAATTGTAGCAAGCAGGTAAGACTATTTATAACAATAGTAAATAAACAGGGTTTTTTTTAATTTTCAATCTTAACATTAGAAACGTATAACAATACCTTTCTTAAAATTGTAAATCTTAATTATAAAAATATTAAATCCCAACCAATGGTGTGAGCTTGTTAATTACTACTTAGCACAATACAATATTAACACAAAAATATTTACTTATTCAAAAAATATGTTAAGTAAGTCAAATTTCAATAAATGTGTTTTAATATTCCTTTCTTATTTTTGCAGTGCTCTACTTAAAAAATATTACACTCAAAAAGAAAGACTTGAAGAAACTGAGAGCTTACTTTTGGCATCAAAAGAAGAATGCAAACAGGCGTGTATAGATAATAAAGAAAATTTTGAAAAATGTACTGAATTAGAGAAGGTATGTATATAAAATAGGAATTTGCCAATTTTCATTTCTTACTTACACAAATGTATGCAGTGAGTGGCATTATTTATTTCCTTTGGATTCACCTTGATAAGTTATGTGTTTGGTTATTGTTCATACTTTATCATACATACTTAATTCAATTGCAATCATGTTAACAGGAAACTATTTTAATTTCAGAATGCTGTAACACTTAAAGAAAGTAATCAACAACTAGCAAAAAACATTGAAAACTTGCAAAATCAAGTTGAAGCCATGAATTCACATGCTTATCAATTACAGGTAACCCAATAATTTTTTTACTATTTTATTGTAAAACAAGTCAAATCAAAAAACATTTTGAGATAGTCGAGATAAATTAGTATTCTGTCATTTTGGTTTTGTAGACATTGTCTTTTCTTTACTATAAAAATAATTTGTTATTTGGTTTCACATTTCAATTACTATATTTTCTGCAAAGATTATATTAACAAATATGCTCTTCAATTTACAGACACTTGTCAAGGAAAAAGAATCAATGGTAGAAGCTTTAAGAATAGAAAAAGAATTGGAGAAAAACACTTTGAAAGATTATGAGACAAAACTAACTTCATATGAAAAAGAACGACAGGAATTTTTGAATGATATTAGGTGGTTCAAAAATGTTGTTCTTGGTAAAAGTATGTTGATTATCTTTTTTATCAATAAATATATAATTTTATGTTTTTTTCATCAACTGACTTAAACAATTTCCTATTTTTAAAAGTCCATCATAGTTTAATAAAATTATTTTTTAGCAATTCATTTAAAAATAAGTTAACCATATTGTTCCGAATTCTAGAAAAGGTTAAGGAAATAAAACACATTCTAACAAAATACAAAGATATGAAAGTCTTTGACCATGGTATAGAATCTGATAAAAGTAGTGATGTTGATGACTTTGAAGGATGTCATTCGAGATCCCCATCACCAATAGATAATATTTTATGTGAAACGCTGGGAAAGGTAAAATCTTAAAATATTCTGATTATAATGTGTTTTAAGTTCAATTATGTAAATTGTATTTATTGTAACTTTTTAGGAGCATTTGTTTAGTGTTGCCAAAATGGAACCATGCCATGAATCAAAACCATACAAATTAAAAAGTGGTGAGTTTCATTTTGTGTTTACGAAAAGCTTAAATTATGTAATTTTTTCTTACGTTATGTAAAAAATTACTTTACAGATAAATCGAATGACGATCACGATTCCGATTTTTGTAATGAGGTTATTAGTGAAGACACTGGGAGGGGATCATCATTGTCCGATATGAACAGCCTAGAAAATGATTTCATGGCGGGTGATTTTAATATTATAGTCAAAGAACCCATTATTCAGGTTGATGTAGGTACAAGCCCAATCAGAATTGAAGAGAATTGTGTATCAAGTCCAAATATATTTGATGATGAAGCTTTACTGCGTGATCAAAACAATGATGAATCCAAACCTTCTGAGTATGTAGTTTCTGACATAAAAGAGAAACAACTGTTAGTTGATGCATGCACGAGTCCAATCCACATTTCACATGATGTGGTTCATGAAGGTACCAGTCCCATCATCTTTGACGTTGTTAATGTGGATATCAATGTAATAAAAAATCTATGCAATAGAGACACTGATGCATCTAAATCTCCAGAGTATAACTTTTCTGATATTCCTTCTAGTTCAGAAATTGTTACCATAAAAGAGAAACAACAATTAGTTGATGCAAGCACAAGTCCGATTCACATTTCACACGATGTAGTTCACGAAGGTACCAGTCCCATCAGCTTTGAAGTTGTTAATGAGGATATCAATGCAATAAAAAATCTGTGTGATAGAGACACTGATCCATCTAAATCTCCAGAGTATGTGATTTCTGATATTGCTTCTAGTTCAGAAATTGTCACCATAAAAGAGAAACAACAATTAGTGGGTGCATGCACAAGCCCGATTCACATTTCACAAGATGTTGGTTATAAAGGTACTAGTCCCATCAGCGTTGAAGGTAATGCCGATATCAATGTAATTTCTATTCCAACACAAGTGTGTAATCGTGAACAAGCAAATACAGGCCCAGTTGACTCTCCAGAAGACAGACTGTGTCCAATGAGTGTAAAAAGTTTACCCAGTGGTTATGAACTTGAAATATCAAAGAAACCCATAGAAGAACTTAATGGTACAGATGTTAGTGATGATATTAGTACCGACAGGGAAGTTCAAATGATATTAGGTGAAATGAAGCTTCATCATAAAAGGATCAGTCCTCTTCCAAAAAGGCCAAGGGTGCATTCACATAAAATAAAAGAACCTCATGGAGTGTGCCAAGAGGCAATTAAGATTAGAGAGGAAAATAAATCTTTAAAAACAAATGTCGACTTTTTATGCAAAGAGATTATGGCAATTAAGAGTTTGTTAGCACAAGAAAGTCGTCTCACTAAGAATATACACACACCAGATGATACAAGCCTATTTGGTGATAGCCAACAGACTATTGTAGAAGCAGATAAGGATTCTAGCACTGTGGTGAATCATATTGAAGTCAACAATACATGTGAGGACTCAACTGATTTTGATTTAAGATCAAATGCAACATGTGAAACCGATCCTATATCTTTAAATCTAATTCCACAAAACAAAATTTTATTTGACGAATATCCTATTACCACTGAGGCTGATATAAACTGTACAAATAGTTTTGATAATCACATTGAAACAACTAATCATTCCAAAGATACCAACAATGACTTTTCTAAACATAATAAATTATTAAATTCAAGGTTTAAACGTCGAAAACAAACCAAACTTGATTTACTAAAGAGAAATATGATACCCAAAAGCAAAATGAGAGTGCAGTTACCTGAACGAGTTAAAAAAATTCCTATTAAACGAATCGTTAGAAAAGATATGAATGACAAACTGTTGGATATTATAAACAACAAAGAGGCATATGATAAGGCCCGGAGAGTAATGGTTGAACTAAAGTCAAAGGAAATATCTGAACCAAAAATTTTAAAACAAAAAAAAGTAAAGAAAAGGGAAGATAAAAGTAACATTAGAAATATATCTGATATAGCTGGTGTTCAAAAGGAAGATTTACTTAAAAAACCAGCTTTAATGAACGATATTGCTAAAGATAAATCATCCAACAATGAACACAAGATTTTAAGTCCAAAGAATAATGAAGATACCACATCTAGTAAGTTGTCGTTACTATTTACAGACAACAAAATAAATTATATTTCCATCAGTGACGAAATAGTACAGAATAGTACGAATTTAGTAAAAAATCAACCTAAAGAAGGTAATACCAGTAATATGAGCATAGTGAACGATGAATCTGTACCGGTAAATGTAAGTAACGAAGCTGCACCCAAAACAAATCGGCGGCGAAAACGAATTGATTCTGACAGTTCTAATGTAAGCTATAAACGAATGCTTCGAAGTTCAAAATTAGAGAAAAACGATTGTACAGAAAAACCAGAAAATGAAGAGTATAGAGTAGTGAACATAGATTATAATGATTTGGATATGTTTGATACAAATGAAAATGTAAATGATGGTAAATCACATTTAGATCAAACCACAGACAAAGAAACAGACACAAACATATTAAACAAAGCAAAAAGAAAGAGGGTTTCATCAAATAATTCGGATACACAGAAAAGATTATTGCGTAGTTCAAATTCACATGTATCCAATACAAATATAGATAGGAATGAAAACGCAAAAGATAAAAGCCATGAAAGGCTGGTAGGAAATGAAAATAATGCCAATAATCTGAGCAATAACATACTTTGTAATATGATTAAAAGATATGGAAGGAATATTATAAGAACTTCAGCATCAAAAGTTTCTGGTAAGGTTTTAAAAAAAATTGTTTTTAAACTTTTTAGGACAATTAAATGATGCCTGAATTTAATTATTCTAGTTAATTTAATACTAATTGTTGTAGTTGCGCCGATATATATATTTATTTATAGTATATAATATATTATAAATTTAAACATAATATATTTAAATTGCTTAGCAATCAACTGTGCGTTATATTTCCTCCAAATTATATTTATTACTGGCTACAATATAAGAGTGCTTTTGATTTTTTGGTATAAATCTTTATTTCTCCTTACTATAATGTAATCTACCAATATTTTTATTTTTAGATAAAACTATAGGAGTAATTTTTGCGAAAATAGACACAACCTTGTCGGATATTGTTGAGGAACCACCCGATAAGCTACAGAAGGCCCTGGATCACCTAATTACATACTTAAAAGCTCTTAATCGGAGAGAATTTATATCTGGCCTCATGAAGTACCTGCAGGACCCAGCTCGGAAGTTGGAATTATATAATAAAGCTATCACAAAAGTTCCTATGACAAAGAAAGAACAAATGGTTGTGTATATTATAAAACAAATGAATGATAAAAACGATTTACTCAACGATATATTGAGAAATATCGATTTTGCTCTGTTCTGTTTGAGTAGAAATCCAGAGTTTGATACGATTGAGAGTTTGTCACATTTGTATGCTGTGTTATGTAGAGTGTTTCACCTGAAGAATAGATTAAAAGTGTTCATGCTGGATGCAATGTACTGTCTTAATTTCAAAGCTGTTGTTGTGGTTAAGCAGTGTTTGACAACTTGGCCTCACGTGTTACCACTGGCGCATTTACCTCATGGTGAGTTTTGCATTTTTTTTCTTTTTTAACAAATTTAACGTCACATACATAAAACAAATAAATATGAAGATTCTTTATTGCAAAGTGTACTTTTTCAGTTTTCAGGGAAAAAGGTAAGATATTCACGATAACATCCAGTTAGGTAATTTGTAAATTGGATTGGTGGATTTTAATAATTTTGTGTGTGACATAATTTTTATTACATATGTATTGGTATTTCTTTTCTTTGTTAAGTATTCCAATTGACAATACAAAGTGTTAAGTATTTCTTTGTTCCCGTGGACACAATAATTAATTTGGCTAAAACCACAAATGGCTTGCAACCTGTCATTTTTATCTCGTAACTTTATAAATAAACTATTTAGAAGAATTAGGTTTCCATAAAGGGTCATAGGCCTTAGTATCACGAGAAAAACATAGCGATTACTAAATAGGTATTAAGGGTAAAATTAGTAACATGAACAAAAATAATCAGCTACTAATTTTTTTTAAAAAAGTATAATTTTTTTAAGTTTCATTGATCTAAAATATTTTCCAGCAAAGTCACCGCTAGTGTTAAGTGTAGTGTACTTATTGCACTTTTTGAAGTGTGATAATCGCGGTATGAAGCGAGCGCAAGATATAAGATGGCTCCTTGATAAAAAGTACATGTACAACTTCAATGACTGGAACCAGAATGGGATGCTTGAGATTTTCAGTAACGCCATCAAAACAGTTAGAGGTAAATGTGAATTTTCGCTTATCATTTCTTCGTACATTTATTTACACAGTATTGACTATTTTTTAATTATATCATAGTGTGATAGCAGATGGTTTTCCAGAAAACATTGATATAAAATGGTGGGTTGTCTGGAAGAGATCGCTTATTAGCGATAAGGCCGCCCGTTGCTCTTATATGTACTAACGTCATTTGCTTGAAGTGTTTAAGTGCAATAAAGTGTAAATAAATAATAATTCTAATATTATATTTTGGAAGCTGTAGATAGGTATTCGGTAGATGGCTTTGAAACCAATCAGCAGTCTACGTGATTATATTTCTGTACACAGACAAGTATTTATCAATTAGTTATTGTTTTTTAAACAATACTTTGTTGTTTAAGAGGAAGTTAAAGGTTTAAACGTTCAACATTACGACGTCATGCAGTTATTTACTTATTATATGTGTAGGTAGATATATATATATATATATATATATATATATAACGAGGGGAGAGAGAGTTCCTCTATGGGGCTACCGCCAACCTCACTACTCTGTAGGGTTATTTTTGAAAGGCGTAGGTAGTATCAGCATGGCCAACATCACGATTGAGTCGGTCATAATAACCACTTATTTAAAGAAACACTTCTTGATAGTTTCCAAGATTTATATTTCACTATTTGAAGAGAGGTCCGTTCCGTACAACGGCCTGAGCGCGACTGTGTCGTGCGGTTACAATGCGACCCTATTTATAGTGTTCAAGCAGTTTTTTACAAAGGCGTCGTATTGAAATAATAAAGATGACATTTCACAGAGTAACAAACTTAAAGTATTCAACTTATGTGTTTAAACTTATTTTAGGACAATTAAATGATGTTGAAGTTAATTATTCTAGTTAATTTAAGACTAATTGTTGTAGTTGCGCCGATATATATATTATCAATCTATATATTTTTTTCAAACTCAAACTCAAAATATCTTTATTCAAGTAGGTCTTTATAAAGACACTTTTGAATCTTTTACACTACAAATTTTTACACTACCACTGGTTCGTAAGGCAGTTCATCTACCGAGAAGAACCGGCAAGAAACTCGATAGCTGCTCTTTCTAAAATAAACAATTAGTACAAATTATGTTACTTACAATCCAAATAACAAAATCATGTTTTATGATTTAAAGGTATAAAATTGGAACTACACTATTAAAGTCAGCAAGTTGTATGTTGATTCTTTATCAAAAAAACATTATGAGAAATGAAAATTAATTAAGCCTATATAAAGTGTTAACATTCTAAAAAATACATTACAGAAGAACCCGCTGAAAGAAATATGCTAAGGATGGCGATAATTATCTTCGCTAAGCGTCAAGGTGTGAAATGGTGTCAGAGGCATATCATAAATAACCTACTCTTACCATACATTGAGAACGAGAATACTCCGGAGAGGGTGAAAATATTTTGTATCAAGGTTCTTGGACCTTTGTTTAAAGCGTACCCAATTAATATGAAAGTGCACTGTGAAATTATTACCAATCGACTGCTGGATATGTTGGAACAGGAGAATTGTGAGTTAAAGTTTTTTATGTTATATATACTGAGAATGTGGACGACTCAGTCAATGTTTTTGCCGACTTACAAAAATTTTAAATCTTGAATTGTGTTCGCATTTATGTCTTATATGTCGTGATAAGTTCCATATAATTGTTTTGTGTGTGTACCTCATGCTTTATCATGTTTGGGGACAGTTTTAATGAAATAAATAAATATGGATTAATTAAATCAATCTCAGCTCAATATTGTCAGTGTTAAACATTCAGCCTGCAAGTTTATTTTTAATTGTTGATGGCTTTTGTTTTTTTTTAGTTAAGTAATTGTTATATTCAACATTTTTATTTTCAGTATCACACGCAATAAAGGAAGGTATTTTCACAAGTCTAATATGCATGAGCAAGCATAATCCACAGCGCGTTAACAGCGCTTTGTTAAAATGGAGTCCAGATGGCGTATCCTCTGAGTTTGAAGCTTTGATAAAGAGTTATGTCAGGGAGAAACCTATTAAAGCATGGAAGAAGATACTCTCTAAAACCAACTAAACTTTTATTATGCATTTCTGTTGTTCATATTTTTTTTTGTTATTATTAGAATATTTAAGAAAATGCGAGGTTTTGTCGTATTGAATAAATACGACTAAGAGTATTTGTAGTTTAGTTTTTATCCACGGAAAAAGGCGAAAGATTTATACGAAAGAAACCAGAGTTCAAGTGTGATGATAAAGCTGTTGAAGTAAATTATGTACAGTATGTTAATTTTGAACTAAGATTGTGTTGTATAAAACGTTTATCTTTGTGTTTGCTAGTCTGAAAAGTATTCAACTAATTCAAGGTGTCCGATACTATTGGGCCATCTGCAAATTAAGGCTTCAAGTTACCTGAGTACTTGAACAAGTATTTTGCTCTACGCGTTTTATACATATGACAAGTAAAAAAACTAGTTGTTCAACTACCCTGATTATACTAAAGTAGTATATGAGTTGCGTTAGATAAATCAGTGTGTACAATACCTTCACTGCTATTTTAAGGTTTAGTGTAACATGTTTTATTCAGTTACTAGTATTTTAAGGCATTAATGACCCTAGTTTATGCCACTTGCCACATTTAAATCATAGAGTGCCCAGCCGCGAAGTATCCACGCCGACTTGGTTTTATGGAAAATAAATTATTTTATTTTAAATTAAGAAGATCTATTAACTCTTCTTCTAATGATTTAATATTTTAAAATGTCCGATTTAAGTTTTTATTGAAAATTTGGCCCAAAAAGGCTTGCCGTTTGCACTAGTACCTAACTGGGGCACTTCTATGATATAAATATGTCAATTTGTCGATGTGTTATTAATTTTATTTTAATATAGGGATGAAATTTGAAATGTCGGTCATAGCTCAAAGCAATGGTGTGTGTTTCAAATGGTCTGCGTACTGTGATTTCTGTATGCTTCATTTTCGAAGTAATAAATATTGAAATAATATCTTTGTTTTTTTTTCAACTATTAATCACCATTGCGTGTTTTGAATTTCCACATCTATCTATACAATCGTTTCATTTGATTTGATACTAGGTATTAAATGTAACTTTTGAAAAATTATCAAAAAGTACTGTATGTACACCAAAACATTATCTTCTTTACATTTGCCTTGGGAGTCATTTCCTATAAAATGCTGATGATATGCTGTATGTTATCGCGTAGTACATAAGTTCAATATAAATTATTAATATATTCCGCGATATCGTCCCGTTTATTAATAAATATAAATAAGTTTTTATTATAAGCAATCTTTGGACATCTTCCCCTCTATCAAATCACTTTCAAAACGCCTATATTACTACGTCACTTGGGTGATAAAAAGACAAAAACTAATTTAAATAATTTATTAAAAGTTGGTCTTATATTTCTTAATCTCTACCATAATAACATGAATATTAACAAGTTGCGTTCGAGCATTTGGTGTAAGAAGTTTATTAAACTTTTGATAATATTGTACGAAGTTGGTCAACGCCATTTGTAGTAAACCCGACCCTGTCACCAAATTTGGAAAAGACACCAGCACCTCCCGGTGTATCTCCTCGAGACTCTGTTTCCAGCTTGACGAAAAGGAGGAGACCAAATTGAATGATTTCTTTTCTAAACCAGCCAATTCGCTTTTCTTGTCTTGCTCCAATAGCTGCTCCCCTTCCTTGACAAATTGCATCATACCCCCGAAGTGCGGACTTAAAATTTCCTCAACATATTCCGAACTTCGCGCTTGCAACTGTTCCCGGAAACTTTCCGCCTCCTTCGTATTGTCCCTCGTCCTTTCCATGAGAATACTTAACACCATATCGTAGTTGTTAATCAGAAAGATTAATTGTTGAATTCTCTGGGCAAATTCAGCGGCCATTTTCAAAAGGAAGCAATGTACTTCATCCTGGAGTACTAGAAGGAGGTTGCTTAGTTCCTGTGATGGGAACTGTTCGCTTAAACTCAGCATTGCCGCTGAAAATTCAGCGTATCTGCGTGTAATCTGAAATCAGTTAGCACAATACAAAGACAACCCTGACTATGTTAATATTTATTAATACTAAAACATGGATAAAAAAAATCCTCTTTAAACTAGCGTGATATCTGTCAGTGAGAAGAAAACAACACTTGTATTGTTAAACTCTTTAGGAATAGAAAATTAAACACAAAAACTTTCAAACACAGAATACATACATAATGAGGTCCCAACTCCTTATTCGCCAGTTTACCCGGGTCACACTCACGTACGCTTTGTGTATTTAATTTTAATACATATTCGAGTCGAGGCCAAAACGAGGATAATAATGAATCCCAATAACTAAAACATGAAGGTTTAAACATTGTCATCAAAAAGCATTATAAATGAAGCTAGTTTTTACATATGATTATAAAAGCAAGTGTTTCAATGACTGTTAAAGAATACATAAAATATTAGATATCCATACATGATTGACATATTGGTTTGAATATTTAATTATTTGTAAACACTGTGGCTTATAGAAAAGTTCAAACTTCTCAACTCTAAATCTTACTAAACTTAGTCTATGTTACATGCCAAATTTCTTAGTAAACCTGCATCTGAACCTCAGCTAATTATCAAATTACCTGTCTAAAGCAGCAACAGCCCGTTTGTGGCACATCCATCTATATCTATTTATCAGTTGAATGCAGAGAAATAGGGCCAAACAATCATAACATTCAACAACATAGTTTTCGACATGTTTCTGTAATAGTTTGTAAGAACATTATTTTGTCAGCTAGTTCAGATATTTTCAGTAGTTTAAGTTATTATGGTGTGTGAGGTAAATAAACCTAACTTGTTTTAATAACCAAATTGAGTATTGTAATTAATGTCATTATGATTTCCACTTCCTTCCTATTTTCTATACCTCTTACCTTCTTTCAAATCCCTCCCTTTCCCATATAGTACTTACCATTTCTTTTGGGCAACACCCGCAAGGCAAGTGGCCAACAGCAATGTGGAATATTAGAACCATAGCTAACTTACCACAAGTAAAGACAGGGTTTTACCAAGAATTCGATCAAATAATTCTTGAGCATGACTATCTTTGACATGAAAAAATTCAGTTGTAAATAAATATTCTCTGCAGCTATTATCTACAAGTGCATATTGAAGACTTCGAAAAAGTGCTTCATAAGAATACTGAAAAGTAAGATTTTGTTTAAACATGGCTTTATTATAATAATTGATTAATCATGTTTTTATCTATATTATTTGAAAATCAGATTGTATAGTTTGATTTGGTTGATCATTGGTCTGGTCCTACATTTCAATTAATATAATATGTTTTTACTACAAGTACCTTTGTTTTTTGTTGAACATGGGGCACAATGATTGGAGCCTCCAACTCTTGTGCCAAGACCTCTCCACGGTTACCAATAGTGAATATAGTACTTTTGTTTTTAAGATTAGATTTCTGAAAAAAGCCCCCTTTTGATCCATCTTCAATGCCCATAAGATCATCTTTAGTAGGTACTTCTTCATATTTTAATTTATCTAGCCGAGATGCGTATGATTTAAAATAAGAATAGTATACTTTACACAATGTATCAATATATTCATTGCATACTTCTTGTGCCACATTCCTTTCATTTGCTAAAACAAACTCAAAAAAAAATTTATACTTAAGCATTGCGTTTTGAGGTATTTGATAGTTAGCCATTGGTTTACGAAATTTGTAAATCTGCTCTAAAATATAGGCCCTTATCTTTGCAATAGATTTAATTTTTAGTTTTTCCAAGACATCTTTAACATCATGACATGCTTTTGTTTCTTTAAAATCTTGTTCCTTGACAAAATTAAGCTTCTGGTTTAATATAGCTAGTTGAATCATGAATTCCTTATCAGTAACTGGTACATTGTTTATTCCACTAAAAACAAATAAATAACAAGTAATATACACTCCTTGATGAAATAATAGAAAATGAATTTCACGGTATAAACTCACAAAATTAAAGTTTCTGATACAGCTATGTCTTCAATAAATGATGATAGGGGGCCTTTCAAGGCTTGTCTATTAGACAGTTGTATAGACATGTTAACAGAACGTTTTTGTAAGCAAATAATTTCATTACTGATACTTCCTAAATCATTCTGTAACAAAATAAAGATTTATTAAGGACAAATAATCAGTTCATGTATTTATTCTCAGAAACTAATTTTTTCAATTTTTTTGCTAAACCTTCCTTCCTTTCCATCGTAAAATCCTTTCAAATAACAAATTACATATCTATATTGAATATATGTCTCTGCATAGGATATTATCAAAGGATTTTTACCTGGAAAACTAACAACATGTTTTCCATTCTTTCAAGAATACCATCGCATTCTTCAATCTGGTTATGAAGAGAACCAATATTTTCACTTTCTTTTAAGTAATCTGCTACCGATGCTTTCTCAGCTTCCTTAATATTTTTGTCAATTTGTAAAGCATATTCTCTAAGATCAGTTCCATTTTTAAGGACTTCCTGAATTTCAATATCCTCTAAATTTTTATCAAGAATTTCTGACATATCTGAATTTTTCGACATATTGCTGTGTTTTATAAAAACATGAATGTTGTTAAGGAACTCAGAAAGCACAATTTCTTTCAGACTAGTGTTTGTTTTTTTATTTTATTATGACAATATTATTTAATAGTTTCACTTAATATTCTCTGAGAATCGATTCCTTGTGAAAGTGTTATGTTATATCTTAGTATCATTGCCTAAGCCACTATTACACATACAGTTCTATTAAGCGGAGAAACAAAAGAAATACTAAATGAATATCAAAATCTTTAGCAATAAATTTGTTAATAAAAAAATTGTTTCCTAATTTTTGTGATTGATTTACGACAGCTTTCAGCTGTATAAAAATCCTATCCTACCAATAATCTAACAGATTATTGGTTGACATTTCACAACTTGTCAAGTGTCAATGACAAGAATAGCCCTTGTTATCTGTGGCAATTAATCAATTGTATAATATTCAATATTGATTGTGACTGTTTTGCCCCTTGACTATAAGTCCTTGTCTCATAAAAATTGCTAATGGAAAGGAAAATATTTGTAAATTATAAAACCTACTGGAGTAATCTGTCTATTATTTAATGTCTGAGGAATAATGGCACCTTGACCAAGGATAAGCAACTATTTCACATTGTTTTCTATTGGCAAACAGACAGGTCATTTTAAGTAAAGAGCTTAACACCGCCCATAAACACCTGCAATGCCGAAGGGCTTATTCGTGTATTGTCTGTAAGTGTATATTTCTATAGGTTTAACCGCAGCTTACATCTCGCAAAGGATTGTAAAATTTATGGGATGCAAATTCGTAAAATATGAGAAAAACTGTACTTAGTACACGATCAATAATAGCTGTAAGTCTAACAGCTTTAAGATTTGGGATAATTGCTTTTAACTAACAATTACACTAATTTTTGACAATAAAACCAACACAATATTTCTATTAACGCTCTTCACGTCTTTATATTTGTGACAAAATATTTACAAAGAAAAAGAATAATAATTAATATTATTTAAGTAACAAAAGCACATTAATATATAAGAAAAAGAAAGAAAAGAAATGCAATTAAATTATCATTTGGACGTATTGATCTGTAAACTGCTAAGATAAAACAATGATTAAGAATTATTTACATTTTCAGGTTATTATACTTTATTTCATATTATAGCAAGCGTTTCGAATATCTTTTATAAAATCTTATTTGTGCTTCACGAATTGAATCTGACAAATGCAGCATTTTTGATGGAATGTATATTAGACTGAACACCTAAGCAGTTTGTAGAGATAATTTATAAGAAGTAAGCTTTCTGAGTATGTAAATTTTTAATCTATTATGTATTTACACTTAACAGTTTAAAAAAAAATAGATTCTGTGATTACAGTAAATGCGCCAAAGTGTACGGATAAGAAAATAAGTTACAGTATGAAAGGTTAGTTGCTTATAAATCTATAATATAAAAAAAGGTCAAATATCAAACAAAAAGTTCAGCACTTTTTCATTATCAAAATATACAAACGATTATACTTTCATATCATTTACCTAATATAATATTTTCTAGTCTAGGGGCTTAAATAATGAAGCTTTACGCAACAACGGGGACCTTGAGATCCATTTAGAGTTGGCGATCGTCACTGCGGAAACAGACTATTTTTCTGACCTTCGGAAATAATCCTTTTTGTGTAAAAGAAGGACCAGTTATTTATGTATCTTCTTGTAAGACAGTCAATATTTAAGACTTTTGAAATCCGTCACGAGTCCTGTGACAAATTATTTTGTTTAAGAATATTATTATATTTGAATTTTGTATACATTAATATCGTTTCTATCAACTATTTTTATAATGAATTTTGATAGAGATATAAGTAATATATATTAATCAGTCTAATACGGTAATTGTTTTCGACTATAAAAAAATATTAAACGTAAAATTTTATTAAGCTATTTTATAGTGTAAATTTTATATAGCTTTTAAAACTATTTGGTCCATTTAGGATCATTGCACCCAATATAATGTATTTTTAAATCACTACCAACTAGTAATTTATGATTTTCAAGCAATACTGTCCCATTTTATTAATTATACACAATTATTGTTTATATTTTGTATCTATTCGCAAATTTAATACTACATATGTATTATTATAATATCTGTGCATTACTACACACTGATATGTTATTATAAATAGACAAATTTATCTATGATAAAGTGGTTTTTCAATACTATCTACGAAGGTACTCTTTTAAGACACGAGAGTTTAAAGATTGAAATGCTGAACTTTTTCCTGATTCTGTACAATTTTACGAAAGTATTTAATGTAACAAAAATATTCACAACGACTTAACTATAACTATAATCTAAAAGGTAACTCCCGACTGATACACTTTCGACTCAAAGTCACTTGATTTTCCAGATACGAAGTACCGAAAAACGGTAGCGAAATCGTAACGATATCGTATCCACCTATCACATCAATAACGATTTCAATATTTGTAAAATACTATAAAAATGATGACCCATAAGCCAATTTTTTATATTTATAAGTCTTGTGACTAGATTTTTCTTATTTAAATACACAAGTAAATAACATAGGAATATTTGTACGACGAGATGCCATTGATCACGAGCGGTAACTCAAATGCAGCCTACTAAGTAGATATTTAAAAAGATAACTGAATCACACAATTTACAATAACAATAAATTAATCTTATACTTATGATTATATTTACTTAAGAGTAACAAATAAACCTATATAATTATTACATTGAAATTCATTCAAGAACCGATTTAATGGAGATCGAATGCTACGTTATACTAGCCTAGAAAAATATTTTAAATTAGGTAAACAATTATAAAAATAATAGGGCCGGCTTTGAAAGATGAGTATCTAAGGCAGGAACTACGTAATGTGGAACCAGCTTAGAAAGGTAAGCTTGCGCGAAACATGTTTTCGATTAGAGGTGGTGCTGGCACTAAGTCTTCAAGTTTCAGGTAGAATATACGCTGAAGACCTTGTACAGAGAGCGATCGCAATTCAGGTAGGGCTCCAAGAACCCGGCTGAAATGTGGAGCTCCACCACCACCAACGCCCCCGCCACCAGGCATATGTGCTCGAAGACAGCCTATTATCTTCATTTGTATTTGCTCCACTCTGTGAGGCTCCTTCAAGCCGTGCCGTTCTAGAACGAAAAAAAAAATTATCAATGATGGTTATGGACATATTCTAACATTCTCTGCTCTTATTTAAACTAAATTTCTCCAAACCATTATTTAAAAGAAAGCAAGTATTAGTGATTTTTTAGCGCAGGGAAAGTCATATTGGTTTATATATTGGTTTTAAATAACTTATACATAGTCTACAACAAACATGCGTTAATTTTTTTTATTGAGTTTTTTACTATATATGTTATAATATAACTATAAATGTTTATAAAAAATATTTTTAGGACTTGTTAGTCTTAACTAACATTTGAACATTACACATAAAGGCGGCACGAAAACTGTCAAGCGGGAAAGACATAGTGAATTATAAAACGTACCTGTTATTAAAGTGAGAGCGCAAAGGCAGGCAAATGTTGAAATATCAATGTCCATTGAATGCAAAGTATTACTGAAATCCAATACTGCATGAAGCCAATCTCCAAATGATCGTTGGCATTGCCGTTTGTCAAGTACAAGTCCGTTACAGAATGTTAGCTTTGTGTCTTCAGGCCGCGTACGATAAGCAAGTCTAAGCACGAATAATTCCAGGCGAGCAGATGCGAACAATTGTTCTCTGTCTTCAGGACAAAGGTCGCCATAACCAGGAACCTTTTCCGCGAACACTTTTATCATATCAATAGAAGTCGTTAGCAATGAGTAGAATTGTTGAATAACTTCCAGGTCTGACATCGGTGGCTCCATAGGATTTGGTTCTCTAAACTGAGAATAGTCTAGGTTAGAGAAGTCTGGAGATGTGTCTACGTGAGCTCGAACGAGAGCCGTGATAAGTGAAATTGGTGGACTTGGGGGACATTCTTGCGGACATTTTGGTTTAGATGGTAACCGCCCTCGTCTCCCCTTTAAGGAGTCTGTTCTGACGACTTCCTTTACCATGCCGACTGCAAGACATTTTTGGAAACGACAAAATTGACACCTATTGCGTCTTCTTTTATCTACCGGACAAGATTTTTCTGCTAAGCATACATATTTCGATCCTTTTTGTACTGTCCTCTTAAAGAATCCTTTGCATCCTTCACATGTTCTAACACCGTAGTGTTGGCAAGCAGCTGTATCTCCACAAACAGCACATAATTGACTGGGTGACTGCGGGGCAGCGCGGGTTATATTATCTTGCGGTGCACCTCCTGGTGAACTTGCTGCAGAACTGGGCGCCGAAGCTTGCATACAATGAACTCTTCCACCGTGAAGCTTGGGACTATCATTTGAGCTGCTTGATTCAGATCTTTGAACTGGTAGAGAGGCACGCCGTTGTCTTGAACTTTGATCTGTTGTTATGTGTAAGTCAACAGAACTAGGAAAAGGTGGTAAGGAGTATGAATCTGGGGTAGGAGTGACGCTTCCTGTGTCGAATGTTGGACTACAGGGTTGAGCAGGTGCGTAGTATGGCGATGGAACATAGGGTAACGTTGGCTGATGGTATTGATAAAGTAATTGCGTTGATGCATGTCCCTGATGAGAGTATGGTCCTACGTTGTAACAATCTTCGTCCATTTTTATACCGAATTCCGCCATTTCTTGCTTAGGATATCTAACCGAGTAGGTCTCCTCAAAACTTGGTAACGCGGGGCCGTGCGTCGGTGATGAAGTTTCGCTCACAGGCGTAGTTCGTTGTGATTTTATTTCCGGTTGAATAGGTGCATGGAATTCTACGTCCGGAAATGGATCTAAGTTCTCGTCTAAGATTTCAGAGGAGTCTTCTTGATATTGTGATAACAGAAGATCAGCGAAGGATGAACTGTAGTTGCTCTGTAATAAAAAGAGATCAATAAATGAAGGCGTAACGTTACAGTAGGCGGACGTCAATGGGCGGTCACGCTAAGCCAATGCCGTTGTTTTCTAAATATTGCCCGTTTCGAGTATGTCGTGCAGGTGCGTTAATGAGAGAGTAATTTAAGCATAAAAAATGGATGTAACTAGGAGGGTGGCAAAATGCATCTGCACGCTTATTAAAATTATTATTCCTATGAATAAGAATGATAATGAGGACTTACTTGTGTTTGCAGCAGTAGCATGCTGGATGAGTTGGACGAAAAAGCACTTGGCGAGCGCGACTCTATTGCGCTCGGCCCTGTAACAAAATAAGTATATTTTAACAAACCACAGCACTATTTATTGTCTCCACAGTATGTACATAATATAATATATTTATTTATATTTCTTTTAAACAATATAAATGACGTATGGTTGGGGTTTAAAGTGCCCGAGCCATTTGGACAGGCAATTGACGGTAGAATCCACTCGTTGAACTATCACGCTATGCCTTGCATTATTTATATTTACCCCCGACGAACATACTTTGGTTCTAACTTCACAATAGCCTTATGTAGACGAATCAATAGCTGATAATCACTCGATGTCCAAACTCAACCCCGCCATAAACATCTCTGAGGGTTTGGAAGAAAGGCCTTTTAATTTATACTGCTATTTTGGCTGGCAAGCGGAATATTGCCTGTTTGGATACATCGTGTCACGGTTGTTGATTCGCCACGCCCCGAAAATTGAATCTACTATACACCTCATCTATGTCTATTAAAAAATTTGCTAACTTCACTGTTCTATTAAGAAATATGAACCTTATTTAATAACGGAGTACGAAGTGTTTGGTGTAGCGAGATGACGACGAAGTTTTTGGGGCGCGAAGGCGATACTTCCCCGGGGAGGTTATGAAATCAGTGGCATTTGCAGTTTCTATTATGTTAAGAACCATTAATTTCGGGCTTATTAAGGTACAAACAATGTTATTATTCGTTGTTTGTATACCTATTTATACATGTTATATTCTAGGGGAAACTGAATCAATATATTATGTAAAATAACATATTTTTCATGAACCTGTAACTTTTTGTGCTACATGTATTATAGTGTAATATAATACTGCAAGTTATATAAAATTCATTAATTTAAATTTCATCATGAGCAACATGATCCCACTATGCAGACACCAGGAAATTGTCAGTCGTGGAAGTGCGAACAAGTTTGATTTCATTAAGATTCAAATCGATTTAATATCATGCTGAGCTGACTAATAATATGCAAGCAATAAAAAAATACTAATGTCTACGCCTAGTATAAAATTTAAAAATGTACGTGTCCATATAGTGACTTATATTAAAGTGAAAAGTTATAGATCTTTATCAAAATTTAAATATAGATTAATATAGCATTTACGGTAGTTATAACTCTTAAATAATACATATTTTAACAAATGTTTATTATTTATATATATACTCTACAGATTCTTATAAAAGCATTTAATATTATTAAATTCTGCGCTGGTTCGTCTTTGTCCTGTCTTTACCGATAAATGGACTAAACAACAAAACTGGCGCCAAAATAATATCGAAAAGGCGAAATAAATTTCTATTTGGATCTGAAAGTAAGATTTTATGTATTTTAGAAATCAATTAATTGCCATACAAACAAATAGCATATCAACCATACAATTTCACAGAATACAAGTCTTTCCTTTTAATATTACATAAGTGCATTTATTCACTGTCGTAATAATATATTTTAATGAAAGTATGTTTAAAAGGTTTTATATTTATTTAGTGGCTTCCGCTTGCAACTCTAAGATATAGACTGTACGTTCTTTTTTCAGATTTTGATCTAACCATATCATATGGATTCTTTACCATTTGCCGTATACAGAATGAAGGACTTTGTATGTCGCACCGGTGAACGAGAACAGGTGTTAGATATCGAAGACTGATCGCCTATTGGGAAAAGTTGTAACGTTTTAATTTAAAATACATGTACACTTGCTTGCTATGTATAATAATAGTAGAAAAATATATAACAAAAAACTTTTATAAGGCGTCTTCAAGTAATTGAAGGGCTAATTATGGGATATTTTAAAATGTAAGTAAAAATCTTTCTAATGTCTGTAATTTTATTTATTTCTTTAAAAAAATTACAAAATTTTTAAATTTGTCTGTACTAGGATTTCGTTACAGTTTGATTATTGTTTCTGTTACCTGAAGATGTTTGGTACGATAAGGCCACCATAATGTATTATATTCTTTTACCTTATATTAGTAATTCAATTATTATCTATTAACTATATAAGTGGTAGCTTGGTTTTAAAAATCTTATTTACTTTAAATTGCTATTTAATACATATTCAAAATAAAAACCTTAAAGGCTACACAAAACTTGTTTTACATATTCGCACTCCAATAAAACTCCTTTAATCAAGTTCTCGCTATAAATGAATAAAATAACAAAATGCAAGTCTTTCCTGTTTTATTTTTATTGGTGAGTTATTTATTCGATATTACAGATATGTAGGCGACACAATTTCCTTATTATATGAACCGTTGTGACATAGTCTTAGTCAATGCTCAATACAAAGCTTTATAGTTAGTGTAAAAAGCTTTTAAACAAACGTAAAATACGACCCCTAATTATATAAGGTGCCAAAATTATATGTGGTGTTATACTTTTGTTAGGTACTATGTAGGTAGTATAGTATAGACCCATATACTACTTACATAGTACCTATATAGCTACTATGGACTGCTTCAACGCACCTTGTGTTTTGTATTAAAAAAAATTGCCGAGGATAAATAGCTTAATATAAATGTAACTTAATCTTACAAAGATGTTTCACGATTTTCTATATAAATTACGTTTATATAGGAAATGCCAGTAGAAAGTTATCATATGCAGCAGTAAACGTTATCTCTTATATAAATTGCGTGTATTATTGTCTCATCATAGTCGGCGCAGGTCAAAGTTTATTTGCAAAGCATCAAAGAGTATATTACTGTGTATGGAAAATCGATTAAAATAAGTCGCTATAGAAATGGTTAGTGTTTGTTACTTTAAATTGCGTTTGACTTAGAAAGACGACATCTATCAGGAAAATATATTATTAGGGTTTGGTTTTTTACTGAGGGATGTCTACCTCATTGTTTCACTCCACTCCTTCCAAACTAGTAAAGAAACAAAATATATAAGCTCGACAAAAGAGGGCGCTACAATTACTATCGGAATGTTTATAAACGCCCAGGTGCTATTAGAGATGTCGACTGTCGATGGATTTTCTTATTATTTGACGTCGTTTCAATAGCATTTTTAATAGTTTGTGTATTCTGTAAATATTAATATATGTATCGATAATTCTTATTATTATTCCGTAGCCGAATGTTAAGGGAGTTAATACACTTAGTGGTAATTTCTGGCCTGCTTACTTTCGGGTTTATAGGCAGGAAAGTTTAACTTAGTTTTAAAAACGTCCACTATAATTAGTTTTACAGATATTTTACGGATATTGTTTAACACAATTGACCCTTAAAAATTATTGATATTCATTTAAATATAGTTTTATATCATAAAATAAACTGAATGACAAATTTCCTCAGCATTTCCATTTAAACAACACGGAAAATATAAATAGTCAGCTGTGTTAGCGTCAGGAAACTGGGGTTAAGAGGGTGGTGGGTAATTGGCCGGTGACGTCATTCCTGTTGACGTAGGTATCTCCCCAAGTAAGTACCGTAGTGACGAATATTGCCGTATGCAGTACTTTAGTTTTATTGTTATATAGTGCTACAAATAAAATATTACATTATATGAGAAATTATGTGTGACGGAATCTTTTTGTGAAGTTCGTAATTCGAATTCTACGTAGATTGGATAAAAGCAAACGCTTGACAATTCCATGATTTATTATGTTAGAGTCTATTTGCAACAGCATTCGGTGTGATTGTGTAAATTGTAAACTTTCGTATTTATTTTGTGAAAGAATTGTTTTCCTCCTTTTTCATCCAAACTGTAGTGTAATAGCTTCTTACTGGTATTTGATGATAAATAAACGAATAATGAAATGGTATGTTAAAAGTAATAATATTAATACAGTATACTCTAAAGTAACTATCACCTTCTTCAAAGAGCTAGCGATTTGCAGCTGGCTGAGTAAGACTCATATGTACCAAAGGAACGAGCGAATTCGATGTTAGCTCAGAGGCCTCGTATTCACAAGTAAAATGATCTCTCTCTCTTAACAACTTGAGCTTTTAACCGGAAAATATTTTGTATATATAATTATAATAATTGTTGATATAGATCTACATTCGCAATAAACAAAACACCTTTTTAAGCATAACTGGTTTTTGTGTGGCTAAGGTTACTAATATTTAACGCAATGGCGCCACTACGATTTCATCTTAATTCTCCAAATCATTTCGATTTTGACATAGGAATGTAATTTTAATGTGAAAAATAGTACCATAGTACTTAGTAATTTACGATTTGTTTTCGTTTGTAGCTAGCTTACCTATAACCACAGCCACAAAGCTCATCGGCTTACTCTAAATTATATATTTAATGAAACAACAAACCAAATTGAAAATATATACGGACTTATAAGTAATAATGAAAAAAATTTTAAAACCTTAATCAAAAGCTTTTTGATTATTACGTAATGTAAAGTAATAAACAGGTTTTTTATTCGTTAAGGAAAAAAATTGGTGGACACAAAGACAATAAAACATTTAGCTGGATATCTACCATTTTTTTTTCAATTGAGTCAAGTGACCTTGAAGTCTGGCTTGGCAGTCGGCGGCTATTTTTGTGGATTAAGTAACTATATTGAATAAATTTGAATAAATATTTGATCAAGCATTGCGATATTTTCCTCTAGTATTAATAATCTAATTTCTTAGTTTTTGATCACGTGTTGTTTTAGCGATAAAGGTAAAGAACCATAAATACACATTTGACAGTGTTAAGATCAACGAAATATGAGAATTCATAGGTTATTCTTTGGTTAAAATTTTGACAAAATAACAGTTGTTTTACATAAAAGTAGTAGTTTATTATCTAAAACTTACGTAGCTTAATTTTTGGCTACATACAAATAGCATATTAATGTCACTATCGTTTATAAGCTTTGATTTATCTGTTTGGCATTACTTGAAATAGCAATAAATTTAAGGAAGTCGATAGTCGAGGGTAAGCAAGGGCGACCTTGAGTGTAGCGGGTCGATGCGTGACGTAATACATGACGTCACGGGCGGCGGCCGAGGCCAACCCACCCCATTACAACCACCCACGTATTTTTAGCCGCTGTGACGTAAATTTCAACTGTTCAAATGAATGGCTAAAAATATGCAATAGAAGGCAACTGGGTCCGTTTTGCTTTGACACCTAAGTGTTAAGTATCCGAAGAAATTATTTTTAGAATAAGATTGAAAGTAATATGTGTTTACAATGGCGTGTTAATAAAGTAATTTTTTTGTCGCGTTAGAAATGTTTATGTAAATAAATTTCTAATAGATTTTTAGTTGTGTTTACACAGACATGTGGATTGTGTCTGCCGACGGCGGATTTTGTTTTTCGATTCTATTATAATAAATAAAGTCCCAATAGAACAATTTATGTATGAAAAAACTATATAGGTTTATAATTTATATGGTTTACGTATAAATGTTATGAATAAAGCATAAAGGTTTTCTACTTATGCGAAAACCTCCCTTATCACGTGTCTATAAGCACCCTTATCGTCGGACGAGTTTATGGATCGTGACGTCAGAGGGAACAAATGTATACCGGAATACGTCACATCAGCTGGACGACATCGTGCCCTATCAACGTTTGGGTCACCCATAGTGATTTTTAATATTCCTAGTCAAAAATCTTTATCCCTTAGCAAGTACATACAAGTATTAATAAGCTTAACCTTTTTATTAAATCCATATGGTTGGTATTTGTTGTTATGCGCCCAAATGCGTGAATAAACTTTCGCTTAGTAGGATTCGCTACGTCGGTAAATAAAAATTTATGAATCCACTTTTGATTTTAACGTCCGATCGGAAAAATGTTCGTGCAAATAAAAAGTGAAAGTTCAAGCATTTGATGCTTAGACTTTGTATGTTACAATACAACAGTATTATGCGATCGGTGATCATTTGCGGACATCTCGGCAGGTGCAACGTCTGCCGGTTGCGACAGACGATTGGGCAAGGAAGGTAGTTTATTAGAGGCCATCGGCTTCGGGCCGTTCGCGACATCCCATTTAGTTACCTAACAGACAAAAACTATATTAATTCTATCACACTACCAAGTCTATAATTACATCATGTCATATTAATCATTACTTTAATAACGTTAAGTGATATAATGCGTGATTTTCCGAGCAGACACAAAATTGAGAATCGTAATTAAGTAAGTAAGTCCTCTTGGAGATTTAGATTTTATAAAGAAAGGAAATGTGTTATCTGATTTTTTTTTAAAAGTAAATACATGTTTCTTAGCTTTACGAGATTTTTACAAAAAAGTGTTTTATGAAGATAATTTTTACGTAAAAACGTAAAAACGATATATCATTTAACGGTTTTTCATACGATTCGCATTATCAACAATAACAGGATAGGTGCGAACTTTGTAATGAATAACTTTACTGCTAAAGTCGACAAGTTGCAATGCTTATACGATAAAACTGTATTTCTTAAAAGTTTTGTATTCACTAAATGATCTTAATTAATTGTGTGAAATGATGTTATTATTTTATTACATCTCTTGCTAACTAAGTTAGAAATGGTAGATAAAAATTCCGCTTTATTGTAACAAATTCAAGTTATTTTTAAGCTCGATACGAGCTTTCCTTTTATGTTCGTAGCATTAAATAATAGGTCACTGGGTAACTGTTGCATTAAGACATTTTCTTCCCACGTTGATATTTACCTTACCATTAAAAATACATTTTTAAATTGTTGGAAGTTATGTTTTTAACAAACTTATATTTAACATATAAAATTATAAAAATGGGATTAAAATAAATAAAAAAGCCGTAATAAAATAGAAATAAAACAACAAAAAAGGTACATACGTGTGATAAGAAATTTTCTAAGGCCGCAATGTTGGCTGGAGGGCGTCAGCAACGCACCTCGCATTCTAGCCGATAGCCATCGTCACAACAGTTCCACACAGAGTCTACGGTTTACACCAAAAGGTTCTACACAACGAAAGCGAAAATAAACACAGAAGTAGAGGGAGGCGAATCGTCGTGCGGGCGCTGACCTGGCGCTGGCTTCTCCGAGTCCTCGGCGGCGGCGCGCGGCTCCAGGGTAACTCCGAGGCACGCGCCAGACAGTCCCAGCTCGCTTAGCAGGATCCTCATGCGGCCGAGCACATAGCACTCACTGCACGCGCACTCACTCACGGTTTGTCGGCAAAGTGTCGCGATAGGGGCGCGCGGAAGTACGCGCAGGCTGACGGGCGGTGCGATACTGAGGCCGCCGCCGCCGAGGCTGGTGGCTATATCGCGAGCTCTGACGTCACGGCCACTACGTCACGGTTACGACGTCACTAACGGTACCTCCCACGGCCCGCCCGCCGCCTGCCGCCCGCCCGAGCCTGCGCTAACGGCATCGCTAGTACGGAACAGAGCTTTCGTAACTCCGCGCCGAACACCATAGCGACGCCCTTGCCTCACGATTATACGTTCTTCGTGCAATATTTATAAAACGTGTCTTTGGTTTTAATAAAGAAATAGACGTTATAGATATGCGCTTTTATTGTAGGTGGTAATAATTTTTTTAAATTTTATTGAGGAGCTTTTAAAGGCTTACGTTAATAACTGGTTACGTCTAGAAATTGATTGACTATTTTCTAATTTAAAATATATTGTCACTTCCTTTTAATTTAGTTAGCAAGCAGCAACTGTATGCAGCAGTGTAAGTTATAAAAGTGCCATTCGTTCCATTTTTTTATACGCTGTTACTGATACGCTCTTAAAAAGGTAAAGTTTTCGGTCCTCATATATTCCTCTATATATTTTAATAACAAATTGAGTCCTATCGAATGATACGAATGTATCAGTGTTTGGAAAAAGTAAACTAAGAACTCGTGTCATATGGGATTTAAAGAGTGTTGTAAGAACAAATACGAATGAAACTCGTATTTTTCTTTGGCTTTCGCACATACGCTGCAAATTACAATTTCCAATATTAGCCTAGAACTAGGATTTTATAAATAGTAAAAGAGTCTAGACGGTTCTGTTTGCACTAATTTCGATGCAATTACGCGTGTATCGAGAGACAAATGCAGCGGCGGCGTGCGTCTACGCATCCCGCTCTCATTCGAGATCCCTTCCGCATTGATTGTGTCGCCGTCACGCGGATATCTATAGAGTGATTTTACACGCCTATATACAGGTGTGGCCTACATATTGTAGCTTTTCTCAAAGGCACTTGAATCGAGTATGAAGTAAGTGGTTGTAGGCCCAATGGAAGTCCTTGCCAAAAAGATGCAACACAAAAAGCAACATTACACCCAATTTATATATATAAGAAAAAAGAGTTAACATTTATTTACGAATATTAAGGAATTGTTGTATACATTTTAAACAAATAAAATAAAAATACGTTTTTTTATTCTAATAAATGTGAAAGTATGAATTAAGTATTGCTTTGCAAATTTAATGCAGTGATATTTCTAGGTCGCACTGAAGCGTTCAAGGGGATTGTTACTTTGTTTTATGCTCAATACACACATTTCTTTATTGCTTAATTATGTAGAGTCGTAGAAGAAGGGGTTTTATTCTTTATCAGTTTATAGGGACAGGTTCTAAATGAAGATAATTACATTCGTTTATAAGCTCCATACTCGGTGAATTCTCGTAATTTCAAAGATAAATTTTGTGTGTTTTGATTGATAATCAATATCACGAGCATCGAAGTTACCTAGACGTATAACTAGTCTTCTTTGGTCGGCCCTTCATTTTTATTTTAAAATCGGTAGTGCATACGGCAGTAACGGCCGTCTTACTAAAGTAAATAAATTATAAAGTTCATTTCCTTACACTTAATTATAATTTATATTTAACAGAATAATAAACATCTGACGCAAAACATATTTTTTCCGCACTAAATGAACGAATCTTATTAATTGATCATTATTATTAAAGTCAAGAATTTTATTTTCAATCAGAATTATTAACAACCGCTTATGAACGTCAGTTAGACCGAATTAAGTTTACATGGGTTCATAGCGCGCCCTCAACCGAGTAGAACCCACAACAAACTTAGTGGAGGTTTTTGTGGTCGTTATTACAATAATCAGTAATAAGTTTTGGACCAGAACAATTCATTTCCAAACAGATGTATCTGTGATATAATCATTTTCATCATAGCAAGCTTTCTAAATTAGTTTCCGTTAAATGACCGATTTAAATGTCTCTTCTCTTCAAGTCTTGGATAAATATTTAATTATAGCTAAAATACATGTAAAAATACTTAATATAAACAAAAACTTGTTCACCGTTGGTTATGTGTTAATGATAAAAAAGAGAGATGATGATTAAATACGGAGGACTGTTACTCACTCTCTTATTTATAATAGGATCATACATTTATTATATTTATTCTTGGTACTTAATTTCGCTGGATTTATAAACTAACTTAAATAATTATTAGCTTAATAACTATTTAACTTACGTGGCTTAGGTGTAAATATTAACGTATATGTAATATGTCTACGCAACTTTACGAATAAAAAATAATTAACGCTAGTTTCTGGAACGTTGGTGCGTTTTTTATTGGACGCCCCATTTAACACGGAAGGCTGTATATATAGGCTATACAATAACGCATTGTAACCGTATTATGGCCGCTAGCGAGAGAGCGGTAATTTATTATTGTTATCTTCGGAAATATGGAACCATCGTCAGTCAATTTTTGCACAAAATACCAAAAATAAAATCTAGTCTCTTTACACACAGCATCGTTAAGAATTATAAAGACAACATATCTATTAAAAACATCTCATTTGTACATTGTGAACATGTCACTTTATAATTCAAAAAAATATTATTGTAAAAACGAATTGAAAACTTATATGTTCACTGTGTCAAAGTGTTTAATGACAATTGACCATTAAGAAAACCGCTTTCGTTTTTTGAAAGCACTTAAATGCATGTTATATCGGTATTTCTCGTCCGCATTCGCGATGCATATATTTGCAGTGGATTGGTCGCATGCCCTAGTGGCTAGTACTATTTGTTGCCGGCACGTCGGGCACACGTCCAGTTATCTAATTTTACTTATAATCGATGTCGTATTGACTCACAGACAAAAGACTTCGTTGGAAATGATTCGCGTTACTTGAAGTTTGCGACTTTGTTCAGTTCAGGGCATTTTTAAACATTGACTGAATGTCAGTGCCGTGAAATCAAACTAATGATAGCGTTACATCAGTATCATATCAAATATCGGTTGTCAGTGAGAAAATTGAGATACCTAGAATAATAGGACTGGGATCTTGTTTTTGTTACTTATCTATCCAAACAAGCACTTCATGCTAAAGTGGGAAAACCAGTTTGAGGTTCTTTTATACGAGACGGTTATTCCAAAATGAGTTGGAAAGTATTATATGTAATTTTTTTAACCTTGATGCCATTAAGGATTCAAAGAAAGGAACTAATCATAGTTCGTAACGTCAAAATGAGTACCTCTAGTCACCAACCAAATATAACCATGAAAGTAGTACATGGCTCAAGTGTCTATTATTTCGGCTGACGTTTTATTAGGGCTACACTGAATTGATGCTGATAATATTTATGTCCGGAATGTTTGTTTCTAACCAAGAATGGTTTTTGACTTAACGGACTTAATGGTTTTTTTTGAACTGAAAGAAGTAACAACAGTAAAAGTAGAAAAAAAAATAACTTGACTCTTGCTAGATGGAATAAGTAATTATTATTATTATAGAAACAACTGAATTCCAAGGTAACTCAGTTGCAAGTCATAAATAATATTGTTAAAACGGTATTGAAGTACTCAGGAAATTAATATGTGATGTAAATAGTGTCAGATACGTAACAAAAAGTTAAAAAACTTAATACAAAACTCGGTCTTGCAGTATTGGTAAATATTGTTTATGATTATGTTTTTCGTACAATATATAAATATACATTGTAACACCTATCGGAATATGTGTAAACGTTAATATACTAATATTAATGCTATGACATAGATTTTATGTAAATACAGTGCAAATGAAGAGATAAGTTGCTAAACAGTTTTAAATTTTAATCAAAAGTATGTTAATATCCACAATTGCTGCGATCAACACAGCAGTATATATAATTTGTACAAGAACTAAACTCGCGCGCCGATCTGTAGTTCAACGCAACGTTCGCTTCATGTGAGACACATATTCAAAAAGTGTCTATATGGAGCTAGCAAGCTTGTGTGAGTAAGGCGTATACGAGTACTGTATAACCATTGGGTCGCGAACACAACATCAGCGCTCCGTGCGGATATTACGTGAAACATCAGCTTTGAATGCCGTCTGTATTGTCAGAATATTGTGCGTGATTGTAAATTATACTAATTGAGCATGGCCGCCCCCATTAACGCTAGAGTATATTTCTTTTGTAGTGCTGATGTTTCTGTATAACCTTGCGAGCGCTTAGTGAAAAAAGATAGTGGATTAATTAGTTACATACAACACACGCTGATCTAAAGTCTAAATACTAGGACGGACGTGCATAATGCACATTGCAAGTGTGTGCGTGAAGTGTTCACAAATAGTTCGTGTGGAAGGAGATCAACGAAATGATCGCTATCGTAAGTATATTTTGATGTTTGTGATTATTTGTCGCATTTTGAGGTTATGTTATAACATATTTTCTAGTGATTTGTGAATTACAATTGCCCTTTAAATATTATTCCCATCCATGTTTAGCAGGTGTGATTGAGATTGATATGTTACAAAATCTAGGTCAGTAACACTACATTTTATTTTATAAATAGATATTGTCAAATTCATTATTAGTAATACTAAATTGTCGTATAGTGTTCGACGTGCACTATTTTGATTCAAATATTTCATCAAATAAATTAATCAAAAGTAGAAATTTGATCACCAAATATTATCACATTGCTTTAGTAAGCACTAGTTTATTGCATTCTTTGAAGTAAAGAGTAATATGACCATAGGTTTACCATGTAATACTGTGTATTATACTTGGCCTGTAATTTGTTTATTTTTTACCTACTTTTAAATATTTTATGTTACAAGAAACTCTAAAGATAACCAACATTCGTGTAACAGTATCCATAAGAAAGCTGGTTCTTGTTACTTGTTATATTATATTTTCGATAGTTCTATTAAATAAGTCCATTTACACTGATTTATACGCAAGTGCCTTACTATTACGCTATCGGCTAAAACTAATAATACGCTTTTTTTTAAAATATGTTAGTCAGCCGTGTCTCTAATCGCCATTAAAAATAGACACAAAAAAATTAACTTCTCCTTTAAATGTATACAAAAAGTCTTAAACATTTATAATCATATCACAATATATTTTCTTACATTAAAACTTATACTATAATCTTTGTCTATCAAATATTATCAGTATGTATATGAAATTGTGTAAGTATTCTGAAATTATCAAAAAATAGTGTTTTTAACTTATCTATACAAGTGCTACTCGACATAAGCGATGTGGATTATAAATTGACTGCTATGATTTAAATATGAGCAATATTTGGGAGATGAATAAGATGTCCTTGTCGTAATAACGAAAACAGTTTTTTGTAACTATCAAAATAATGTTTAAGTAGCATTACATTTTCAAAAGTAATTAACGATTTAAAGACATAAAAAACACTTAAATACCGCCAAAAACGTATGACAGCCCGATTAGTAAAACTGCTGCTGCAGTTACTTTTGCTGCTCCTAGCCATCTCTGATTTGGCCTGTGTTACCTAGATTCCCGCGATCATTTTGGTGGAATTAAAAATATGCAATTCTATGCCAATGCTAACCAATAGATTTGTGTAGAAGGCTCGTCGTTTTTGTATTTTAAGTGTACGCTTATGTTATCTTCAGTAAACTTCTATCGACACAATTCATACGGGAGACTGGGTAACATACCATAATATTATTGAGCTGTGGTATTGGACTTGAAAATGAAGCAAAGCTCACTATGGGTCAATTAATCGCTCCTCTCGTATCATAATGTCACAACTTAAAGAACCCCTGACCTATCTATATGAAATATTGCACGTGACTTGCCGACCCGTATGATGTAAAAAAAATACTCTAACCGAGCGTTACGAGTTACTAGCCGGTTTATTTTTAAACTTAGAATATATTGATTTGAGCGCTCCTCCCCGCTGCCTTTTACGTCATCGTTTCCCCCGTTGGGGTTATAATGACGTCAGAAATATATGACGATATGTGACGCCATAGTTACAGGCGCATGCGTATTGATTGTAAGATCATCTGTGCCTTGAAAAAGATAATTGAAGAAATTCTATGCTTATTACACAAACTACTACTATTTTATAGCTAACTCTTTCAACAGGGTGACCTTACCAATTTCTATAAAGGAAGTTGGGCATGTTGACACTAATTGCCAATCAAAATTAATTTACCACGTTCACGTGTACTTTAGACCTCGGGATTATCTTAGACTTATTCTATATTTTTAGATAATCAAAAATGATAATAATCCCCTAATAGAGAAAAATAATAATAAAGCTTTTGTGTAGTATTAAAAATATATTTCTTTTAAGTAGGATTACTATCGAACAATAAACCAAGACTAGCGCATTGTTTATTCATCATATACAGAAAAATACTTTATCAAAGATTTTATACATTTCTGCTCAAGCTTCTTATAGAGAAGAACCGATAGTTTTAATTAAATATATCAATACATTTAACATATTTTTGATTACAAGTATTCAATACTCGTTGTAAAGCTTATATTTAACGTTAATGACATCTTTCGTTCTAAAATAACACTGCATGTTCATAAACTTCCCTTGTTTTTCCCCGATTTTCTGCACCCACCGGTAGATGTCACTTCGTCCTTTGCTCGACAAAAACATGGCGGTTCATTCTCTAATCCGGCATCACATTACACGATGCTCGGTAAAATTCTGTCTGCATAAGTTTCTGTTACAATAAATGTTAACTGGTTGCTTAGTTTTCCGGAACAATATAACTGAAATCGTTATGAAGATGAATCACCAAAGAAAATCAGGTAGGAATTGTCTTTACGTAACTATATTTAAACGTCACCTTTCCGTATGCCGTATTGATTATTTACTATCGAACATAACTGCATGCAGATGTAATTTTTATGTAAAGCATTTTATTCGTTGGGTTTATAATTTCAATGTTTACCAGCTAAACAATTTGAAACGTATGATGTAATATAAGAAACAGTTTAATTATCTAATTGCATACAAACGTATCGCTGGTAGGCGCTGGTGCATTTAATTGGTGCATTACTTCAACGTGTTGCTTGGTAACAATATTCATGTTATGTTTGACGTCATAATTTCATAGCTATTTGTTTTTATTTGGCATTGGTGATTATTTTAAGCGTATTTGCCTTTTTATGCGGTACCCTAACCTATAAAAATATTGTATTTATATAGGTACTCTAACCTATAAAAATATTGTATTTATATAACTTATAACTAAGTTTTAATCATTTTATTATACCAGACAGGTATTAAAACATTTTTGTTTGTTTTAAATAACAATATAAACGATTACTTGATTGGTGTCTTCTTGTTTCATAAAACTAAATAAAGAAAATTCATATAGAATTACAATTCACTGTCATGTTACTAACTATTCTTGTTTTGTTACAGGTAGTCCTAGTTCATCTTTATTGTTATGGTGCTTAGAAAAGTAAAAAGTTCTAAGAAAATATTGTTAATCATGGATCCTATATTAGAAAACGAATCAGCCACCGCAGATTCTCCTGGCAAACAAGGAAAATCAAAACAGAAGCACAAGAAAAGAAAAGGCCCCTTAGAGTCACAACAAGACAACCAAACAGTTGTTGGTAATAGAAAAAAGTTTGTTGTAACAAAACTTACAGCATCAGATGAGCAAGAAGCAAGTAGCAGTCGTTTACCTGAAAACAATGTCCATACCATACATTTTGGTACACGCGGAGCAGAATCACGTCGACCCCATGTTAGGTCAATTTTCAAAGATAAACAAACAGAAACAGCCAGGTCCGCAAGTGCGGAAAGAGATTCCGGGGCCAAGAAAGAGTATGAAACATTTCATGGAACATCCACTAGCCCACGGAGTTCAATATTTGATATTTTTCGTATAAGGAGGAAGAGTGATGCCAAAAAACATCAATCTCTTATGCAAAATGTAAAAGAACCTTCAGCTGAAACTCCAGATGCTACCAAAGATGACAAAGATGATACTAAAGAGTCTCATAAAAAATATTATTATACAGTCACGGGAGTATCGTCTCGAAAATATAGCCCTATCACACGAGTAATGGATATATTTAGAAGTAAACCATCAACAACAGAACCTCCAGCACCTGATTCACATAAAAAGAAAACTAAAAACCAAATAAGACGATCCTCTTTAGATACAACGTCTCCTACTTATCATAAAAATTCATATGCTTTGTTAGATCCGCTTCAAGCAAAACAATTATTTAGAGAAATTCGTGGATTGCCCAGATATGATCCATACTTATCTATTGTTCAAATATCCCTGGGAGGAAGAGATAAAACTAGATTATTGTTAAACTTTTTTAAATACCACCGATGTTATGAAATATTGCCAAAATCTGCAAAAGTTATAATTTTCGATACCCAATTTCTAGTAAAGAAAACGTTTCCAACGCTTGTATCTCATGGTATACGTTCAGCGCCATTGTTTGACTCCAATAAAAAGTTACTAGTTGGTATGATAACTGTATCGGATTTTATAAGAATCTTGTTACATTTTGAAAAGGAATCATTATCTTTGGATGATCTCGAATGTCACACTTTACACACTTGGAGAAAATTACTACGTGATACAAGGAAGCCACTTTGTAGTATTGGTCCAGATCAGTCATTGCACGAAGCCATAAATCTTCTAATTAAACACCGAGTGCATCGACTTTTAATGATTGATCCAAAATCAGGGGACGTGCTTTATATATTGTCACACAAAAGAATATTAAGATTCCTATTCGTATATTTAAACGAATTTCCCGATATAGCATTTTTCCATAAGAAATTGAGAGATCTGAAAATAGGCACGTTTGAAGAAATAATATCAGTAACCGAAGCTACAACTGTTAAAGATGCTTTTCAACTTCTGTTGGATAATAACGTTTCTGCTTTGCCAATATTAGATCAAAACGGTACTCTTTTAGATGTTTATGCTAAGTATGAAGTTTTGAATTTAGTTAGTGAGAAATTATACTTGAACTTGTTACTCACCGTAGGGGAAGTGAGGCTGAAAAAGAAAGACTGGGAAGAAAAACAGCAGACGTGTCATTCAAATATCACTTTGTACGAGGCCTTAGAAGTTATTGTAAGAACAGAAAGTCATCGATTATTATTAGTTAATAAGGACGACAAACTTGTGGGAATCGTGTCTCTGTCTGATATTTTAGTATATTTAAATAGAATAATACCTCCGGAGAAGAAAGTTTCTTCCCTTCAAGAAATTTTTAAGCCTTTAGAAGAAAATAAACTTCCGGAAGCTGCTAAAGAAACAGATAGTGATGTTATAACCATCGAAGTACCTAAATTAGACACAGCCAATGTACCTGAGGCGACTGACGCCGAAAAAAGTTTGACTAACGTTGAAAACGTTGGTTCAATTGCTATAGTGGTAGATGGAAATGAGAAAGAGACTGAGGCAGATGATGCTAGTCCAAAAAATGACTCACATGTTATCCCACACTTAGATAATGTAGATGAAACTCACGAATTGCAAGTTAATAATGTAGAATAAAATAACTAGTATTTTTTTTCAAACCCAAAGATATTTAATGTTACTTATAAAACTAATAATTAAATCCGTGTCACGCTTTTTGCTTGTGTATTGAATAGTTCGACATTCATTAAAATAATATATAACATTGTCTACTAAAAATACTTTGCATTACTCACCATGCGAGGGCCTTATTTGTATAATAACATTATTGCTAAATTTCAATAAAATATTTTGGCAAGTTTGTTTCTTATTTATCATTCACCGCTTACAAAGTGTAAGCTATGTCACGGATTTGTAACGATTTTCGTATATCACTTAAAATACAACTTGATAAAAGCATGCAACCAAGGACATACGAGTTGATTTGCAAGAAAACAATATTAGTTTTATTTTTCCCTTTTTGTAATCCGAGTCAAACACGTTTTTGAAACGATTTAGTTTCGTGTTTTTATTTTCATAAACACTTAAACAATCATTTGGTTGCGGTAACATTTCAAATAAGTTTATATTTAATAAAAAAACAATAAAGTTATACTTACTACTAAACGATTAATTGAATTACAATACAATTTTCCCTATATTTGAATTTATTTATTTATGTGACTATCTTTAGTAATGAATTTAGTCTTTTTTATCATTTATGTCTGAACTTGAAGATTTCCCCTGGAATCGAACCCATAGAATAGATGCAAGAACGAAAAGGCTAGCGGACTGAAACATAGAATGTTGATTGTATAGTTAATGCAGGGGACGACCGGTTGGAAGAAGTAGGTGGTACCCGGAACAACATTGCTTCAAGGTTGCTCCGTATATCTTACTTCAAGAGGTTATTATTTTATCTTTTACTACCTAGCTGTCAGCTTACAAGACAAAAATAAATTATCTATATTTATCCTTAAGGGTTCTTTAGAATAAATATAGATAATTAATACGCCTTTGAAAACTTTCAAAGTGCCACCGACTCAAAATGCCACCATAAGGACTATTTAGGTTATCCGAAATAGTCCTTAACTTGAAAAATGACTAAACTAAAAACTAAGGGTTGGAGTTTAGAAAAGTGCCCCTGTGAAAAATATTTTTTTCAATTCACTAATTTCTGTGTTGTTTTAATAACAGGCTTTGTTATTTCAATATTATCTTCAGTTCATAATATTATGTTCAATTACGACTAGGCTTTACTTTAATGTATAGAATTTATTGTGAACACTTACAAATACAGAAAGATACTAACTAAGTTACTACAACCATACTTTAACATAATCAAAGAGTGGGATAAGAATAATATTTTGTAAAGGATTAGAGTATTAAGTAATTAGTTTATTTAGGTATGAAAGGCCTCGAAGGTTCTATGAGGTCATTTTAGACGACGCGCTCAAAAAGTCTACACTACACAGAAAATGGTAAATCGATTCGAAACCGAACGAATCAAACTATATAAATATATTTAAGAATATTCTGTAACGTTTTCTATTGATAATGAAGCAGAGGCGGCTGTATAACCGGTAAGTTACCTGACACTGGTTAAATAAATATGGAAGCTTGTCGCGTCATTGTGAGACAAATCTGCCTACACGATGTCGCTAAACAAGCCTTGGTTACTGATATTTTAACGGGATTTTTAAAAGATTTTTACTTACATAGTTTAGTTACATAGCAACAATAGTAGTTCTATTTTTTATGAAGCCTTCCTATTCCGTTGCTAAGAGGCCTACACAAATAATTAATCGGACTAAGAATCTGAATAGAAGAAAGGATGGCTTTTTACTTGCCTAAAAATTTTATAACAAAATCTCCAGAAAAATCAAACAAATTAAGAAAATTTAAACTGAAACCACATTTCAGGGACTACATCTGTGTCGAGGATTCGATGCTTAGAAAATAAAGTTTTGGATACAAAACACGTGTATGGAACACCAAACTTTTACATGAAGAAAATTTTAAAATCTTTAATTATTATTAACTACTAACCTATACTATCAACATTTACATTTGTTTAAGTAGTCGTTTAAATTTATTTGACATAACATAAGAGATAACATGCAATCATAAATAAAAAGTAAGTGCATACGGCGTAAGTGGAGTCACTCGATAACTGCTGAGCAAAACTTCGGAACAACTTGAAGGTCACATATAACGTCATAGCTTGTCAACAACATTCAGCCCTTTCGAACAATTCTTAATATTGATACATTTTAGAAAAGGGACACGAATATTTTGTTGGTCTGTCAAAGCGTGCAACTTAAGGTCGAGGTCTTCAATCAAATCAAATCAGCTCCTTGTTTTTAATGTCTGCATAAAAATGGTAAACAGCGAACATTAAAGATGATACCCGTGAATTATTACTATAACTAGATAAATACAGAACCAAATTCCTAAAATATCGGAAATTTAATACAAATGTATTGTGTTAAGCTTCCTCGCAGCCGGTTTGTATGAGACCTATTCATACGATTCACAGCAATTTGCTTGTCCTATAAAAAATCAAGGTTAAATGAAAGTAGATTTTAAGACTGCAATATTTCGATAATAAGTTATTTTTATCTTACACGCATTTTGGATGCTTTATGCTTATTTACCTATGATTAATTTACATTTTTAATCTATGAGTTAAATATGTAAATACCTGTTGATCGTACACATTTTTAAGTCAAGATTTAGATCGCCTGTTCATTAAATATTACAAAATATCCTTGAAAGGATTTTGATTAAATCTGAATTTTTACCTTATACAAAGTAGATTAAAATATATTTTTATCACTTTCGAAATTATTTCAAAATGTAAACGATTTCATAAAGATCATCAATCATTTTGTTATTTATTTCGCTTTAATAATTAAAAAAAAAATATAGTGAAGGCTGAAAGACAAAATAAAAAATGTATATTAAAATAAAATAAAAGTATGAACGATTAGCTCTGATAAATTTAAATTAGTTTTTCTATTAAACATATTTATTAGATAAGGAAATTTATGCCTTTGCAATTAAGTAATTAGTATATGTATGAAAGGGCTCGAAGATTCTATGAGGTAATTTTTGCGATACAATTATAGTTCTTCGACATTCGACAAATGAAAAAATAAGTTCCTATAGTGTTAAAACGGTGTCTCGTGCTGCATGAGGTGCATGGAGAAGATCGTAATATCCCTCGGGCTCTTTCACTGCTAATATTGCTATCGTTGATTCTGCACAGTAGACATCTGCTGTTATTGCTTGACCAGATCGGAGATAGCCAGGTTGGGACACTGTTGTCACAGCAAGATAGCCTGTTATTTAAACAACACAGAAATTAGTTAATTGAAAAAAATATTTTTCACAGGGGCATTTTTCTAAACTCCAACCCTTAGTTTTTAGTTTAGTCATTATTCAAGTTAAAGTCGTCAATGCCATTCGAATAGACAGGATTCACCTTATGTCCCAGAGTGGTTAGCAACTAAGCAATCTGTCGTTAACAATCGGTCAACGGGGGCTCTTCATTTACCATAACTCACTGTCAAGTTCTCGTATCATTTTAAGGTTATGTTGAAGTTATCGTTTAATTTGCTTAAAGTTTTTACTTATCTTTTATTTTATGTTTTTTTATTATCTAAGACCCTTACATGGTAATTATAGATAATAGCATAACAGTGGGTTCTGTGGGAATGTTTGTACAGATTCTCCAGTAGTTCTTGAATTTTAGGTTACATTAAAAAGCCTCACAAAGTTGTAGACCTGTACACAAGTTACGTGAACATGTCTCATCGTTTTGTAATAACTGAGGCTGATGTCACACTGATTGGGAACCAGTCGATGACCCTTTGACACTTATAAGCATGTCTAGATGGACGCGGCTGTCTACGTATTAGTAACTTACATACTACTGATTACATAAACAGCTTACACAAGTACACAGTCATAAACTATTAATATATTTTTTAATAAATTTCATATACGTACTTTAGGCCGCGTGTATACTAATAAAAGATTTTTAAACGGTTATCATGATTTTCAATCCTTAAGGTTTAATTTAATTCGATTTTATTTTCATTTAATAAAATATACCGTTATTGTTAACAGTTTATTGGCTCAGCATCGGGACAGTTCAATTCTTGAGTAGCCTTACAATGCTTTGTTCTTCTCGGTAGATGACTGCCTTCCGAACCGGTGGTAGTGTTAAAATTGACGATATAAAAGTATCTTTATAAATACCTACTTGAATAAAGATATTTTGAGTTTGAATTTGAGTTCACAAATAATCTTGACTTCTGAGAGTTTTATTAGCAAAAACAGACGTCTAATAATATGGCACAGAATTAACTATTTCTTTTTTGTTATATTTATTATATAACTTAATATTCGAACATAAAGAACATATAAACAATCCCGGAAACCCCAGAATGGATACACTGCACTGTATTCATTAGTTTGTTTTTAAATTTGTATATAAAATAAATTATGCAATTTTTTTTGTTTAACGACTAGTGAAATCTGGTGATATAATGCCTAAACCAATAGCCCACTAGAGACGCAAGGTATATTATCCTTGTTTGGGTTCCGCTAAACAAATCACAAACGCTGTTTAAGAACATAATATTAATTATATCACATACTAAAATCTGTAATTATATTGTTTTTAAATAAAACATATACTATATATAAAAAAAAACAATACTTGTTAAATCAATCAAATTATCTTTATATTTTCAGCGATTGTTAACAATATAGCCTAACATGTTGCCTAATACTGTACCTTTATATTTAAGTTAAAGTTAATCGAACAGTGTTTTATAATGCACTTTTCAATAACTTTTAATGTTTTTCACTATATTATTCATATTCGTTCAAATATACGCATTAATTTTACAACATTCAGGTTTGTCGGTAAAAATTTAACACTTTCTTGATATAGTGTTAGCATAGAAATACTGTTTGCACACTAACATTTCCAATTATATAACGTACTTATGTGTTAATTAAGTTAAACAGCAAAATTTATTATATCTTCAATTTCGATTCTCAAAGTGCCTAATTCCGTGAGTAGTTTGTAGTGCTAGTTTAATACTGACTAACCTTTTTTATAGAAGCACAACTGATATATGATAAATTATAAGTCATGGTGAACATCGGCGTCCTGTAGATAAGCTGTTAAAATATATGTTAGTCAAATGTATAAGATGAAAATAGATGTTGTATTTACGAATTTTTAAGTCGGACCGACTTGAAATCAATCATCAACTATTAACGTTTTAAGGAAAATGTTTTCATAAAATATATTTCTTGAAAAACGTGCAAACAAAAACAGCCTGACTAAATGAAAAAATCAAACAAGTATTATGACAAAGCGTTACACAACAGTGACTAGATATTGTCGAGTATGACGAATAAATTTTTACTATTTACTTCATAGCATATTTCCCATGTGATCAGGTGTGACGTTCCATTATGATATATCATTAATTATGTTATAAATCATAGATGACGCGTCGTTGTATGGGAAAAGTGACAAATAGTTATTAAAGTGTACCCGTAATTACGCAGCATTAGCTGTAGTAATACGCAAATATACAAAGAGTGAAAGTATCAAGACAATCCCATATCAGATCCATTCAATACATAATAAAATATTCATGTTTATTATATGTTGACTTTGAATACTTAAAAATATGAAGGAAAAAGTTGCTGCGGAAATACGCGCAAATTGATTACTGTTTTTTAGACATAATTTTAAAAAACAATATGAATTTACGAATATTTTTTGCCGCAACTTTTAAAAACTTCTATTCCTAATATAAATTGGCCGTCAAATTGTTTTTTATGAGAAATAATATATTGGTATTATTGTAGAGTACAGTTGAAATGGAAACTATTTAGGTTCTTATAACATGGAAGTATTAAAAAATACAAGAAACAATTTGAAATCGTGGTATATTATATAATATTAAGAAACGGATATTAGACCTTACTTAATATTTCGCATTGCCATAGATAGGAAACAAGATCAGTAGGTATCCAAGATGTTTGAATTCTAATGACTGTCGTGTCGCCCACACAGACGCGTGCACCTAATTTGATAGTTTGATTTATATACAAAATTTTATATACAGGATGTATAAAAGTTCCTTACAAATATATATATATATATATATATATATATATATATTTATCTCTACAAACTTTTCTCAAAAGTATGGTCGTTATTGCCGCTGTCTGATTGTGCAGGCTAAAGATGACAATATCTTCTTTAAAAATCGTTTGACATAAACCAATGAACGTGCTGAAAATAATGGAAACCTCAAATAATGTAAAGTAATAAAGTAATAAAATGTTATTATTTAAACACACTAGCAGTGAAGTATGATTGTGTATTCAGTATATGAGGTAATCATTTATTTTTATAAGAATTTAGTGCATTTTACACAAAAGAGATTCTGCAACTGAGTGTTTAATAACAGAAGTCTCAATTGGGAGTAATATCGCTAACTAGAGGACAAACTCAAAAGCTAACTACCAAGTCATCTTTTAAAAGTTCCATTACTAATTGCAGATATATTAGAGGAAAAACAAATTAGCGAAGAGGACAGGACGAAAATTTCAAGGAGTTCATTCCATAGCAGTTCAATATGTTCAATGAAATTATTCTGCTGATTTTGACATAGTTTGACATAAGTCAACTGACAGTACTATAGATATATACACAAGCAATTCAAAATATAATTATATAATTTTAGTCAAAGTATAAAAGTCTTTCCTCCAACTTTGATTTAGTTCCCTTTGAAGTAGACTTTTGGATCTTGGGGTACAAGTGCACAGGGGCTTATTAAAAAATTAAGTAGGCGCCTGGTAGTCAGTACCGGTGATACAAGAACTGGTAACCGGTGCTTTCCTCAGCGTATAAGCATCGCGATACAACGAGGAAATGCCGCCAGTATTATGGGAACTCTGCCACAGGAACCAAACCTTTTAAATTTGCTTTAGTTTTGTGTTTTGTTTTATTTTAAGTTATATTATTAAGTTTAATGTTAAGAATGTTTATGTTAAATATTGATTTATAAATTGAATAAATGAAGTAAACATGTCGTCTGAGAAAAAAAATATCATGAGGTATAAATAAATAAATTATATATTATATGAACATAATTTATTATTACAACAATCAGAAAGCAACAAGTGCCAATTTTTCCGTAAGAGAGCTTTTGTTTAAACCCTGTACAGGTTTACATACATAATATGTCATGTGATATATTTTGTGATTAGAAACTTCAATGTCATTGCATATAATATTGACCACTCATAAACCATTGTCTCCAAAGGAAGTAACTAATGGCGACATATAATCTTACTTTTATATCTTAGCATCTCATAAATAAATGTATGAGACGTAACCATATTGATTTACGAGTATGATATCCATTAAGCTTTTATCTTGAAGGAATTTTAAAAGAATTTAATTTAATAGGACCTATATTCACTATATAATTGTTCGATTTCTTTTAATCGGTTATTATATAAGTGGTTTGTTAATATATATTATCCATATGTAACTGCCTATTTTTCCGCTGATAGGACCCTAGATCAACTGCGGATGAAAACGCTACTTTCTTGTATGTATGTTATTAGTCATATCATATCAGTCATTGAATATCACGCAGGATGCACTGTAAGTACTTCTAGTGACGTTTGAGATTCTAGTTAATTGGATAATTAAATATAAACGAATTTAATTTTCTTTACTATAAAACCTTATTCTAACCTTGCTGTTAAAACGCGAAACTACTAGAATAATATCCGTACATCAAATTTGTATATTTTGTAAGATGCATTCAAAATATCCATCGAGCAGCTTTTGGAGCGCTATCGGGATATCCCAATTGCCCAGCAAATAAACCGTCGTAAGTGGAACTGGATTGGCCACACTCTCCGAAGAGATCCCAATCATATTCCCAAACAGGCACTTGATTGGAATCCTCAAGAGAATCGGAAGCGTGGCCGTCCTATGGACCAGACAGACCTGGCGATGTACTGTTGCAGATGAGGCGAAGAAAGCCGTAAGACTTCAGCGCGATCAAATGCAAAGCGTCGGACAGAGCACGATGGAGAATTTCTGTGGGTACCTCTGCCCCATCGAGGGGACATAGGATTATAAGTCAAGTAAGTAAGTCGTGTAAGATACATTATAATTTTACTTAAATTCATCTACAGCCTTGTAGGTCAGTTATTCAAGTATTGCTACTACTACTACAGCTAACAGTGATAAAAGCATTAAATGCGTTCACCTTTAAAATAGCTATAATTAGATTTTTAAAGTAGAAAATCGATTCATTTTGAATCTAGATTGGTGTGTAAATGCTTAAAAATTGTATAGATTGTTTTATAGTTTACATTACAAAAAATATCTAGCCCCTGCTTGCCGAACATAAATTCCAATAAAAAAACTATTTTTTGTTAGAACATTAAAATATTTTGAGACATTAAATTATTTGCATCAGGGTGTGGTTGTACGTATATTAATGCCTTGTCGTTAGCTCGGTGAATATATTATGACATAGGATATTTATTTAAATAGTCCTTATATTGTTTTGCCAGTATTTAATTAATAGCTTATGTATTAAAATTTCAATAAGATTTCCAATTTCACAATATTTCGAACCAATTTAAAATTTGAACAACTTATAGAATATACCTTTTTACTGTTGGTTTGAAAACGAAAAGCAAGCGCTGGAAATTTAAACGAACTCTAAATTTTCTTTTGAACGTAGGTAACGGTGATCCACTATAGCTATAATATACTATGCTGATAGAACAACGCGATATGGTATAATGAAACTCCTATGAAATATCTGTTTTAGAATTAAATGCAATGTTAATTATTCAATAATATAACCAATAATTAAAAGAAGTAGATTGTAAAAAATAAAACAAATAAAAAATATGATTGATAGGATATGTATAATAATTTATTACACACACGTGTGTAATATTAAATACATTAAAATTGTTACCTAACGACTCATTCTTATCAGCATTTATTGTTGTAAAAAGGAAGTGCTCTATATTATGTTTTGTAATTAAATTACACATGACATAAAATCAGTGCGCAATATTTTTTATACTATACACCTGATAGTGAATAATGTTGATTAACGTACTTATCTAGAACTAACTGTTACACGCGGTTCACTTTGTAAATAAATAAGTATATTGCTATTTGGCATCGTATAGTTATATCGGACCTATATAAGTATTGATCAAAATGAAATTCTTCTAAAGGAAAGGAAGCGTCCCAAAAGGATGTTACACAAACTTCAGAGATACTTTATTAATCGGGTTTTGTTGGATCACCGTGACCGTTCTGCATACTCTATAGGAAGTATCATAATCTATACCCAATAATTTTCCTTTACATAAATAACTTTATTTTATTTTGATTTTCAATATATAAACAACAATGTGAAACAAAACCATCTAAACTTGAACACATAACTTAAAGTCAATGCGAATCCATATTAAATAAAATTTGGTATAAGAAAATGTTTAAATTTTGTCTGTGATAAAAGTAAATATATAAATCTTCTTTCTATATAAAGTCGGCTAGTTAAATTATTTACGTATTCTTTAATACAAACCTTTACTTAGAATAAGTTATCTAATATATTATAGTTATCTCCAAACACCTAGCCTAACACATGCCTGATACATTAAAATAATTGGCAAGCTACCGACATAGGTATTTTCGAACAATGAACATAACTAACCTTTCACTTTTAGACATGAATCGATATAATTTTACAGACTTGTATAATAAAGGCGATTATCTGAGAGGCGACTCCAGTGACTCTCAAGGAGGACCGGACCATTCCGAAACCGGAACTGTATGGCTCCGACAACTCAAATGTAGCCTAATTAAGCATACTTTTTTAAACTACAATAATACCCTGACGTCGGCTTGAATTATGATGGCCTGACTTAATTTTAGGTCAGTTTTGAGGTTCGTTGTAATCTGTGTATAAATTTCAATGGGAAGAGAAAGAGACGAAAGGTAAGAGTGTTAAAACATCTGAACATTTTATTTTATTCATAACATTTATGTTCTTATGAATAAACTCATATTAGTGAGAAGCAACGGCGTGTTACACCAATAATTCGAAAGCTTAAAAAAGTAAAGTTTGTGTTGTGTTGTATCAGAGTGAGGTCCCGTTGCATGGAGCAAAGCTGAGAGTTTCACTGTAGCTATATTATTAATTATGTATTGATTTAAACTTCCAAATTGATGTATGTTGTAAGTAAATAATACAGTGGATAGAATTATCACTTGACCTTGACTTTAATTACTTTGTTAAGTACTTAATTTTCATTTAATGGGCGATAAAAATATATAAATAACTGACGTGTCTATTGTGTAAACATTCGCCATCTGATCGAAGATGGTCTATAATATTCAGCTATTGCAATATATTAATTAAATACAAATCAATAACAATTCTACTAATAGTCAAATGTATTTTAATTAATCTAAATTTTCATTCTTGCCTATGGGTAAAAAATGATTTTCAAGTAGATTCTGGAGTATAAAAAGAGACTCATATAAAAAGAAACTAAGAAAAACATTGATTTGATGAATAAAAGTCGGATTACATGTAGCGTTACAAAACGTTAGTGACAGGATTTTTCGTAAAAAAAATTGAAAACTGTACTAATACACTTCTTGGAAGGCGAGGTTTTATTGAATTAAATTTGTATGTCAGTTGCACTTAAAAACAGAGTAATTTACCTAAGGGTTATTTTTTTTTTTAATACCAAAACTAATGTCAGCTACATAACAGCAACTTACTCATACCGAAGTATTGAATTAGAATTTGTGGTGCATATTTTGTAATTAGGTACAGCATATGTCTTTTAAACTTGCCTTTTATATTTTTGCACATACAGACAATGTAATATTATTGACTATAGGCCTCGCAAGGCTAATGTGAACTAAAAACATCTTATATGTGATCGATTTCCGTTTCTATAATTAAATGTTTGTATAATGCAAATTAGATGAATTTGGAGGTATATTTAAGTTATTACATTTTACGAATTATTTATTATACTTATTAAATATTAATCATTGAATTTTATTACGCATTTTCGTCTGATTTTGGATCAAAAAAAAAAAATATACAAATTATTATATTATTATTAGTCACGAACAGGGACACATTAAAAATAATAAGATATATTTGGCAAACTATAATAACTGATAATTTTGCAAAAGTGGTAGAATCAACAAAGCTATTAAGAGGTTTTTGAAATTTCATATTGAAACATTGTTCATACATAACATAAACGAATCGATACCTAAACCAACCGAAGCGGGTTCACAAGTCATCTAACTTGTATTTTTCCTCTATTATTACGAGTAAGGTCCGCTTTCACTATTACCCATCAAGTGACGATGTGACAGCATAATTACGTACGAACATAATCATGTTCGTCGCGTGTATCTCTAGAACTGGACAAAAAGATGACCCCGTGGCTTGCCGGAATCGAAAGTGCTCATCATTGTATGAACCGCCCGCGGCGCCCAACGTAATGCAATTTATTCTTATATGACAGTAAATTTGTCTAATTGAACTGTAATCGATACTCGGAGTGTTTGATTATACTTCATCACCTTATATACATTTATTTCTCACTAATTTAATCAAAAATAAAATAACAAACTAACTTTATGTCGATAAAAGTGATATGTTAATTTGGTTATGTATTTATTGGCTATTAATAAATCAAAAGCATATATACTTTATATTGTGCATGTTCAAAATTATAATCCAACGCCTACTGTGTCTAGAATATGTATTATACATGCGAATAAGGTATAGGAAACAGTTACTACTGGCGGCATGCACTGTAGGACAAAGAGCGATGCAAGATATTAGTCTCGTCTCGAAGATAGGAAGGTCAGTGAGTCAGACACAATCGCCATAAAATGTATCAATATTTAAATTGATTAAATCATATATTTTAAATAACTACTTTCTTATTTAACTTCATAATATGTAATTTTACTTATTAGTTAAGACATATTATCAATAACAGAAGTTGAAAATAAAACTATATTAGTTAAGAATATTACTATTAATTCATAATAAAAAAACATTTAATTCTTCATAGATATAAACTTAGCCAGCTATGTAGATATTAAAAATTCTGCTCATTTTTTTTAAATCTCATACTTAATTTGAAATCAATGAAGCAAAATAAAATAACAGAACTAAAGTCAACTTTTATTATAAAATAAATTGTGCATCACGATAAATAAAAATTATAAATTGAAAAACCTTAATGGTTTTGTTCGATATTAAGCTAAGCTTAGCTTGAGGATTAAGAAGCTTAATTTTAGTAATGTGATCGTTATTATAATTAAAAATCTGATTTTAATACTGACTGCTCAGTTGGTACAATTGTAACTTTGCCGGACTGCCGAACAGAGGGTTCTGGGTTTGTACCCCGGTACGGTCAACAATAATGTGCATCATACTTGTTGGCTGTGGTCTAGGTGTCATTATATGTATTCCTTTAAAATACATACTCCCATTTCCCCTTTACTTCCCATTTACTTCCCATTCTTGAGTGGGAGTGCCATGCTGTTACTTAGAGTTTCAGCCGAATGGGCAGGCACGGGCACAGAAATACCACTCTCTCAAAAAGGCGTAAAGTGATGCAATTGGACTTTGTTCATTTTGTACTCGCGTTTCGTTCGGTGAGTGAGATCTTCCGGTGCCCATCCTTTTCCCCTTCCCTCATCCCTCTTCCCTTTTCTTTAAAGGCCGGCAACGCACTCACGAGCTACCAGCCGCGTGATTGTCTATGGGCGGCGGCTTCACCTTTATGGTGGGCCACCTGCTCGTTTGCCTTCTCTTCTATAAAAAAAAAACATACATAATATGTATGTATATGTAGTTTATCAATTATGTAAGCACCCATAACACTAGTTATAAATCGCTAACATTGGGACCATGTGTTACGGGAGTACTTATTGAAAATAAAAATAACTAAGTATGAACAGATTTAATTATTTTAAAAGTACAGTTAGTGAAGAAAGTCAGCTTTAATTTCAAACTCAAGACTAAACTATCTCTTATGAATCATAGACGTAAACGTAATATATCTATAATATATTATTAAAAGACGTCACTAAACTGTTTCTACTTCCATTAAAATAACCATTATAGTTTACTAAGGCATTACCAACTAATACTTTACGCAGACCCAGTATTATTTACATAACTTGACAATATACAATACAAATTGGCATACACATTCATTTAGTATTCTAGAATTGGTACATTAAACGCTGAACATTATGAGAGTTAGCTTTCGTGTAATCAAAAGCACATCGATAGCGCTAGTATGGAGGCGCAGTGGGCGAGGTTAAGCGATTGCTTAGATCCGCGTTCACCTCTCATTGTGAAACCGCGCTCGAGTCTTGCGGGGCGGGGCGCGGGAGGGGCGTCGTGGGAAACACCGAAAGCTCGCCATAGCTTCCGCCGGCCGAATTAAGCTAACGATGCATCTCGCACGCCACACAAACAATACGCAACCGCACTTATACAAATTGAATCGCTCATTACCTTTAGTAACAGGAAATTATCGTGTTAATTCCGATTTCAAAACGTCGATTGTTGATTTGATGATTTTAACTTTTTGCCTGTCTCTGCTAGTTAATGTTGCGTTAGGTGATTAGATTTGATTACCAAATAGTTTACTAAATCTATATCACACCTTTACAAGTACTTTGAATATATGAAGTTCTATAAATACTACTACTAATTGCAGGTCGTTACGGTTAGTGCTTTATAATACGGGAAATATATATTTTTTATTTAAATACTTACCTTCGTGACTGATTGGTGTATGCCCATGTGTATTAATTATTATTATTAATATATTGCAGAGGTTATATTGCAAAGATATATTGCAAAGAACATAGAAAAATAACCTAGTAAAACTGGTGCAGAAAGATGTCCTGTGCTTTGTCCATTACAGGATTTCATTTCTTTATCTTAAGTGCGTATGCAAGATTAGTTAGCCAATTACTGTTGGAAGCTTTTACCTTTCAAGGGGTTTACAATTTATGAATTCGTATTGTTTTGTAATTGTTCGTATACAGTGCATAGAATAATTCATAAGCACGGTTGTTCCCAGCAACGACAGCTGAATAGGATAGGGTACTGGCGGGAGGGGGGATTCGGAGGGGAAGGGGGCTAGGGCGGAGCACCTGAGAGCGCCCTGACCTACGACCTGCGGTGAAAGGCACTCAGGCACGGGCCGACATAGCATCGCACCGCTCGCGACTGCAAAATAATTGTACTTAACAAAAGGATATTATCTGAGTCATTGGTTTATATTGTCACAATGTTTTTTAAGATCTTTTGTTCACACGATTCTTTGTTTTAATATGTAGTATATGAGTTTATGACATAAAAGTTTTAAGACCTTAGACAAGTGTTTGATTTTAAAGGGTTTAACGGTCGGAAACTTGATGAATACTACTTATTAAATAGACAGCAAGCTGCAGACATTTTCCTACTCTAAGAACACTCTGTCAGTAAATTATCTTGATTTCATATAGGCTTAGTTTGTTGATAACCTCTCTATCGCTCAATAAATCAGACTGAACTAATACATGATAATATATTATTATATCTTATGTTATTTGATCAATTTACAATGAATTTATTTATTTTACAACAATAAATATAATTGCAAATAGCCCAAACCAAAATAAATACAACCATCCATAAATAAATAGTACGTTTTAGAGAAACGGTAATAACGCGCACTTTCACTTATCTTCTTATAAAATTAACAGGCGAAGGCTAACACGGAAATGAAGATTGATGATCAACACGAAAAAGCGTAATTTAATAATTACACTTTTATTTATACAAAAAACATTAAAAAGCTCATTGTTATTTCAAAATTGACAATTCTTCTATTACACAAATATATAATAATTAATTTCAAATTTCATTACTATAACTAATAATTTAACGATTGTTTTGAATGTTATAGGTAATTTCGGTATAAAAAGGTTTTACAGAAATAAAGTAGACAATTAAATTTTTTAGATATGACAAAAGTATTTTTGGTATATTGTTTTTATAGTAAGTAGTATCAATTCCCAACTACACTCTATTTCGGTATGTCAAAGTGTAGAAGAATCTTCTTGATATCTATCAATTACTATTTTGTTTAAATGTAACACCAGAACTTTTAGGAAAGTTTGCCTTTTGTTTGACCCATTTGTCACCTCAGAGACGCATAAGTTTGGTATTGCAAGATTAAAAATAAAAATTAATTAAAAATTCCTATAGTAAAACTAAATAAAAGGGATCAAGATCGAGCTTGAGTTAATTAAGGTGACTGGCAAAACCCTTTGTTAATATCGTGTCATTTCGAACTTATCACCGTTTTATTTCAATACTGGCGGAACGCACTGATTTCAGAGTTGCTTAACATATTACGAATTCATTTAAAATTAAACTTTTAGAAGGTTTATACTGTTTATTTGTTTATTATTTTTATCTGACAAAAGCTTACGATATTAGCGTAGACTTTTTGTAGATAACCGGACATCAAAAACCGAAAGATTAATTTGTGTGTTACGTATCCGATAAATTAAAATGAAAGGTTGTCCCTAAACCGCCAGGAGTAAGTTACAGTATGATACATAATATGTACAAGACAGTTAGTCCTTTAAGATAACCAATTTAAAACTGTGAAGTCAAAATATGCGTTTTAACATGTTAAAGTCAAAATTAGAACCAGTTGGGAATTAATTTATAATTAAGTATCTGTCATTCGAGTATGTGTAGCACGTGTTGGAATGTGGCTGGGACCAACAAAAGAGGCTGTGTCAAAACTTACATTTAAAAAATCAATGTTTTTGTAAAGTATACAGACAAGGCCCAATATAAAAGTTATATGTATATATTCTCGGCCAACAAAAAGCAACGATGGGGTGGGCAACCAAATTACCTGTATCGCACAATGACGGGATAAAAATATTGCAACATTGGTCCTGTTAAATCGATATTACAGTGAGTAAGCAAATATTACTGTTTGCACTTGATTTGAGTATTATTTATGTGAATGAGCGATGACAGTTAAAACTCAAAGATAATTCTGTTCATTTAAAAAAATGGATAAAATTAATAAGTCTATTCTTTTTTTATAGAAGAGGGGGCAAACGAGCAGGAGGCTTACCATAAAGGTAAAGTCGCCGCCCATACATATTCCCGCGGCTGGGCGCTCGTGAGTGCGTTGCCGGCCTTTAAAGGAAAATTAGGAAATGGGGGGGGGGAAGGGGAAGAGGACGGGGGGAAAGGATGGACACCGGAAGATCTCACTCACCGAACGAAACGCGTTAACAAAATGATCAAAGTCCAATTGCATCACTTTACGCCGGTTTTCTGTGAGACAGTAGTATTTCTCCGGCCGTGCCTGTCCATTCGACTGAAACTCTAAGTAACAGCATGGCACTCCCACTCAAAAAATACGATTTCTTGTTTCATTGATAATATTTCAAAATAGGAGTACATTTATTGGGCGAACCAAATTGAAATTAACTAAAACTGAACTCTCCAACTCTTCGCAGAGCTGGCTATTATAATTCAAGTTCGATTTACTCTACAGTATTAACGATAAATATTATTAAACAATAAAATATCTAGATAATCTATTACGTGTAAAACTTACTATACAAATATGTTTGTATCACAGACATTATTCGTACAATTTCCCTTTCTTCTATGGTAAATAATAATTGGTTATTCTATGATCTTAACAGACAGTAAGACACTTAAATTAACTTGTTACAAGTAGGTTCTATCTCACGATTGTAAGCGTACATTTAATGAAACTATTTACAAACTTAACCACTGGCAGTTACACATGCATACATTATACAGTAATTAAAAGACTGGTTATTTTGATGAATTAATTATGAATATTGGCTTGACGCTATCTTCATATACGGTAAGATTCAGAGACTACAGTAAACTCGAATTATGCGGCTCTAATATAAAATGTTGCTATTTATATTAACAGTGTCCCTTAATATAAATATGTAAGTTGGTTTTTAACATACAAGTAGCGTCGCTTACGCTATCCTTTTTATTTGTCCTTAGAGGACACATAACAGAAGCAATCCTACTGTATGAAAATTCCAGAATCGGATTTTTGTACCTAATAATTCTATGCTTCAGCGTTACGGAGAATACTATTGAAGTTTGGTAGGCTTTTTACTTTACTATAATGGATATTATAAAGGAATTAAGTAGCTTATAGCGGACACGAATAATCTTCATAAATTGTCGTACTTCTAATTAATGTGTAAACAAAACAATATACGTAACTATTAGTAACGATATGATCACGTGTGCGACGGGGCGTTAACTGTGAAGTGATTTTCTATTGTTATTTTTACAAGCGACTACACGCAAGCCGCGGGCGGTTCTCATCCAAAAAATCTCAAACATTCACCAATGCTATGTTGAGCATGTCAAAACACGCATGAAATAATCATATAACTTAACTATACATATATTAACTTAACTTAATACAACCTTCTAAGGTACACAACAACAGATACACAATAATTTAGGATTAAATAACGAATATAGAATAAGTATACTTCATTTGTGTTCGGATATATTTAATAGCACAATTACTAAACCTGCTCATGTGTAATAAAAATAATACATTCATATTATTAAAACATATTCAGTTAATTATTTATTATTTTATAAAAAAAAACCATACGAATTCAACATATTGCCTCATAATAGTTAAACGCAGGTATTATGTCCCTCAGTAAAATGTTGCAATGTAAACATGACTTGTAAATATTAATTATGCTCTCAAGCCTAGACAATTTGGACAATGAATCTTTGTTATAGCTATCCTAATATCGTTTCGTAACAATTTGCATTTCGAACTATTTCAAAATTATCTGCAACATCCGGGCCTATCTGATTCCAATCTTATTCCGTGAAGCCTTCAATGTCACCGTAACAAATGTAGTGATCCAATCGATGTACAATAGAAAATGGTACAGCTCACATTAATAAGAATAAGTTGGGTGACATAGTATTAATAATTAATAGACATGACATATTGCTTGTCTAAATCTAAGGACTACTAAGAGTAAGCTATAAATATCTTACAATTATGTTTTATAGGTAGTTTATTTGAAATCTAAGTATTTGTAGCGAGATATATATAGAATATCTAAAGTACCTACCAGTCGTATCCTGGTTCGTGTCGTATCCATTTTAATAAAATTGATGACTAAGGTTAAATTTAATAGAAAATTAAATTATATATGTTGTTCCAGTTTACTTGGATACCTACATGAAGTCAATACTCAGAAAAATGGAACGAAAAACATTTCTATAAGTTCTAATCAAAAAGCTTCGTGGCGAAACTTTCAAATTCTTCATGTTTCGTCTGTCAGATAAATATTTTAATAACACCCAATCTAAGTTTTACTGTCGTTTCTAAGCTGAGCTTGTTTAGCAAGTCACGAGTACGTAATCCATCGTATTCGTTATTGATGATAAATTAAAGCTATTGTCCATTCTTTAGACTTTAGACTAGAGAAATAATTGCTAAAAGCTATGAAATCGATAGTGTATTAAATGTTTATTTTTGTTGTTAAAACTATCTGTTGTTTCAATCGTATCGTTCTATTTTTGGCATTTTTAATTTGCCACATTTTGTCATAACATCTCATAATTAGTCGAATTCATGAGTGATTTATTATGAAATTTATTAGAACGAGTTAATTAAGTATGTTAAGTAGATGACCCACCAAACACAGATTAACAATAATTACTAATCAATTGTAACGATCGGTAGACATCTTGTTTTGTGAGAAAGAGAAGACTAATCATTATAGAAAAGTTACGAGTTTTATTAAACAACTCATAGTCTTATTGGTTGGTAGAAAATTTCATCCATTTAACCGTTTTATCCCAATTTTGCATCCGTTTTTACAACATTGATAATTTAAAAATATTACACTTTGATTCAAATTTGGTTTCAAAATACATGTGGTTTTTATAACTTTTACTTTTTGACTTTGTGTATCCACAAGTTGTCTTTACATCTATATTATTATCGGTAAAGCTATAAGTTGGTATGCTAAAAACTTCGAAAAATTCAAAATTGATTACATAATTAAATTCAATAAAACTCAGCTCATTCAAGTTAAATCTCAGAAGGAACAACTTTTGTACGAACTTATAATGAGAAATCAGAAAAATTTAAGGAAAACTTCCAAGTTCAGATCTTTGTTATTGTATTTCCAGGAAATTGTTTCGCTTCATAAAACGTCTTATGTGCATACGTATCGCATTTAAAATTGTGATGCAATTATTTTAAACGCTGACATTGAAAACGACAAGTTAAAATAATCCAAGAATTCCATATGCCCTTCACTTCCATTGTGATGTCTAGTTTAGACCGAATTAATTTAAGTCGACGCGTTTTCAAGCTTGACTTATTAAATCAAATAGCATTAAACATTTTAATTTAACGAAATATCAAAAACAAAGAAATGCTTTGTAAACTAAGGCGATATTTTTTATAGAATACTTCTGTTAACGTATCATTCATATAAACCTAAAATTATTTACTTTAGAATATTTTTGAGTGTGTAACTTTCGCTCAAAAGGCTTTCATTTATAATATCTACTATATTATTACTAGCTAATAAATACGAGTATAATCAAACCTATTAATATTTAAATAAAGAATTGTGTTATTTATTTATTTATTAGTTGCGGTCTGATATGTATATATTCATAGTATATGCAAATTTATCAGTTGTGTTAGCACCCATAACACAAGCTTACTGTTTACCTTGGGACAAATTAAACGTGTGATAAATGTCGCATATATATATTCAAACATCCATAATTTTATTTATTTAGGGTAGCGAAATCGAACGACCACCACGATCACAGAAATCAAATGCACTTCACCTAAACTTAAATACAATATTTTAAGTTTTTAAAGTAATTAATAAAATTATTTATGTGGACTGAAAACGATAGGAATCTTTACAGTGGTTTTCAAAATAATATCAGTTTGTCTGTTCTGATTGAAGTGACCTGATAATATGATGCCAAAAAAAAACAAGTTTCTCCAAATCAAGTTGTAAAAATATGTATAATGAGTAGAATACGTAGTGAGAATAAAATAGATCTGGTTGCCGATCAGAAAAATATCAGTGGTCCCGCATGAATGTAGTCGGGAAATGAAAACGGACTAGGAAAAAAAGCATGTAAACATTTGGTACTTGTTAAATTGCATTGTAAACTTAATAGACTTGGTCTAAGATACAGTCACCTCTTTGCTATTAAGCATTCAGAGCCCATTTTGTACTAAAAATATTTAATCAAAAATTTAAGCATCGGATATGACATTGCATGTTAAATATTAAACGACGCAATATAACAAATAAACTGTACACACATCAAGTAGTCAACAATATTTGTTTTGTACAACCGGATTTTATTCATAATATTTTCTCAGAATCACTATGCGTGTAGGCTTAGCAAGACTGTTCTTAAAAGAATATTTAGTTATATATATACCAGTTAGATCACACACTTTGTTAAATAATATAAAGATTTTTTTATGACTAAAACACATGAGTTGACTATTATATATTTCGTTGTGTTCTGAAATAATGTATATAAGAATTTATTATTTTAAATTTCGTTCTTTCTACTACATAATGTCAACACAAGGCAGGCTGAATTGGCGAAAAAAGATATTATGGGTTTAAACCCAGAAAAAATCACTTGCGGTGATTGAAAACACTGTTAAGGTAATGTGTTATAAAAGATATTTCAATGTTTTATTACGATCAAATTGCATTTTAATTTTTATCTATTTATAACGTTCCATTAAAAACTTCCAAATGCAATCTAGATGACATGTTGACATTTGATTATCACGACCGTACCATTAAACAATTAGGTAGTGAAAGTCTGGGATTTTGTCTCTTCAGAAGGCCAGTCTAGACCTAGACTTATAAAAAGTGAATTAGGATTAGACAAATAAACGGCTTAGCAATCTAGATATTGCTGCCTCAGTGGTTAGATTGGCGCAACTAAATGCCAGTTTCCCAGTGACTAAGTCAACTGAGTTCTCATACTCTCGCTATTGAAATTAATCCAATCACTAAGTGATCAAACATTGTCAGGAGATTTATACTGTTTTTTTTGACTCAGAATATTAATAAATATGTCACGGCTACAATTTTTAAGGCTTTTTTTCTTAAAACACTAAATCAACTGATCGATTAATATATTATTGATATAATATGCATGTAATATCAATCTTTTAAGTTTTACACAATATTTCTTCCAAATAGACGTGTAACAAATACTTATTTAATTTGTATTATTACCCAGAGAGCTTGCTTTTTACACAACAACGCTGACGTAATTCGTCAGAGAAAATTTATCAGACAGTTGTTATATTAGAGGAATGGAGAAATGCAGCAGCATCTGCAGTCTGCCCAACGTCCAACTTAGGACACAAGTAAGCAAATAAAGTAGTATCTGGGTTCCAACCGTAGTGTAGTCCGAAAGCTCCTATTCCCGGATTTATCGCAGTTAAACGAATATCTGGATTAAATTCAAACTGTTGTCTATAAAAAATATCTAGAAAAGACGAGAAACATTGTCATTATTTTCTTCTATATACAGTATTCTTTTATTTCATAGGCGCTCATGTCTTTCCCGGCTATTCAACGTTATAAAAACAATAACTAGACTAAGTAAGTAAGAACCTATTAATTACCAAGTTAATTCTTTTCATAAAAGTTACAATCAATTTATAGAAAAAAAATGTAATTTAAATATGAACAGGTGGAAAACGTACTATCGGTTAATAGGCAAGGCTCGCGTGCATAGACAAAGGGTTAAATTGTCTTAACGGATATATTTCTGTATGTGGTATTTTTACTGCAGTTTTTTAAATGATTTGGCCTAAGGCGTCTTATGGCTTAAGGTTTAGTTTCGAACATCATTTATATTAATAAAAACTCGTAATCTAAAATATAGTTTCGCCAAGAATCAGATCCAGCTCGGCGAAAAATCTCCGGGAGAAAATTAAAAAAAAAATATATATATCAAGAAGTGAGAGTTATAAGGTCAACGGCAGTGGGTATGGCTAATAGATAGTCCGATTGTCAATGATAAAAGTTTGGTGAACTTGCGAGGTGAGAAACGTGGCACCGAGGCGTGAGATAGGAGCATCGATACAGTCCGCGCCATGCCATGATTGTTACTATTAATTCTTACTAAGAATACAAACAAATAAAACTATATAAAATAATTAATAAACTTTTAAATGATAATGTTGTTTCATATGATGTCAATTTATTTTTGCAGCATTTTTTGAGAGAATTGTTTGATTTGTGGAAAATAGTTATTGAATATTGTACTATGAGAGATGTAGTAGCCAAGCCTAAGTAACTGAAATTTAGACTTGAAGCATACTACAGAGTGTAGAACTATCAAGTCGTATGCTTGCATTATTATAAAATACAATCATTGAAAATACCGGCAAATGTTTGTTGGACACGTATATTTATAAAAAAAGTTCTTCATCGTAGTGTTATTGATAAACCCTTTGAAATAACTATTACAGTACCACATCACCAAAACATTTAGGGAATCGGTTTTACATAATAATATAAGATAACAAAATAATATCCCATACGTATCGCATTCAAAGAAGCGTACCCTATATTTAAAGTAATTTCAATAATAAGTATCATTTGCGAAAATGTAAAAATTATCATGCTACGATTTTCGAATCGACACCTCGTACTAATTAAAATACATCACGCGATCGGACAAAAAAATGCTTAATCGATTTCCGATACTGGTTTACGCAAGACTTGTGGACAACCTGACTTTGTACTGGTAATGTACTTAATATCTTTACATCCGTGGTGGCAATGATTTCAAGCGAAACAAAAATATACTTTGTCGTTCAGAAGGTGTTGTCTTCTTTATCAATTAGGATATATTTAGTTTTTTTTTATGACTAAAAGGAACCTTTAAAATAATTTAACAATATAGTCTTATCTTAAGATTTATTATCGTTTGAAGCATATTTGCGCCAAAACAGCCTTGGTACATATTTAAATAAAACATAATAATATAACATAAAACTCTATTAAATACATATTTTGTTATAAACTGTATTATAAGGTTAAAATCATTTACATACAGACCTCAGATACTTTTAATTTTGTTCTGTATTTATTAAGCTGTCATGTCTGCATGTCCCAAAAAGTTGGGGTTTAAATAAAGGTCGAGGAAAATTATCACTTTATTTACAAAAACATCTCTGTACGAAGTAATATAGAATATGTTTGCCAAAGATATACTTAAACATATTAATTAGTCTACTATCAGGAAGAAATCGTCATAATCTAAAGCAATTCTTTCAGTAGGATGCTTATGCAACTTCAGTTTACTTAGTTGTACATATGAAATGTACTGTCCAGTCATAGTACTGTCAAATTATAAAATTTACGACTAAACGAATGGAATGAATGAGACTAGTAGGTTGTTGGTTGCTAAGATCTTACGCGGCATAACGGAATATTCTCGTTAATTGATCAAAAGACGCCATGGCAAAAAGCTGGATTTTTTTTTTAAATTATTATTTTATTAATATTCAGAAATCAACTTCTTCGTGATAATAGACGATACATACAAGGGTAGCCTGAAAAGTTTCTAACAATCTTTTCTGATTTTCCCGGATCCAAACACAATGGTTTGTAATTATTCCTGTGGGTCAGATTCATGACCTGAAAAAAACGTAACTAATTAAATCTGAAATGCGATTGGGAGTATACATTCATCATGTTTGTGCTATCAGTACTGGCGTAAATTCCGTTGTCCTTGGCGCGGCATTTTTATCACATTGTGCTCGTGTTTCTCGTATCAGCCTCGATTCGGCGGAATAATTACTGCGAAATTCTTCACGCGGCAAGGCTTCGATGACAGCCTATCTTGGTATTTTAAAAGCAAATTTTTATTTGTAGTTCATAGTTAGTTTGTAGCACAGTTAATTGGCTACTAAATGTAACCTAATAAACTTCATCATATTTTATTTAAGGTTTCTGTTTAACTCACATTTGTATATTAAAAGTCATTTTCTTTGGTTCTTTGAATTTGATGTGCACCAGTTACTCATACATAATGTACGACTTAATTTCTATATATTCATAACTAAATATAAAACATTCAATAATAATCACTTAATACATAACCGTCGTATGAAAATATTCAATCCAAATTCCATGATATTATAGATAATTTAATATGTATTTCTTGTAAATCATTTTAAGTCAACCTCAATACATAATTACAGTGTTCGTAAAATAATACGCTTAGCTGACGCGATACACATCCACGTAAGTTTCACAAAATGATTTTCAGGTGTGATGTGAAGTAAAATCAAGCCTAATTACAGAGGCGTGGTCATGTCATTACTTTGTCAGGCCTTGGTGGCCGCGTAATGAGATTCTCTTACAAATTTCACATATAATATAGTAATAATAATGTTTGTAAGGTTATGGCGTTTTGCCACATTACGGCGTTGAAAATTAAAAACAGAAATTACATATAGCAAAGTAATACGTTGATAGCTATATAATATAGAATTAGGAAATATTTAATTCCATACATAAATCAAAGGCAGTTTAGCATTTGTTAAATATGAAGTGGATTATAAACGTACTGTAAATTATTTCATATAAATAAATAATGAGAAATTATAAAAAGCAAAGTGTAAAATAAACACAGATAAACAAGAAGTATTAAGCAAAAATTATCAGGCTTCCATAAAATGTCAATTTGTGTTATTTAAGTAAAAGTGATACACAAGTTTATATAATTACGACCGCAGAGAGGTCAAAAAGAAATTCAGTTAAAACTGTAACGCGCCCTCCGCGGCTCGTCAGGTCATTTTCGAAAAGTGAAACTACCTTTACTTACCACGTAAAATATGTAGATTGTCGGCAAGATAATAATGATATGTGCTCTTGGTAATGAAATTTCCCGACGTCAAATGGTGCCAAAGTAATTTGCGCCGCTTGTCTTTGGCAACAAGTGCCCTACGGCCGCTTTCGAGTTTACGCAAGGCGTTAATAAGACCTGTGTCAAGCTCGTAACGGGAGTAAATCACGCAGAATCGTTTGTTGTATTTTAACAATTTTAAATATAGAATAATTATAAACTCATCACTTGACATATTGTTCAAAAAGTGTTGCCTATAATAGACCATTGACTAGTCATTATGCAATGGTCTAAATGTTATTAATAGATAAGTAACAACCATCTTTTGATGCAAATTACACTACTTTTACTAGAAATACATTAACATTTTATACCGTTTGAACTTTTTCTACATTATAACTTTTACCTCAGCAGTGTTGTCTGGATGAGGTATAGAGTTATCGATAAAGCCGCCCGTTGATTTGATCAGTTAAGGTATATTAAGTTTTAGGTATAATTTACTAATAAGCTATGAATTGACAACATGAAAAAGTTAAAATACTACACACATATAAACTAAATAGCGGTAGTAATATATGTAACATAAACAGTTGGATATCCAATTTGTTAACGAAATAGTTTTTTAAATATAACAAAAATTTGATTGTCTCGTAACGATAATAATTGTAACGTACAACACAGTTTAATATTTTTGCACTATCACGCAGTAAATGTCAAAGAGTTAGTGAAAAATTACAGACTTTCTTATAGTTCATTAAAAACTTCGTTTATCATAATTACTTGTGTCACATTGGGAGCAAAAGTTCATTGAGAACTGCTTTTACAGGTTACGGATAAAACAATTTTTAATGTACTTTAAATTTTGTATTACATTATTGTAAAGTCAACAAGTGACAGATTTTGTCCGTTGAGTTAAATTTTATAAGTTTTAATTTAATATTACATTTATTTCGGAAATTACGATGAAAGTTTTGGCATTTTAATAACTCATATACAGCGAAGCTGGAAACCTAAACTATTTCCTATAATACACGTTACTTTTTAATATATTTTGGTGTTTACATATTAACAATTAATAAATGGATTGTTAGTCCCATGGTCTGCTTGGCTAATGCTTAGCTGTCCCATAGTTTAGCTAATGATAATCTGCAAATAAATAACACTCAGACTATTTCCAACAAGTATTCTCATTACACAAATGTAGACCGTACCGGAAATCGAAGCCTCGAACGAATCGGTGTAGTCAGCATTGCATAAAGGTTTTCATTCTATTAGTATAGTATTGTAATTTTCAATGTTCACAACATGACACATACTGGAAAACTGTTACACCGGTAATAGACCTAGGATCAGGTTGTAGAGCCGTACTCAGACTTTATTTCAAAATGAACGTATATCGTTATTAAAAAGACGTATAAACAGAGCGGTTTTCCGAAATACATAAACTAAACTGTAATGGCCAAACCCCATGCTATTATTCAATTCCGCGGAAGAGGTATGGCCACCCCGAAGTCGGCGGGTTCATATTTGTTAAAACAACGGAAACCTGTAATTTTGATCGATATCTTTATTGACAGCTGAAATTTATTGATCATTTCTTCATAAACGTATTATTTGAGTGAATACAATATGGTGTGAGCTGTCGCAAGCCTCCCAGAGGCCGAGGCATTTTTATAAAGATTACTGCTATTGGTTTCATTTCAATGGCCACGTATTATCAGATTGACCTACATTATTTTAGTGAAATTACATTGCGTAAAAAGAATTTATTCCTTTTAGTATAACGACCCGTCCCGCCCTTTTCATTCTTGATAACTTGGCTCCTCGGATCAAGATCAAACATACCACACTTCTACTTACCCGTAAAAATTAAATAAATGATTCCTTTAGTTATAATTTTTAAAGTAACGTATCATACATTGATAGAATATTGTATACATTTGTCTCTTTTATTATTTTTTCAGCAAACAGAAGCTAGATCGCGAGTATTTGGTATTGCTTTGATTCAAATCAAAACCACTTAAGTCGACTAAATTAAAAGTCTAGGAGAGTTATATGTGTCACATTAAGATAACAATTTAACTAACTCGGTTTTAACCGAATATACGAAAACTTCTATGGGTTATTTAATATAGAAAGTTTTGTTACAAAGCTGCAGGGCGGTGTAAAGGGTACGGAAGTAAATTGTATCTAATGCTTATAAGTGATGTTACGATGTTCATAAGAGCATAATTTGCGAAACGTTCATGTCGTCTTGTCCGATAAATGACACCGACACGACTCGTATTTCATAGTCGCGCTTATCTCTACTTGCTGTTTTGCCAACAATGATTTATTTCTGATTTATCTAACGAAGAAATAATACCAAGTGAGCGCGAAATGTGATGGTTCATATGGTCATACAATACCTACAATTTTTTTCATGAGTTTTATACAGTCTACAACAAAAGTTTTTCATTCGTTATAAGAAGGGCTTTTTATACAAATATTAATTTTACTATTAATACTACTAATTTACTATTAGTATTTTTTATTAAAATATTTAGCTACTTAACGTTCAAAACAGACAGTTAGACGCCAATGTTATATAAAGAGAACGAAAGCGAAGAGCATTTTAAGAACTGCTAAAAGTGACTAAAAGATCTACCCTCGAAAGGCAATTTGCTAATATTTTTAAATGATAAGTTTACACAATACGATATTTATTTTATTTATATAAATACATGTCGTTGCAGTAAAATATACATTAGACGAGATCGTCTAATTATCCTTTCGTCATTTCTCCTTTTTTGGTTACCTAGAAGAGATCTTCTAGGTAACCAAAAAAGGAGAAATGACAAGGGAACTGATTAAGGAAACAAATTCGAAATATCTACTATTTTACAAAAATAAGAGAAAATATATATTATACACACTATATTATTCATACTTGTTGATACTGTATTGTATCCAATCAATGCAATTTACAAGAATGTTTATCATTTACGCAAATTATATTCTTATTAACGATGAAGCAAGACAATAATGACGGAACATGATTACAAAAATTACTATTCTTAATGTAAAAATTGTTCACGAAACAATATAATTTTCGGTGAAAACAAAGAGATCTTGATCAAATTTAACATTTACCGACCATGCCTCATCTGTACATTGGTGGATAGTAGAACTTTATGAAATAACTTTGTATATTACACAAAGCAGTCTTACGTGTATAAGAGTGCTATTAAATGCATAACCAACAACAGCACAAAGTTTAATAATAATTAATCTAAATTATTTACATTTACAGAATTGTCTTGGTCGGCGCAATGTTTGAGAGAATACAGAGGGTTCGATCGCCTGTACGGCCATTATGAGATGACCATATTTGTTGGCTGCGGTCTGGGTAATACAACACATTAAATAGATTTAAAGTAGGTATATTATGTGTAAACTATGTATTATTTTTATCTAATTGTAACGATGCAACATGATACAATTTTTTGCTACATGTTGTGTGCTTGATACAGGCAGACCCTAAAACAATAGTTAACAAAACATAGTCTGTTTGTTTATTTGTTAGTTCGCACATCAATTGAAAACTATTCAATCGTTTTTTTCGCAATTTTAGATTGCGAATAGACCCCACCTATGTCCACTACACACAATACAAAAAAAAACAATAAATTATCCTTATAAATATGTAACACTCAAATGACGCATTTGGTCTCATGCAAATGATATTAACGAAAATAAAAGTTTAAAGCGGCGCTTCTAAACGTCTATTTAAATTGGCTTACTTGAATCTATTATATGAATTAAGTATCCATTACATAGATTGATTTGACCAGTTTGGGTTTTTTAAAGTTTCACGAAATGCGATCGATCAAAGCTACTTACTTGTATTGAATATTTTAAGAGAGCAAGTTGTTAGAATAAATAATTATAACCGGTATTATGAAGGGCTATAAAACATTTAAATCCGGGATTTATTACATCAAAAGCTATATATTTACAAAGCAATTATTTATGTTTTATTTCACTAAAACTAGTTAATGTACGCTTTTAATCTTATTACTTTTGCAGATGCACACAAAGCCATATCAAAAAGTTTTATATTTTGTATGTGCAAAATCATAGATTAGGTTAGGCCTATGACATAGTATTTCAATTACTCAATATGCCACAATCAATTTTATGTGTATCTTTTACATCATATAATCTAAATGGACAGACCAGTAATAAGTCCACTTCAATGTTTGAAGGTTTCAGAAATTTTCATCAGTGAATGCAACTTATTAGATGTTCATTTATTTTAGCAATAAAAACGTTCAAGTTAAGAATTATGAAATTGATAAGGTTGTAATTTAATTAAAACCCCTTTAATGTTAACCTCAATTCGGTGGATGAATCAAAAATGTCAGTGGAATTATGAATGTGATCGATAATGAATATATCTGCCACAGTAGAAAGTGTTCTGAACTGCGTGAGCTTTCGTTTACTCGTTGACACAGGTCACCAGAGCCCCGAACATAAATATGTCGACAGGTCGCCTCCGGTATTTTGTTTGTTAATATACTGCCAATTATAATCAAAACGAACTTGCCATGTCAATTTCTTAATCTTTTAATGATACAATTTTCTTTGTATGTACATAATTATAGCTTTTCAAGGTATTTTAAATACATTGTACACAATTTTATAAAATATCTGTTTATATGTCATTGAAATTTAAAATAGTTTCGTAAGTTATATTGCTAACATATTAATGGAACTCATCTCTTAAAATAACTTGAAATTATTTTAAGAGTATTTAAAAAAACTGAGTACTTATGTAATAATACTTATATAATAAATAAAAAAATTAAGATCCTATATAATTGTTTTGTGTGTATACCTAGTTTTATTATCTTATAAGTTTCTTGTTTTGTTAATATTTAGCACGTAAGATGTTTGAGGACAGATTTAATAAAATAAATAAATCATGTTAAATGTTGCAGCTTTTTACAACCTCTCTGTAGACTTGGTTTTGGAGACTTTCTTGGCAGTTCGTCTCGTCTGATCTACGCCCTTGATTTGGTAACTTTCAGTAAATGTAATTCTAAAGTATTTACATTACACTTAGAATAGACAATTGTGAACAGTTGACTCTATAGTTAACAATTTTTTGACGATTTATAAGTGTAACAGTAACCTATAGGAATAAAATTACTCTTGGTTTTTTCAGTTTTCAATTTTTATAACGTAATCGAACCCTAACTTAGGAATTATATGGTTTCTTTCAAATCCGCTCAGGAGAAAATAGTATCATCAAGCATATTCATATATCATTCGTTAGTTAATGATACAAACCACAGAACTGGTCATACAGTATGGATACAAGTAGGAAAATTTTAATAATAATCGTAAATTGACAATAAATTGGTTTCGTTTAATTAAAATAAACATTTGATTAAGTCATTAAAGTTTCGATATAATAAAATATACTGTATTGATACCTGGAGTATTTATTTTACGTGTCAATGTGAAAGTTCGCCACTATTATCTAATCTAATAACGGGATGAAAACTGGGAAAATTCAAGTTCATCAACATATCGATTTACTATGTCGACTTTATCGTTTTTAAATTGGTAGACCAGGTATTAGTTCCCACGGTACGCGCTCCACTTTAACAAAGTGTCTTCCATCAACATCATTTATCTAATAAAAATATCGCATATTGTTCGCTATGAAGCAACTTTCCTATCGGCGTGTTATCTTAAGCGGCTATAAATCATAAAAATTACGAAACATCTGTCCCTCTTTTCGCTTTAATATGCAAAAGATTGCGATAAAACATTTGGATGAATGCAATGCCTTGTAAAATTGCATCGTCGATCTATCAATTATTATGATCATTTTATAAAAACATTTAAATAATTTAAACATAACTTTTTAGCATATGAATAGAGATAATATGTGAATAGACTAGTTGGCTTTAGTGGCTTCGGTTATGCCTATCCGTATACAATAATGATATTTAAGTTGCTTTGCAGTATTGTGTTAAATTAGCAATTTATTATTCGTTTTTAGGCACCAAAATCGAGGTCATTCTTGGCGACGTATCTTGCTCAACAAATCAAGGGTCACTAGCAGAAGTGCCCGGTTGTTTTAAATAATTAATAATTTAGTTTTTGCATTTATTTTCTATACTTATTATCGCTAAGGGAGTGCAATTTGCAAACATCGTCCTAGAAAGCTGCATCATTTCGTTATGGCCCTTAAAACTGATTTATGTTCGCAATAAATATTTTTTGAAAGTCCCGTGCGATAATAACTCCATTAATTTTGATTAATGACAGTTTCTTAAAAGTGAATCGGGCAACTTGCAACTTGTCTCTCCCGGCATGGAAGTTAACTTTTAATTATTTAATTTTTTATCGGTTGTTCCATTTTCGAACGATACAGATTTTTGGACACTTATTCGATGCGCTTAAATTAATATCAATTAAATTGTACAACCATGTTAACATAAATTAAAATATAAAGATCTAAACGGGTTTGACATGTATGTGTATTTTATAAATTACTATACTTATATTATTCGTATATCACAGAATTGAAGCACCTTCGATAACAGTACTCCAAACAGGAGTTATTGTAAATAATAATTGTCTGACATGTATTATGACAAAGCTTGCATAGAATCCACTGTGGAAATTTTATCCACCATAAGTATTTTAAGTAAGAAGTACATTCCTTGGAACGCTTATCGTAGCGACCCGTTGCGCCGCGCAACACATTCAGCGAATTTGCAATGCGCGATATCCAACATTACCATAAACAGTACGGAGAGCACGCCGTCTATCGCGCTAAGACATATAAATTATTCAAAATAAAGTATCGCTTAACCCCTGACCCCCGCCGGGAGCTGCACGCTCTCTCGCGACCTCCTCTTTTGTCTAATACAACCCTATTCTTCGGGACTTGTATCCAACAATGTGTGAACAAAATACCACTTTATTTATACAATAACTACTCTATTTACATTTAATAATACATTGATTCCTAAATACTATATTTTGAAATCAATTCATCAAAGATTGCTTTGAGTGATGAAATTGAAATAGTTTAAATTATTGCCGTCAACGTAAATCCAGTACGTTTGTCCCAAAGTATGAAGGTGAATAATATAATTAAAACTTGATTAATAACCAATATAAATCTTTTTTATTGTACTGCTTAATAATGCTAATCATTAATCTATATCCTTTTAACGAAGTGATTTTATCAATGTTAAATAGAGGTGGGTAATTTAACAGGTTGTTGAAGTGACAGAATTATATTACAATCGTAAACACATCCATAACTTAGCCCGTAAACCGAATATTTTAATTTTCATAGGTAAAATATAAATTAGATTGGTTTTTGTTATGTAAAGTTATCAGCAAACTGTCACTGTATTCCCCATAATGAGACTTAGGAAATACAAGGATAAAAGGTAAGCCGCGTAGAGCGTGCGATGAACACCGGGCTTCGGGAACCGCTGTCTTATTTACACAACAGCTTTCGCAAAATGTCCCATTAGGGATAACTGTACTAAATAATTATTGCAATGTGCCTTTCTATTTCTATGCGCGCGTCGCGATGCGCGTGCTCTTCCACCTGCCGCTGATCACCGTAATTATTTATTATGCATGAATGCAGTGCGATGGCGCGACTGTCTAGGACGTTCAGGACAAAGAACGGTCACTTCTGACTGGCTCGGTGTCTACTTGGGTGTGCTGTGCAACCATTTTTAATGCCCTCATTAATTCACATTTGCACGAAATGGCTCACATGCAATGCTATAATGTTTTAAATGTCTTTTTCAGTATCACTACACATAAATTGACTGCTATTAATTTTGTAAGTACACTCTCTGTAGCTAGAATATAATAACTAGCTGTTATATAACCGATCATCCTCTGTTATTTTATAAAAACTGAATATTTTTTTAGGCTTTCCGTTGTAAGAAATTGTTTGATCGAAATATAGACTGACTTTCATATCAAAGAATTTAACGCTTACAATTCAAGCGTTATTCTTAATATGCCGGCAGATCGGATACTGGAATAAGATTACAGATTATCTTTAATATCAAATCAAAGTTAATGTAATATTACCAATTGAAAAACAGAACGTTCATAAAAGAACGGTGGACACGAATATAATTTATGATTAGTTTGATGTCATCTTCAATATTTTGGCCTCGTGGTAAGCAACCTTGTGGTAACAAACAATAAAACCTTGAGGTATTGACGGGTGTCAGGATATACCGTTTTGCATTGTACATGATGTACGAGATAACGAGAGGTACCGTGTAACAGCGAAGGTCTTAATATTTTTACATTCAATTTATTGTAAATATTATCATTCAACAAAAGGTGAGTATAGAATTAAAATAAAAAGCTATGAAATATTTACTTTTCACTATCTCGATAAATGGAATCTACTAGTTATTTTTTCACACCTGTCTTCATGCTTTAATAAAATAACCTGACCAGTACATGTCCTGCATTCTTTTTTTTGCAAAATAACGGCTTTTTCCTGTAACGGATGTTATTAATTGTGAAACTAGACTATTTATCCTGGCTCCACCCCCGATATTAAGTTAATATTTAAAAGCCCGCTGCATTGGATAATATTAGGTACCGGTATCCTATCACGATATGAATATAAATAAACAATGTATAAAGATAAAGACTTATTTTGTTCGTATTTTATGAATTAAGGTATATATTATTAGATAATCTTATATGCAAAAGTAAAACATTATGAGTTTTTTGAACGAGTGTTCTTAACAATTATTTTATAGAAAGTTACCTTAAAAAATGTACAGTAACAAAATCAGATCTAATTTTCTACTCCGAGGTTTAATGAAGATAACAATGAGATGGGCAGTGCCGTCTCTCCTCAAGTTTATGCGTTTACAATTGAATAAATAAACTTTCTAAGTGAAATTATATGGATGACTCATTGTTTTTCTCAAAAAATCTATAATAATGTCTTAGATTAAAAACAACTCCACGTTTCTCGACTGTACTTCTCTTGGTGAGGTGTACAGTTGTACGGTGTACGGTTGCTGAAAAGCTTAAAATGTAAGTGCTCAATTAAGAACTCAAGAATATAAGTAATTCAAATTAAGATTTTAAATATATTAGTAATATTCATAATATAGCAAATATTAAGTTTGAATCCCTCGCTTATTTTCAAGGTTTCGTGTCTGCGATAATCTTTGTTATGTTTAACTTTGAAAGACCTACTAAGTAATTAATTACCGTAATCATATTGTATATTTTAATAAGTGCCCCAATTGCACTGCACTTAGTATAGTTATAGGTTGCCTGATCGCATAGACAATATAACAATTATGACGAAACGCGTTTTAAAGTGTATCATTAAATGTGTGATACATAAACAGTAGAAATATATATTTAGAGGCCTGGTGAGAACCAATCGATATGAAATAGTCTAACTTTTACAGTACGTGTAAAAAATACTACATTAATATAGACGAAAATCTTGTTGGTTACGAAGATTTTGCATGATAGTTGTTTTTGCTAATTAGACCATTTTACTTATGTATTTATTAATGTGTAAACTTTTCTAAAACATAGATGTGCGCACTGAGAAGTTGAGGGAGCAGCTGTATGTTTGTGTTTTTTTAAATTACTTTTATTGTATTCAGATATAATACCTTATTGTGTAGCTGAAACCTGTATGTTCTCGTTAAAGTAAAATATAACAAAATAAATTTGTGACGTTATAATTTTACAACATTTAAATGAGAAAAATCTACTTAAATAATTTATATGATATGTACGATAACAATGAGGTGGGCAGTTACGTCTGTTCGCGACAAGCGAAGGCGTATACAATTGACTTGATGAACTTTCTATTAGAAACACACGCTTAAGGCATATGCCTCGGTGTTTGAAGATTGTAAATATGTTTTTATTTTAATTAGATAGATTATTTGCCGATAGACTTCTAAATTTGAATTGGCATTGAAATGTGTATATAAGTTTACTAGTAATTCGAAAACTTGTTGCAGATTTAAATCCGTCTTTTTAGTCATTTTATACTTATATATTATATTTTACACGTAAACTTAAAGATATTATTGAATTTATTATTTACTGCTTGAAATTGTTAGCTAAATAATGTTAGTTTTTATTCAGTGAGTAGCAAAGATCACAGAAGGTCCTCTAGGAAGCCAGAGATTTGTAATTGTCGCAAGTTTAAATCCCTGGTCCTTGTTTTGTGTCTACTTTGCAGGAACATATATAAAGAAGGAAAAAATATTATGTAAGATGTTTAGTTTCAAAAGGCTTCCAATTAAATCAATATTACAACACTCGTATTTCAATCTCAAGGCTAAATCTGTAAATAAAAAAAACATTGGATGACTGATGTTCTCATAAATATGCATCTCGAACGTTATTGAACAAAAGTAAAAGTAACATAAATGATAAAAAAACTTGTCTAGGAAGTATTTATATTTGGGAAAAATAATTATAGCGTAGATACATATTATGTATAAAAACTTCATTATAATTACGATTACGCGACCTGCCAATATAGACCTTAATAGTCTGAGTGTGATTTTGTAAAAACACTCCTTGTAACTTCACGACTGCTATCTGTATAATACAAACCCATTGAAAATCTTTTTTTAAAATTGTTAATTTTACTCTTTTGGGCTATTTATATTGTACAATAAAAACATCTGAAGAAATAAAATCAGACATACAAGTACTATGCTATTGAGACACTATAGACTGCCACTGGAGATATTTATTCTTACAAATTTTATTCATACAACTTAGATAATTCCATCAGCTCTTTCTATCCGATTAATATGCATTATGATTTAAAGAAACAGATTGATGTTTATGTAAAACATTATATTTATTTTTAAATTATAATTTAAAGTATTTCCTATGTAATATCCATAATAAAATACATATTTGAATTATATTTTTATGTTCCTACAGATAAGATACACTTTTATTAGGAGATTGGGTATCGCAAGGTCGTCAAGTAAAAACAAGCTTTGAATAAAAAGAATATCAAAGCGGTGCACTATTTTGGAAGTGGCTGGCGTTCGACTGCACCAAACGTCAAGATACCGGTCTGAGCAGGAAGTCCATTGGACAATTAAAGATTGACGAGTTTTTCATTTATTTCAACAACTCCTTTTTCTATTAATTATATCTAACTGCAAATTTGAATGCAGTAATTTTTTAATTTCCTATATTTGGATAATATCACAATACAACAGTAGAAACACTTTTAACTATATTTAAATTATAAATTTAAAAACAAACAACCTTACTCAAATTTCAACTAAACCTCAAATTTATAGCGAGAGATTACAACATACCGGTTTCAACATGATCGTTCCTTAAAAGTGTATAATATACAATAATAGATATTAATTATACAATAACATATATTAATATAGAATACACATTTTACTCGCATATCCCCAAGGTAAAGTTTTTATAGCAGGTTACACTGATTAACTACTTTTTGATTGATTGATTAACACATACATATACCGCACCTAGACGAATATGGTGTATCAGTTGTACCGAACCTTATTGTGCTGGACCTAATTATATCGATTGCCTTATATAGAAAATATAAGTCGAGGAGTTGCGAATTTCTATTTTATAATGGAGTATTTTAAACAATAGATTATGTATTGTGAGCTCTGTCTTATAAAATGCCGTGTTTGCTTATAAAATTTTCAAAGTGTTATGCAAAGTGCCTCTCCATTTTGAGATATCAATCTATAAACACAACGATCGTGAGATTGCGTCGGTGAGAGGTGATTTTAATGTGTTATTCAACTTTTATAGCGATTTCTGTCATTAGAATTTTTTTTACCAAAAAAACCGATTAGTAGTCAAACCACTTGTCATTGTAGTTTACCGCTTTCTCGCTCGTACGTTGCAGTTGTTACTTTATACACTACGTGTTACTCTTATTTAGTTTAAATAAGTTATATTAGTGAGAATGAGTGGGCATTTGTAGGTATGAGTGTGTTTGTTGCAGACTCGTAAAAATACTAAAAGCTTAAAAATAGGAATAATTAAGTCGACCATCAGGAAGAGTCAAAACATTTAGTAGTTAATCAAGCATTGGCTTATATAATCCTTTATGTAAGGTATCCTCTATGTATGTGACGTGACTTACAACAAATATATAACGGAATAGAGGCCGGTGACAATAATATTTAATAATAACAACGACCGGATCGCTTGCAATCCGAGAGCACTCTTGGTCATGGCCTCAGATTGCATATGTAATATTTCCTAAGAGCTTAATTAACGTATTTTGGACCTAAGAAATGCTGGTTACTTCACGACAGCATCCTTCACGGTACGACTCATTGTTACGTCACAAATATGGAAAGAAATATACAAGTATGAGTTAATAGGCGAGAATCGCGCGCCTGTACCATCGTATCGGACAACATGTGCATAGGGCTTCAAAATATACTCTCATTTTATGGCCCCTAGGTGTTGATCACACATTGTATGATTGATGACGCTCTATTAAATGTTCCACATATAAATTACAAAAAGCCATTTGCAGTGCAATAAAGGCGTTCAATAATTTAAGATCGTAATCACGTACTCGTTAAACATTTATGCTTTCTATAGTGCAATCTTAATATTGTATCTCGTTATGACCCCCGTTGGTTGAAATTTAAAACATCTGTGATCATTTTTTTCATGGATCGGCTGCAAAAATCATACGACATACGACGTGTATGTATTTTTTGCATGTGGTTAAATATTTAAAGAGTACATAAGTATTTGCATTTAAGATTTTTTTTTTTAATTATTACTATGTTTCTTTAGCAGATTTAGTTTTTAAGTATTTGAGGCTTCTGATGCCTTATCGGTTTGTTTTTGAAGAAACTGAAAAAAAGGTCATTCTTATTAAATAATAAAGTTTATTTATTAGGATTTTTTGTTAAACAAACATCGTAATTCGAAAAATATTACGGTGACAAATAAATATTTGTGTTAATTATGCTCGGGGTCATATTTACAATCGCTCTGTGATTCCTATTCATTGTCATTTTCAATTTTTTTGTAAGCAGCTTTAAGTTCCAATGCCTTAATACAATATGTTTTATATTTTAATTAATCACATTTACAATTAAGAGTGTATTTAAACACAGCAGTATAGTATGCTAATTATATTGTATTTTTAAAATCAACTTTCTTTAAAAATCTAGTCTAACCTTAATAAGCCTAGAGGTATTTCCAAATATTGAAAAACTAAAAAAAGGACGAGATAAAAAGATCAAGAAGTGAGTGTACAGTGACAAACAGTATTTTTGCCTTTTATATTATAAAAAGATTTTAGGGCATAAACAGGTGTTATTTTTTATTATTGGTTTATAGAAGCATAGTACAAACGTTTTATTATCAAAAATGTATAAGATTTTACTTATGCCTTTTAAAATGTGCACCATATCGTTTAATTTAGTACAATAAATATGAATTGATTTTAAAATCACAATACACAGCAGAGACAATATTGTTGGCGGGTCACAGCGGGTGATCAAGATGACATCTCACAGCGTGCAGTCTTGCACTCGTGCGCAACTTTTTACCAAACAAATTCTAAAGCTTAATAACACATTAATAGAGTTTATTTTACAAAAATATACTTTCACATATATCACGAATTTTGAGCTATTTTTATGAATAAATCCGTAGATGAAACGATAGAGTTACGTAATCAAGCAACGATTCGATTGTTTGGTTCGCAGTTCGTAGGATTGTGCCCCTCTGTACAGGGCCCAGTTCCCACGGAGAGCGGCATTTTAACTACCTATTTATCTAAGTACGGTGACAGCGGCGATACATTCTATCTGAGTAGCCTCTTCTGGATGGGTCAAGGATTCAGAGGTGATTGTGGATCCGTGTGACGGCATGGCCTTGTGATGTTTGTTTCACACAGATGTTCTATTATTCTGATTCACAGAGGGGATAGAGGATATATCAATTGATTAGCTTGTTCATATTAAAAATAACTTCCTAAGACCATGCAAAATTTACTTGCAAGAGAACTATAACACCTTTAATAACTATAAATCAGACCGACTTAAACAGAATAATCTGATATATATTAATCGTATTTATTTTAAGATTGTTAAATCGGTCAAGAATAATTACTTCCTTGGTCAAACAACTTAAACCATCACCTTTAACATTACGGAACTGAGTTACTAAGTGACCAAATTAAATTATGTCTTGGTAACACTTGTGATTCACTTGTCGATATGAGTATAAGCATTGAATGCCCAGTTTTATCGCTGTTAATAAAAACAAGTGATCACATCGATTGTTGAAAAGATATTTAACATGTTTTCTTCGTTTTGAGGTCTTAAAAATCTAGTACAAAAAATAGTTTTATACATAAGCTCGGCCTTCATTTTTTAAGAGCTATTATAATATCCTAACTAATTATAATTGGTAAATTAAATATACTTTGTGGCCATTTATAAAATAAGAAGAATGATATCAGTTGAGACTTGATGACAAATTAATAAATCTCTCTATTTAAAAATAGCTATTTATTAATACCAGAAAAGAAACCCGAAAAGTTGAAATAAATATGCATACTAAGCCGTTATCAACATCACTTCCAGTACATTAAGCTTATATGAATGAAATTTATGACATAATATAAGTATCTAACTAAGCAAGCAAAATTGAAAAAAAAAACATTACGTGCATTGCAAATTAATACTGTAAAGTGACTTTACAAAACCTCCTTAGCCTAGGTCAATAATAATTTTATTACGTCTTTTTATCTTACAACACTCGGCTAAAATTATTTTTATGACAGCGTACGAAAATATGCAGACAGACTAATATTCTTAATTTGAATAAAATTCTAGTTTTAAAAGTAATCAAATTTTTCCGTTGATTGCTTCATTTCCTCTTAACGTCTAGGTAATATTAAAATACTATAAAAAAAATAATTCTAACCTTCTTCGTGTTACCTTAAGAAGAATTAATTAAGGATATTGTTAAATATGTGGATGTCGTTAACTAAACCCTTGATTAAGATTTTTTGTCTTCTGATGCAATTGGTTGGTCGATTTCATATCAAATATATATACATATCCAATACACATGGATCACGTGACAGTCATTATCCGATTCTGAATTATTGGCATTGGCTGTTGGTGAAGCCTACAAATCATAACATCTTTATAACAGCTTCATATTTTATTATTGTCTGAACTTCTAGAAATTCCCTAGCTGGTACTGCATAAGTCTCCATTAGAAAGCATTTCAAAATTAAAACTCTAACTAAACCATTATTTAAGTAAGTTCTTAGAAAGACACTTTTCGGCAGTTATCTGCCCAGAAAATCCGGCAACTCAGTAGCTGCTATATATACGAGTATATATAAAGAAATGATTTCTATGGAAACAGTTGTACTTTGATACAATTGTTTCCCTAGAAATAGGATGAGATAAGAGTCGTGGTCAAATCTACTTCTTTGATTGAAAATTCATTTCGTTTTTCGATTGAATTTCAAATCTACTGATTTGATGAAAATTATAACTTAGGAATAATTATTGATGATACATTTTATTAAATATATAATATATTTAATTGTCGACGCGTTGAAATCTTTTCTTAGTCACATTAACACATTAGGCTTTGGTATGAAGTTGAAATTACTTTGAGTATTATATAAATGACGGTAATTTGTTTTTAGAATGGACTTTATCGATACTTTTGCAGATTCAGGAAATTACGGTAATTAAAATAATATTTATATAATTGAACTTATAATCTGCAATATTTTATCAATTATATAATAATTACTGTAATAAAAAAGGCTTGATTGTAAATAAACAGTTACAAAAACACTTTATTTATGCAGTTAAAATGAAAATAAGATGTTTTATATAGATATAGCGTTTAATTACGCATAAACAAGTTATATTTTGGTCTAAAGATTAAGAAATATATTTGATTTTCAAGTAAAACAGCTGGTAAATATAGGAAACAAGTAAAACACTTATCAAGAAATTTATTGTTAGCAAATTGACAACCTTCGTAAATAAGGCCATATCTGTAATAACAGCAAAAGATTACATCGAAACGTAGTAATCGTATTGAAAGAGGAGGAAGGGGCAACTGGGGTTGTTTAAACAGTTTAGAGCCAGTTTAAGTATTCGTTTTTCACAGTGTCCCATCTCTTTCTCACAATGTAAGCAAAATTAAAAAACACAGATATTGGGAATGTTGTTTAAGACCGGGAGATGGATTTTATTAATATTCAATAAAATTAAAGGTTGTTTTTTTTAACTTAACTATAAATTATTTAATCATAATTCGTTTAAAAAGAATTTACAGTTTTTATCAATCAAGTATGCTGTTTTATTTTTATTGATAAATTTACTTTATTCATCGTGATTTAATTTGTATTGTAATTTTATTAAACGTTTGGTTACTAATCAAATTAAGCCCATTCTTCCCGTCGTTTACTTCAATAAAGAAAATAATTTATGAATTGCAAGGTTTGGTCGCAAAAATCGCTTATGTACGATCGTTGTATGTAGAGCTTGACCGATACTAAAGCTTACATTTTACGACTTCTTGTCTAATAAAATAATCGTTAACTTTCAGATTACTTTAAACCCTATTAACCTAGGTTTTTAACACTTCATGTATAATTTCAATAAAATACTTTTGTTATAAAGGTATTTTATTCAAGTGTGTTGATTTCATTATTGAACTTTTGACAACTGGAAATCGCAGACATGCGAAATATTAAGGTGTTATGTTTCTTGTATTGCAAACCTGATGTAGTACAGGCAGCGATTTGTACTATTCGATACTCCTGTCAAAATATCACTACAACTGGGTAGCAGAATGCTGTCTTCCCTCATGTCAATGGCAATTTTGTGAAGCTTTTGACAAACAGCAATTGATTTTTACAATTTCAATGTCTCCAAACATCAAATTAACAAAGCAACAAAAACGTTGTTTCGACAAACCACCTGCTACAGTTTTTCTTTATTCTTTTTCTGATCTGCGATTCCTTACTGATATTAACAATTACATAGGATAAATGGCTTAGAAACACCATGCCTATCAGCTGTCAACATGTCAGCTCTGTTATCTTGAAGCTATGAACATAATAAATAAAAGATCATAACTAAATTCATGATAATAAATTAACATTATCATAAAACTTAATTGCATGTATTTAATTGTATGGAAGCATTAATACTTAGTTCATTTCGAACTCAACATTATAATAAACACACTACTATTTCAACACAAATTGGATTAACCCCAGGATTGTGGAAAAATCTTCTTTCAATAGACGTAAATCGAGTTAATCCTAGCCTCTGATTCTCTCTGATTGAAACTGATTCATCCGAAGAAGTGTTTATAAGGGTAACCGATTGTATAAATTTATTGTAAATTCTTTAAATCCGTGAATTGTGAATTGCAATTGTAAAAATAGTTATATTTCCTAATCAAATATAGTGTCAATTCAATACAAACAATATTGACTTATAGGGGTAGGGTATAGAAGGTTCAAATTTAGTAGGTACCATAGATTAAGCGGGCTTAAGAGATAAATCTCGTTTTATAATAAGATATTTATTTAATTATCGGTTTAAAAAAAAAATATTATTGGTATTTTAATCAGTCCAAGTTTTGTAATAACACGGTTTGTGTTAGCCATTTCCATTACAAAAGTTGCCTGATACCACTTACTAGGATGTTTGTCAGGAATTGTTGATTGATTAATGAAATACTCCTAAGCAGATGTTTACTATAACGAATAATTGTGACATGTAAAAATAAACACGGAAATGCTTTTAATTTTTCACCAGCATTTACCGTCTTTATATTGTGAAGGCAAGTGATAAACAACGATCACAAGACAAACTGTACCCGCGGCCTCGCTACAGAATAAATGGTGTAATTAAGTGAAATTATTATAATTTTCTTTCCGCTTTAAATGAATGTCCAAACATTACACAAATAACCCAAACTCCAGTAATTCTTAAAGTATTTTTTATATCAAGTGCGCATACCGTTTTCGCATCCATATGCGGATGTTAAAAGAGTACGTGGTAGTAGAAAGAAAAGTTGAAGAAGGCGTATCCGATACTCGTCTTATAAATCATATCTTTATCATAGTAGATATTTTTAGTTTATCAGTCAGCAAAAGTTTATTTGGAATCTGTATTACTAAGTATTGTATTTTTGTTGAGTTATTGGGCGTGGATAATCGTGGGGAAAATTGTTAGTCTATGAATCTGCACAAAATTCTTCCATACGAATGACAATATAATAGTATAAAAATATATAAACATCCATAATTATAATATTATGAAACGCGTTCGACTGTACATTAAGTAATATTGAACTCAAATCTTAATAGGTTTGAAAGTCTTACATTTGTCGAAATAAAAGCTTTTATTGCTTCATAAACATACATGATCTTTTAAAAAAAATGTTGTTAATTCTCAACTGCTGCTCTCAACTGGTTCTCAACTCATTTAAGGATGTTATATATATTATAAATAACATAACCTTAATTAACTGGAAATATTCATGATTAGCTAAATTTTATAGGCAATTCCTATAATTTTAAGAGCATCTTGTTATAGTATTATCATTTTAAGACAATAACTAGGTCATATATGTTAATGTTCAACCTTTTAGGTTTATATATTGACGCATTATCGTTGAAATGACAAGTTAAATCCTTGAAAGAAGGCGATCGTGAGTTGTCGTTTAAAGAATTAAGTGCCATCAAAGTGTACTTATAATTTATACTTATATAAACCTTATACCAACATGTTTATTTAACTATTTATATTAATATATATAGTTAAATAGACTTTTTGGTTACCAGCCTTTATATCTTGACTTCCAAAATTTGACTTTGTTGAACTGCCAACACGGAGAGATTTAAAAACCTTTAGCCTTTAAGTGTTTAGTAAAACATAATAGAAACGTGAGCGTTATCAAAGACTTTATTTTAGTTTTGCTTACATATTAAAGCTTTAAACTATTTTTATAATTGATACAACAGCTTTTAGCCTGGTTTCTTGTCATTTAAAGACATATTGTCGACCTTAATGCTATCTTCGGTTAAACAAAATTAATTTCTCAAACTACATATGTTACATAAAAAAGTTAAGAAAAGTATGCTACATACAAAATAAAAAGACATTTTCGTTATTACTCTGATAGTAATTTAGTCTTTTGATCTTCGGTAATATTACATAGATCTTGTCCTAAAATATATTCTGTTCTTTGACCTCTCCGTGTGTGCAATGTGAAATAATGCGTTTTAGAAGCACGATATTATTATTTATATCTACAATATTTACAGAATCGTGTACACCAATAAAGTCATGTCATGCGAAATCACTTTAAGAAATCAATAGCGTGGTAGTGTGGCATTAAAAGCTAACATTCTAAGAGTTATATTTCTATATAGTAATTAAATTGTTTTACTTAATAAGCGATTTATAATACGGGTTAATATCCATCTATAAAAAATATCCACACATATAAAAGAAAAAAATACGAGGACTTCTTAGTATGTGCGTTAGAAACTTTGAATGACTTCTAAATTCTTTTATTAATTATAAAGATAAAAATGAAAAAATAACCGACATAATGTAGAAGGAAGCTCATCAAAAAGCTTTCCATTTGATAAATTAAGTGATAAGCGGTTCGTTATGTCATATTTGGATCATGATTTGCCCCGCTGTCACCAGCTGTCACTACTGTCTGAAATGTGATTAGCACGCTGTGATTTAAGTATTTACACACTCTTAAAAGTTACCGTTCGCCATTAATTTTATTTAAAATTACCGTTAGGATTATGTTAAATACATGAATTATACGCGTTTGTAAGCAAATGTTAATGTTTGACAAAATTGATTGCGGCTGAACACTGTGTATTTGGTATTCGTACGACGATGTTTCATGCTGAGGAATCCTCTAACTAATATCTACATGTGTAACTAGTGATTATTTACGGTATACAAACTCAAATATAAAAAAAACAACGCTAATTTTAAATTATTACTTGATTTTTTTCGAATATGAAAAAGGATAAATTGTATAATACATAGATGTGTTTTTAAAAATTGTACAAAATTTATTCAATTTGAAAAACTAATTTTCCCATAAAATCCTCTCCATTTCGTCCGAGTTTCAAGTATATACGATGTATGTATGTACGTGGTGCGATGAACGTTTGCGATACTACCTATTCATTAGGCGGGCGGCGCAGGCACTGCGCTTGTGTCAAATTAGTTAGAGCCGAGTTTAATTAGACAATACCTAGGCGTTTGTCGGCACGACGTGAACTAATGGGATCGGCGATTGTATTCAATAAAATGCAATTTGTATATAAAATTGACAAAAAACAAACAATTACATAAACAGACTGAAACATTTAACATTGCCATTGTTATAGAAAAAAAAACCTTGACCGTTGACGTATGCGCATTTTTTATTGATACCTTTTTAAAGGCAGTTAGGTGACATGGCCTTATAAGTCTTTCAATATAAGCAGTTTTATACGAAGGGTCGAGTTTTAATTAAAATAGGCAAGTTTCAACTGCTGTTTGAACTATATCAGGCCTGAAGAAGCTTATAAATAAATACCCGTTCACTAAAACCGTATAGGCTTCTTCACTTTCGTCCACAATCCAAATATTACTGGAGTTGTATGGCTAATGTAAATAGCATTTAACGCTATAAAGAGTGCTTTACTATTCTTTTATATATATATCTAACCTTATTGTTGGCTGGTTTTAGTCGACTTTAGGTCCGCGTAAGAAATTTTCTCACCACTTTGGTGGCAAAGTCCTCAGTAGTCTCGTTTGGAGGTTGGTTATGGTGGTCCTTGGTTATTTTACTAGCCTTAGGCGTATACTCGTATATTTCGACGGTTCCCATGGATATGTCAGCGCCACTTCAACCTATCAGTACGTACACAAAGCTTACACAACATTCATTAGGTATACGCAAGATGCACTTTATTTACGTACGCATGGCTACATGAAACATTGACACTAGCATTTGCATCGCATATCTGCATAAAGATTAGCTTAACTATAAATAATGACATCCGGAACACCTAAAATATATAGGAAATATTATTTCATTTAGAATTATCAACTACGACGATTCCATTGTCTTCGAGACGTATGAGTGCTTAACACTATCCAGTCGCATATTTTCGCATATATACTTTTCACAATTAATTTAAAGAGGTAAAACAAAAAGCTTTATAAAGGCCTTATATTGTACACAATATTAATCATCTGCTCTTATTGTTAATTAAACATCATCAGCTGTGCGTCCGTTATGCGTTGGCACGCGAACGGAAAAATGCTGGATTCTTGATGCAACCAATTAAGTCTACGATCGTGATAATTGTCAAGCTCTTACTGACATCAATTACCTACAACCTGCTGTTAATACCTATCAACTCAATCCCAATAATTATAAAAAAATACTCATTTTTATTAAATAAGAATTAAAATCGATTACATATACCTAATTTAAAATGGCCAACGATAAAGTCTATCGGACAATTAGTGCAATTGCAAAAACCGTTTTAAAAGCAGGTGTAAAACTTTGACAAGAGCTCATAATTCCTAGTAACGGCATTGGCTTAAGGGAAACATGGTCGTGCAAAATTACTAGTTCAATATAATCGATCCTCGTATAATTCTAAGTCTCTACACCTGACCAGTTTAACGGCAATTGTTTGTTGCATAATGTTTATTGTATGAAGAAACTTGTTTCTAAAAAGCGACAAAAACGTTTTATTACTCATGTTTGATAATTGCAGGCACCCTAATGCATTTTTTAAATTCCATTCGTAAAGGTTACATTGATAGACATATCTGACACAACATTTGTTTTTTCAGCTACGGTATATATATTAGGTTAAAAAAAATTAATGGTGTTTTGATGAAATATCTAGTATGTAAAAAGTAACAAAGTAGAGAAGTAAAAGTAACTTAACTAAATATTATTGTATAGTTTTATATTAATTGAAATAAGCTTGATGTTTTTCTGAACTAATAAAATTAAAAACAGAATGATAGTTACTTTCTAAAAAAATATTAAATTACTAACGAATTAGTGTTATCAAAAAGCGCAACCAGTTTGTGATGTTTTTGTCGAAATAAAAACTTTGCATTAAACTTTTTTTATATTCCAAATAGACGCGTTGATGGCGCCCGCGCTCACCGGTTATTTTTATCCTTGTCTCAAAACTGAATAATTAATCAATTTTAAGTCATCAGCTATCACAATATTTTAAGCAATTTCGAGATATGATTATATACCGGGGTATATCTTGTCTATACAACTTTTAGTATTTTATTATTCAAACCTGATTTTACTTTCAGTGGCTAAGACTAAGGTCTAGTCTATATAAATATATAAACCATACATATTTTATGTAGTACATACGATTGCGAAAGAGGAAAATGTTTGATATATTTGTTTAATGATCAAAGAAGCGTAGATTTTGTTGTATGTCTCATTTATTCAGTTAAAAGAACTTTTGTTTTGTGCCCGAGGCTGTTAATGTTTTTGTATTTATCGTTCTGAAAGAATGCCTTGGACAGGTCAAATGTCAAGGAAAAATAAGAATAAAAAGTATGTTATGGTGAAAAGAAAATGATAAGAATGGTAAGTAAATGGCGATACTTTAATGATTGATAAAAACTTTAATGATAGAAATAAAGAAGAATAAAAGCGCCTAAAATTCTTTTAGATTTTTTTATGTTTAAGAAATTAAAGCTTTAAAAATATAAATTATAAATATTATTTTTTTTTAAAAAGATACATTTATTAACCCAAAAACATTCGCTATAACAAATAATATAAATACAACATTAAAAGTACGCAGTGTTATTTGGGCCTCGAATTACACTAGTCGTGGTAATTTAAACTAGTCTAATGATCCCAGCAATGGTTTACAGCGAGCCCTAATACACACACAGGGACAAGTTATAATAATATATACAAACACATTGAATCTCAAAGGAGAAAAAATTAAACACAAATTAAAACCCCTTAAACTACATTTAAAGATATTGTTTTCTCGCCCTGTTGCCTGCAACCGAAGTAAGTATTCTTTAAATTTAGATTCAAAGGTATAGATAGAATTTTTAAATAATATCAGTATACAGACATGACGACTGTGTTATTGTAGAGATGTGTGGCGATCATAATTTATGCATGATATTGAGTAAGATTAGGCGCTTCTGTTCATTACGTGTATTTACAACATCCATGGTGTTTATTGCAAGTTGCAAGCCGCTTCAAATTACATTACAACACTTCGCTTGACTAACAAATTTGCCTTGTATCTTTTAGCTATTAATCTTAGTCTACCTATGGTAAATATTTAAGTACTGTTACATGGATATGAAAAAAATGTTTTTATTAGCTAGTCTCAAAGGTATACAATAATAACAAGTAACTTTAAATTATTTTCACGTAAGAACGAAATCCGAATATAGTTCAATGACTTCAAATACCATTGACAATAAACAGGTCGGCCATAGAGACCACAGATTAAGCGCTAATGATCCCATACGAACACTTGAAGAACCTTATTAACCTGGTGAAATGAAAGTAACGTACTTTGTACTTATTTGCTTAATTAACTCAGAAGTAACAAAGTACATCATTAGAGGTGCAATCGTTATTTGTGATAGTTCGTGTCGATGCAAATGAACGCTAATCTTGAATCTCGTAAAACTCCCGTCAATGTTGAACGGCACATAAACAAGATTATCTTTAATCTTGTGTTAATCTATGGTTATTGCGAATTTGCACATTGTAATATGGGGTCAAAGTGTGTCTTTAATTGATTATTATTTTAATAGGAAAATGCATGTAATATATGCGCATAATTTTCCCTAATTTGGGAAGTATAAAAAGTTCACGTTATATTAGTAAATTTTAGTTAAACAAAAATCGGAAAGGTAACGTCCAAAACACAACTTAAACTGCAGCAGACGCCCATACTATAAAGAACAATTTTCAAAAAAATTGTCTTTAATTGTGGACGAAATTAATATTCCATTGGCCAGTGATTTCGAAGGGAAGTTATTAGCGTATAAACATTATAAATATCTCATGTGTATATCGTGTAAAATTAGTGTGCAGTTTGCAGGACATCACAAATTAGTGGTAGCCAGTGAAGTGGAACGCGGCCACAACGGATATTATTGTAATTAACTTCATATAAAACCACCTCAAATTATTTTAATGCTTATTAAACACGTGTGCTGAAGCGGACAGTTTCGGTTTCCAGTACTATTATCACCATTGACTCTGTGGTCAAATTAACGTGGAAATAAACAGGTGTGCCAACCATAAGTTCACAACCAGTTCCCATGTTTTTCGACTATGTTTAAGTTATTTTGATGTAAAACTTATTCTTAATAAGGAACTTAGTAAAAATACTGTTATTTTAATGACTTGTCCTTGAAATTTGTTGAGTTATATTTAAGGTGAAAAAAATGTGAATATTACGATTGTGTTGTATGTCAGTTAACAATATCGATCTCAAATATTATTATTACTATGTAGTTTTGAATTGTAGGAACGCCCTCAGTAATAGTTAATATAATATTTGTATAGGAAAGGTTGCCGACCATTTAAGATTTTAAAGAACCCAGAAAATTATCTAATATCTATTATATATGTCATTTTCTAATAAGTAATTCTCAACAATTACACTACAATTACAACAATTATTATATGAAAATAAAATACATTTAACACACAAAAAACCTTGTTTATTCCAGAAATATTTGAAAATATCACCTAAAATTTAAGAAAAAACGACTTTTATCATATCTAAATGTAATGGCAAAATATTAAATATGAAGAAGTATTTAAATTAACATTGATTCAGTAAAAGTGACTATTAATCTGTATAAATATTCCAACAGACATCTGCAAATGAATGCATCGTAAAAATTAATATACTACACATAATTGTTGCTTACATACTTGTCCGAATTATCTCCGAAAAAAAACCCGTATAGGAAGTTTCATAATTTGCAAGAGCAATTACATCTTAAAAGACTCTTATCTCCTAACGTAAATGATTGATGTGATGCATTTAAGTCTGTTAATGAAAGGCCGCGATTTATGTTTATCCATTTGCTTAACTTTAATAAGAGCATTGGTAAGAAATAATTAACGACACTAGACGAATATTGTTTTTATTATTATGTATAATTTATTATAGGCTTGGGGCTAAATGCAATAGTAATCAGGGAGGCTACTAAGCCATACATATTTTCTATTTTTCACTAGCTAGTCTCGTTTGTGGCGCTAGTGGCGGTCTAATAAAGCGAAGTCCACTTTTTTATAAGTTGATTTTGATATAAAACCCGACGCAGCCCAAACCATAAATATTAAGGTGTGGTCCCAGAAAAAATCAATTATACATGCAAACACAATTTCTAAAGTTATAGGGTAAGCCTTCTGATCTCGTATAAACAAAAAATGTAACTACTGACAGCGACTAACTAAACGTATTGTTAGGTTCGATTGCCTTAATAGGATTTAGAATAACATCCTAAAATTGCAAGTCGGTACATTTGTGATATTAGTATTGTATTTGAGTACTTCTTAGTGCATGGGCATGCAATGTTTCATTATCATTATGTCATAATTATTGTGTCGACATCTTCATGTCCATTAACCACTGAGCGGCTTTTTAATAAACAGTACTTTCCAATACAGCAATATACAGCAGTACAATTGATGTGTTATAAATTGTGTTACTAAGATAACGCATTAGTTAATGATGTCAATTTTAAGTAATATCTTCAGTGACGTGGATTAAGGGCGCTCATTAGGTCAATTAAATGTCACCAATAAACCTGATCCTTTCTTCAGTTAATATCCACTTTCCACTTGATTAATCTTCATTGAAATAAATATATTTACATATAATAAAAATTGTTGATGATGTACGTACGACAAAATGAAGTTACCCGATTACTGTTCCGTTTTTAGAGTAACATACACTTTGCTTCGTCGTGCTTCGTTAACTAAAAAGGCTACTATTACAGTTTATCGCATACCAAACATAGATGTACACTGTAAAATTATATTCAAGTATGACTTAACATCTGTCCTTTAGACATTTAGCTAAGTACTTTTCAATTACAGCAATCAAACTGTATTCAAACGTTTATATTATACGTATTTTAAATACGATGGTGTCAATTGAAAACATCAAAACTCCTAAACCTGTACAAAGCGGGGTGCGCTGCTTGTGCAAAAGTCATAACCATTGCATACGATACACTCATTTAATCATTATTTCGGTAATTTATCAGACGTGGCTTCGTCCTTTATCCGATGCCGATGAATTTAATTTGGTTTTAAACAGCGTCTGTATTCAAATTTATGTAATCAATCACGCGTTTGTTATGAAAGTGTACGAAACGGGACGATTTCACAGTCACATTTGCATCATCGCGACGAGGTTAAGTATTTGTACTTGTGATTGTTATCTATGAGGTAAAGTATTTTAATAATTCGATGAAATTAATTGAATGGTTTGATATTACAAAATTAAATTTCGAATGGTTTAAGGCGTAACTTAATATGATTTTGTATGGCAAAGTTCGTTCGTTGCGAGTTACCTCTGCTCATTCCATACTTGTCAAGTTTTAATCTTTTAGCCGTGCCACAAACTACACATAACAATAATATAAGTATAATACAATGAAATAAAACGAAAATGCAGCGGCGCCTACTACGTGCGCGAAAACCATTAAAAATAAAAATTAAAGCAAACATTATTTCACATTAATACTGAATTTAGGATAAAAACTGGTAAGGTTCACTCAGAAAGTTCTAAATAGTGGCATAATCGCCTATATCTGAAGAGAGTGACATCAACAAAAGCTCTTATGGTACTCATGTTTTATGACAAGGTTTAAATTAAATATATCACTAAAACTAAATAAAAAAATATAAAACTTGTCGCATTTGCCAGTTCTAAGAATTTTTATGACACCTAAGTGTCTAGCCGTTTTAATTTATCTAGTCCTATGCATCAGTCAACTTAATCTTATCTTAATATCGTGGGAGCAAGCGCTCGTGACGTACAGTCTAACCGCTAAAATGTGTTACGGTCACTATTATTAACAATTTACCTACTCTATTGCTTTAATATTTCTTCAATTAATTTATATTAACGCTATTTAGTAATGAAATATATAACTGAATAAATATAAACTGTAATAAAAAATATAGTTGGTAAGAACACTCAAAATTTAATACCATCAAAAGTACTGTATCCTGTTTATTTGGCTTAACAATTACATACATAGAAACACGACACTGTTATATATATAATTAAGTTGATTTATGAAAAGAAAGTATCTGAATTAACTATTTCAAAAATGTCGCGTCGGGTCAGTATGACATTATAAACGCTCACTTATTCTTTATAATCCTATTATAACTTCAATATGACACACGCATCTAACATCTCCGGCGTTGTGATCGATGTTTTTTGTCAATAAAGATCTAGGCCAGATTAATCGATTGCTTTCTATTGTATAGAATTTAATTTTAAGACTATTCAATTGGATTAAAATGTTCGAGAGAAACATATATAAAGAGTTTGGTATGAAGTACTTATTCCAAACTATAATAGGTTTTTGAGTATAATTATAAGAATAATAGGCTTCTGTAGCGGATATAAACTCAGTTTCTCGCGAACTAACATCTGACCTTCACATATCGCATTAAGAACTTATTATTTTATTATTAAATGTTAAATTTTCTACCGAAATACATAACGGACACTTCGCCATATATTAATTATTATAATTGATGGCCGAGTATTGCCAATTACCGATAGACGAATGACGTATCTAGGCGGGAAAGCCAGTAGCTCCGTGAGAACTTCGTAATTGATCTCACTAATCTTATCTATTAAGCTATTCGACTCTAGCTGTTACTCAGACCGCACACAGACTAATAAATCAAGTAATTAAGCATGTGCATTGTCACTGACTTATTGTTATTAGACAGCTATTGCATTATTTTCAGAATAATATTTCGTCGCCCAATTTGGTATGGTAATGGATAATATGTTAGCTAAAAACTAATATTATTATTAGTTTTTTGCTAAGTTTAAAACTAAAAACTAAGTCAGTAAAGTAAGATAAAAATTAATTATTATTAACTTTTAGCTTTTTATTTATACGACTTAAGATGTCTAGATGACATCTGACAGAACTCGGAAGAACACTACTAGGCGATTGGAAAATCATTTAAGGTTTAGCTTAAACAATTTTTGGTAATTTTAATTAAACGTTACATTAATAATTATGTAAATGATCAAGTTATCAGAATATTGTCAGCCCTATATTCACTTTATTCTAAAGTCCACAATTAAGTGCAACGAATAATATAATTCAATACTCAGAAACACCTACGTTTAATATGCACCTGGCTGGCTGTTATAACTTCTAACATAGTAGGCATGGCAATCGTTTATATATTTGTGTATATATTAGCAACTTTGTGATAGTTCTACGATATATATTGATAAATAAAAAATACAGTTTATATACAAGTAGAAGATATAATATGGTATCCGAGTATTAGGTATGATTGGGCATTAAAAATGCAATTTATATTTTAATACGTATACGTATTAGGTTCACACGGCATTATTATTCTTTATATATATACATATTATTTATAAAAAATATTGCATACGAAGTCTTCACAATATGATATCTGGTAATAATAATAATAATTACGATTACTGATGTTTTGAATAAATAAAATATAATAGGGTTTATTTAATACCACGGAAAATTAATCAACCACATCCGATACCTAGATTTGACCTTGTTGCGTTATTGCACCCCAATTTCACCTTCGTAAATGCACGTTATTCGGTTCGCACGACTTGTCGATAAATTAATACTGTCCGAGCGCTCCCGTGAATGCTACATGCATGAATCGTAACAGTAATTTATCCTGTCGACATCGAATATTTTAATTTTCATACAAGATCCGCATTATATAAGAACGTAAAACGTCTACGATATTTTTCTACTGTAGGAAAGACTTGTCCTTTAAGAAGAGAGTGTACCAATTCCTAAAAGACCGGCAACACACTAGCCCTTGACTTAGATATTTGAGATAACAAAACAAGATAACAATTCAAAAATTTTTGTTGTTCTGAAAATAAATTTAAAAAAAAAGTATTTTTTTAAGGTTCCATATACATATGATTTTAACAAAGTTGGAGCTTACCTATATGATAATATCAATTGTTTTAAATTCGCAGATACGTTAACAAAATGTAAAGAATACATATTAAATAAAAGCAAATGCAAATTATCTGCTAGACGTCGTATGATTACTTAGTTGAACTAATTTAAAAATATATATTTAACATATAAATAAAAGTCAGAAAGAGTCGTTAGCCACTACAAACATGACAAAGCCGTCAAGAACCTAGGATATACCCAATATAAATAAATCAGTCGAGATTCCGGAAAACAAGTACTCAAGGTCTAATAATATTGATTTCTCAGAAGTTCCGTTTGACTTGTGATGGTCCATGTAAACGGATTCTGATTAACGAAAGATCATATCTTAGGCCGAAGGGTAGATTGACGATAAACGCATACGTAATTAGAGATAAATAGAAAATAATTGGCCACAATCACGTGCTACGTAGAACGTGCCAGGGCGCATGTCTTTGATGCTCTCGATACAAATGGGTATTTATTGGACGCTTAATGGTACAGATATCTAATATTGTTGGGATTATACACATCGTAAATTTAAATATTGAACCATTTACAGGTCTATGTTTTAGTAAGAACCGACTTGGAAATAGGCACCAAGAATCAACTAATTTTATTGTATCTTAATATAAATTCGTTTGAAATCAACACTATATATTACCACTATTACTTTTTGAATATATCTTTTAAATTAAACATTAGTCATTTTAACTACAAAATGGATGTTCGGCTATTTTTCACCATTAAAAAAATGTGCTTGTCCCCAGAAATTATTTTCATTCTGGTGTCAATATACTGAAAGTCACTAAAATTGTTTAAAATATTGCAAAAAAATGCATACTGAGATATTTGATTCGCCGCGGGAATCAGCTGGAATATCTATACTAATAATAAGACAGTAAAAATCGAAAAACTGTACATTAAATATTTTTCCAAAAAACTGAAAGGAGGCAACTAAAGAAGAGTCATAGAAACCAAAAAACCAATTTTTGGAATTCTTGTCTGTCTGTCTGTCTGTCTGTCTGTCTGTCTGTCTGTCTGTCTGTCTGGTACTTTATAACTTGAAAACTACTGAACGGATTTGAACGCGGTTTTCACAGTTGGATTATATATAATTAGGAGCGTTGTCAAAAGTTTATTTTGTCAAAATCGGTTAAGAGAAAAAGAAGTTATGGTCAATTGAAAATTTACTTCAACCACTGCTTCAAAATTTTTAAACACTTATATTGATTGATTAGTTATATATTGTTAAATATGTTCTAATATAAGTTAATCTTAATATTAAAACTTATGAGAGGTAACAAAAATAACAAATAACGCAGTGCGCGCGGGCGCGGTTGAAGTGTTGAACAATGTGCTCGATAGATGGCGTTGATAAAATTCGTAGATTTATTTTATTTTTTTATTTCTTAAACCTATGCAGCTTATCAAAAACAGTTTACACAATAAAAATAGATTAAAAATAAAGCCAAAATGAGGTTAAAATATAGAATCGGAAATATAATCTAAGATCAGGAAAAAGAATAACACAAAAAAACACGAACAGAACAAAAAAATATATATATATATATACACACAAGTGGAACTATGTGAAGTACGAGCATTTTAGTGTGTGTGTGTGTATCATTGTGTGCAATGGTGTTGCTGTGTGAGTGAGTGTGCGAGGTTGAGTCTTACTTTTTTTTAAAGAACTTCTACTTAGGCCAAATATATCCATCTCGGTATTAAGATGCTCCATTGTGTAATGACTACCATGCAGTTCAAACTTTATCGTTTTACCCTATGATTATTTTGAGTGAACACTACCTATACCAACAAGTAAAAGGAAACGAGTGTAAAGACGTTTATAGTTTGTCCGCTCCCATTTTTCCATCTACATCCTTAACGTTAATGAGGTTTACCTTTTATTATTTGGTCAAGCTAATAAGTAATAACCTCACAAGTACGTATTTCATACTCTTAGCTTCGTAAGAATTTTCTTTCAACTCTTAACCGCTGAGGAGTTTTACCTTCCGTCATCAGCTCATCCACATAAGAAGATGACTATCAGAATATAAAATTGTCAGAATAGTAATTGCCTGTACGTTAATTTGAAAGTTGCCCTCGATTTCTCTGAATCATCTGATCCTGTACAGCTACATCATCCCTGAGTAACACAGGCTATATATAATTCCAATTGTAACAAGATTTTAGCCCGTGAAAGAAAGCCCTGTCGAGATCATTAAAAAACGCTATATACTTAACCAAATTACACGTGGGCGAAGCCGCGGGCGGAAAGCTAGTTACTTAATATAAGACGAAGTTAAATTTAATAATTTAAGTCCGTAAAAATAGTAAAAGATTTATACGACTCAAGGAAAATACTATATATTACGTTTATTAAACAATATATAATTCTAGTACAGAGTCGGTTGTATTCATTATAAATGATTTAGAATCAATCCCAACTCGTTTAGGGCGCAGGTCAGCGGAGTCAACTATAATGGTTACGTAAAGATTCCTTATCGATCAAATACACATCAAATCAGCCATAAATCTAAGCTCTACAGATCCAAACGTATGAAAATGTATGACTTTTAATGCTTGTAACGGAGTTCCGAGCTACACAACGACGATACTTTTACTCAATTTTGAAGTATTAAATTTCTCCAATATTATTGGTAAGTCATAGCAAGTGTAAAATGTCTTAGATAAAAAAACCTTTTCGGAATTGTCATATACTTAGAGTACCTATATAAAAAGTAAGGCGTAACAAACTGGAGTGTTTACGCTTTAGTAGTACAAGTGTTCTAATCTTTGACAAAATTACCTACAAAATGTTATTATTAATAATCATTATTATCGCTTCGCACATTAATCACTTGAAGTTTCACTTAATGTTAAATTATAGTGCAAAGTTATTAGCCGTATTAAAATATATTTTAGTGATTATTAACTCATTTGCATATTTATGTTTTAATCTAAGACTTTCAATGCTTCTACCTAGGTCTAGATTAATTTGATAGGTGGCCATGGTTAGGGTTTTATGTAAGCCCACAAGCCCAAGATTGATAATACGTTTAATATAACGTTTTTTTCACTGAATTTTTCACAAAATTATTAAGTGTTAGACAAAAGAAATCCATATTTATCGTAAATTAAAGTCACTATGCGTTTAGTTTTTAATTAAGCTGATGTTAAATTAAAATTACACAACTATATTATAAAAATAATTTAAAGACAATTATTATGAACCCATATAGACAAAGTAAATACAATTAATTCTAATATGGAGACAAAAACCATTTATAAAAATCCCTTGTAAACTTTTTTCCCAATAATTTACATTGGAATCAAAATTTTTATAGCTTAACTTTGAAAACTCATATTCAGTTTACAATAGATGCTGTATATAATATTTTTATCGCTATAAATTTATATTTGTTACCAAGTTTTCAGTCTTCGATTAGATTATAAAGGTCACTACGATTAAAATATAATAGAAATTCATATTTCAATTTAGCAATATAGACCTCGCGTTCAATTTATTAGTACTCCGCCACCGTGACACGGGTAATAACAGAGTAGATTAATAAATCAATGTGTGAACTTCGTTTCCCACGTTCCTCTGTATTGCTGTTGGTCAGGAGCTATTATAACTAAATTATGAAATGAATACTAATGTGAGCGTAGAGCCAATACGATATGGTAACCTTTAGATTAGTTTGATAACTAACTGAAATACTAATCAAGCAAAAAGAGAAAAAGTTTTGTTTTAGGTTAGGTAACATAACGGGATTTTGTTAATTTAGCGAATGTTTTTAAATAGTATCAATATACATAGTGTCTAGTTGTATTGGTACATTTGATGCGATTTGGTATTATTCTGATTGTAATCTTATTATAACCTTGAGAAGCTCGTTATGGCGCCAGATTAAAGACACGAAATCGATGTTTGTACACGTCCGACCTCTCCCGATAATACCTCGATCAGGCGGTAAATTGCCAAGACATACTTGGAAAATAACGATGCAGCTGTAAATCATTGTACAACACTAAACGTGTATTTGTATTACACTAATTGTCAGTTTCGTTGCATACGTACAGTAAATTACTCTTGACCTTTTTTTATCACTATCATCGAAATAGCTTAATGATCCTCACGAGAGCTTAGGTGCCGTTTCTACAAACTGTTAAATCTTACTTATAATGTTATGATGCTTATTTTATCGTTATTGTCTTTACTGACTATTAATAATAAAATTACAGTTTAGGTTTCAGTTTTTTCAGAAGCATGGAAATTCTGTTTTCAAATATTAGCACTAATACTGACTTTATTTTTTTTAGTGCCAGTTTCACTTTCTGGTTTCTCCGATCACAACCAATATCCGCAGTTGATGAACTACTGTATTATGAATATAAAAGTCAATTTATTACATTAATTTTATGACTAAATTCGCGTTTCTATCCGGTAAAAAAGTTTACTCTACTCCTCTAAAGTCCAATATATCTTGTTTGTAAAAAAAATAGGTTTGTCGTCATCCTACTTTGAGTGAACCAACTCATGCATTTCAAATAATGAAAGCTGCTTAAATTTTATAAGTAAAATTAAAACAGCTTTTATTATTTAACTTTAAGAAGTTGACGGGTAAATATAAATAATTCATAGATTAGTAATTCGTCTTTCATGAGGTAATGAATCAATCGCTCCTACAAAGCTGTTCAGGCTCCAGGGCCCGGCGGCGAAGCCTTAATTGACATGTGTCAGAATGTACTGACCTGTAGGTCACGCGTGAACACATTCCACCACTTTCCCCAACTATCTTGATTTGAGCCCATTGTCCTAAATTCGCTATTATTTACGATGTGAACCGTAGTGCATTTATATCGGTGCAAAATGTGCGAAATAATTAACCATAAAGTTTTATTGTGCGTACAAAAATAATATTTCGTCATTCACCTTTAGAGGTCCGTTTAAAAGTTACAATAACATATCATAAATTGTGTTATAGAGACGATTATTATAAGTTATAATTATTTATTATGTTGTCTATAGTTTGTTTATGGTAATATTTAAACTCGCAATATATGTTTCTAAAATAACATAGTATTTACGTACCTTATACTTATTGAAACGTTATATTAATTTTAAATGGAGAAGAAAATTAATAAAAAGAAATCGTAGTGTCGAATTAATCAAATATAAAATGAAAAGTTTGACACGGTTGATGGTTTAATTATTTATAAATCAATCTAAACGTTTAAAGTAAATAAATATTTTTGTAATACGGAATCACCAAAAAATCACCGACACTTTTATCTATACTTAAATTATTGCAATTTACGGTATTAAAGCTACCACGTATTGATAACGCTCCGGTCAAGGTGTTATGTAATTTTGGCATTAAAAGTAACACTTAAGAGATTACCTGTACTTATCTGTGCCGTCACTATAAAGAATCGGTCGTGATTGTTGAGTTTGTATCGGCACCTTGCGAATGTTCCTTACTGCGCCCTGCATTCTTGCCAAGTCCTGAACTTTGCTCTTATTGTCATTTCGTGCCCAATTGTGCGTCGTTTTACATTTAGGAAGAATCTCTGATAGAGGTTAGATGGTTAACTAAAATATAAATTACCGGTCGTTTTTCTAGTGAAGAAATAAGCGTTGCAACTTAACATACATTGGAAAAATCTTAAGTATCTCGTGTCCGTGGTTTGCACATGCTATGTTTTGCTTGCTAGTTTAAAATTAATTAAAAATTAAACTAAATAAAACTTAATTTAAAATTAAACTAGCCCTGAAACTACTACGCTACTTAACCTATCATTTTTAGCACTTCTTTATGAATATATTTTTCACACTATTATACTTAAAATTATTGATTCGATACTTATGTAAGGGTTAACAAAAAATGTGGCATATTTAAGATACATCGTCAGTTTGTCACCGTGAAATTATAATGTAACTTCCTTAATTAGGTACCATATATAGCTGTACTGAACCCCTTATCCTCTACAAGCATTCCTTACTGTCGTAATTAGAGCCCTTTTGTGTCTTTATTTCATTGGAAATTTGTACCAAAACGTAAAAAAATAAACCAATACTTACTGGAATTTATTTTATTTAAAAATAATGCAGTGCATACAAGTATAAACCCTAAAAACCTTCAATACGTTAAGTAGTGTTTACGAAAATTCTTTTAAATCTTTTGATACTATGACGATTTTATATGCAATTTGCAATTCTTACCGCCTTGGGATCATGCGTATCCGTAAACGAATATTTAGAGGGCAAATATCTCTTTAATGTGTCGGCAATAGGCTCAGCATCGGGACAGTTCAATTCTTGAGTAGCTTTACAATGCTTTGTTATTCTAATTGTAACACAATTTTGTATTAATTGTTTATTTTAAAAGAGCAGCTATCGAGTTTCTTGCCGGTTCTTCTCGGTAGATGACTGCCTTCCGAACCGGTGGTAGTGTAAAGTTTGACGATTTAAAAGTGTCTTTATAAAGACCTACTTGAATAAAGACATTTTGAGTTTGAGTTTTGAGTTTTGCAATTCAAAAACATAACACCGAGATATTGACATAGTACTGGAGTTGGTGCAGAGTAAAAAAGATATGTCACAGAATGCATGAAATCCTCTTTAAAAATTAATATCTTTCAAAGTCTCAAAAAAAGCGTCGAGTTTTGTAAATAATATAACATTATCGTGTTTTTTTTGTAATTTCACTTATCCGTTAAGGTGTTTTAATATATGATACCCGCAACAAAAACTTATAACTTCGAACGTGAAACATGTTAAATTATAAATAAATACGCAATTGTTGAACAATAGTAAGGTACAAATTCAATTCAATGTAGCTCGAGGCAGACGTTTCGTTGACGCAATTTTGAACAATAGAATTTTCGGTTCACTGACCTTTTGAGATTTGTGACATCGTACGAAATATGTGATAAACAATTATAATTTGATATAAGAAGATACCTATTTATTATTATTACGAATAAGCAATAATACATATCTGTAGTACTGATAATTGAATTATATATCTGTTTCAAAAATACCATGGTAAAAAGAACTTAAAAAAATTATAAGATTCTGCATTTTAGTTATTCTGTTGATGCAGTCGTTTATGGTATTTACTGACCGGTTACTACAAAACCATTATTTCACAGTTAAAATTGAATAAAATTATCTCTCTGTAATATATTCAATTATTATTCTTCTGTAGTATAAAAGTACTTTCCTACAAGAACTCACCGTTAAATCCTCATATAGAATAGAGTTAATAGTTTGATGAATTATAAAAATCTATAATTAGGTAACGAAAGAGTATTTGTCTTTTACTTTATGCCATAAATATATCTTATTTTAATTACACAACATACGCGAGCTTTAAACGTGAAAGCTCACGACACGATGACGACATGAATGGCGCACAACTCGTGCTACGGTCCGCCCAGTTCAATTACAGAATATAAAATTAGGTCCATAGACAAATAACTAATAGAGTAATTAAAATGACGTATCTATGAGTCAACATGACAACACTTTGGTTTATGAAGTCATGATCAGAGTATTATTTTGGTTCTGAGCATTTTTCTGTTTTATTTGGACAATTAAGGTTTTTTGAAACCACAAAAGTTCTAAAAACGTTTATATATCTTTTCCTGTAAAAATATTACGAAATAGCTTCTAACAATATTCTGTTGTAAGTTATTGTACTGGTTATTTATAGAACTCTGGCAATTTTGTATACCTAAAAAGCCTTCCGGCGTGTAAGGTAATATCGGTACTTCCAGTCGCAGACATCTTATTTAGACACAAACGCGCTTCAAATTGATGCCTTTCGGTACAATTACCACACCAATAGTTCGTTAGGTGCATAACAAATTGTACGGTTCTATACTTCTTAGAAGTCGACCTCCTTTCAGAGAATCTACTATTGTCAACTCATGGTCAAAATATTTATAATCTCTATTAACTTCCGGTTAATGACGAGGATATATTTAAATGCCAACTGAATAATACGGAATGTTTTTAAAATAAAACTAATTCCATTATCTATCTAAATAGTAACGGTAACCTTAAAATAGTAATAGTAAAACAAGAAGTTTACTGCAAATATATGGGAATGAAGGTGTTTTTATAAGCGGGATGGGACAAATTGCTGTAAATTCTACTTATAAACTATATTTCGGGTAACAATTACCCTAGATACGGCGAAGCGTGAATCTTATCTATGTGTTTCACAAGAGCATTGTTCGAAGATATTGGCACACAATAGAACACCAAGAGCGAACCTGTTAAAGGAAGTAGGACGCACGAGGAACTGTGAATTGTAGTGGTGAAATGTGATGGGCGGCGCCGTGCACGACGCTCCGCCCAGCCCTTTCACTGCCCCGCCCCGCCTACCCCTAACGACCTTCGTAAATTACGCAACCCCAATACCCTCCCATCTAACTGACCCCAAAAATAAAATCTTCATTGCGCCATGACTACCACTATACCGCGTAGGCAGCAACACGGCTGAACCGCTTCGATTTACCGCGAGCAGGATTCAATTAAACAGAAGTAGCAGAAGTGGTTTACAAAATATACAACTAAATGTATTACCAATGTCTGTTATTTATGCCTGTATTCTAAAACTTCTAGTGGCAAATTCATTTTTAATTTATAATATGTGTAATTTACCACTAAGAAAATACGGCAGGGTTCTTAAGCTCCTCACTACCTGCAATAATTATTAAATGAGCGGTTAATTCACGTTGTACTGTAATTTATATCACCATTGTCATTAAATATAATTGTTGCAATACACTGCAATAATTCGTTGAACATTTATGGATCGGTGTAGCAATAAATTATAGTATTTTAGTAGGTACATCGAAATTACTCGCATTTTGGCAGGTCAATGCAGTTTATCATGGAAAATATGTTTGTCATTGTGTTTATTTATTTATGGCTAGGTAACAGAATGCAAGCGTTGCATTATACACTTGCATTTATAAAAAAAGTTATGAATTATAACCTAACATATATTTATATTTACAATATGTGAAGTCTATAACACTGATTGAAAATTCAACAAGTTTGTATGATCGAAGCTTGAATGTGGAGGCGGTATTATGAATAACATATTTATGACCCACTAAGCCTTATCGTGCGATCGACGCGAGTGGATACCGTCTACACAATTAGCAGAGAACCTCCTATAACCATCAGCTTAATGTTTATTGTCTAATGCTTAAACCCTACAATAGATGAAAGGTTAAAAAGCTCAAATAAGCATGCATTAGGAAAGAGGTTGCCCGTCGGGTCGCGGTTAGAATGCAAACTGCCTCCCATACATTAAATCTGCTGCATTAGAATTGCAAAGTCGTGATTTGTCAAAGTATAATCTAAAGAACCGCAATATTCGCACATCGTAATTATTATCGTTGATAAAATGGCACCCGAAACTTTAGACATCTCACGGTATGCTTGTACCTACGCAACAATTTATAACGTCACGCCAAGCATCTTGTATACATTATAGACGTTTAGTAAAACATTGGATAAGGATTTTATATGTGAATTAAACTATATGCTTCAAATGTGTTTTAATACCTTGTATTTTATTTGGAATAAAATATTTGTCACTTTTACGTTTTCCCTCAATTCTATACCAAATAGCCGAGTATACCAACAACTAAATTAAACTAAACATTCAGACAAATAAAGTTTTGTAGAAATAATTTTAACGATACTAAATCTATTAAGGCTGAAAATGATACATTTCTAACCGCATGTTGTTCTTTATCTCTTCTAGTGAAGATAAGCTAAATATGCAAACACATCTTTGTTCAGCCATCGATACCTCTATATTATTTCCCGTGGCCCCGCGATGTTTACTTCGAACTCTGATAACATTGATTTATTTCATGGAATATTTAATGACAACAGACAATCTCTAACACTAACGCAATGTTATACATTTAACCGTTAGATGCAAGCGTTTAGGTCTCTTACGTTACACCATAAGTGTACTGAGCTTATAAGGCATATTTAGTACAACGTTATTATAATGGACTGGATGATCACGAATGCACTCTCTTGATCTAGTAGCTAAATCAATTCGTATTGGAACAATAAAAGATAAATAAATCAAAGAATTGTTGATGAAGTTTGATTCATTGATGATTGTCTTGGGTTTTTATATAAAAACTTTCATTCTAATAAAATACTCTCGCTTAGTTCTATAATATATATCATACGGAATTAAGTAAACAATATCCATTTTCACGTTACTGAAAGCTTAAACAAAAAAATACTAGATATGAATAGATATGAATGTAACATGGATTGTTATTAAGGTTGTTCGTATAAACAATAAATAAACGATAAAATCGTCAGCACCATAACATTTTATTGTGATTACACACCGGTATACGTCACCGGTTATTAGAGCGTGAGACACAACCCTCGTGGCCCATTTCGATGAAAATTACAAGCACGATGCACGACCGCAATATCGCACTGGACTTTAGGGTTGTTAACAATTTATTGATCGTTCAATTATAAATTATTTAATTACATTCATGTGTAAGATAAATCGCGAGCTATTATTTCTGACTGCTGGCAATTTCTCTTGCAACTCCATCGCCTAATAATTGAATTTCAAGAGAACAATTGCTTCGATTACAGCGCAGCCCGACACGGATCGTCGCCTAATGAATCTTCCGCTGTCTAGTTATTTACCGAGATAAACTCTGTGTTTACTTGTTACACGCGCATGATTGCACGAGCTCCCAATAAATTACATTTATCGGAAAGGAAGCTAACTGTATGTGGACGTACATCACCATACGCGAGTATCTGTTCCGTGTTAACTTATTAATGTACTGCCGTACAATATAACAAGAAACCATAACCATATACTGTTAAATAAATATCACTTGGTAACAAAGATGACGAAGCTATCAAAAAAAAATAGTCTGAATAAGAAACCGGAAGTCGAAATTCAAATTCGAAACGATAATATTAGCACATTCAAACGATTTCTAAGATAGACAAATGATGCTTTTATGGTCTATAATTAACCTCCTTTTTAAAATTATGCGTTTCATAAAATATCACAGCAAAAAACAATAAATTTCCTAATACAGTAGGCAGTGTTCGGACGCGCAATCGATCACCGATCAAACCGAATTCAATCTATTTGGAAGATTTATTTCACGATTTCAATTCCAATGAGTGGAGCAATTTTAATACAATGAAATGATATCAATGGATAGTTTTGAAATTGAAATATGAGCCTATAATTATATATTTCCATTATTGTAACAATATTAAATATATATTGAATTACCACAACAGAACACTTTTTACGATTTGACCTTTTTAATTATCGATAATTTTAAACTAAAATAAAATGGTCGCGTTGAACAATCTCATTATTATAAACCTTTTTAATAATTCTTACTGATTGTGTCCTGCTTTGCTTTCGTATAAATAAATAGATTAGTTTGTGATATAGGTTTTAAAAACTAGTTAAGCTACTATTTTGACTCTTTCAGTATAATGAAACGTTCAGGTGTCGCGAGACATGAAAATATATAATAGGCTATCTCTCTTCATTTTTATTTTAAGATAATTCAAGTGATGTGTAAGAAATGCATTATACGAAAAACCAACTAACTGTAAATGTTATAATGAATTGCGAAATTCTAGATGTAAGGCTGACTGTAATCAATATAAAAGCAAATTGAACACGTTGCACGTCGGCGAAGCGGTAGTGAAGCTAGCTTAATATCTATTAGTAGGTAATATCTTAGCAGAGATGGCTCTGGCCCAGATCTGAAGCCGGTTGGACCAGTTATCCGGGCATCCTTGCGTAACATTGCAAAAATGCATTATAACTCAAATTATGCCCCTTTAAAATACTCAAAGTTTTTTTACAAAATTCATACTGAAAATTATCGCTTATAGAGATTAATTATTGACATCAAAAACTAGTTTAAGGCACTACTGTGGATTAAAGGAATTGTTTTCAAGACCTAATTCCGATTCCACAAAGATAACTCCTGAAGTCTTAAGAAATGATTAACATATATTTATAAGATTTCAAAAAAATGATTGACTAAGATTGCATGTCGCAAGTAAATTTAAACCATAACTTCAAAGGAATAAGGTCCCGTTGAAATAATGATATTTGTGATACACAATGGTTATCATTCGGTGTACAAACGATTCATACGAATGACCGACACGGTTCTTACCAACCGCAATGCAATCTGAACCGATTTTCGACATTAAAGGTTTTACGGAAAAAGTTAATATAAATCACGAAATTATAATTACGCATGACCACCACGCCTTCGAATGACATGCAATTTTGTTTCCGAAATTATACAGCGATGTCTTATTTATTGCACTTCTTTTGATCATTAGCATACTTACCCACCCGGGCGGCAATTTAGGAGAGAGGCTGGCCTTGCGTTGCTTTAACCAAGTTAATTGCTAATATATAACGTATATAAATGTGGGAAAGGGTTTCTAACGTACATAAACGATTATATAATAAATTGGTATATCTTGGACTTAATTTTTGATGCAGCGGTTGTTTCTATTCTGTTGAATTTGACAAATCGCATTAATTACTGATGATAGATATTTTTTCGTCCCATTTTCAAATTTATTCTCTAATAAATTAAACCATAGTGACTAAGGAACAGGCAAAAACAGTTTTGCAACATGATCTTTGTGATAACGTACTGATGGGGTTGAAAAGGTAATAAACTTACCAAGGCGTGCTCTAGTGGATAAAGGCGGTCGAACACTAAATAAACTATAATGCTACAAATTACTTATAACAAAACATAAGTAGATAATATAAATCATGATAAATTAGATTTATTACAAGTAGTTTTTCTTCTCTTAATCGTTTTATTCTAAAATACAGACCTTATATATGACTTTTTGTAGATTGAATATAGATTCAATAAAGAAATTTCATTGACACGTAGTATATGTTATTTAAACTTGATTAGTTATTTAAGTGAGAAAAAGTATGAAAGGCATTTTTAAAATAAATAATGCTTTTTCATGTATTTGTCTAATAACGAATCAATTTTATCATCTGTATAATTACCAATACATCGTATCAAAAAGTCCAAAACAGTTTTTATTGTAATAAAATCATAAATACATATTTGTCCAATTACAGTAGACTATGACCACTGGACCCACTGGACTTAACATACATGATTACCAACATCAACACTAATATTGTCTATACAATTATAATATTATTATGGAAATATGTTTTTAATGTTCTTAGATTGATAACAATTTGTTATTATGTACAAGTATTTATTATAACATTTCTGAATTATTACACGATAATGTAAAATATAGACGCAAATGCACTTCGGGCGTCGACTTGTAATAGTCTCTCACGGTTACCTTAGCTTCAAAGCGCATTTAATTTACGGGACATTCAGACTAAGTTTATGGTACATCTGTTTGACATTACGTTGTTTTTCCTTAAATTTATATGTTATTCAGTAGCCACGTATAAATTTTCATGACGTGAAGTATTTTAATCAAACAACACAATATATGTCGAAGATCAATTTTAAAAAAAATTGGCCCATACCTCAATATACACAATGCTATATAATTGAAATTTTCTCTAAATTGTTCGAGATTTCTTTATACGCCAACAACATTGTTTATTATATCGTATTTTAACTTCAAATTATTAAATAAACATGTAAGTGTAGGTATATTATATTTTCACATCATGTTTTTAATACTGAGTTGCATTTTGGCGTTAAATCTTAAATATGTTCGAATGTTAATTGCCAAATGTTAAGAAAAAAATAGTTTTATATTTGTAATTGTCAATTTAAAGTACAGCTACAACATTGCCAGCATGTTTACAATTTCATGATTGATGTTTGATTAACGTATGCAGTCATAAATCATACATTCGCAATAATCGAAATACTTGACGATGTTACAAGAAAAACTCTAAAAAAATAATTGCAACCACACCTATGTTACTCACAAACGTTTATCCACATAGACTTACTATAAACTTTATATATCTCGTAAACTACTGTAAAACCACTTCTACAGCAAGATCGCAGTCGCAGTTTTGATTTTTGTTACTATCAACTAAAAATGATGTCTAAAACATCTATCTACAACCATGACAAATAGAGATAGTTGCTCACATGTGCGTGAGCCGTGATGTCAACGAATATAGTACTTAATTGTCTTCACGGTTATAATACAATAATTATGTATCAAAGATTTATAATGTGTTTGCGTAACTTAAGCGACACAGGTGAACAATTTTAAAATTGGAACAATTACCTCTGCTATATTCAAATTCGTGTTATGTAAGAACAGGAAAGCCTCTCAATGCAACTTATAGGTATACTTATACCTACGCATCTTAGAATGCAATTTCTTAATTATATTATATTAATTTGCGGATTCTACTGTCGCATGAATAATGCTGCCTTATGAGATGTTTCGCTACGCTTTTACCTAATCGTTGTTCAATTCTTTTTAAAAATTCTCATGCTCTTGAAACTAGACTTAAGCTTGTATGACATCCTGGAATAGGGACCTCAGAAACCTATCGCTGATTTCTCATTAAAAAGCGACCCACTCCAACTAATTAATGCTAACTAAAACCATCTGATTCTTACTAATTGACTAAGCTTGAAATGTGGAGGCTTTAAGCTACAAGCAGAAACGAAGGTTATATATTTCTATTTGGAAACAAATCATTATTTTTTATATAGGTACCTATTTTATTATGGCACATTCTTAACCAAAACCGTGTTTTTATTTGACATTAATCAAATTATAAACATGGAAATGTTGTAGTTTTACTTTGAAGACATGTAATATGTAGCTTTAAGCTTTAATTTATGATTACAACAACTCAGTATTTCCTTTGAAAAACAAGAGATAAATACACCCAAGTATGCGCAAAAACTTTTCCTTCTAGGAAATAGGTTTATACTTCATACGTACAGAAATACGAAAATACTACAACGAATTTTGAAATAAACGTAGAATGTATAAGAACTTATCAATAATTTAATGCAATAATTCGCAAGTGCGAATATAAATTAGATGCTTGTTCATTACGTTTCGTAGTTTCCCAGGCTAGAATTACCACCTTCACTAAAACGTTAATAAAATTGCATTCGCATAACCAATGTACATTAATATCAGATATTAAGATGTCCAACGCCTCACTAACGTATTCGACAGCCAGTACAAGAACTGCAGGATAAACATCATACGAGTTTTTCTATATAGCCGTAACCATTGACATGAAAATTAAATAGTAAATTTGTATTGAATTTAGTATTACATTTCATTACCGTGTTAGATATATATATATATCAGGATTAATAGGTAACCTAAATCTTTGATCGGTTAAAGAGCCGTAGCGTCAAATAAGATAGGTGTAGATATAGAACGGGTATTGTAAGTTAAGAAGGAGAGCAGAGGTAGGGTCAGCAGAGCGACTCGTGACCGAGCTCAGGCAGTGGGAACCGAACGTCACGACCGTTTGCGCCCGCGTCTCCAAATAACATGATATTACTCACTAACTGGCCATTTCACGCCACGTTTTAGTTCTCAACGACGAACACATCAATGTAATGTGATTTGCGGCACTTTAGCAAGCTTAAAGCTTCGATAAAATTTTCAGTAGTTCCTTTTAAGGAGTAACTCGAAATTTAAATGTTGGTCAAATTTTATGGTGCATATTCAGTTACGTATTATTTAATGCTAGTGTTTCTTGTAAAATTGTGTTAATACATTTTTTTCCGTAACAGACATTTATCTCTACCCCTCGACTTAATTTAACGATATAGTATAAACAACTGAAGTAATAACTCATAGCGAAGAGACCTAACAAATCTTTGTAAACCGACGCTTGAGGCAAAATGGACACCACAACATAGAAGACATTCTGTTGGTTAATAGTCACGATAGGGAACTGCTAACCTTAATATTAAATAAAACAATTTATGTCTTGGTTTGTTTTTATTTCATGAGGCCTTCCGTTTGAAACATTCTATACAAATCGCGGTGTAATAATAATAAACTCTGATTTACAGGAAAGACTTTATTTAGTGAAAGTGCAACGAAGTCAGTTTATAATTGATAGTCAACTCAAAAACCTACTTGGTTTTAAAATACAGGTATAAAGTTTACAGTCATGACATTTTGACATTTACCTTAAAGATTGGCCTTATCATTAAAATAATTCGAAATTCTGAAATCAATTTAATCAGTGCGAGATTCTTGTACTTTTTCCGAAAGATCGATGGATTGACCCGAACGAATATAAATAAAGTTAATTAAGTGAAAATTACAGCACGTCGACGAACAACATTTTTTATAACATATATATCAGAACCTAGTTTAGTTCTTTTAAACTCTCCAAATGAATATTAAGCATTTCGCCCTAAAGTACCACAGAGTTTTCTTTTTTGTATAAGCAACATACATTTATAAAACAGTCAATATCACGTAATTGCTTTGTAGCCTTTTATACAGTTCTCCTAGTTCTCCGAGTTACTTCTACACAACAAGAATGATAATTTCAAACATATACTAACTACGAAGTAGAGTCGATGTCGTGAAACTTATAGAATAGTATTTAAAAAACAGCAGACACTATAATTGTTATTATATCATTCAGAACGTGTTTTTTTTCATAAAATGTAAAGACCCTTTTCCATTTGATAAACCTCATATAACAGTGTAACACATGTACAGACGGTTTTTTAATTAATTTTATTCCAAATGAAAAGAATATTCTATATCGTAGCCGTTAGGCGATTATACTTTGCGGATCCAATTAAACGGCATTTTGTTATGATGGCAGATACGACCCATTGTTTAGATATGTTCTTTAGATGAGTAGTCCAACCAATCGCTCAACCTGTCACACTTTAATGGGTCTGTTTGCATACAAATATCGATCATTTGACGGTCATTTTACTCGTTATCAACATTTGGTACAACCTTCATGATTGTTGCAACACATTAACGATGATAAATACTTTGAAGTTTATGTAGGAGGTTGATCAAATTGTCTAAAGCTTTTATGTACAGATAAAGTAATATTTTCAAATCATATATGGTTTGTTGATGTGAATATCTCTCGTAAAAGTCACAAATATAAACCTGATTTTGTTACATTGCAGATTATTGTATAACAGTTTTCTATATTTTTATACTCACATTTAAAATAGTAATCAGTAAATAAGTATGTAAAAAAGTTAGTTTGTTATCTATATTACCGTTACATATTATAATTATTGCGTATTTTTAATGTGTACACGTAACCATGGTAACAAGAGCGATGCTTAACTTACTATATATTCTATAATTAGATTATATAATTCTGTTGAAGTATGTTTTCTCATACCTTTAACTCATATATGTAAGCAATGTTAGGCGTTCACATTAGTATTATCAAGAAAATAAATATTACATAAAATTCCACTTAGCCTGTATGTCTTCATCTTTCGGCAAAATTAAAAGTAGTAGACCTTGAATCAGTTGACGATAAAAAAAATATTTGATGTAAGTATATGTTTAATTTTAAATAAACCACAGTAAAATAGACATAATAACACCACTGTAAAGTTAGTAACAATATATACAACTGTGAGTTTTACTGAAAACAAAACGTTTTGTGTATGTAAGAGGCCTATCCTACGTTGACGGTTGCTTAAAGTTACGTAAATTGTGTCAGTTATATTACTAACCTTTTTAAGTTTTTGTTGTTTGTTAACTATAACAGTTAACATTATGTTAAATACAATTACTTAGAAGATATATCTACTGTCTATTATTCATTTCACCTATACCTATTTTTATATTTAGGTTAATTGCAAAAAGTGTCTATTCGTATATATTTTTTGCTCGCAATTAAAAAAAATCATAGTATCCAATTTAACAGAGTGAAAATTTTTAACAATCGTTAAACTTCGGTCGATGTTATTCATCCGATGTCTTTTGTAAGACGAATGTCCAATAATACTTGTCACGCTCTGTCGCGATCCAATGGTAAGCCAACCCCACTTTGAGGTAAAGGCGTGTACTTACAGTGCACCGGAGTGCAAAACCGAGTTACCTAATACGTAGATGTTTTGGAATCTGAGTCATTACAGGGTAACTGTCTTATGGGCGAATAGGGAGTTACACATTTTGGAAGAATTATTATCATTTTGTTAAGAGGGATGTTTGTCTCATTCAAATAGCTGTTATGAGTATATCTTGTTTTACTATCAATCCTATATCCATAATACAAAATCTTTAATAATTTAAATGCAAATGACTAAATAAAAATTATGATTATTATTTTTATAATTTGAATAAGTAGCCAGCTAACTAAAAAAGTAATAAAAGTAAAACTAACCAACTAAAAGAATAAGCTAACAAGTCGCGGCGTGTTTCAAGCTTATTGTAAAAGTAAAAGATAGAATATTATCATATTATAGATTTTTTTAGTAACATAACAACAATCACGCTAAAAATAATAATATTGATGTGTAATGTATTTTAAAACGTTATTAAATAAACAACAGCAATCACGTCATTATTTTTGAATGAAACCTTAAAATGTACTTAGTTCAAACGGTGGCATAACAAAGCAAGAGTCGTCTCTCACCCAACACCTGCAAGATAAAGCCGTTACACTCTGCTTACAAAATTTTATGTCAACATTAAGCTATAAATACAACAGGTACATAGGTAATCACTAATACGTTATGTCGTAACAGTGTTGGCTAGCCGGTTAGCCTGCATGACCCCAGGATGGAGGTCAACTCATCGAAATCGCGCTTGAGCGACCACACTAATCTAAATCGGTAATTATTACATTTCTTGACACATTCTTTTCATAAGAAAATGGGTATTTCTTTGTAAATAACACACACGTTTTCGTGTCTTTTATTAGCTTACAAGAACTATGTATTTTATATATTTGAGTTATTTATACAGCTTTTTATTGTGAGCAGCTTGATAAGGACAAAGTTGCTGTCAGATTATTATGATTTTACAAATACTAAACAGTAAAATAGATTTTTAAAATTATTATTGATAATTAAGTTTATCTACCAAGCCGGTCATTCGACAAGTTTTGACATGGGTGTGTGCACGAAATAGATTAAAATTCCCCAAATTTATATAATTAGCCAAAAAACCGTAGCTGGGGTGAAATTTTTTAAATACAGCAAAATGCGAACAACAGTTTCAATGTGTTCAAAGGTAATGGGCCCTAATTAATACAATTAGCCCACGGCAAATTGCATCTTATGACTCAAATAATGAGCGTAAATTGAGGCAACTTTACACTTCTGATTTATTGTCTTGCACTTGTTTCGATGCAAGAGAAACCGTGAACCAGTTTAGTAACGTAACCAAGAAGAATACATGAACTCAAATCGAAAAAGGGATTCGGGTCATAGAACAAGAATGGCGTACCAGAAGATATGACAAAAGAAATAATTGACTAAAACTGAAACGGCTTTGACCCGTTTAAAAAGTTTATAATAATCTTAAAAGCTTGAAATCGCTACAAAAACATTTAAAACCAAGGATTCAAATGTACCTTTATTAACGATTATTGTTAAAATTTAAAAAAATCTAAACCGTTCCAACGGAATAAAAGTGGACGATCTGTGACAAGAAATGCAAAGAAGTTTTGGTTAAACCTAAGTCACAAGCACACACCTTAGGCGTCAGGGAAAAAAAATATTTCATGTAATGACACTATTTAACTGTCAAATTTTACGATGTCGCCACGACTTATTTAATCTTCAATATATAAATAGTATCTATTTGCACAAAAAAAACAATTTTTTAAACCGTGCCGTTAGTGTGTTACGTCGCAACCTATTTTTATGCAAGTATAGCATTATTGCCTACAGCCTACGGTACTACAAAGAGCATTAGAATGCAAATTGGTACACGCTAAGCCAGAAAATTAGCATTGTAAGCGACAATATTGAATAATGACTCAGCATGTCAGTCATACCATCAACATTGAGATTTGTGATGCAACCAACTGACAAGTTGACTGCTTGCCCGCCCCAGTCTTCGATCAATTGCCGCGCTGTATAGTAATAATTATAAAAATGAGGTCATTAATTTTTTTTTTAGAAATAAATTATATTTAATATGACGGATTACCACCACTCTCATTTATACAATACATTGCCTTAAAAGCAGAATGCATATTGATAGTAAGACAGCATCTTGTGACCTGGAGTTATGATAAAAAAACACCCTCAACGTAGGTTGGAAATTTTATTTACTATCTAAAGAAATCTATATTAATTTTCACACTAAAATAACACGACCGGCGGTTAAAACACAGCGTTGCACGGCAGACAGGTCTTTTTTTTTCATAGAAAAGGGGGGAAGCCGCCGCCTATAGACACTCACGAGGCTGGTAGCTCGTGAGTGCGTTGCCGGCCTTTCAAGGGAAATTAGGAAATGGAGGGGGTAGGGGAAGAGGACGGGGGAGGGGAAAGGATGGGCACCGGAAGTTCTCACTCACCGAACGAAACGCGAGTACAAAATGAACAAAGTCCAATTGCATCACTTTACGCCGGTTTTCTGTGAGAGAGTGGTATTTCTCCGGCCGTGCCTGCCCGTTCGGCTGAAACTCTAAGTAACAGCATGGCACTCCCACTCAAAAAAGGTCTGAGAAAGATTTAGATATTTTTATTAAATTATTAAATAAAAAAAGGTCTTACTCTAGAAGTCATAGCTTCGTTATTCTTGAAGAATATAAAAACGATATTGTATTTGCATTTATCATAAGGCGCGCAGATTTTCCTTCATGATTTCCACAAATCAAAATAAATCATAAATAGAGCTTACGCCAATAGCGCTTTAAAAAAAAACTAATCTAACACTTTTAGATTTATTAACAAGAGCTGACAACACTGCTTACATAACCTATGCAGTATGCGCTTGACAGTTGACACTCGATAATAGATATTAGACGAAGTCGCAACAATCTGTGGATATCATCAAACTTAAATATTTTATCATTCTTTAGAGTTCAGACCGCATCTACCATAATATTAAATATTAAAAATTATATCCAGAAGGCAGAAACACAGAGTGCTTTTTATTGACTTCAAAAATTTAGATTCGTGAAATACTAGTGAAAATAAACTTACTATGATTATTAATAGCAACAAGTTTTGTGAGGAACTAGAAAAACAAGAGCTAGAGGTAAACTTCTAAATAAATGACTTGAGGAACTGTGTTTATGTCTTAAGTAAAGGTCTAATTATAAAACATGTTTTTAGGCTCCAGATGGAGTGGCTCTGCCATCTACCTACGCTCAACTTCTTGCCATCTATTTATATCAAAATGACTTGTAAGATAACTTTGAAAATCATTATTTTCTTATTTTTTTGTGTGCATATTGTCTAGTTTTCCTAATTAAATATTTATATTTAGGTGCAATGCAAAATTTTTATGGAAAAGAATACCTCAAAATATAACATCTAGCAATCCAGAAATTGCTGCAATATGGGCAGTTGGAAGGAAATTATGGAAGAAAGATCTTCCTAGTGTTTTCCAAACACTTGCAGCATACCATTGGGAAGATCCAGTAGCTTCAATAATGAGAGCTCTTGAAGGTGAATATTTATTTAATAAACCTTCTGCATAGCTTAAACTAAATTAATAGACATATGATCCTTATTTTCAATACTATTTTTATACTTTTTCAATAATTTAAGATGTTTTATTGTTAACTGTTAAATATAAAAGCCTAAATATAATAAGATAAGATTAAAAATACATAGCCTAATGTCTGTATATTCTATTGTTAATTTCTTATAATCTGCAGAAAATGTTCGAGAAAGAGTATTCTATCTAATAGGAAAATCATACAGTTCAATATCAATAGATACTGTTGTTTCTACAACTTGGCTTAGCAAGGAAGCAGCATTACAAATGTGTAGAGATCGTAAATGGGAGTTGAATGAAGATGGTGTCACTGTGAATCCTACGCCTCCAGTCCAACCAGCTCCCCTCCACACATCCAGTGAAGATCAACTCTTCAAGTTGACAGATTTTGTGTCATTCTTAGAAAACTAAAAAAGTCTTGTTTAAGTTTTGTATAATAAAGTATTTAAGAAATTTGTGTTTTAGTACCTTAAAATAATTGTTAAAATATCAACCAACAAGAAAATACTGCTCTGATTTAGTTGTAAATCAAAGCTTTAGTTCTGGTTGTATTCATTGTAAAATAAAAGTATGTTTTATTCTGTGAATGTGAATGTGAATCATAAGAGATTAATTGGAGACTCAAGATCAAAATCAACTTAACATTTTGTTACATTTTCTATGCAAAAGTTAGATTAAATGACCATGTATATGACATATGTATCTGTACATATATTTATTTTACTTTGAAAATTAAAATGAATTAGGGTGATGAGAAAAAGTATAAGCATGGTTTTTTTTAAAGGCATAAATAATGATTTATTGCTATAGGTGAGTAGGTGTTCAGAACTTGAAGTGAGCAAGTAGATTAAACTAGCACCTTTAAAAAAATTGTATCTGATTTAACCTAAAGGTTAAAAGGGGCACTACATACTGAGACACTTCTGGATAATGATATAATTTTACTATGCTCTTTTATTTTTATTAATTACCAACGTAGCTGCGGAAGGTTGGTTAAAAAATTCACAGGTAAAGTTGTGGATACCACTTAGTAAGACAATTACAGAAATAAAAAACCAGCATTCATTATAAAAAATTAATTCTTAAAATTTATATAGATTGTAAAATTGATGTGGCAGTGTACATAGGTACTTATTCTATTATTTTATAAGAATGTAAAAAGATAAAATAATATGTTTACTTTCATTGTCATAAAAAATATGAAATCTCTTAATATATCACAAGTCAATTCGATAATATTCCTAAAATTAAGCTCAGAATAACTATGCTAAATGAGTATCTACGATCGCAGTAAGCGTTGATAAAAATAAATTGACTTTTAAGTGTTTACGAAATAAATTGAGAGGAGAAATTGGATTGTTCTTAGAAAGGATCATGTTTGAGAATTAAGCTGAATAGCAGATTTTTTGACTACTAAGAAAACATACACGTTTTCATAAACACTTAAATGCCAATCACTGAAATCTTGTTGAGAAGGAAACTTGGTTCTGCCTTGGCTGTAGTCTCATGGAATTAGCATCGTCTTCGTCACCAAGCGTTGTTTCATATCCTCGGTTAACCATTCCGCCATTAGGTTCACCAAAAACATCCTTCACTGATATATTGGCAGTGGATGGTCGATGGCGTGGGGCGATTCCGTGGTTGTTGTTAAGCTACAAGTTGAAAGAGATTAAATATAACGAAAATGTCTGTATTTAAAATGTCAGCGTATTGTTAAAATACACTAAAACGACCTTTAAATTGACGAAACATATTATTTTAATTCATATATTGAAAGTTTATAATTCAAATCAACTAGTAATCAACCGTGTCTTGTTACAGAATATATTCAAGTGGATAGTGGCGATGCCCAAACTGGATTTATTAATGGTTTCATTTTTAACGAAATCTAACTAAAAAGTGTCAAAATATATTCTGATTAGAAGATGAATTGTTTTCTTTTTTAAAACATCTATCCTCTGTATTCTATATGGTAATCCTATTTTTTTTTTCTTACAATTCTGCAACATTTCGATCCTGTGGAAAAAACCGCGCTCCCACTTGTAATTGTACGCAGAAAAAATAAAACAATTTTACCATTCCAGCAACTCCGTATTCATTATTAGCGCCTAGTGTTTGCATCTGCGATTTTCTTCGCTCAGCCATCACAGAATTCCTTCTTGTTTCTAAGGCTTTCAAAGTCTCTCTGCGTAGAGTCATTTTTCGGTTTAAAACGGGAGTCCCTAAAATTAAAATAAAAAAAATTAGAAACCTTTCCGATATTTTGTTATCTGAGTGTGAACTTTAAATTGTTGCTTCAAAGTAATTATATCTTGTAAAATACCTGGGCCATCATTGGCGTTCATATTAAAGAAACGCTTCTTGAAAGCAACGTCCAAAGTGCCAATATTTCTCTTTTTCTGTCTCGCTTTTTCCAAGTTGTGGATGGTCTTTCTTCTACCGACGTTTTGTGGACCTGACCCAGAGTCGTTATCATAATCGTCATCTAACCCGTTAAGTTTTTGCAAATCTTTTACTATTGCTATCGCATTCTTATCAAGCAGCGCATCTTGCGACAAATCTTCAGACTATAACAACCAACAATGGTGTTAAAATAAGCATCAAATGTGAAAAAGAAATATTGAGTAGTAGAAAGAACTTAAATTACCTTCTTAGCGCAGAACCAATTAAGTTCTGTTGACGCTAATATATGCGAAATAGTTCCAAACCTATGGAACAACATAGCCGAAAATTGAATTACGAGAATTAAAGCGAAGAAGAATACGAAGACTAAACCAATCGGTTCCAGTTGTAAATATTCCTTTGAAATAAGTACCTAAAACATAAAAATCGTTAAAATCGTGAAGTCAATTTTTTTGTGTCACAGCAATATAACTTAAGCCAATAGCCACACCCATACCATAAAAAAACGATAACAATTACAAACATACCACACGTGCGACATTTATGTACCACGGGAAAAAAATTGTGCTTTATAAAATAAAACTTGAATTAATTAGCAGAAGTTTGGAAACATGGTTACAGAAAGGCTTACAAGATTTTGTAACGAAACGTTGTCGTTGTTAAACAAATCACCAACGGGGTGAAGGATTTAAGGGCCACCTACATAATTGTTAAAACAAAAATATATTAATTTGGTTGAAAGATCCACCACCATAGAATACAGATCACAGGTGACATTTGGGAAGTGCAATTAATAAGGTTTCGGCATAAGGTCTTTTACATTCAGAAACATGTAATCGATCCTGCTTCTTTGGAAAACTAATCTTGAAACAATATGCTTGGGGATTGAGGGTTGTGAGAAATTAAGTGACACCACATCGTTATTGTTCGGTGTAGAAGATAACTGGATCTTCATGCTGGTGTGCCATCCCGAAAGAGACCGGTTAGAAGAAGGTCGTTATTGTGTAGACACACAAACTGAATAATTTGGCTATACCTCGCCTGTATCCTCGATGTAGGTAATGTTTGTCTTTACTCCCAAAGGCCAAATCACGTGGAGTTGATCTTTGTTGAGTTGTAACAAGAATACTATCAATATAAATAAAGCATTGAACATGACAAACGCAAAAACTGATTTATTGCGAAGCTCTACTAAGTCTCGTGCAATTCGAGCCTGTAAAATTACATAAGAAAGCATTAATGGAATCAACTTTCAACGGTGATAGGGGTGTCGTTGATTGAGAGAATCGTAATAACTCGCGTAGTCCCTTGTCATGGTTGAAGGCCGATTGCTGCACATCCGCGTTCAGTCACGTTACCTCTTGTGTGGCCTCATCATATGTAATATTAGTTTTAACTCCAAGGGGCCATTTAAAGTGAAGGTTGTCCTTGTTTAATTGTAGCAAAAACACAATAAGGACAAAAAGAGCATTGACCATAAAGAAATTAAACACAGATATGTCTCTCAACTCTTTCAGGTCCTTTGTAATACGAGCCTAAAATTTTGGGAATAAGATTTTTAAAATACTTAAGAACTAATATATCTAAGCTTTGTTTATCAATCGCACCTGTAAATACTGTTTTTCAAATGATCAGTTTCAGAACTTTCTATTTTCTTTTTTAGTTAAAGTGTTTTGTCGATATTATAGTTTTAAACGTGTCGATATGTTAGTTAAACTTATTTGTCTCATTTATTACCTGCTCTTCCTTATTAGCATCAATAGGATGCAAATATTTGTCTATCAAATCTTTGAAGAAAGTTATTTCCGACGGGGTTAAAAAGTCAACTTCTCCTTTTTTCAAATCTGGGTCCTCTATCCAGTAAGGATTAATTAAGTCATCTCTCTTTTCCTATAATAATAAGTAATTTGAAGATTAGATTATATCTGTTAGACTTTTTCTTGTATTTGTGGCGATGCCCAAGTGATATATAATTAATAACCTAATTAATACCATTAACAAATAAAACTGCTGTGAACTGAAAACTAATAAAAGCGCTTAAAGAAAACTGGAACCTATAACGCGGTTATTGCAGATACACAGAAGATTTATCTTTTCTTATATCTTGATATTCTATGTGTAATGATCTGTAAAAGGTAGCATAATACTTACTCTAGGCTCTGTCGACATGGTATCGGTTTCAGAGTCTGAATCGTTTTCTTCTTCCCTTTCTGATACTGTCACCAATCCATCGCCATTAGTGCTCCCTCTCAAACCAACTGAAAGCTTTCTGCTCCTTGTTTGGCCGTGCGGATCGACAACCCTTGAAAAATAGTTAACGTATAGTAGACAGGAATAAAGTTCCAGATTTATTAAAATGTTTTAGGTCAGTTGAATCCTTGACCTTAATACCGTGAGCCGAGTATACTTTTTATACTATTACCTACTATTAAGGACAGAACTTTCATATAATTCTAATGTAGCATCATCGTCAATAAAAATTATACAAATCCTAACCTTTCAACATTTTCAATCTTCTTCTCCAATTTTTCAAGGGTAGAGGCAATATGAAGGAGTTGCACCTTCTCTTCGTTACCTTTTGGGTGTGTGCAAAGTAAACACTTAAATAATCCCGCAAAAGAAAATTCAATAGAACCCTCTTCTTCGTTACTATTTACTCCCTGAAGGAAACCAAGTAATGACTTCTGCCTCGCATTCTTTTTTGCGTCTTCTGCTGCTTTCTTTTCTGCTTCTATTTCCTGGATTAAATAAATGATATTGTCAATTTATGCAATAGATTTTTTCACGTTTTTGCAATTGCCAATTTTTTTACAGAAGAGGTGAAATATAGATTTATTTGTGTCTAAAAATGTATCCATTCATACAAGCTTTAATTAATTCATCTTTAATATAATTACCTTCTTGGTCTTCTTCTGTTGTATTTCTCGAGTTCCCCACGATACGTTGTTCAGATTGATAATTGAATATAAAATCAAAAGCAAGTACATAGATGGTATAGATAGCAGGTATATAATGCCCGGTACAACACACCAAAACTCTTGAGGATGCAAGCAAGCGGCGATAAAGAAGGAACCAGATAGAGATATAAGGAAAATGGCAGATGGTGAACCGATTCCGTCCTCCCCTAATTGAAGCGCCGTACCGACGATGACAGCCATCATTATCATAGCATAGCCAGTGGATAAAATTTGCGCGACCAATAACTGAAATGTATAATTTAAAATTGTCTCAATGGACGATATTATAAATTGTTCCTGCACTAAGATACAGAACGCACCGAGAGCTTATCACCCATGAACTAAATACTTGTGTTCAGACTCTTGTGACCTTACTTTATTAAGTCCTCTATTTGTAAATAGACAAATTAAATTATCAGGTTATATCTTCCAGTCACGCTTTCTCTACTGTCCTAACAAATTAATACGTTGATCCATACGCTATATATTTTTAATTAAAAATAACATTTTTACAGACACATTGACAACAACTATGGTATTATTTTTTTTCTCAAATAAAGTCGAAAGTCCTCACCTGAATATCTGATTTCATCGTGAAGCAAACAAACATAAACATTAAGATAGGGTACAGGTTATATTCGAACGAAGTCCAATTGTCTATTCTAAACGCAGCCACGAAAGCTCCCACCAACATAAGGAATATAGTTCCGGGGCCAAGAATCGTACCACCCATCAACATCATCTAAAAACAAATTTTACGGTATATTCTTGCTTTTTACGGTATAAAACTACAAGGTTTTTAGATAAAAAAAACTACAAATTGGTTAATTATTAAGATATTTACCTGGTAAGCAATGTAAGGAGATGAGATGTTATCGTTGATTTTAATCGTGTGTTTGTAATCCATTAGCAAGTCCATTATGTTAGCGATAGTCGAAGGTACCCATCTACGTCGTTGGTTGTAGAACTCGCTGAAACCTTCGGGACAGTGAGTGTACGCGTCGGATGCAGCTGAGTATTCTACTCGGTATCCTCGTTGTAGTAACAGTGTGCATAACCAACGGTCCTCCCCTATAATGACAAAGAAAAAAATTATTCGTGTCTTTATATTTTCTAGGTTGTATATTTTTTTATAGGAAAAGTTATTTACCTTGATCGTACTGCACATAATGCCGCGCTTCGTTTGCCTTCAATGTGTATTTCTTCATAACGTTGTCGTCCATCAAAGCCTTTCCTCTGAACAGCGAGAAGCATCCTGGACTACAAAGTACGCAGCCAATCATATGTTCGGTAGCCTTTTGCAGCCAATGACCAATCGCGTACTCAAACAGCTGATACCACACCATCGGACCTATTATATTCCATAACATAAAAGTCACATAAGTTATTTAACAAACTAATCTTTATTGATCCCGGTTAATTTAAACCACTCGAACATTAACAACAGCATGTGTTCGCGTAACCCAAATACTATGTCAAACCCATACATTCTTTGGTTATTTATTGATAACGATCGAATATTTAATTCAAGAACGTATAACGGCTATAACAGATATGAAGGAAACAGAATAATTTACCGGATCCCACTGGATGAATTCGACCGCATGCCGCTCCCAAGTTTTTATTCTTCTTCATCAAATCCACGAGCAATCGGACAGCAGGTGGTTGGAAATCAATGTCTCCATCCAGGGTTAACAAATACGTATTCTCGGCCATAACTTCTTTACGGTCCACTGATATCGGCAGCTCCATTAGACGATGTCCCAAGAGATAGTACATGTACATGACCTGCATATAATAAAGAGTTAAATATTTAGTTACTAACCCGACATTCAGCATATAACTAACCTATTATATAACCACATTCAACTAATAAAATGATATAATTTTATTCAGCGTTATAGCACTGTTTTTAAGTAAACTTTTGTCTTGTCCGTCACATTAGGAAAGCTGTAGAGATCAGAGACATTGTTGTCTCTGCTCTGTGCCTTTACATTTTCTCGGGTATAATTTTAATAATTTATTTAAAATTTTCTGGTCAATAGCGCTTCATCGCTTCACCATCGATTAAATTTTAACATCGTAACATGCATTAAAATAATTGGATAAAGAATTAAACTATTGTTAAGAAGGTTATCGAACCTGCGACCAACGCTTTTTGTGACGAATCTTCGACTTATCCTTCAAGTGGCATATCATTTTAGTTTTTCCTGGCAACACCCAAGTTAATCTTCCTCCGTATGGCGCAGGGTACTTCTTCGGTGGTCGAACACGAATTATTGTCTGGTGTACTTCTGAAGCCGCTTCATCAATGGTATCAACGAGCAGTTTCACGAATCTATTGACTTGAGAATCATCATCGCTGTGGTCGGATATTTCGAAGGCATCGTCCAAGTATACGTGGGCTGGAATATTTATACTAAATGTATGCATTAACAAGATATAAATGAAGTGTTTTTATTATAAGCATGTGTAACAATGACGCGTTATCCTAAAGAGTAGGTAGATAGTATGCTCTGAGGACGAAAAGGAGTGCTTACTTTCAAACTCATAATAATCTGGATCCACAACTCTTAAATACTTCTGGGCAACTCGTCTAGCACACTGATCTTCATCCAGCCTTAGAATGGACTTCAAGAACTCTATCATTTCGTCTCTAGTTTCGTGCCACATAGTGGCGCACGCGTAAATCCTTGTAATGGAGTCAGATGATTTGACAGTTCTTGGTGCGGAGCTCGTGTTATCAGTATGCACTGATATTGTTTCGTAATACTCATCACCCTTTTCCTTTTCTATTTCAGCGAGGTCCTAAGAAACGTAAAAAGTAGGTATAGAAATCAAAAAAGGTTAAAAATTATTTAAATTTAAAAAGATATAAGATATCTTATATATATTAATCTTCTGTCACGATGTTTGTCCCCGATGGATTCCTAAACTACATAACCGATTTTAAATTAAATTGGCACACCGTGAGCAGTCTGGTCCAACTTGAGATATAGGATAGCTTAGATCTTTAACTACAATCGCAATTTTATTTTATTGCAAATTATAGTCTATGTACTTATTTGACAGTCACAATTATCTGTTTACTCCAAAAGATTCTAACAGATGTCGATACTTTTCGACTGGATTGAGTACGTAATTAATAGATGGCACTGCAATGGTAAACGGACAAAATTTAAGCTACAATTCAATAGCATGACTACCACGTGTTATTGAGGCTAAAGTATAAATTAAATATATTTTATAGTAAACGAAATACATCAATATATTATATTATATATATATCAATATATATATTCAATTATTTCTACTTTTTTTAATTATTTATATGGCAAAAAACGTTTGCCGGTTCAGCTAGTACATATATATATATATTAAACGACTGATAATGGAAGCTCTCGCTGAATATACGATAATTACCTCAGTTTTTACATCTTTATGATCATCCCTCTTTCTATTCAATGCCATACTTTGATCAACGAGCAATCCGCTGTACATAGGTAGTATGAATAGTTTCTCAGTTGATGCTAAACGTTCTGTTTTAGGTGTCCAAATGTGTATCGTAATCCAAATTTGAGAAAGCAACCATAAGAGCCACACCCACGCCATTTGTCTAGATATGAAGTCACTGAGGCTAAAAACTATAACAAGAAACAAACAATTAAAAATTGCTCTCAACGTATGCGTCAGTTTTGGGGAGGTGGATAAAATATAAAAAGTACTTATAAATTAATACAAGTGTATTTGGGTTTTAAATATAAAAGAATTATAAAAGACTAAAATTCAAATAAAAAAGAAATACCTGGCGGACTCTCGAAGAACAAGTAATCCGGAATTGTACCGTGGAAGAAGCATGTATCACCTTTCCTTAAACCACATGCTGCTATCAAAAGATTCACGACTAGTGGAATAACTAAGTTAATAGGAAATGCATAACTGAATCCCTGAATGAGAATTTTGCAGGCGAATTTTCCGAAAATATATGTGAAATACGCAGCGAAAACTTGTATTAATAGCACGTAGAATGCTGATTTGTGAACAGCCGCCACTTCCACAGAATCTCCGGTTAAGGTTGCGTTCGCCAAGTCGGGAATTAACGTTCCTCCTAATTGAATTTGAACCTAGAAAAATAAAACTAATTATTGCTGTGACTGAAAGTTAACAATAATGCAATAACAGAACCATTACTATTTCATACACCATCAAGGCTTAACTTATTAGTAGGAATTTATATTTAAAGTAACTTTTGTTTTGTTCATAATTTGTATTTTGTTTTGGCGTGTCGCCATAAAATTATGTATTTACCTCTTCAACTACTATGTTATGCGGCCCAAATCCTTCGCTAAACAGTTGGAAAAACATCGCTGGGTCATCACCGTCCATCCAAATACACATCATAACACACAGCATCATTAGAATGATTTTCCAAACAGAGATGAGTCTATAGATATAATACCGAGACTGAATCAAATCTTCCTTCAGTCTACCCAAACTTTTCATTATGCCTGTAACCAATGATAAGAATGTGTGCTTTCACAAAATTTACATCGTCTTTTTTATTGTCAGATGTTGGATGCCTTATTATAACATCAGAATCGATATATTTAATTAAAAGATTAATCTGGATTACCATAGACAATTAGGTAACACCATATATCTATTATATTTAAAGAAATTGGTAAAGCTAACTTTCAGAATGAAGGGGTTGCCACAAGACATTTTTTAATACACTTATGATTATAGACGTACAAACAATAGCTCAGTATGGAGAAACTATGTATATAATGTGCAATGCTTTGTCTTACCAATGGGACTCTGACGAGTCACGTAATTTTCCCACCATCCGAGAGATATGCATAAAGCCGAGATTGGAATGAGCCATAACACAGGTTTATTCTCAAGAAGCGGCCACACAATGAAACCAGTCACTTGAGCGACTATAGCCGCCATGTCCACAATAACTTTCACAAATCGTTTTGAGTCTCGCGAGTTCCGTGATAGTAGGCCTAGTATGGCTGGTATTATGCACATACAATTTGTTATCATTGCGCCTTTGACTACGTCTAACTCGGGAAGGATTTTGAAAAAGAGTAAAGCCAGACCAATCGTATGTAGTGACTCAGCTATGAACACCTGGAAAGAGTATAATTTTCAATTATTTTTGAGTTATAGTAGTTTATACTAGTATCAAACGATAACGTTATGAAACATAATATATAATATAACATATTTTAATAAGTAGGTTATTTTGGCAAGGTTAATTGTGAACATTAATAGTTTCTACTGCTCATAAACATAAATATAAAAGTACAAATTCAAATTACTTAACCTTTGATGTACATCAAATAAGCGATTTTGTGCTGGACTATAGACTAGGTGATTGTCTTTTAACAAGACTTTTGTTTTTGTAAATCGATTTTCCTTTGTGTTTCACCGGAGGATAACCTTGACCTAAGTTTATATTATAACAAGTCCTTACCACAATAAATTGTATGCTTCTTGGCTTCTTTGATGACTTGAAGAAACATATCCTAACAGAACGTATGAAGGCTCCTACTTCGGGTATCGCAAACGCAGCCAGGATCACCCACATCCAGGCCACACGCTCTTCATCTGGTAAACTTACGACAAATTGTTTATCTCTACCTGAAAATGTATATTATAAAATTCAATGCAAAAACAAAACGTAATACCATAAATTGGTGACATAAAACCTATAAAAGACATTTACATCAAAAAAACAAAAACATGTTTAAATATCAATATAAAAAAACTTTAAACAACATATTTTTTTCTAACGATTTGTTCCGTTGGTAAATAGTGAAATAGTTTTCAAAATATATGAGTGATGAAATAAATAGTGGCTAAATGTCTTACCTAAATTCTTATTACAATAAGCTAGTCTTCTATCTTTTCTTAACTGGGATGTCATAAAGAGTACGGTCCCTTTCGCTACAACGCCAGAGCCGAGTACGACAATAAATGTGATTGCATAAGCTAATATTTTTAGAACTCTGACTGTGAATTCCAAGCATTTCTGACTTTCCATAGACCCACTGTCCTGTTTCGGAGGGAATTCTCTGAAGACGTCCCATCCTTTCGTTTCTTGTACTGTTCTTTGGCTGGAAAATAACAAATTTTAACGTTTAGTTAAAAGGTTTAGTTTAACCATAAAGGTTACTAGAAACTGTTGTACACCAAGTTTTAACGCATTTTATGATTAGCTATTGTCAAGATTTTACTCGCAAAATCAAAAAAGTTTTATCTAATTTAAGCTTTAAAACGGCCCTAACAGTAACAACGTTTGCTTTAAAATATATATATATTTAATAATTAATATATAAACTTTAAATCAACAAAAATGTATCTTGCCGACTGTACAAAAGCTATAAAATATATATGATACATGGTTTATAGTTTTTATATCCTCCATCAAGGCGCATATAAAACTACTTTCTCACGCATTGAAGGTAAAACGTACTTCCTATATTCAAGTTTCAGTTTTTGTTCTAGTTAAGGTACTGTTACAATGCACTGGTTTCGAAAGGCTACGTTGTGACAGACCTTACGTAAGTTATGGGTATCATAATTCAAAACTACGCGTTGCTAATATTGCGACAAACAATCACTTGAGGATAGTTTGTTGCACCGACTAATTAATTATGGTTGAACATATACAGCATTTGAATGACCAATGGTCAAAAACACCTTTTCAATCCATACAAATATATCGCCAAATATAATGTATGGTATGTATGAATAGGAAAAGGTTTTTAAGCACAAATGAAATATTAAATAAAGATGCCGTTCAGATCAACGGACGCTAACCGTATAACCACGTCTTCAGTTCAAATGTAAATAAACGAAGCAAATTATTTATGAAAAGTCATGTCATAACAATATGGAGCGATTTAAATAAACTATAATCGTTAAAAGTAACACATTAGCAATAAAGATACATACTGTTATATGTAAACGAATGCGTTTATCACGAATTTCAGTTTTACTGTTTTACCTTTATGCATTTCAATAAAATGTGAAAATATATGTAAAAAAATGTCTTTTTTTAGACTCCCAGTGGTCACCCTAAATAATATAATGTCCAAATACTTATTGAGTTGCGATCAATCGTGGTAAATACGACAGTAGAAAGTTTTCGACGTTATTCATACGTGTACTCAAAACTCTTCCTGTTTCACATTTAGTATGATTTTATGTAAATATAGCTTCTAATTTCATGTAAATAAATGCCATTGAATCTAAATATCACTTTCTCGGTAATTTTAATGCATTACTAATAAATTTGTGCAAAACTCAATAAACAAAAATTGTACTCCTAAAAACATACCTGTAAATGCTACAATAGTTACTGTAAATTGAATTATTATTATTATACACATCAATATCTTGCTTCTCATAGTATACTTTGCGATCGTGTTCACTCATTTTTACATCCCGTAACACTTACACAAGTTAAAAATTGAATATCGAAAATTAATAACTCATTGTTAGAGGACAGCAAACGGTGATTGGCATAGAAGTACTGGCGGTGCGCTACCATCGCCAAACGATCCCACGTTGTCATGGCGGACCATACTTGAATATTAATATGTCATATTTGCAATATAAAAATTATTTTTAAGAATATCGTAATCAATTATAGTTACAAATATTTCACATAAATTTAACATTTAATAATTATTAGATAACATAGGCTATATGTATAGTACTATTTAAAATATTAAAATAAAAATCATGATCTCTCCAAGCATATTACTTTTTTTTTTAATTATTTAAAATATATTTTCTTCGGATATTCTTTGTTAGAATTATCTTAGTGTAAGAGAAAGAAGCACAATTACCCCGTTCTGCGGCAGTGGACACGTGAAATTATATCGCTGTTAATTATAACAACGTACAGATACATAGATCACAATGTTTAATGAAAGTGTTCTCTTTATAATCATATTAGAAATTACATTTTACCATTAAATTATATACTATCTATTTCACGGAAATGTAACGAACACGTCTCAATAAAAAAAAACATAATACGAAACGAGATGTGCTATAAAACACGTCTTATAGATTAAGATAAAAATAGTGTTTTACAATAAACATTTCTACAACAATTATTTAATTTATCTAGGGGATGCAATAATAACAATTTGAATCCTCCAAATCGTTTCAGAATTAAAAAGGGAGCGTGAAATTATGTTAGCGTTTAGAAAAAATCGTTTAAAACAATTACACATATTATATATATTATGAAACACGAGGCAGGTGAGTCCTTTACGTAAAATGCTAACCACCGCTCATAAATGTGTTACCGGCATTTAAGGGTTTAAAAGTATAAAGCGTGTAAATACGTCACAATAATTAAGGCTTGAATAAATATATATACAGGTAAAGAAACTTACTTAAGTTTCCATATTTAAAAGGCAGAGATGACTGTTCCATTAGATGGCAGCAATATTTAGATAATAATGGTTTTAATTAAATGAATATATTGAAATTAAAATAAAAGGTTTACCTTTCTGTTCAAAGCCATAGTAAATATCAGCTTCAGCTTACATTTAAATTCTTTATATTGTCCTCGTAACCTTCACGACCTAGACAGAAATGTTTCGAACAAATTTGCAGCGTTTAGTAATAAAGACCATAAGAGATTCTGTAATTGAACTCTAAGTACTTTTTGCAAAAAAACGATGATATAAATAAATAAATTTTAAATGTGTTAAACCTTCATTCGCAAAATAGTTCTAGAAATACGATCACGTTTAGATCACATACATAAAAGTAAATTAATTTTAATAATACTTACTAAAATACTTTAATTAAGAATATATTTTGTCTGTGGATAATTTTAATAAACCAATGTTTTTTATAGTACTGTGTTAACAAGTTACTGTCTATAATTTAGTATGCAAAGTACGCATCTTATGGAAATTTGACGTCCCGGTCATTGAACGAAATATATTTTTTTTGTGTTAATTTTCCATCTTTGAAGTTTTACACATTTATAAGAGCTCACACAAAACAATTGTATGCATTTTTTTCATAATCATAAACAAATTGACCTAACTGAAGCGACAATTGCTAATTGCCTGAAGAAATCATCATTACAATAAGACATGTAAGAAATATAACTCGGAAAATTATTGGTAATTAAAGAATTCAATAATAGATAATTAATTGTAATTTCTTTCGTTATTTATCTAATTTGTAAGAATATGAGGACTACAGCTACAAATTATTTATCGTACTATGAATTATAATCAGTCATCGTCCCATTTAAGTGTAGAATAAAATTCAAAAGAAAAAATTACAAATATAGTAAGAAATAGATATACTTTGTATAAGACAAAACCCGTTGTTTTAAAATATTCTAACCACGACTGACCCGATACTCAGTCGGCCAAGTCGGCCCAGTCGCTTATTGTAGCCAACTTGTATAGCCAGCTTAGATAAATATTTGTATAAAGAGTTAATATTACTTTTATAAAGCCAGTATTCGTAGTTCTATAGTTATCCATTATATTTTGTATGTGTATTTTAGTTAAATATTGCGTTTGTCTACGTCAAACACATAGCAAATTCAAGCACGGTTGCATGAAACTTGAATCTAAATAACATTCGGAATGCATATGTGTTTTGCTTTAGATTAACTGTATCTGGTGCAGAAATAGCATTTGACTTAAATGGTCGTCGAAGTAAGGAAATAAGTGGGGCGTAAAAATGTAGCGCACTGATCGAAAGTTGTGTCGTCAGAGTTGACAACCTTGGCATTTGAGCGGGTTCCGGCCACGCTGACCGTTCGCTTGAGCTAAGAATATTATTTCTGCATAGTGTATAAAATATATTTTCAGTGTTCTATTGAAAATAAAACTGTTTGACAATAACTGCTGATAGCTAAGCCAGCAATGTACTTGATTATGATATTTAAATTATAAAAGACGAGGATCTTTTCGGGCATGGAGATTGGTTTTGTAATGTTTAACTCCCATAGGCTGTATCGATGAATCATCAAAGCAAAGCAAGTTTCATAACAACTGTCAGACAATTTAAAAAAATGGAAAATACAGTGACGCATACCGGATTCTTTTAAAATATGAATCTTTATATTTAAGTCTATATCTTAGGGCCCCAAGATTAATTTTTATGTTCGCTATAGCCACGGTTACCATTTTTGAAATATATAGAAAATATCCCTATTTTCATCACAGATACAATCTCTTGATACGTTTAGACTATATCGTATAAAAAATATTTATTACACGTGTTTCATGTGCCACAAAATTAATAGATCAGCCTTCAATATTTAAGTAAACCAACTGGTTTATCAATGAAAATATGAAATCTTCTGCGGTCTATCTATTAATTGTTCTGATGAGTCACAGTCACATACGGCATTTCGAAGCAGATTTTTTATGCGTGTTGTCATAGTTATGCGTTTGATTGAGATGATATCACAGCTTTACGCAATGAGAGATATTTTACATTACATTAGAGAAATGATATGAAATAATCCAATTTCAAAAGATTTTTTAAAAATCAATTAATGAAACACAAGCCTGATTAGAAATTTAAACAAAACTATCTACATACCTTCCTCCATATGTGTCATTAGCGAGTGGTAATAGTTCGTCGTCTGAATTGTCGCTGGGCTCCTCCCTCCGCGACTTCCCTCCGGAGGTCGCCATTTTAGATCTGAAATTGATTGACATCAGTGTTTTACTCCCATTTTTCAACTAATTCGTAAAACAATATGAATTAAACCACAAATATTTTATACTAAATAATTTTTTATCTCGTATTACTAGTACCTATCTTCAGCACGTTCAACCATAATTACTTAAGTATTTCTTGAACGTATTTATTTAAATAAATAATCGACAAAATAGGATAATGTATTCGATTTTAAAGTATGTTATTGTAAAACATAAATCAGAAGACGAAACATATCACGACCTAATGCGTGTTCGACCGGTTTCTCAATGACTTTGGTAACATTTGCCGATATTTTACGATTATAATTATTTTGCAAAACAAAACAAAGGTATGATTTAACAAACAAAAAAATACAATTTTTAATACTCATCCCCTACTTTAAATTATGAAAATGTGATCATCTTTTGAGGATCGCAGGGCATGAGTCAAAAGAATATTTTCAGCATTCAGCATTGGAATTACTACGTTTTAACATATATTTAAAATGTGAGAGAGATTAGTTAATTTTTAAAGGATAATTTCCCATTTACAAATATTTTAGTTGTAAATGAGGAAGTATCCTAAGAAACCTTCTCTTTATGTTGAGACATTCATGGTGTGAATCATATCCCACCTTTAGATAGCGCATAACTTAAAGGTCGTTAATCTCTTGCAACGATTGTTTGTATTTATATTTTTTTATTTCATTAATGAAATGAAGTACAAATAATATAAGCTAGTTATTCAAACACTAATAGTTATAATAATTATAACAACGAAAACAAAACTAATTTATGCCACAACAACAGTGTATTAAAACAATAATATTTAATCCTTTACTGCATAAAAAACACAGACTGTACCAACTGTTTCCGTAATCGAGTCTTTACAAAAACGATCAAAAACATTGCCCTTATATGTTTTCTATTAGCTTTATTGTTCTCTTTAGTAGGTACAAGCGTCCAGGCCGACAGACCCAAGGTCAGCGACTTCCGCGCCCAATGGACAAAGAGTCTATTAAGTCTACCTTTAGGGGTACATATTTGCGATATTCCAGAGTGAAAAGACAAATAATTGAAAGCAAGTATTCAATTTATTTTTAATCTGTAGGATTTTCAGGCTAGTACATTAAATTATTATACCCTGTTACATCTTTACATGAGCTATAGACAATCAGAACTGGAACTTCTTGCTGAGATGAACCTAAATTTTAGTAAAACATCTGAAATATTCATACGTGGATCAAAGCTTACACTAAAATACCAGATTACGTACGGTTTACTTTCACTATTGACGGCCAGTGCCCCCCACTACCTCATGACGCAATGCTTAACTGCTTCTTATTTTACAAGTTAACTTACTTCAGTTTTAGATGGGGTTATTATTGACCAATTATGATCAATGAAAATAATAAAAGCTATTTTATACTTCATATAAATCAGAATTATTACAAAGGCCGCAGAGTTCTGTGACTCGGTTACGGAGCACTACCAGGCGTCGATTTTAGGTTAAGTAACAATTCCGACGGTTGTACTTACTTACTAGCTTAACTACACCCCCACGTAATACATTTCTGAAGTTCTATCGCTAGAATATGTTTACTATATGAAATTGAATTCTAAATATAGCAATACTATTATTATAGACAACAATAGAATATTTACTAATTGAATATAATCTTATGGTAGAATAAATCTCAAGGTATATAAGACATTGCGTGGCAACTTATGTTACAGATCCATATTACATTCAATGTAACTTATTGATACTGACAATATAATTGGTATTCTATACAATTTAGATATTATTAACAGTTTTGTATACATAAAGCTACCTTCAAACTTTTAGGATTCAAATTTTAAAACCATTTATACCGTCAACCATTTTAAGTCGCTAGACTTATCGCTAGCACGTTGAACTCTTTGGTACAGACAAATGCAATACATGATTTTAGTCTCGCTATAAAGCTGTTGACTTAACCTTATTTACATAAAAAATAAATATTTTGTACCATAATCTATAGAAGAGTCGTTCGCGGTACAACTTCGAGTGTAGTTCTGAAGTTATGGTCAAAGTGAACTTAAAGCGTACCCTCTTTTACCAAATTGTCTTTTGCGTGTGTACACTGTGATAAAAAGAGGGAAACAGATGCACCTAGATGTCGATGCCGAAATATTTTTTTTTAATAATAAGAGTTAAGCACTTTAAGTGGATCTAGAAGTCAAACCATTTGTAGAAATAGAAAAAATATGGAGCTGCTAGAGAATCAAATAGATACACAATCAATAAAATCGGTTTTAATCAATTAAGTACTTTAAGCCAATTATGTTTTCAAAAACTGTATTAGTTCGCATAATTTTGCAACTAGAAGTAGTTGTTGCTACTATTGTTTCAGGCACACGCGAGCCTGCAATATCCTGCACGTGCATGTTTATTCGTTTGAAAGAATGTTACAAAACAAAACTTACTTTTAATATCACAACGTAGCCATGACTATCAATGTGCTGATTTCACTTAACCTATGTATGAGTTTAATGTTTTAAAAGATTTGATTGCTTGATGAATTTAAAATTGTTGACATTTATGGGCCTTTAAAATGTATTACTTTAATTATAAATCATAAATATGTATGGATCGGAAGAACGAATATATAATATTGTTCTTGAATTTTAACTTTTTTGTAATGATTCGTTCTGACTTTATGTGATTTTTGTGTATTAGGTGTTTTAATTAATGTGGTATGATATATGTCTCAAATACAGAACATTTTTAATATCTTAAAAAAATACAAGAAATTAGGTATTACCAACAGGTAAATAATGAATGGACTAATGCGTAAGATAGCAATTAAAATTACGAAACGATTACAGCGATGCCATAAGCATAATTAAAAATTAACTTGTTCTTGGCGAATAACAGTTGGGTCATAACGCATTGTTTTTTACTAATTATGTAATCATTATTACGGAAACACTAAATTATTCAAACTAAGAACGACCCTCGAGACCGGATATATTCGAGGACCACGGGGTTGCCACGCACAAGTTCACAAAGAAACCACGATTACTTTGTAAAGATCAAATGTGTAGCTTGCTTGAATAATTTCATGCTATTAATAATAAATTAATTTCTCTTCACTCTCCAGTAACTTACTCATTAGTTAAATTATTTGTTCTTTGCCTTAAGTACCCAAATGACATTAGGAATAACGACAAAGACATTTAAAAATGTTATTAGGTACGATACATTAGATTGATTATTTTTTGTTTCTTTACGATATAAAACCTCAGTGATTACGTTTACAAGGTTCCTCGCTCTTACTTATCGACTGAGCAGCCTACATTCACTTTTGTTTGGCATTGCACGATCTGTAATGGCTATAGCTAAGTCTAATTTAATTTATTGGCAAATTGATATCACAAAAAAGTTACTTTAATCTGCGCGTACAATATTGTAAGTACCTACATAACCTGATTATAAATTTGCTTTTGCTTTCAATTTGCCATGTCTACTTTAAAAATCTTATGATTTCGTTAAGTCACGGCTTGGCACTTTCGAAAGCGAAACTTTGTATTAAAAACTCCTCCGCTATTTGAGATATGAAAATTAACTCTTAACAGCTGTTAAAGTAGGTTCATAATTATTCATAATTAAAAATTCTAAAGGAGTTAAGGTATGTATGCAAATTCGCCAGATACTTTCTTGACAGCTAATAATATAAGGTACCTTTTCAAATAGGATACAATTTTTAATTTTAAAATTAAAGAATTCATAAATGAATGGTAATATTTGGATGACTTACGGTTAGTAGAAGAAAGAGAAATCCGTAATGTGTGTCACTATTTATGGATCACTCGCGAGAGTCGCATCGTGCGGCTGTGTTGTCGGGTCGCTGTGCGCTCACTGCCTTGCGTCTGCGGTTCACGCGACCTCTCACTTTAGAACTTTACTTTCTGACCAGGTTTTGTCTAATCATTTTTTTCATCCTAATAATAAATCTTTTATTAATCTTTTTTTTACTTTTAAACCTTCTAAATTGAAGGTTTCAATAGCACAAAAATAACATAACAGTACATTTTTTTCTAGTAATTGGAATAAGAAGCATCTCATAACTTAATGTTTTGGACACAGTTGTCAAAAACATTAGTGTTATAAAATTCGTTTTAACGAATGAAGGGTATTCTCATTTCCATAATATTTGAGAGTTCGTTTGCAAGAATTTCATAGATAATTAATATCGCTTTAGGAAAATAAATTTCACTACAAATCTAATATATAAAATTCTCGTGTCACAGTTTTCGTTCCCTTACTCCTCCGAAACGGGTTGACCGATTCTCCTGAAATTTTCTGAACATATTGAGTAGGTCTGAAAATCGGCCACCATCTATTTTTAGAGTCATTTTTTTTTGGCAAAACGACGTTTGTCGGGATCAGCTATAACCGATAAGTTTAAAACGACGAAATTTAAGTATACCAAGTTGAAGTATTTAAACTACAATCTACATAATTATAACATATATAAAGACTTTATGGACCACATAGAATAAATAAAAGTATTTTTAAAGCGCATATATATAATATTTATTAAACATTTAGGGTTACATGTAGCTTTCCCGCTCCCTGAAACGAACAGTGCTACGTCGCGGCGGTGGAGAAGCTTCTTCATCGCTGTCCAACGCGGGCTCATAGCCTTTGTTCATGTATGATGTTCTACCCACTGTTCCAAGCTAAATAACAAGTGTGCAATTTCTAAGTATATGTTTTTCTGAAGAATATAAAATAGCGTCAAAAAATCTGGCCGTTTAGAATAAATCTATACTAATATTTGTTTAGTTAAAATCCATTTATTCATCAATACGAGCAGTTAATTACTGGTTGCAAATTTAAAAAAAAAACCTATTACACGTTAACAATGTCTATGAATGAATGAGAGTAACACTGTGGGAACAATTAGTATTGAATATTAAAAAATACTTAAGTATTATGTTTTTATAGAAGCTGGTTCTTCAAAAGCAAATATTATGATATTATTATAGCTTATGAGCTACTATGAAAGGGTGTATCGAGTGAAGTGAGTATACTCACATCAACTAGCGGTTCATCATAAAGGTATCCAGAAGTGGAATCGCGCTGCAGTTGGGACCGTCGTCGTTCAGCGAGTACCGAATCTCGTCTGGTCATAAGCGCACGTAAAGTTGCTCGTCTGGTGGCCGTATCGCCGCCCAGAGATGGAAGCCGGTTTAAGGTATCTATGATAAATGATGGTGTTAGTCAATAAAAATAATTACTGATAGAATTTTGTTGATTCAAACTCAAACTCAAAATATCTTTATTCCATTTCCACACATGAAATTGAATCGTCACTGACACGTTACAGTACCACCGGTTGAGAAGACAGTTATCTACCGAGAAGAACCGGCAAGAAACTTGATAGTTCCTCTTTTAAAAAATTGTTAAGTTTAGTGTTCGATCAGTTATATCGCAATTTATATTTTTTATAACCGTAATGTGCGAAACCTCATGTAAATCATAATTCATTGTTGAAAGTTAAGGCAATAAATAGCCTTAAATATTTTTAAATTATACTTCATTCGAGCGAACCGCCAGATGCCGCTTCGCTCATCCATATGCAGAATGGCTGAGCGTATGCGAATGAATGATCGTAAAAGGTGCAAATTGGATTTAATAGGGTATAAAAAGTACATATAAAGTAAAAAAAAATTTTTACCAACTCTCTCTCTCTCAATTTTAATTAAAAAAGGCTGTAATTTATTTAAATTTGCCTAAAGAGCACACTTCTATCAAAGTGAGAATACCAATGAACCTTCTTCTTGACCCACTCGACAACTGGACTGCTCTGATAAGATACCAACAACAAACTCAGCTAGCCTATCATTTAGTCGTGAAGACTGTTTCACACGAAATTACAGGGATATTTGTTCATAAAATAACTTGCATAAGTTATTTAATAAAGTTTTTGATATAACTTACTGGCGCCACTATTCTGCAGTATTGTAAGTCGACGCTTAAAATTGGCGTCCAAGTTGACAACGCTATGTTTATTATCTCTGGCTCGTTCGAGGTTGTGCAAGGTCTTCCTTCTGGACACAGTGGACTCGTCAACGCCTCGTTTTTCTAAGTCGTCAACGTTCAACTTTTGCAGGTCCTTGGCTATTTCAACGGCCCGCTTCTCGAATAGGGCGTCGCCGGTCATCTCGTGAGGCTAAAATATTATTTAAAATAATATCTTATATCAAAAAAAAAACATGAAATTTCGATATAATATTAAATATCGAAAAAAATATACTATGTAGTTCAATTTTATATATAAGTATTATTATTTCTAATATATTTTTGTCTCTACTTAGTCTTACTTTACATTACATTATAATAAGATGTAATACCTTTTTGGTAAAGTACCAGTTAAGTTGCGCCGTAGACAACAGATGCGTAAGAGTCCCCATTCGATGGAACAGCATACCGATGAATTGTATCACCATCACCAGCCCAAAGAAGATTATAAACACAGATCCTATTGGCTCTAACATAAGGAATTCACGGTCTATTTGCACCTAAAAATACACAAATAAAGAGTATCGACGAATAATTTGGTCACTTGCATTATTTTTTTTGAACTTTGTTATAAAACTATCAAAACACGTTATCAATCGTAATATTTATTATATTACGTCACTTATTATAAACACAAAGGTAAAAGTGTCCTCTTTTATTACTTAGATGAGGAAAGAGTTAGATATATTTTAAAAACGAGGAAACATACTCTTATATTTATCATTCTAGATATCGCTATTCAGTAGTAGTTTAAGTATAGTTAATAGAACTATAATAAAATTAAAATACTTATTAAGCGAAGTTTAATCGTCTTAGCATTCAAAAAAGGCTTAGGTAGCATTCGAAAAAAAAATACTCTACTAACTATTTTAGGATGCTTGCTGAAATTGAAATTATTTAATTAAGCACACTGTTGACTATATATAGAAAATCTTACCAAATTATTATCTTTATTGTAATCAATCGTAATCTTCTGTCCAAAGGGCCATTTAATATGCAATAAATTTTGATTAAGCTGCAAAATAAAAACAACGACAACAAACAGGGCGTTCAGCATCAAAAATGCAAACACCATGTTGTCTCGCAGGTTCTTCAGTTCAGTTTTGATTCGATCCTAAAAATTGAAAACTAAAAACTAAACAAATATGACGAACACCTAATTTAATTAACAACAGTACAACTGAATAAATAAAAGTTCAGTTCAGTTAATATTTAAAGTAAAAGATATTTGAAGGTTAAATGTTGATAGTTAATTGGTGATTAACTTATAATAAAACAATAAAAACATATGTATCCCTGTGGATTAGAAGTAGCCTAGAAAGTAAATCAAGTCAATTGTCAGTTTGTCGTGAACTTTACATGACTCAAGATACAATTGTGCCTTACAAATTGCATAAGGGATTTAGCCCGATTAAAATCGGTAATTGTTTTTATACCTGTTCTGCTTTATTCTCATCGATGGGCCTCAAATACGCATCAATTAAATCCTTCCAAAATTCAGTTTCAGCCGTCGTTAGGAAATCAACTTCACCTTTTTGTAAATTCGGATCTTCTATCCAATATGGGTTTATTAGATCGTCACGCTCTTCCTGAAATGATTTTAGTATATATGAAAATAATCTAGAACTTTGATGAAAAAATGTATTACTTATTGAACATTCATACATTCTTTTAACTGAAAGACCGATTCGTCCCTTGCTTTCAAATAGTGTTTACGCTATAATGAAAAGGGACAAATATTTGAGACGTTTATTATACATAATCAAGACATGAGCTCTTTATAATTGAAACACTTGAAATTTAGTGTGTTTTACTATTATAGATCATAGTAAATATTATAAAAACAATATTTGGAAAACAGATATAAAATATGTTTGAAAAACGTAGTTAATTTAAAAATAATTAATAAATTTAACACACCCGGGGTATTTCAACCGAGTCTTCACTGTCTTCATATTCGGGTAACATGGAGAGTGTGTCATTACGTATACCCATTGACGAACGTCTTCGAGCTCTGGGTTCAGACATTTCAGGTGGTGCACCTCTGGAATACATAAATGCCAATATCATATTAGCTCTATCATTGTTAGTAACATAGTAGTAATAAGTAGTAACATATTAATACAAAAAACCAAAAGAAAATGGAAAATTTAATTAAACACCTATGTGAAGCCTAATTATTTTAAATTAACTTTAGTTTTATAAAATAAGGTATAGTGATCGTTATTGACGTAATGAGATACGTGCAAGTTACAAATTGATAACCATAATCGCCCCCTCAACTAAATCATTACTCAATCCACGCTTAATAATGTCACGTGATGCGATTAAACGCTGCATTTTGTTAGTACAATTAGACGTAATCTATGTCTAGCGCTTAATATGAGGTACAATTTAAAATATACGGTTATTAAAATTAAACTAAAATAAAATCAGTACGAACAAATTGAAAAAATGTAAACAAAATATCGACGGTGCGTATATTTTATGAATTTTCGTAACACAGATGATCAATAAAATGCTTACAGAGTGTCCAGTCGTTTCTCAATGTTTTCCAGTGCACTAGAAATCTTAAGCAGATGTAAATCTTCCTTGTAATCTGTAGGGTTTGTACAACACAAGCAACGAAACAGTCCCGAAATGCTAAACTCAATTGAACCACTCGCCGCTTCTTCAGATTTACCAAACCAGCTCATCATACTCTGGTTGTCCATTTTCTTTTTTGCCTCTTCATTTCCTTTCTTCTCTAGCTCCAACTCCTACAACATTTGTTTATTTAACTATCTTATTGTAATCTATATTTTAAATAGCAAATTAATAATAATTAACATCAGTACAACTTTTTTAAATAGATTAGAATAGAGTAGAGTAGAATGTTTTAGCTAACTAGGACAACATACTCATCAGCATCAGTTTAAGTTCCAACTTAAATAATACTAATAACACCTGTTTGACAACTTTATATTAAAGTAAGCTTTAATAATTAGCTTCAGAGCTTACCTTTAAAGTCTTTTTAACGGCAACTTCTCTTGTACCCCAAGAAACGTTATTAAGGTTACATAGTGAGTATATTATAAGTAACATGTACATACTCGGAATGGTTATGTAGTAAATCCCGATGTATAATAAACATGATATCTCTTGCGGGTGTAACGCACCCGTTACGAAAAAGAGCCCAAACGTTGCGACAAAGAATATACTTGTGGGTGCGAGCCACCCGTCCTCGACTATTTGTAAAGCTATCCCAACCATTACAAACATCATTATCATAGCGTATAAACATGTTATTATGTTCGCGAATTGTATCTGAAATGTAAAAAAAAACATTGTTCAAATTAAAAAAGCACAAGTTGGGTACAAATCAAAATATAATATATAATATACTTTGGTAATAACAGACTATATTTAATATATATTCAGATGAAATCACCCACTTGTATTTTAGAATCGCAGGTCATACAAATAATTATGAACGCTAACACAGGTACTGCATTGAGAATCAGAGCGTTTATGTTGCTCAGGCCGGTGATCGCGTTTATAGCACCAATCATCATCAAGAATATAGTTCCAGGACCCAAAACTGTACCCGCCATTAACATTATCTGAAAATACACATTAGCAACAGGTATTAAAAAAACAATGCCGCTTAGTTTTTTGCTATTTCTTCTCGACCACTTTACGCCCTAAATTTGGGAACTGGCAGTAAAAGTAAACGTAGAGTCAATTTTTTTTTGACGATTCATACGTGTAAGATTATTATTATTATTACCTACCTATGTGGATAAAGATATTTTTGATTTGATAAAAACATTATAATGTTTCATTTGTGGTTTTTTTAACCACTTAGTCCAGTACACCGTATAGTTAATTACTTCGTTTTTATCATGATTTGTCGTCTGTGAATAATTTGATAATTTGTATTCGTTACTTTAGGGGCTAATTACATTTTAATAACATTATTTAATACTGAACGCTTCAAACACAAGTTGTTGTTCAAACACAAGCATTTCAAAAGAAAAGCAATAAATATTTTTATTTCTTATAAGGCGTACTTAGTCATTAATAGTTGAGAAAAATGATCTAAAAACTATATGTTCTATCTATTATATGTTTAGTTAACTTTTGGACAAAAATATTATATGTTGACTTTTTACCTGATATGCAATATAAAGCATCGATATATTATCATTGGCTTTCACTGTATGTCTGGCATCGGTCAACAGATCCAAAATATTGGCCATAGTGGATGGAACCCAACGTCTGCGCTGGTTAAAGAACTCGTCAAATCGTTCCGGACAATGCGTATACGCATCGGACGCCGCAGAATATTCCACGCGGTAACCACGTTGAAGTAGTAGCGTACAAAGCCACCTGTCTTCACCTGGTGTTCATCAAATTAATTAACGAAGAAACAAAGATCTCGTAAATGTAAGATAAAACTTAAGCAAAAACAGTTCTAGCACAATTGATAAATTGTATATACTTTAATTAAATATGTATTATAACACCCAAACCTGTACAGCTGAAAGTCATCAATATATTTCACATTCGTTTGTCGAGCGGTAATAACGGATTCATTTATACTGACGCGGATTTTTTTTAGGCAACATTTTGAATTATGTAGCTCTTAAAATTACCGCATACGGTAGCAAACAAATTTTTAATAATAAACTCATAAGTCATTTAAGAGCATTTATATAAGTCTCGTTAGAATGAGAAATTTGCACAACATTCAGTTTTCACACGTAAACTCAGTAATGGTATTCCATACCCTGATCGTATTGTACGTAATGTCGCGCTTCACTAGCAGTGAGAGTGTATTTTTTCATTACATTGTCGTCCATCAAAGCCTTGCCTCGGAACAGAGAAAAGCACCCAGGACTACAAAGCACGCACCCAATCATATGCTCAGTGGCCTTTTGGAGCCAATGTCCGATCGCATACTCAAAGATTTGGTACCATGCCATGAAACCTGAAAATATATTTATCAGATTGAAATAATCTTCAAAGAATAAATAAATACGTAATTGTATTAATAGTAAACATATAATGGTAACTAGCTGAACCGGCAAACGTTGCTTTATCATACATATTGTCCTCTTGTGTAGTAAAAAAAAAAACTAGTGGGGATAACTAATTAAATGGCGATTGATCAGTTAAGTTATTTTATTTTGTTTATATTGTCTTATGTTGTTTAATTTTGTTATTTTATGTTGTTTAATTTTGTTTTATGTTGTTTAATTTTGTTTTATGTTGTTTAATTTTGTTTTATGTTGTTTTATTTTGTTTTATGTTGTTTTATTTTGTTTTATGTTGTTTTATATTATTTTATGTGGTTTAATGTTATTTTATGTTGTTTTATGTTATTTTATGTTGTTTTATTTTGTTTTATGTTGTTTTATTTTGTTGTTTTATGTTGTTTTATGTTATTTTATGTTGTTTAATGTTGTTTTATGTTGTTTTATGTTGTTTTATGTTGTTTTATGTTGTTTTATGTTGTTTTATGTTGTTTTATGTTGTTTTATGTTGTTTTATTTAGTTTTATTTTGTTTATGTTGTTTTATTTTGTTGTTTTATGTTGTTTTATGTTATTTTATGTTGTTTAATGTTGTTTTATGTTGTTTTATGTTGTTTTATTTTGTTTTATTTTGTTTTATTTTGTTTTATGTTGTTTTATGTTGTTTTATGTTGTTTTATGTTGTTTTATTTAGTTTTATTTTGTTTATGTTGTTTTATTTTGTTGTTTTATGTTGTTTTATGTTTTTTTATGTTGTTTAATTTTGTTTTATGTTGTTTTATGTTGTTTTATGTTTTTTTATGTTGTTTAATTTTGTTTTATGTTGTTTTATGTTGTTTTATGTTATTATATGTTGTTTTATGTTGTTTTATGTTGTTTTATGTTGTTTTATGTTGTTTTATGTTATTTTATGTTGTTTAATGTTATTTTATGTTGTTTAATTTTGTTTTATGTTGTTTTATTTTGTTGTTTTATGTTGTTTTATTTTGTTTTATGTTGATTTATGTTGTTTTATGTTGTTTTGTTTTATGTTGTTTTATTTTGTTTATGTTGTTTTATGTTGTTTTATTTTGTTGTTTTATGTTGTTTTATTTTGTTTATTGTTGTTTTATATTGTTTTATTTTATGTTGTTTTATTTTGTTGTTTTATGTTGTTTTATTTTGTTGTTTTATGTTGTTTTATGTTATTTTATGTTGTTTAATGTTGTTTTATGTTGTTTTATTTTGTTGTTTTATGTTGTTTTATTTTGTTTTATTTTGTTTTATGTTGTTTTATTTAGTTTTATGTTGTTTTATGTTGTTTTATTTTGTTTAATTTTGTTGTTTTATGTTGTTTTATTTTGTTTTATGTTGTTTTATTTTGTTGTTTTATGTTGTTTTATGTTGTTTTATGTTGTTTTATTTTGTTTTATGTTGTTTTATTTAGTTTTATGTTGTTTTATTTTGTTTAATTTTGTTTTATGTTGTTTTATGTTGTTTTATGTTGTTTTATTTTGTTGTTTTATGTTGTTTTATTTTGTTTTATTTTGTTTTATGTTGTTTTATTTAGTTTTATGTTGTTTTATTTTGTTTTATGTTGTTTTATGTTGTTTTATTTTGTTGTTTTATGTTATTTTATGTTGTTTAATGTTGTTTTATGTTGTTTTATGTTGTTTTATTTAGTTTTATTTAGTTTTATTTTGTTGTTTTATGTTGTTTTATGTTGTTTTATGTTGTTTTATTTAGTTTTATTTTGTTTATGTTGTTTTATGTTGTTTTATGTTATTTTATGTTGTTTTATTTTGTTTTATGTTGTTTTATTTTGTTGTTTTATGTTGTTTTATGTTATTTTATGTTGTTTAATGTTGTTTTATGTTGTTTTATGTTGTTTTATGTTGTTTTATGTTGTTTTATTTTGTTTTATTTTGTTTATGTTGTTTTATTTTGTTGTTTTATGTTGTTTTATGTTATTTTATGTTGTTTAATGTTATTTTATGTTGTTTTATTTTGTTTTATGTTGTTTTATTTTGTTTTATGTTGTTTTATTTTGTTTTATGTTGTTTTTTTTTGTTTTATGTTGTTTTATTTTGTTTTATGTTGTTTTATGTTGTTTTATTTTGTTTTATGTTGTTTTATGTTGTTTAATTTTGTTTTATTTTGTTGTTTTATGTTATTTTATGTTGTTGTTTTATGTTGTTTTATGTTGTTTTATTTTGTTGTTTTATGTTGTTTTATTTTGTTTTATTTTGTTTTATGTTGTTTTATTTAGTTTTATGTTGTTTTATTTTGTTTTATGTTGTGTTATGTATTTTATTTTGTTGTTTTATGTTGTTTTATGTTGCTGTATGTTGTTTTATGTTGTTTTATGTTGTTTTATTTTGTTGTTTTATGTTGTTTTATGTTATTTTTGTTGTTTTATGTTGTTTTATGTTGTTTTATGTTGTTTTATGTTGTTTTATGTTGTTTTATGTTGTTTTATGTTGTTTTATGTTGTTTTATTTAGTTTTATTTTGTTTATGTTGTTTTATGTTGTTGTTTTATGTTGTTTTATGTTATTTTATGTTGTTTAATGTTGTTTTATGTTGTTTTATGTTGTTTTATTTTGTTGTTTTATGTTGTTTTATGTTGTTTTATTTAGTTTTATTTAGTTTTATTTTGTTTATGTTGTTTTATTTTGTTGTTTTATGTTGTTTTATGTTTTTTTATGTTGTTTAATTTTGTTTTATGTTGTTTTATGTTATTACATGTTATTTTATGTTGTTTTATTTTGTTTTATGTTGTTTTATTTTGTTTAATGTTGTTTTATGTTGTTTTATGTTGTTTTATGTTGTTTTATTTAGTTTTATTTTGTTTATGTTGTTTTATTTTGTTGTTTTATGTTATTTTATGTTGTTTAATGTTATTTTATGTTGTTTTATTTTGTTTTATTTTGTTTTATGTTGTTTTATTTTGTTTTATGTTGTTTTATTTTGTTGTTTTATGTTGTTTTATGTTGTTTTATGTTATTTTATGTTGTTTAATGTTGTTTAATGTTGTTTTATGTTGTTTTATGTTGTTTTATGTTGTTTTATGTTGTTTTATGTTGTTTTATTTTGTTTATTTATGTTGTTTTGTTGTTTTATGTTGTTTTATTTTGTTGTATTATGTTGTTTTATGTTATTTTATGTTGTTTAATGTTGTTTTATGTTGTTTTATTTTGTTTTATGTTGTTTTATTTTGTTTTATGTTGTTTTATTTTGTTTTATGTTGTTTTATGTTGTTTTATGTTGTTTTATTTTGTTTTATGTTGTTTTATGTTGTTTAATTTTGTTTTATTTTGTTGTTTTATGTTATTTTATGTTGTTGTTTTATGTTGTTCTATGTTGTTTTATGTTGTTTTATGTTGTTTAATTTTGTTTTATTTTGTTGTTTTATGTTATTTTATGTTGTTTAATGTTGTTTTATGTTGTTTTATGTTGTTTTATGTTGTTTTATTTTGTTTTATGTTGTTTTATTTTGTTGTTTTATGTTGTTTTATGTTGTTTTATGTTATTTTATGTTGTTTAATGTTGTTTAATGTTGTTTTATGTTGTTTTATGTTGTTTTATGTTGTTTTATGTTGTTTTATTTTGTTGTTTTATGTTGTTTTATGTTGTTTAATGTTGTTTTATGTTGTTTTATTTTGTTGTTTTATTTTGTTTTATTTAGTTTTATGTTGTTTTATTTTGTTTTATGTTGTTTAATGTTGTTTTATGTTGTTTTATGTTGTTTTATTTTGTTGTTTTATTTTGTTGTTTTATGTTGTTTTATGTTATTTTATGTTGTTTAATGTTGTTTATTTTGTTTTATTTTATTTAATTTAATTTCAGGTCAGTTTACTTTATAAACCCAAGGAATAAAAATATTACAGAAACGCTTTTACCCCTTTTTACCCTTTAAGGGGTTGAATTTCCAAAAATCCTTTCTTAGTGCTCCCTTACATATGTCAAGGGACCTACATGGCAAATTTCAGCTTTTTACGACCCGTAGTTTCGGCTGTGCGTGATCTGTCAGTCACTCAGCAACGGAAGAGTTTTATATATAGATAGATAGTGGACCCGAGTAGTTTATTCATAATTGTGGAATGAAGTATCTCATTAATTACATAGATATTATCAACGTATCTTTAAAAACCTTACTGAGGCATTGCGGTCATTTTCCATGACGATTACAGGCAAAATAAATTCCTAAATTTTTGTTTGTTAGACAAAATGGAGACAGTTCTTCTAACAAGATAGCAAAAAGTAGTTACGAATATATTTTCTTATATTGCCTACCCGATCCAACGGGATGAATACGTCCACAGGCAGCTCCTAAATTTTTATCTTTCTTCATTAAATCAATAAGCAAAGTCAATGCACTCGGCTTAAAGTCGATGTCACCATCCAACGCTAGCAAGTAACTGTTTTCTGCTATCGATTCCTTACGATCCACTGACAGTGGCAAGTCCATCAAACGATGACCCAACAAATAGTACATGTACATAACCTAAAAATTATTTAATATTAATAAGTAGCCTACTTTATCCTATTTGTCCGCTTTTAAAAAATATATATTGTAGCAATCGCGTCTTGATTTAAAATAGTCAAGACTACAGAAAAAATAAACTCTTTTTGGTTCGATTACAATACACTTTATTAAATAAACTATTTTCAGAGTTGAACTTGAATCGTTATCATTAAGAGGCGATTTACTACGATATCAGATAAAAAAGTAAGAACGCACTAGGCCAATGGCAATATAAACGATAAGGTTAAGGTTAATGCATTGAGTCCATCCGTCCAGTCAATATAGAATTTATAGCAGAGCTTTGTCTATACCAGGGCATAGATAAACAAGTATAATGTAGGCCAAGTATGCACGAACTTCGTGTAAATTTCATCTCAAAAAAAGTCATTAATCCATCTTAGTAGAATTTGTTTAAATTATTATTAATAATCCACTCACTTGTGACCATCTCTTTTTGTGCCTGATTTTCGATTTATCTTTCAAATGGCATATCATCTTATTCTTCCCAGGCAGAGTCCAGACTAACTTGCCGCCATAAGGCGATGGATATTTCTTCGGTGGCCGAAGCCTCACGTTTGTCAAATGTACCTCTGAGGCTGCCTCATCGATCGTATCAACGAGGCATTTCACGAAACGATTGACCTGCGAATCTTCAGCACTGTGATCTGACACTTCGAATGCGTCGTCCAAGTAAATGTGGGCTGAAATAACATAAATGACATTGCCTCAACCCATGTGTTTTACCTTTAATCATTTTTTTATAGCCAAGAAATTTATCAGCCAGTAGAGCACGTTCTTGGCTATAAAAGCTTGTTGACGATACGTTGTTGATGAACTTTATTGATACTAATTTATTGGATATACTTTTTGTAGTGAGGCGGTGTAAGGCTTAGATAGATCCTTCATTGGAACATTGACTGTGATTAATTGATTTTTTTTATACAATATTTGTCTAACTATAATTTTGTATTTTGAAGAATATCGTTGGACTTAAGACGTTCCAAAAAACAACAACAACTGATATGCAAGCGAGCACTACGCACCTATCAAACCAAGTGGTTTATTATTCATATATAGATATAATAGATTTACTTATTTTATCTTACTTTCAAGCTCATAATAATCAGGATCACTAATTCCGAGGTATTTCTGAGCGACCCTCCGTGCGCTTTGGTCTTCGTCCAATCGCAGTATGGATTTAAGAAAACCCAACATCTCCTCTCTTGTTTCGTGCCACATGGTGGCGCATATATATACTCTGGAATACCAATTCATTGTATTATCAAATAAACCATTTAAAAACGGATTTGTCTCCTTGTTCAAAGGGAAACAAAAACTAACAGGACGGACAAGAAGATAACGTTCAATTTTTTATAGCCAATCCGGAAATAAAAATCGCTGTGCGGACAGGCTCTATATATTAAAAGGCTTACTAACATTAACATAATAATGTCATCGATTAATTTATGTTAAGTATGTTGGTACTTGTTAAATTTAATGTGGTGTTGTAACTATTACGTATAATTTACGCATTACAATATTTTAAGCCTTTAGTGTTATTACCATAAATATAAAATAGTATGTCTATGAATATTACATTACATTATTTATTTAAACCTGATTAGTGAATATAGAAAATGAGAAATCAAATTAAGAGGATTTAAATTTGTATAAATAAAAGTTAACTTTACCTAGGAATGTTATCTGAAGGCTTAACGTCTTGGGGCTCAACAGTGGAACTTGTAATGGAGACGTCATCTTTCATATCAAGTATATCCTGAAAATTTTTAGTTTATTTCTGTAACATAGTTCCAAATATCTAAAGAGTAAATGGCCATTTGCCCCGCAGATATTACTAAAATATATATTTTAAAAAGTACTAAAGATTCATTCGTCAACCGGTTGAAGTATCTTCAGATACATGGTGAGACATATTTTACAATTTACAAAAATAAGCATGTATTATATTTAATGAGTTTTTTTACTACCATTACCTTAATTTGAAGAAATATATTATCGATTAAGAATCTTATCGTAATCGCCTTCATTTATCGTAAGTGTCATCTACTTAACGGTTCAAGATCAATTAGTAGCCGATAAAAGTTTTATACAAGTTCTGACTACTTTAAATAGAAAACAAAAGTATTTTCATAAATTTGAATAACTTTTCAAATGTCTTAATTGCAAAACCAGTATACCATTATAGTTCTTATTTTTTATAAAATAAATCACTTTTTTTTATATCAAGTAAAATCTATCCCCAATTCAGTCAGGGTCGTCAGGTATCTCTCGTTGACTGGTTTATTCCGTGTTGTGTTTATGTACGAGTTTTGCTTTGAAAGTCTTCACTGCGGTCTTATTTGGGCCTGCCAAGCCAGGTAGATCGTCCTTTGTCAATGCACTCACGTCAGCCTTAGGACTTCTAGGACAAGTCTGTGAGAAGAGGACTGATGTTCAAGGCTTTGTCAGTCATATGGACGCATAGGGTCCTCTTTTCCGTGTCCTTTGAGGATTTGAGCCAGTCTTCCCGTGGGTCTGCCAGATTACTTTCAACCTATATACATCTGAACATCTTTTTTTTAAATTAGTATCACATATACTTACTTCCACTGAAAAATCGGCATCATCATCTCTTGTTCTATTCATTAGCAATGACTGATCAATCAATAAACCGGAATACCAGGGCTTCGCAAATAGTTTGTCGGTGGCCGCGAGTCGCTCACAACGCGGTGTCCATGTATGTATAGTGATCCAGGCTTGAGATGCGAGCCATAATAACCATATCCAAGTCATTTCTCGGCCAATGTAGTGTTGTAAGAAGTATACTGAAATATTTGTTAGTTTTTATTTTAACTTTCGTTGCTTTAAATTCGTGGTCAATCTATGATATAATGTATATTGAATAATAAAAAAGCACGTGTATAATAAAAAAATATAAAATAGGGCAGGTGACTTAAACTCAAAAATGACTTAAAATATTATTTTCAGATTATGAAATAAAACAACAACACACATACAAAAATCATATCTGACTAATAGCAATTATAATATTTAATAATTAAAAAAAAGCATATTTGTCTTTTTACGCCGAAATTTATATACGTGTATTTTAAGTGGTACTCCATAGTTTACGTCAGAAATGAGAATCAATTTAAAATTCAAAACATATAAAAACCAAACATTACAAACTTACCTGGAGGAATGGTAAAGGTCAAGTAATCTGGTATCGTGCCATGAAAAGCACACGGATTAGCATTCCGTATACCACAAATATATATTAGTATATTAACCAATACTGGTCCCACTAAACTTAAAGAGAACGTAAAACTGAATTGTTGAATAAGAATTTTGCAAGCAAATTTGGAGCAAGCAAAACAGATATAGGCCGCTCCTATTTGTATAATTGCTACCCATAAAGATGCCTTTCCACTTGAGGGTAATCTAAAACTACCTTCGATTATGGTGTGGTCGAAGTCAGCCACATTATCTTGAAGTATCGCTTGAATCTGCAAAGATGAAGTCACTTAAAATCCATACGTCTTAAAAGAAAACAAATTTATTATCACACACTTACAAGAGATAACGAAAACAATGTTAACATATATATAAAAATAAAACTGTGTACATTGCATTTTTGTATGACTAATACAGGTAAGCGTGCGTAATTTATTTACAACTCAATACCAATTTATTACTTAGGCTCGGTTAAATACGATAACTCTAACCTAACCTAACCTTATGTATTAAATTTACGTCACATTGAATTACAGGTTTAACTTTAAACTAATTTCAAAGTATTTGTGCCGCCATAATGCTCCAGCAAAAAACTACTTCAGACCCTCTAAAGAATGCTCTTATACGATCTTATAAATAGCCATTTTTTACTTTGGCTGAGTTAAACAGTTCATGAAAGGATTAGTTTTACAATTGGACAACAACATACAATGCATAAAATCCCTACTAAACTGATGGAGTAAATAATATGATGTATTGCAACATATAATTTAAAGGTCTATTACCTCATGTACATAGTACTCCCGCTGTCCAAAAGCTTTCGCAGCGAATGTAAAGAACGTCTTTGAATCGTCCCCTTGCAGCTCCATAGATACCATGGTGCATATCATGAATACTATTATTTTCCAAATAGAAAGCACTCTATGTGTATAATATCGAGTCTTCTTTAGTTCATCACGTATTTCACAAAGATATAAAAACAATACTGGAATTTGAATCAAAATCTTACTTACAATCACAGTAGTTGAATTGCACAAGAATACCTAAAAAATACTACACCATCTCGATTTGAAATGTCTTTTTTTCTATAGTTGTGGGCATAAAAATAATAATGATGTTCGACTTACTTGAAGAATTTCTGCCAATATGGTTAATAAAACTCTCCCACCATGTTACCGATATACAAACGGTTGCCAAAGGAATTGCCCACAACGCGATAGTGCCATCCAACAAAGGCCAAACAACAAACGCCGTTACTTGAGCAGAAACCGATAAAATATCCAGAATAATAATTAAATAATATTTTGGATTGGAAGTATCTCTGGTGAATATATTTATAATTCCTGGTATCACGCACAACGCGTTCATTAACATCGCTCCTTTTACCACATCTAACTCTGGCAATATGATGAGAGCTAATATCGCTACGCCTGTAGTATGTAGTGTTTCTATTAGGAACGCCTAAAAATTAAATAAAGCTTTATATATATTTGGAATTTTCGTTAAAACAAGTTTATACGGATGCCCTACAATACGAAAAACTGAGGCTAAGGCATGTGTGTATTTGGAACTAAACAAAAGCATTACAATCATAGGATTTATATAAAGTGTAAATAGATACATGACCAAAAGATTATAGAGCTTGCCCTAAAGCCACTGCTGCTTTTTCTATATAATATAACCAGATAATGGTATAAGTTAGTGAAAAACTCAGGAGTTCCAAACATATAACATAATATCAAAAAGTCTCAGACATTATATCTGCTTAGAGTTTTATTTAGAATATGCTTTTTTTATAGAAGAGCGGGCAAACGAGCATAAGGCACACCATAAAGGTAAAGAAGTTTATTAAGTTTTTACCATAAAGAAAATTCCCGGGCTAGGTTTTCTTGCAGTCTTGAAAAAGCACATACGAACTGATCTCAAAAACATTCCTATTTCCGGTATGGCAAATATAATGAGTATCGCCCAAAGCCATGTTATCCTCTCCATTAATGGCAGAACTGTTATAAACTGCCTATCCAACGCTGAAAAATATAATGCTTCTGTAGGTATATTTTGTAATTATAGTATTTAAGGACTTACGGTAATTACACCAAACTATATTACTTATAAAATGTCTATAGTCAGTGTTTAATGGCTATTAAGTATTGAGTAATATGAATATAGTATAAATTGTACATTCATGAAAAATAATAAATTATTTAGTAGATGAATCAGATGGGTGAAGGTACTTCAATATTTCAGTCGAACAGGAAAAATATTAATGTTATTTGTATATTAATGGGGACGGGATAAAATCGGTTGCATTATCACAAAAAGCTATAAGCTTGGCGGCAGCCCGCAGCAACCAACAATTTTATTGACATGACGAGCATTAGATTTTAACCATTGTCATTGACCTTGAGACAATAAAATAAACAAGGTTAGGAAACTTACCTAACACTCTATTACAATGTGGAATCTGACGTCCTTTCTTTAACTGTGAAGTCATAAAAAGCAATGTTCCCTTAGATAACACAGCAGAACATAATACCGCTGTAAAAACTGTAATGTATGCAATAACTTTAATGAATTTCACACTTGTGTCAACCCATTCCGTCGATGACATAGAACCAGTCTCTTTTTTGATCGGCACATCTCGGAATAGATTCCATCCTTTTGTTTCTTGGGTAGTACGTTGACTAAAAGAAGGCAAGATATTATAGGAATATTGTAATAACCATTTTCTCGATGATGAAATCAGCATTTAAATGTTATTTATTATTTATTAGCATTAAGACCACGTTATAAACTCCCTTAGTTAAGAAGTGACGATGTAACATGCAAAAGATCCATTTTTGTGGGGCAACTGGATGTTTATGGTTACCTATATAGGAAGCATTTTAATATTACGTACTCTAATTCGTCATTTTCATCATAAAGAGGCTGAAATTCGGAGTCTGAAATATCACTGTCGTCGGGTATGCCTTTATATTCCGACTTTCTAGCCGCCATTACATATTTTTCTGAAAAAAAGATTTAAAAAAAACGAAACTTATTTATTTTTTACATTATCTTGATTAATTGATAAACCATTTTATGAAAATTGAAGTGATTTGTGCTTTCTCTTATCGTTATTTTATCGGAACATAATTAACAAGATAGTACCTATGTAGTATGTAGTTATGTTTAATAACAATGGTAAATATACAAAGAACACGGAAATATTTTTGCTAGTTACAGTAATTCTCATATCTAATTATTTTTAGCAATATTCGTGGTTAAAATCTTCAAATCCTATGGGGTATGGGCAAATTCAAGTTTTTACAATATTAATTTATTTAATTTAATTTTCTAAGATTAATATCTTGAAACAACTTTCAACAACATCAAAATCGTATGTTTTAGTCTATAAATTCGTATCAAAGAAAGTTTTAACGAAATAAGCGAGATTGCACTTCGCACGTATCGAATTCGAATTTTCTCGTTCTTCGAATCATTCATGCTTACAAATATCATTATAATCCATGAACATCCTAATTTTAAACAATGTTTGTGATTTATATATCATTTTTTATTATTAAGTAGGTACTTTTTCAGCAAATACGTGGTGCCAGATAGATGAATTCAAGTATGTATATGTAAACAGCATTATGAATAAAGCCTTAATATATGTGGGTTTACCATTGTAAGAATAAATTTTAATAACACTTACTTTAGCAGTTTTCACAATAAACACATAATATTTTCAACTTTTATATTATTTCGCAACGGCACTTACGTCCAGGCTAGTATTCAAGTACACGAATGACTAGTCTCATATCAAAGGCGTCATTATAATAATCATTTTATTATTTATCAGCTATTAAAGGAGATTATTGTGCGTGATTTCTTCAATTTAAGCAAGCGGTATTCTAAGATCTTATCGCGGCTATAAATATATATTTATGAACTAATTTGCGCATAATAAAATCATCACTTGTTAAGCTAAAATGTAACTAAGCCGACACCTGGATTAATACAGACACAAACATACGTATTACATCCATTCCAAAAAAAATCGTATTTTTCGTAAAAAAAATCGTAAATTTGGAATGGATATTGATAGAAAACATTTTTTACTAAAAAGTTCAATCTCAGATTTGATATGAGAAACAACCATACAGTCTTGTCTTATATTGTATTGTTGTATGGAATTACTCTTTTGCTGCATTTAAGTTACATTTTCATGTCGATTGAATTAGTCAGTAGTAAAATAAATATAAAGGTCATTTATTTGTTGGACATTTATTAAATGCCAATAAAAAAATATAAATGCACAAGATACACATCATAATATACAAAAGTCACGTTGCCATATAAATGCTTGAACTAGTTTAATTAATTAAAATACTAGGACCTAATCAGAACTTAAAAATACTCAGACGAGGCGGAAATGCTACATAGTTTAAAATTAAATTTAGTTTTGAGATTCATTGGAGTTTCTATTAATACCGTAATCTTGAGGCTTACAGAAATCCATTGGGTCATTCATTTCAGGGTAATTCCCTAAACCAACATGCGCCATTGAGTCAGCTATACTGGTTGTAACCGGATATGGGTGCGATGGTGTTGCCATAGATTGTAGTTCTTCATCGGAATGCTTCCGCACTTGGCTATAGTCCGCTGCATAATCTGGTAGTGTTGTTTTTTTGGTAAGTTCCAACATTTGATTGAGATATGAATCACCAAGCCTTGATGACATGCTATAGTCGGAAACTTGAGTCTCCAAATTTATAGATTTCGGTACGTCCTTTACAGCTTCGCTTTTCATATCCATAACATTCTCTTTGGACTTACTTGCTGAAAAGTCCGGTGGTAAATATGCATCTTTGTTACCCTTCATGAGATCATGAGGGGATTTCATAAGAGAGCCCTGATCCAACCCCACTTTTGAAGATATCGGGCTGCTACTAGAGAGCGGCTTCATTAAAGACTCCTGCATTTTAAGCAGAGACGGAGACAGAAACATGTTATTCGCGGCCAATGTGGATTTTGACATCGGATCCGGTATCCCCAAAATTCCTGCGCTCGAATATTTGCTCGCTGAGAACAAAGCGTTGGCGATATCAGCTGAGCTCATCATCAAATTTGATGCGACACTCGCAGGTATAGGAGTTGCGGACGTGGTGCAACTCGTTGAAGTACTAGTCGATGTTTTGTCGTAACCCATACCTGTGAGACTCTGCAAAGACGCCGCGTATGACGGAAGTTCCGGCATCTTACCACTTGAAAGACCACCACCTATGCTCGCACCTATACCGGGAGCAAGACCCAACATGCTATTCGCAGCAGCCAAGCTGTCCAGACTAGTATTTCCCAATGATAAGGGAATGTTTGAGGGACCTAACCCTAAAGCCATGTTAGTCAACATATCTAAGCCGTGGTAAGCTGGCGGTAGGGAGGTTGATGATTTCGACGATTTAGACGAAGTAGACAAAACTGGTATATTTAATGGAGACTCAAACTTATGTGGCGATAGAGAGCCTATTGCAGACGAGACGTTTATCGGCGGAACACCAGCCGGCCGACTGACCATTTGTTGCAAAGTACTGACTGAAGGAAAATTGGGTATTGACGTCTGACTGGACTTAGCAGGTATAGGTTGTGGCACAGCTAATAGAGCGTCCAAATCCATCTTATCGTCATTCTCAGAGGCACACCCCAGTTCGTCCCTAATGAAATGCCAAAGTAAACCGTCGCTCTGTTCTTTAGGGAACTTCGGGGCTAATGTGGATTTCAATTTATCCAAAAACGTGATATCAGGCTTAAAGTTATCTTTAAAGTTGACGAAATTTTCGTCAGGGTAAGTGAAATAGTACTTTATGCTTTTCTTAATTTGTTCCATTGCGTGGGTAGATAGGTGTGATTCATTGATCATGTTATACTGCAATAATAAGGGACGCGGATACTCTGTCGGCCTTTGTTCCGAGGGCGGCATCACCCAGAAGAATGTTAGCGACGACTCCAATACCGGACTTTCGGGATTATATGGCGCTGAAACGAATTGTAAAGCGTAAATATTAAAAATAATACATATCGATTATTTAATTTTGATATTGTACTGAGAACTGTGACTTGAATCTTCTATTATCTAAAATCTAAAACGAACTTGTCAAACACTTACAACATATAACACCAATGCAAGGTGTGTAGGATATTTCCGAGGGTCCTCTCATTTTAATTTGATATTCCAGTTGGTTATCGCAATCTCGAAGACTGGGCATCGCTGGGTTAGTCGGATGAGAGTGGTACCATCCCAAAAGAGTGAGCCCAAGTTTCTCAATTTCAACCTGAATATCAAACTCGACGAGCACACGAGGTCGATTGTCACTTTTACTTACCAAACATGGAAATGTATTAGTTATTGTAACATCTGTTGAAGAAAATTTGACACACTTATCCTTTGGTTTTTAACAGAGGTTGGACTAATTAGTGACCATTGCAAAAATATAGTCATCATTTAAAAAACATGCATAATATTCACTTGCATTAACTTACGATGATTATTCATGTCCCACGTCCCAGCAAGGTACCCATATACCTCCTCTTTTTTCAAATGGCAATGTATGTCTAATACGAGGCAGGCGTTTGAACTAACAGACACAAGAAATGGCTGAACTTTACCCGCAGAAGAGAATGATATTGCTTCAATTAACATGTTGGCATCACTGAAATTTTAAAAATAAAGTTTAAACATTTTGTCTTGTATGAAAATTACTCAAACTTAAGTTATAGCAGCTTTTAACGCTGAATATGAATTTAATATGTGTTTATACTAAAATAATGTTGTCTATGGGTGCTACTTAAGCAGATTGAAATACATACTGTTGCATCATTCTGTTGGGAACAGTGTTGTGCTTCATAACCACTCTCTGTGGTGGAGGCTCCGGTGGATTCTCCACCTCCATTTCTGCTTCCTCTGTAATGTTTTATTGTTCTCAATGACAAAAGATCTCCTGATTTGAAAAGTTTACCTCAAATTTCATAACCATTTTAGACTAGAGAATGGATGTTTGATATAATATGTATATGATCTTTCTCAAATAATATTTAAATTATAAATAACTCTCACCATCAGTATGCATGCTCTCTCGTTGTATCTGTTTTTTTCTAAGATATGTAGCTTTAATAGTATCTAATTTCTTTCCTTTGTATTTTACAGAAGCCCAACCACAGCCTGATCTTTTGTCTGGATTTATTATCCTCTTGCAGTGTATGGCCCAGGCAGACGGTGAACAGAATATAGTTTCAGTTTCATGAGATTTAATTTTCCCATCTGCTTGTAAATCACCGACAAATTTCTGTCCCTGAGAAAATAAACATTTAACTCCATTATCATGTTTTTCAAGAAAAACAGGTTCAAGACATTGTACAGTGAAGCCTTACAAACATATTAATTACTCATAAACGTATTATAACTTACTAAATATTCAATAGTCATTGCTGCTATACCAGGCTCTAACATTTTGTCTTCTAACAACATTTGTAGAGTCACACATCGTCCAGGAGTAGATTTGTTACCAGTCTGTGCTTCTAATTCCTTAAAGATAAATACTACTAGTAATACTCAGAGTTAATTTTATATGTAGGTTGTTACGTTTAAATATCCTTCTATAACCCTTCTATAAATTTTTTAAAATCAGTTGCACTAAGCCTTTAGTCTGTACAACTAACAAGTGCATGCAATATTATATAAATAAGAAATAGTTGGTATAATGCAAATATAATGAACTACTTCTTTTAAATAATTCTTGTGGTGCTGGCAATCTAATGTTTTGTCTTCAGCCAAAGATGCTCGTGAAATTGCAGGGCACTGTTTGATTAGTATGTAACTTTAAATTATATTTGTTATACCATATTTCAATAAGAGAATAAACAAACCTCATCAGTAAATTCATCTGCACTACCTAAATCATCTTTTTCTTCTTTGTCATCGTCTCGAGGCTCTTTAAGTCTTGGAATAAGATCTTTTTTCTCCTCTACTTGCCCCTCACCAATATTTCCGGAAGAAGGTGGTGGTTCAAAAGTTACGTTAGGATAAGTTCCACCTCCAGACATTAAAGCTGCGGCTAAGTGAGAAGTTTGTATGTCCTCCATGTCGTAGTCGTATGCTGGATATACCGGTATCAGCTTTGAATTATTTTAGCATATATACTTCTATAAATCTTAGCGTAACTTGGTTAATACTTTCTCTATGTAAAAACATTATTGAATTTGAATCATTTTAAATCATAACACTCGGTTTATTTTCATGTTTACCACTGCTATAATTATAGTGAACAATCTTTTATTAATACAATTTCGGTTACTAGCAATTAGTTAATTACTTAACTAAGATGACTACTATTAATAGTAGTTTAGAGATCATACAAAAGAGTTTATTAATGTAATAAAATTAATATTGAATACAGTAAATTGATTAATTAAAATTACAATATTAAACTGGATTCAGAACAGTGTTGCCAGACTAGGGTTACGGATTTCCTTTTGCCTCAATCCCCCAAAATACGTGTTTTATAGAAAAAAATTGTTCTCAAAGATCAAGCTAACTACCTAAACCTACGCAGCCCGGGTGAGACGTTACTTGACGCGCATCCCATCCCATGTACGCCTCTTCTCGGCCATCATCGGTATCTTTTGTCATTCACTTCTCCTTCTGTTAGAATCTACCATAAACGCACGTTGAGTAGATAAATCTATTTTATCATATCAATTTTGTACCTATGGTAATTGGGAGCATAGACGTAAGTAGAAACTGTTGTGTTTATACAAAAGTAGAGTAGTCCCTGTCTGCGTTTTCGATTTTTAAGAAAGCTTTTCTAAAACAATATGGTTAAATCCCCGTACACTTTTGTTCAATGTTGTTTTTGTCGTTGGAATTTAAATGCTAAAGTATTTTTTTTATTGAATTCATGTTTATGTGGCACTGTTGCTTAGGCACTAGTTAGTAGTCAACAAGTGGTTAACACTTAATATCCTAATATATTAGCACGCGGGTCCTGAGTTCGAATCCTGTAGAAAACCACGACTCGGTAAGGGTAGGGTAAATTAGATGTACGTATGAAAAGAACATGCTTATGAAGATAACTGCTATCTGATCAGAAAGGTGTCTACTGGGATGTTATGCCATATATGATTATGTAGTTATACTAATTATGGAGCCATACTATTATAAGGCGCTATCTTAAATGCAATTATACATAATCTTAAATAATATGTAAAAAATGTATCATAATAAATGTGGCTATGCTACATAAACTAGTCAATCGCGTCTACTTATCAAACCAAAATGCCGTTTGACCGGTTTCATATACTCACACATGAACGGCGATGCCAGCCTTGCAAAATCACACCCACAACTATCGTTCTACAAGAACTACAAATTCTTATGTGTTTAAGTTTTATCTTATAAGTTAGTACAGTGTCTTGCAAGAAATTATGTGCTGAATGCACTGCTACCTTACTTAACATAATAATGGTGAATTTTTTTATTACCGGAAGATGGAATCTTTGCCGAAACAGTTCGTCTCAGCTATGCGAACATTGTTTGATATAATGGATGACAAAAAAACTGGGTATGTTATGTTAACAGATATTGAAAATCGGTGGCGAGATGATCGTACAAAGGGATTGCCCTACGGAGTAGTTGAAAGTCTTCAAAAAGTGGCATCCCATGATGGGTTTCTCACATTTGAGAGCTTTTGTACCGGACTTAAAATATGCCTTTTACGAAATCAGGTTCCATGTTCAACTAAGCAAATTACTAACGAAGAATCTAATCCTGTATTCCACCCTCAAGTAAGTGCACAAGATAAAAGGCCACCGTCAGTTCCTTTAATGGATATAAATCTACAACGAGAAAGAAACTGGACTTCAATAAAAAAAACAGGATCACATCGTACACATAGTATGCCACATTTAGCTGAAAATAAAAATTTGCACGAAAAATCCGCCCTCGAGACAGCCATAACAAAATACGATTTACTACAGGGTGTCCACGGACCTCCAAAGCCCCCAAGATTAGAAAAACCTAGTATGGAAAACATAGAAAATACTAGAATATTATCGGAATCTCAAAATATAAGGGATAATAAATTAGATATAACAGAGATATCTAGGATTTTAGATAGTCAAGGAAGAGGCTTAGGAGATGGACGTTCGGCATCTGGGTCTCAGACACACGTATCCCGCACCACCTCGCGTAGAAGAGAACCGCGACGACACACTCTACATAATGGAATAGACTACAATCTTATCAAGAAAATGAAGCAAATAGAGCAAGAAAAGGATATTTTACTACAGGGACTTTCAGCAGTTGAAGAGGCACGCGAGTGGTACCTAAAGCAATTGGCGGAAGTACAAGATAAAATCCGTTATACCGGACGAATGGGCGCTTATGTGGTACGTTTATTGCTAGGTCTCACACATTTGAAACATTGTAAAAATTAGTGATAATACGCAGATTATTTTTATGTGAAGCCGAACTTGCGCTATGGTTAGGGTCTATACAACATGCTCAACTTGTTAGAAAAAAACTCAGCTTTTAATTATGTTCAGTGATATGGAAAGTATTTTACTGGTCTACATTAGTTATATTGATATTTCTATTATTTGATTTGAATATATTCTAATATGATATTTATCTAATAAATCCCGCAGGAACCCTGGAATGAAGCACACCAAGAGCGATTAGAGCTTTTGCGAGCTCGAATACTTGAACTAAACCGACAATTAGGGGCACTAGCTTCAGCAACCGGCTGGCGACACTGGCCGCTGTCTCTTCACATGAATCTTGCATTACCAGCATCAATATTCAACCCGCCTGACAGCACACCAAACAATCCTACTGTGCTTAGGTCGCAGAACAGGGTTCTTGCAGAGGTAATACTATATTTTCATATAATGTCTTGAAAGCAACAGTTAAAGAACCTTAGCTAAACATGTAAAAGCAGAAATAATGAAGTGCAAAAAGGCTTACCATTTCACTCTTAGATAAATACTTAGAATGAAATATACCTACAATTAATTTATTAACCATATTCATTTTATTACAGGAAGTTAACAGAAAAAATGAGAAGATCTCAGTACTAGAACGTGAGAAATCAGCACTTATAAGGGAATTATTACTTCAAAGGAATAGAAGTAAAATTATTGATAATTTTGGATAACAATAATATATTATTTAATACTGATGTTGCATGTCTCATGTATTCATATTTTGATACAAGTTACAATCAAATTTTCTTTGTTTAATATTAACTAGGTTTTGACCACGGATGTTATTTCAAATGGTTTATGAGGGAAAAATTTTATATTTAGTATATGCAAGCAAAATTAGTGTTAATATTCTATCCTTTCTTTATTCTGATTGCCATACAATAATGAAATATATATTTTTTAATTCTTATAATTAAGTAAAACAAATATTTAATTTACTGTATTGTTTTTCATTTATATAGAACTAGATACTGCTAGCTGATCTTAGCTTACCCAGACAAACTCCATTTGCCAAAAAATAAAAAAAATGTCTCTAAAAATAGATGTTGGCCGATTCTCAGACCTACTCAGTATGCTCAGAAAATTTCAGGAGAATCAGTCAACCTGTTTCAGAGGAGTAAGGAAACAAAAACTGTGACACAAGAATTTTATACCATTTACTCATCTCCTACTTATTGTTTCAATAAAATTAATTTTGCTTTCCTGTGTTGAGCAAATGATAAAACCAAAACTGTGAATTGCCATTTAAAATACAAAATGAAAAATGAGTTAGTATATCTACAGAGTTTTACTAGAAAATTATCACCTGTTTACAAACTTTGATATAATGAATAATCATATTCCCTGAATGGAACATCATAGGTAAGATAACCCTGATCCCAAGCTTGTTCAATGGCAACAAGAAGTTGTTTATGCTTTTTTTGACAGAGACCAGTTTTAAAAGCATCTAACACCTGCAATTGACAAAAATTATTTTTATTTATATTGGCCGAGATTTTCAGTAAATCAAACAGTGTAATTAGTTGAAAGAAAAATATATGGTTGAGAAATGGTATTAGCTGTTTAATTACAAGCAAAAAAAGTAGTAATCATTTTTAAATTATTGTACCAGAAATACTGACTGTGACACACAAAAATCGATTTTTTGTTTAATTATATAAAAAAACAAGTTTTACCTGCCCAGTATATTCAGATATAAATTGTTCAAGTAATTTTGTATTTCGTGGGTCTAAAACTAAGTATTCATCTCTGCAAATTGGACAGGGATTACCAGTGGAAATTATTCCACTGCGAATACATGACTGTCTAGTCTTTCTTGGTGCAAAACCTCCTTTGTGGTTTCTTCTATAGTAAAACCACACAGGTTTTTCACCATAAGTCTGATTAAAAGCATTACTATCTAAATACTTAATGCTTGTCTCAACAGGAATTATTTTCCTTCTGTCTTTGGTGGGATCAACTGGTTTTTGTTCTTCGTTTTCATTCGATTCGTCTGAGTATAAACGAACGCCTATTCTTTTATTTGCCAGAACCATTCTGTTGATTAGAACCCTAATGTTTCTTGATAGAGACATTTCTAGAATTTTACAAAATACTTCAAAAATTCAATCAGACAAATAGATGTAAACACTTAAGTATTTAAATTTCTTTAGGTGTTTCTACTATGATGTAAGATTTTATAGCTGTATTTCAACCCTCAACCCTTAAGGGTACACTTTATTTTCTAACCAATAAAACCAAAACATATGAATAGTGAATACTAAATACTAGGGCCACAGATTGCAGACTTCCCTAGAGGAACGATTGACCGATTTAGGCGAGCTAATGTCATTTACCTAAAAAATAATTTGGGAATTCGCATTAGTTAGTTGGTTAGAATAACCTATTATAATCTATGGCTTCGACTCCGGCCTATCCAGTTGCTTCAGATAACAGAACTCCTTGCGAAACTGGGAACTTTGCGGTTTGTGTTGCCAGCCTATAATGGTATGGAAAATTAAAAATAGTATGAGAAGGGGAAGGATTTAAAACGTATGGAGGCATAGAACAAGAGGAGAGTACGTAACAATCTTTCAGAATTCCTCTCACGCTGGAAATAATTATCAGTCAGGTCACTGATAATTATTTCCAGCTTTCTTAAGCTTTTACTTTTACACTTACCGTAATTTATTTTTGATGTTATTATCGTGTGTATAAATTTTAACGTGAAAGATCCCATCGCTTACAAAAATTAAAATATTAACATCTATTGTAGATTAGTTTTTTATGTATATAAATCATAGTGATAGTACTATATTTTAACCCTTACGAGCGTCAACTACTACTTTTTAAAATACTAGGTAGCAACAGTTTATTTTAGTTAACTACTTATATGTAGTCTGTAACTTTTATTCTCTTTGGTTTCAGTTATTTTGAAATCAAAACTCGTAATGAGAAAATGGAGTTATGGACTTCGGTGGTTTTATTATTATGTGAAAACGAAGACTAATTCCATACTTTACTAATTGTTGTCTTTATAAAGGTGCTGAGTTATATAAAATACCTTACCTGTGTAAGTATTTTAATTATTTGTATACGTTTTATATAAAACTTAAATACATCGTTCTCTAAAATTAAAATATCATGTATAGATATATATACACCCTTAATACGTGACCGATTAATAATATAAACTGTTAAAATTCTGTTACTACATTTTCTATTTTCAGTCAATTTAAGTATCAGAAGAAATGGCCGAACTACTTGGAGAGACTAGTATGCCAGTAGGGTAAGTACAAAAGTCAATTCAATTTAACAGTACAATGAGAGACTATAAGTATATGTTTAAGATTTCAATTTTTTATGTGGAAGCTTAATAGTTTTAATATCATATTGAAAGTTGTAAAATTCAATTGATAACAATTTTCTACTATAAAAACTTTTAATTTACCATAGCAGAAGCTAAGCAGCTGTCCCTTATGATTAAACTTCAATTTTTAAGATATACATATATACACCTCACATTGACCGTTGTTAATCTGTTATCATGTACCTATATGTATCTTTATTCCATTTTGCAAGACCAAATTGTCATTTATGTACAATAAAATCTTCAAATTGAGTTCAATATTTTTTATATAAAACAATCATATTTAATGTTGTAAAATAAATTGATAACCATTTACTTTTAAAATATGTTTGTAACTTAAGCAGCTGACTGAAAATAACATTTAAACTTTTTTTTACCTTACCATTCTATTTTATGGCAATTAATATTTTTTACCCTTACCTACCTGCCTACTATTATTTTTTTATATAAGGGTAAATAATAATAAACCGATTCTATCTGACACTCCATGCCTTAAAAGCTGCTTAATATACTTTGTAGTACTAGTACTAACTAGTGTATACCCTAAATAAAAAATCTTTGTTATAATTCCTCGGGTGTACATAAAATATTAGTTATTTATAGTAAAATCACATGTGGGTATAATATAAATTACTATAACGTTATATTATATATGCAATAAATTAAATCATCTTCCTGGTATTATTATTATAAATTTTTTCAAACCTTTCTTTATCCTTATATCTTTATTACTGTGACAGTATTATTTAGTATTTAATGTACAATAATTATGTAAAGCATAAAACAAACTGCAAAAATATGACAGTAATGTAATATTGTGCAGTTCATTTGTTTAGAACAACGTCAGTCTCATGACGAGAATAATTTACTTGTCACAATCCGACTCGTCGTTTCTATTTCTGTCTTGCTAGTCGCTACCCATAAATTGTTTTCAGCATCCCGCCCCGCAGCATCCGTCTGCGCCCTAACTCCTAGTTGCACCCATCTCTTTCTTACGTATTTATAATTTTATGCCGTCTTTTTCCAAACTCCCGACATAATATACTCGACTCTGACGAATCACCGTTTGTCCTAATTACAGTATCAACTATCAACATTGAATAAAAACAATTAATTAGGGAATAACTAAGAAAAATATATAGAAGTGATAAGCAAATAGAATATTTTGTGAATGTATTGATAATTTTATAAACTAAGTGCAGTTTTGGAATAAAACATTTCTCTTCGTTACTACAGTGACTCACGTTTCAGTGCATATTAATTCTATACGATATTGTGTTCGTGCTGAGTTCAAACGTATTATGTAATATTCAAGTAATAAATAATATTTATTATTTGTGTGCCAGAATGGCGACATTACCACGAGTTAATAATGCTAAGCATGGAAATTCTACAAAGAACGTTGCCTCACCATTTAGGTGTGTTATTAATTAAATATGTCTTACATAGATTATCCTCCTAAAATAGTGTCGTGTTATGATAAAATCATAAAAAAATTTTGCATTATCAGTTTGAACTTTTTGACTTCTGTTTTGTTTATGACGCACCCGTCGATTGCTAGGTATCACGCGTGCGCACAAAAACATATTTAAATTTTCGCGCTATATTGTTATTCTTAAAATCTTAATTCTTAGTCTTAGGCGATCAAAGTGAGTTTTGTAAAACACTGTATTTTTCATAATACTATATATTTTATTGACTAAATAAAAGTGGATTTGTATTTACTCCCTTAGTTAGTTTTGCTAATTTTAAGAGCTAATTTTATAAGTACTTGTGTAAAATATATTTTTTTATTAAATTGTTTCAGTTCTAGTCCACGCAAATTACCAGAAATGGTACCATATACAGAAATTCATGGTAAGTAAAATATAGAACCTATTGCTAAAAAAGGGAAGGGGAAAAACAGAAAATCAACAGCCAAATGGCGAAACAATACTAACAGCCAAACAAGCTTCATGGTATTTTGCGATATGCGTTAAGAGTCCTATTAATTTTTTAAATCAATATTTTCACGACGCTCGTTTTTCTTAAACTTACCTACTATAAACTATATGTACCTAATTTTTATTTTAGATGTAACATCAGCAAGTGGAGTTAGTTTGAAGCAGTATGAGGAACAGCTTAACGCACTTCGCAAAGAAAATTTTCAACTAAAATTACGAGTTTATTTTCTTGAGGAGAATTTGGGACACGGATGCCCACCAGCCGTTCAGGTAATTAGGATGAAGGTTATAAAAATCAATGTGCCGATTTAGCGAACAATTTTTATATAAACAACGCATAAATGATGTTTCAGGGTCTATTGGAGCATAATGTGAGGCTACAAGTAGAAGTGGAAGAACTTAAAAGACAGTTAAGTGATAAACAAGCTTTACTGGCGGCGGCGGCAGAAGCGATCGACGTTTTGGAAAATCAAGTAAAATTTTATAATAACATAATTTATCTTTATATCCAACCTTGTGTTAGAACAGAAGTAAGTAACAGAAGTTGGAATGTGTAATATTTTTTTTTTCAATTTCTACTCCAGCCCACTATTAAATATTAAAAGTATTAGTGTTAAATTAATTAACTAATAAATAAATGTTGATTCAGTTTAACCACTTTTCTAGGGGTCAATATCAACAGAAACTGTGGAGGCTTCAATGCACAGTACCATGGAATCTCAAAAACATAATGAAATTACACAGGTATGTTGGGCATCCTATTAAGCTTCAGTGTACAACATATGCACACATTTATTTTTACAATCAACGGACATATAAGAAGATGTAAAAAAAACTAAAAGGGCATCATATTTCTACATCTAGGCCCCCTCTTCTCTCTACAGCCTAGTTTACATCTTTGACTAACTAAACTAAACAATCGTTTTTCAGGGCACCGAAAATCAAGTGGAAAAGGGAAACGAAATTGGCCTTGATTCAGAGTCTGCAGGGTATGTATTAATTTAAATCTTTACTTTATTTATAATATACGACCGTTCAATGTAGTCACAGACACATGTATATAGTAATTAATAAGTAACCAATGATATTATGTTTCTTGGGAAATATGAATACCATAAATAAATTGTTACTGAAGCGAAACACAAAGAGTTGAATGACTATCTATCTAGTAATGTTGTTTTGCACCAATTAAATAAATGTACTGTATCATTTTAAGTTTTTTTTTTAATTTCAGAGAATATTTGGCTGTAACAGTCAACAATGAGGATTTGGTAAGCATATATTTAAGGTCTTTTCTATTCTAAATTAGGGATTTATTCTGTCGGGAATAGAATCTACGATATATAGAGTTATCCACTAAGGTCTCGTAATATTTCAAACAAATAGTTGATCCCATTCAAATCAATAAAAATACAAATAATTGCTTATTTTGAATAATTTTTTTGTTTACATTTTATTATAAGAGTGGGAGTGCCATGCTGTTACCTTAGCGTTTCAGCCGAATGGGCAGGCACGGCCGGAGAAATACCACTCTCTCACAGAAAACCGGCGTGAAGTGATGCAATTGGACTTTGTTCATTTTGTACTCGCGTTTCGTTCGGTGAGTGAGATCTTCCGGTGCCCATCCTTTCCCCTTCCCCGCCCTCTTGTAACCCTCCATTTCCTTTTTTTTTCCTTTCCTCCTCATTCCCTCTCCTTCCCTGTCCCCCCAAACAAATACTTGAATGATGGTGCAAAATAAAAAGAAATTACCCCAGGGGGGTACCACCTGTCGTGGAGAATCCCCTCCTGCGTGTCCACCTAACTGTTTTGTTGTTGGGCCCCCAGGCTGCCCTTCGTATTCTGGGGGGGGCAATTTTGCGCTCATATCTAAAAACACATCTCATAAATGTCGGGGCAAACAGAGTAAGCATCACTTGGCACCTTCCTCATCGCTTACTGTGGACTTCTGCAATGTGAGGGGGCTTGTTTCGAACTTAAACGCTGTTCACCACCACCTTGAAACAGCTTTGCCGGCCTTACTCTTTCTTACCGAGACACAAATTTCTTCTCCTGGCGACACCTCTTTCCTCTCCTACCCTGGTTATAAATTAGAACATAGATTCTTGCCAAGGGCTGGAGTGTGTGTCTATGTCCGGGATGACATTTGCTCTCGTCGCCTCACGTTTCCTGAAGGAAAAGACCTATCGATTCTTTGGCTCCGCGTAGACTGCGATGACCATCCGCGATTCTACGCATGCCTTTATAGGTCTCATAGCGGTAATGCCGAAATTGACCGACTTGTGGAGCACATACAATCGGCTACAGACTCCTTGATTGCAAATGTTCCTACCGCTGAAGTCGTAGTTCTTGGCGATTTCAACGCCCACCATACCGACTGGCTCGGCTCTACTACCACCGACTATGCGGGAAGAATATTTCACGACTTTGCCTTGGCCTACGACCTGACTCAAATGGTGCCCTCGATCACGAGAATCCCAGATGTCGAAGGTCATAATCCTTCACTGTTGGACCTGCTGCTGACTTCTCACCCGGACGGGTATCATGTATTAGTTGATTCCCCATTAGGATCTTCAGATCACTGCCTTGTTCGGAGTACTATAAGAACAACGCGACTCACTAGACCTCGTTTTGCAGGTTGTCGTCGCGTCTGGCACTATAGGTCAGCAGACTGGGATGGAATGCGCTCCTTTTTTGCTTCCTACCCGTGGGGGCCGATTTGTTTTTCGTCGGATGATCCGAATGCTGCTGCCGACTCTGTCGCTGATGTGGTGCTGCAGGGAATGGAGCTTTTTATTCCTTTCTCTGCTGTGCCCATCGGTGGCAAGTCCCAACCTTGGTTCAGACAGTCTTGCAAAATGGCGGCGCGCCGAAAGCTTGAATGTTATCGTACCTGGGCTCAAGCGGCAGCATCACGTGATGTAAATACCAGCGTTCTTAAAAAAGCATACAACTCGGCCTCTAGGTCCCTCAAAAGTGCCATTGCTAAGGCAAAGTCTATTCACATCAGCAGAATTGGTGATAGGCTGGCTCGGCTCCCTTCTGGGACACGTGCATTCTGGTCTCTTGCCAAGGCTGTTCAAGGTAACTTCTGTAAGCCTTCTCTTCCACCACTACTTGGGGCGAACAACCTGATGGCCAACACCCCGAAAGAGAAAGCCGATCTTTTAGGCTCTCTTTTCGGGTCCAACTCGACGATTGATGACCACGGGAATACTCCACCGACGTTATTGCGGTGTGATACCTCGATGCCCGAAATTGTTTTTCGGCTTCGTGCTGTACGCAAAGCCCTTACTTCCCTGGATATTCATAAGTCGAGTGGACCGGATGGTATTCCTCCAATAGTGCTGCGCACTTGTGCTCCTGAGTTGGCTCCGGTCCTGACGCGTCTTTTCCGGCACTCTTATTCACTCGGCATTGTCCCGAATGCTTGGAAGACCGCCTTGGTTCACCCGATTCCTAAAAAAGGCGAACGCTCTGATCCTTCAAACTACCGCCCAATAGCTGTTACCCCTTTATTTTCTAAGATAATGGAGACTGTTATCAACAGCCAGCTCCTTCGTTACCTAGAGGAATGCCAGCTGATTAGTGACCGTCAATACGGTTTCCGCCGTGGCCGCTCAGCTGGTGATCTTCTAGTTTTCTTAACTCATAAATGGGCAGAAGCTGTTGAGTCTAAAGGGGAAGCACTGGCGGTTAGTCTGGACATAGCAAAGGCCTTTGATCGGGTATGGCACAAGGCGCTTCTCTCAAAACTTCCAGCATATGGGCTTCCCGTGAAGTTATGCGACTGGATCTCCAGTTTTTTGGCCGATCGGAACATCAAGGTCGCTGTCGACGGTGCATGTTCCGACCTCAAATCCATAAACGCTGGAGTTCCCCAAGGCTGTGTACTCTCTCCTACGCTGTTCCTCTTGCATATCAATGATATGTTGCACTTAAGCAGCCTTCATTGTTATGCGGATGACAGTACTGGAGATGCTCTATATCACGGCCGTGCAAATATTTCCCGGGTTGATGTCGAGCAGTGTCGGGACAAACTTGTGTCTGAAGTCGAGACTCTACTGCGTGGAGTCTCGGATTGGGGTCGACTTAACTTAGTCCAATTTAACCCCTCGAAGACCCAGGTTTGCGCGTTTACCGCTAAAAAGAATCCCTTTGTCGTGGCCCCACTATTCGATAACACTCCTCTTAAAGCCTCAGCCAATATTGGAATTCTTGGTGTCGATATATCGAGCGATGTCCAGTTCTGCAATCATTTGGAAGGTAAGGCTAAGTTAGCCTCTAAAAAGCTTGGTGTTCTCAGCAGGGCGCGTCAGTATTTCACATCAGGCCATCGCTTGCAACTCTATAAAGCGCAAATTCGGCCTCATATGGAGTACTGTTCCCACCTCTGGGCGGGGGCGCCCCAATACCAGCTCCTTCCATTTGATCGCATCCAACGCAGAGCGGCTCGTATCGTCGACGACCCCATCCTTTCCAATCGGCTTGATCCTTTGGCTCTGCTTAGAGATGTAGGCTCCCTCTGCATCTTCTACCGCATTTATCATGGGGAGTGCTCTGATGAATTGTTCGGGCTAATACCTGCAGCGGAATTCCATCACCGGACATCAAGGCAGAATACGAAATTCCATCCGTACCACCTTGATGTCTGGCGTTCCACGACTGTGCGTTTTTTAAGGCAGTTTCTGCCGCGCACCACCTCTTTGTGGAACCAACTGCCAGCGCAGGTATTCCCGATCCGCTACGACTTGGGGACCTTCAAAAAAAGAGCGTTCCTCTTTCTTAAAGGCCGGCAACTCACTTGTAAGCCTCCTGGCGTTGCAGGTGTCCATGGGCGGCGGTTGGCACATCACTCGAAGTGACCCGCCTGCTCGTTTGCCTCCTCTCACATAAAAAAAAAATAAAAAATAAAAAAAAAAAAAAAATTATAAGTCGCACAATACATTTCAGGATCAAATGACACAGCTGAAAAATGAAAATAGAAAGGCTCTTCATATGATAAAAGAATGTTTAAAGAAGATTCAGCAACAGAATAAGGCAATCAAGCGGTTGAAACTGGTGAGATTTGCTTTACTAATGAGCTACTAAGAATATCACTAATTAACTACAATTAGCGTCTAAGAATAATATGATTATGTTAACGACCCGCTGTACATTTCTGATAATACTCATTTAGTTTACGAAATTTTTGTATGTTGTAAAACCATGCAACGATTATTACTACCGCATAGAATCGATAATCTGGGTTACCAATTGACAAAATTTATGCATTTCTGCACATTTTAGTATAAAACGAGCCGCCTAAGGACAACCATTTAACAACTGCGTTGCTGGCCCATATGGAAAGAGTACGCTCTTGTTTTAAATCGGGGGTAAAAATCTTCATATTGTTCTCAGAGTGGTACAGTGGCGATTAATACACAATATATGCGCGTTCGGCTTGATTGTCTTCCACGTTAGATTCTCCTGCATACAAGTTATCTTGGGTGGCTTATATTTCACTTGTTAACCTTAATGATAGTAGGGATATATTTTGCAACACATTAAAATACATACATTCTGTATAAGATCCTATAAAATAAATAAATATAGTATTATAAAGTCATAAAAAAATTTCAGGATAAAGAATTGACCTACGCACATGTCAGCGACTCACAGTTAGAAAAATACGAAGGAATTATCAAATGCAAGGATGAACATATCAATGAGTTGGAAAACAAGCTGAGGCAATTCCAAAACAACGAACAAAATGTGCAAACTGATTCTGGGTTTGTATCGTGCATTTTAGATAAATTTATATTTTATTAAACTTATTTGCTTATGTGTGTATTTTATTTTTATTTCAGGAATTTACAAAAGGTCCTAACCAAGAGATTACAAGAGATGGCGCGTTTCCTGGACAAACTGTTATCTCACAAGTATGTTTTTAATATAACTTACAATAAACTCTCTCTCTCTATCTTAATTTTTTCAATTTGCTTTAAGATTAAAATAAAATAAATTTACCTTTATTTCGTATAAATTTAAAGAAACTCAAACCTATAAATTTGGCTTGTATTACATTACTTTGCTGGTAGAATTTGACTACTGCAGAACACAGTAGAACTTGATCGTCCTTGTTTAAATTTTCAATATTTTATACTACATTATAGATGTGTACTGGGAGACGAGAAGAAAAAACTGGCAGAAAGCATCTTGGAGCAGAGTCTGGCCCTCCCAGTTGGATTGAAGCTTGATGAGTCTATGAATTTAGAAGATTTGACTATGGATGAAAGCAACCTCGACATGTCACAATCAATGAGACTAGAAGACTTGACCCTTATGTTTGGACATCACATGACATGCAATGATGAAAAAAGAAACTCTCGGAAACTGACCCAATCGTACCCACAGGCAGATGCCATTTCTGAATCTGAATGTTGGTCAGAACCAGACAGAAACGTATCTTTAGCTAGAGTTGGGTTATCACAGACCAGAGTAGAAGAAAGGGAAAGAGATTCAGAGAGCATTAAACACAGATCCCGAAGGTCACGTATATCTTTCGGATCACGCTCCGAAGATGGCAAGACCAACGTTACACTACTTGAGCGGATCGATGATCTAACACAATATAGCCAAGAGTTAGAAGAAGACAACAAAGAGCTGGCTAAAAAGTTAGATTCCGCTATGCAACAAATAGTTGACCTCGAAGACGAAAGAAATGACTATAAACTAATGTTAGAGACGAACAGGACGCAGGTGTTAGAATCTAATACTAATATGGAATCTCTTAAGAAGACAGTTTTAGTGTTGGAGTCACGTATAAAAGATTATGAACAGCAAACAGCGTACAACGATGAGTTAATTGAGAAATTGCGGATAGAGAAATCTGATTTAGAGGTCACATTTTTGGAAAATGAGCGCTCTTTACGTAGCGCTGCGGATGAAGCTACCATTAAAGCTTCACAGGCTGCTTTGGAGCGTGCGAGAGCGCAAAATGAAAGATTGAGGGTAGAAAAAGAATTGGAAGAGACTAGGGATAAGTTGTCCTCCGCATTGGAAGCTCAGTCTCAGTTGGAAATGGAACTTACTCGTCAAGTGGGAAAAGCGGAAAATAAGGTTGTGGAATATTATGAAGGTCCTAATTCTGAAGAGGATCGACCAACTTCACCAGACCAGGGAATCGATAGTGACAGATTGTCAAGCTTAGAACACGATGCAGTTAATTTATCACCACGTAAGTAGTTCTGGAGTTTTTCAATTTACATTTATATTTTATTTTCCTTATATGGTCCATTGCGCTGTGTAGCTGCATAACTTTGTAGTTAGTTTGTAGTTTTTTTAATTTAATGTTTTGATTTTGACAGGCTCTCTATTAAAAGAAAATGTAACATTGAAACAGAAGCTTGCTAGGACTAAGGCGACGTTGGCAGAGACATTGACGCAACTAAACGCAGCAAATATGATGAAACGGAATGCCCAACGGGCGATTTGTCGGCAAATTCATAAGACACAAGGCATCCTTCGTAGAGCGCGTGACCAATTCGAACAACATAATAATTAAGTTTGTATTATTAGGTTATTATTTCATTTAACATTTTGTCACAAAATAGCATTATGATTTATTTCTCCCAACAAAGTATCGCCATATGACTAAGAATGTAGGTGTGTTTAGTATTAAATCGTTCCTAATGATTTTTATTATTAAGTTAAAAAAAATCATGTATTGATATTAATTAACCGCCTCATTTCTGATTTGGAAGGGTAATTTTAGTTTTTTTTCTTATTAAATACATTTATAAAAATTGTTTTATTATTTTACCCGTATCTTGAGTTTTTTTAGTAAATAACACACAATTTTTCATAAAAACTATATAAATTAGTGTCGTAACGTTAGTTAAATTCAGGGTTGTAGTTAACGAGGCCCATGAATATCGAAATGAAAACTGCGTTGTCAATTTTGGTAGTTCAATTCCTTCCTTCAATTCGAAATTCGAACCAGTAAGTTCCTGAAATTATTTTCTTTATATATTAATTGTTCAACTTAATGATATTGGTATATATTTTTAATCTCTGATCCTGTTTATTATCTGTGAGTTAAGTCACCATAAATATTGGCGCCAATACGTGTAATTTGATAAAATCTGCAGTTTCAAAATTAAAAACTTTTTTTTTGAAAATCTATCGAATACTCCACCAATGGGCAATAATTACAAATTTAACTTAACATATCCCAATTACGACGGTTTGCGCTATGTTACTGCAACTGCTAATTTAATTGATAAACACGACCGTTCCGCGCCCTCCGATTTTCATTGGAAAATATTAAAGTGCAGGCAAGAACACTACAATTGTATTTCTACAAATCAAATTATCATTTTAAATTACTTACATCATTTTTAATCTACAGAATGATAATATTCTCCCATTCTTCGGTACTGGCAAGTCCAGATAAATGTGATGTTAAGAAAGTTCATATAATATTTCCGCGCTGTGGTGACGATTATGACCAACTCAATTCATTGTTTTTAAGATTCTCTCTTATACAGGTAAATGTTATATGACATTTTAAATTAGTAGCAGTAATCCGTAAAACATATTATGTTTAGGTACTCGACTACGTCGACTTTGTTATCAAGGAAACATTAGTAGTAAATACCTGAGCATTATGCTATAACAATATAAAAATTGCTATCTTTATTTATTACCATCATGCGTCAAACAGTTAAGATTTAAATACGTAAGGTAGCGAGATGTTTCAAAATTATGTTTTTTATAGGAAGGAGAAATTCGTACGGTTGATAGTGACACTTATATAATGTGTTTCTATTATACAATGAGCGCGAAAATTGCACCTACATGGAATACGTTGGGATATAATTATTTCATTAGGACTAGAAATTTTCTAACAACACCAGGTATTCAGGAAGGCATTCAATGTTTCTATTCCGCTAATGGTAAGTAATAATATTGAATATTATTTTGTAATGCCGATATAAACTTTACGGTCTAAAGCTCTTTTGTACGTGTATTTACTAAATCTGTTATCGAGGTAAATCTATTAGTTTTACTTTTCGTAAGGAAGTAAGTACTGACCAGGATTACCAGGATGATTGGTAAATCGGTTACGTCAAGGTGATACGGATAGAAACTGCGGATTGAATGCCCTTGCCACGTTTAATCTAGGCCTTTCATTCCATTTAATTATCTCTGTGCAAAATTTCGTTAAAATAAGTTAAGTGATAATAATTGCATAGCACAGTAACTTTCGCGTTTATAAAAAAAATCTTATATTATATTCTTTGATGTAGATGATGTAATAAAACTTGAAATTAAACCAGTGAAAATAAATTTAATGAGATGTAACGACAAATACAATCCCGGTGAATGTATAAGAGTCCTTCCAAGGTCAGTATGTACTAACATAATAATTTTGTCATAATTGTATTGTAGAATATATTTTCCGGAGATACGAAATAATAAAATATATTTTACCGGATTAAATCACGGTTGTATATTAATAAAGAATTCCATAAATGTAATTTGGATCAATAATGATTTGACTATTAATTAATCTGATACTAAATTCACCTAGTATTAGAAAACCAATAATTACCAAAAGCAAATTTGTGCATTTCGGAGTCGCTACGGGGTCATAATTAGACGAAAAAAACCATTCCTTAACTATTTTAACACTTTTTGAACATTTTTTCAAATCATTAATACTCACCTATATAAATACGTTAAGCCCGTGTGACATTAAAATATTTGTTCCCATTCATTTTATATACTAATAATGTCTTAAATATCATATCAATATACAAAAAATATCCTTGTTTATGAAGAGTTCGTACCAATTCTTAAAACTCCGACAATGAACTCACGAGGTCCCGTGCTATGGGCGGTACCATGGTGTGCTAAATATATGTATATTTTATTTTTATCTCAAACTAGTTTGAATAAAGCAACAGTTGAAGAATTTTATGAAACAGTTCCGAGGACTAGCAATTTTAAATGTTACAAGGATTTGCGTAGACACTGGAAGAATATAGTATGTGCTACTTTTTAATAATGTTTAAAAATCAAAAGTTTTACTTTCTGTTACCAATTCGTAAATAAAATTAAACTAAAAGGTATAGTTATTAGAATCTTATTCAGATCCATTCAAAAATCTCGTTGTGATGACAAATTCATACCCAAATGGATAATGAACCCTAGCGGAGTATTTAAAAATATTCTTAAAGGTAAAGAAAAACCCAAAGGAAAGACTAGAAGTGGTGGTAGCTTATGCTATGTACCTAGTGCAGTTACTTTTTTTTAAAGCATGGATACCGTTTGCCCAATGAAGAGCGTCCTTGTTACGCTGTGAGATTCTGGCGTGGCGAACCATTAACTTATCCCGATGTCTGTCTTGTCAGGGCATTTCCTATCATCACACCTATGCCTAAATCTGCTGAAGTAAGTGTTATACTGTCCTATTGTCATTAAATATGTATCACTCGTGTGACATTGCAAATAAATGAAGAACAGAAGAGAATACAATATAAGGGCTATATTATGAAATAGCCTTTCGCTATTTCTTTTTAATTTTACTGGGTCGTATCTATCTGCGCTTCGCTGATAACGAATCAGTAGCATTTTAATATATTAAAAAACTAATGATACACCTACTAAGCGTACTAAAAACTTACTTAATTTGATAAAAGTTCCGTTTTAAAATGAGTTGATGGGGCACCAAACTGAGATACTAGTTACGGAAACCAATTACACCAAATACCTTTCATAATGAGCTTTTTTAGCATTTAAATCACAACTATATAATATACCAATATCTATGTAATTTTCACAATTTCCTACAGTGAAAATAATGCTGTAATATGTTTTTCCAGAGAGCAGTAATAGAAAATTTTATCAATTGCTTGATGGATAAAATGCCCTATATGCTTGGGTATCCCCTTAATATAAAAAAAGAATTATTTGTAAGTAAATTATTTGTTTGTTAAAATATTTTTTATACTCTCCGGTTTCGTAATTGGATAAAAACAATATTTTGCAGGAAAATAATGAGACCCAAGCAGTGAGTCTTTGCACTCCAACACAATAGAAAAGACAACATACATATGATAACAATCATAGGTCATAAATGAAATAAATTTTATGTTAAAAATTGAAGTGTATTTTTATTTCATTTCGATAAATATTTATTATTTTTACTTAAACGTATTGATTGATATTTTTATTTATTACATATTAAACCAAATCTACACCTTCGTAAAATAAACTTATAATAATATCAGAATCGTAACATCGTCAATACTCGTCATAGATAGGCGTCCTTTAAAAGAATTTAATCAATACAATACTGTCAGACTACAGTACTAGTCAAATGAATAAGCAAATTAATGGAATCTATAAATAATTAATTTTTATTTTACACGTTTTATTAGGATTCTTGTCAATGTGTGGGTGAAAACATAGGCTCCAGGGGTGATCGAGGAGGTGTCAAACGTTGCGCTGCGATGTTGAAAAAGTTGGCAACAGATGGTGATAAATTTCGATTATGCACTGGTGATCTGCGTACATCCTAGAGGAAATAAAGTGTGTATAATAAATATTAATCAAATGAGTTTTTATTATTTTTAAAAAATCCTAGGAAGGAGTTCCGAGAATTCATGAAAATTCCCAAATTTAATTTTGGATATTTTAAGTATTGACTGTCTTATGATTTTAATTTCGGGTATAGTTTTAATTAAAAATATGGCATAAAATTCGTCTCCTAAGAAGTAAAGACTATCGTTTAAAATATAACACATACAGTTCTGTGTTGCCTGGAATGCCGCGGCGATGCCAATCTCGCTGTAGAAGTAACTTGTAGTAAATTATTTTCAGGTGGATTTAGTAAATTGTTTAATTTGTAGCCCTTTGCAATCTCTTCTACAGTTTTTCCTAAAAATAGATGTTACATACACAACCGTGTTTATTTACTTTAAAAAACATCATAATATCAGCATTTTAAGTGTTTATATCTACAGTATATATGTATAGTACCTAGTATTGATTTCTAAAAACTAAATTTGAGGTGCACAAATTTACTTATTACAATATTTCGTCTGTAAAATCTAGGCACACTGGATAGGGGAGTAGGTATATAATATAGCTCCAACTGTTTTGATATGAATTGAATGTTAATGACACAATACAGTTTGTAGAAGGTAGGATTAATTGACTTGAAAGTCGAGCAAATTACCTAAATTACTGTTGAAAAAAGTAAATTAAATCAACTATTTCCATTTATAAAAAGATTAATCAATTATAGTTAACCTGTTAACGATGTTGGTATATTAGTGTTACAGCGTCCAGTTCTGATTATCTTTTTAAAAGCATCAATATTGCTAAAAATAATTGCAACCGCAGCGCCGTCAGCCAATTGAGAGGAGTCGCAGCAGGATAGTAAAAAGTTCCAACTGTCTACATCCCAATGTTTGTTTGAATACACGGCCAATTGTAATGTCGACGCACCTACAATGAAAATCAATGTAAGGCAACAATAGTACCGAATCGACTATGGTACAACCATTACCTACCATCGCTAATGAAACCATTGACGGCTTTCCGCGTTTTGTGGCCAACGAAGTAAAAAATTATCGCTCTTGCGTGTTTTAATGTTAGTTAAAATGTGACTCATAGCTCAAAAAAAACATAAATTACCTCATACCTATACACATTAACGGACCTCCTTACACCACATCTTAGATTGATTAATGAAACTTACTTATTTCTTATAAGTGTGCTCGTTAACCGAATTTGTTAGCTATGTTTGTAATATATAACGAAGTATAAAACAGATAATTAACGAATTAATTAAATCAGTATGAAATAATATAGATATAATATTATTAATGAATAAAAAAGGGGAACAGTAATTTATAACTTACCAGATTCGCTGAGAAGATGTGGATTAGCACCAAATCGTATAAATAATTGCACTAAGTTCCAAAATCCTAGTCGCGATGCAAGTCGTATGGGCCATCCACCTTCGTAATTTGGATCTAAACTATGAATTAACAAATCTTGTACATCAGTCTCGCTGTTATTTTCAATGCTCTTTCTTATTTTTTCTCTATTTCTTTCCATATTACTGTATTTGAACAAATTTACCGTGCACAACACAAATACTTCTAGGAAAAACTTTTGGTTTAAGTTAGTTCTAAAGTTGATCTTTTTGTCCGTCACTTCGCAATACCCCCATTTATTTGGTCAATATCGCTAATAAATAGTATAAAATAGTACCTATAAAATAGTAGGTAGTATAAAATATAAATTATCTGTTATAAAATGACCTCGTATACTTGTTATTTATTTTTATTTTCTTTACACACAGCTAATTTTTTCAACCACAAAAAGTACACGGCTCTGTGTGATCTATGTAGTATTACTAAATCTAATCTACTATTATTAAATTAAAATCACGTAAGCGAAGTCTATAACACAAACTATGAAGTGTTATTAGATACTTTTTGAGAGAATAAATAATTGTGCCTAGTGACTTGTATTTTATATTTCGTAGTATCGTCTAGCGCATATAATATAATACAAATTGAATAATATGATGACATCACTATTCGATTGCTAGTAATGCCGTGACTATTATTGCCAAACACATATCAACCTCCACATCGTTTGTGTTATTTAGTTGGTATGAAAATTGTAAAATGGTTTCAGGCCCCAGTAGTGTCAGTTGTCTTTATGGCGGACAAATGTCAACTGTTAAATTATGAATATTACGGGTTAAATAACAAATACGGACTTTTAATTACCGTCTTCAGGATCTAACTTTAAGCGTTATTTAATTAATTATGTTAAGAAAAAATAGTGTAGACAATTCTCGAAGTACAAAGTGCTTTAACTTACGTTCTTATCAGAATATAATATTAAATATTTATCGAAACATTGAGCAAGATAGCTAATATATCAGCAAAAAATTACCAATGGGCAGGTAGCAGATGTAGCAAATAATTAGAAATAAAAGTGAAGAAAGAAACATTACTTTCAGTAACAGGTCGTTCATTGAATTTCAGGCATTCAGACTGGAGAAAAATTGCCAAGCGAGAAAGGAGGAGAAAAATTCGAATTAAAGCTGCTAGGAAACTTGGTAATTGTGTTTTCAATTGTAATTTAATATTCTGAGCTGCTGTACTAAGATGAAATATATTCCGCCGTTTTAACAGAAACACTTGTCTGCCTCTTTTCATCATACTGTTAACATATTTTAACAAAAATTAGTTTATATACTTCAATATTAATCTAATTTTTCAGTAAGCCTACCTTCTCTTTCATGTAGTGAGTATACTGAGTGGCTGAAAGAACAAGAACTACTTGAAAAATATGAGTTAGAACAAATAGAAATTCAAAATAAAGAGGAAAATGAAAAGTGGATTAAGGCTGAAATAATAGCTATAGAGAAGTACAGAAGAATTCTGGAAGAGAAAGAAAAGCAACACCAAATACAATTAGAAAATGAATTACGAATGAAACTAGTAAGTACTGAGTTTTGAAAGAATAAGTTGTGTTTATATTTTGTTACTGTTATTTTGTACACAGATTAATTCTTAAACTATTTTACTTGATACAAATTCATACATTTATCTTCAGGAATGGGAATTAGAAAAGCAGAGTAAAGCAAAAGAAGCAGAGAGATTAAAAGAAATAGAAGAAGAGAACAAAAAGAGACAAGAAAGGTTTATATCCAATTTAGAGAAGTTTTTGTGTGGTGATTCTTCAGAACCACCACAGGAGTTGATCACATGCCATGAAACAAGACCAAGCACTGAATTATGTCCGTTCTTCCTTAAAACAGCGTGCTGTCGTTTTGGTGACCAATGTTCAAGAAACCATAGATATCCAGGAATTAGCAATGTTTGTATATTTAATTATGCCATAATGTAATTTCTTATCAGTCAGACACAATGTGGATGGATTCATAGATAATACTTATACTGTTTTGTAATTAACTACAGTATTTACACAAACTAACATTGATCTACTTGGTTTAAATCCTAGTTAAGGTTGACGGATTATTATGGCATTGCAAGGGGTTGTACAAAAATTTAAACCTGCATGCTGTAGTATACATATACTAGTTCACTTAGCAAACACCTTGTAGACCTTTACCTTACCTTGCACCAATTATGCCCTACCCTGACAAAACTGTTTATATACAATTTTTTTTTAATAATTTACACTATAACTAGAACACTAGAATCGTTTCAGATACTTTTGGCTACAAATTTCTATTTTCATTTTGGCTTGGAGAATGCAAATTATAATGAATATGACACAGACATCATCTTGGAATATGAAGATAGTGAAACACTGAGGGATTATAAAGAGTTCTTTTATGATGTTCTACCTGAATTTCGGAAGCATGGCCAAGTTGTAGAATTCAAGGTATTACTGCTGATTATAAATAAAAAATTTCGAGTTGTTAAAAAAAATCAAATAGCCCTTTTGAATTTTCTACAAATAAAAATTTCTCACCACAGCTCATGAAACCATACAATAAATTTGATCATTATTTTAGTACATTAATATCTGACATAAGAATTTTCTTTCACAAGCAAATAGAAATGTATTTTATGTTGCTAATGAATTTCAGAAACAGCATTTTGTCTGTGCATATCCAGAGAGATAAGTAATGGAGTATCCTTTAAATTACTATAAAATACTTTATATGTTTATTGTTGTTCTTCTATTATTGTGTATATTTACAGAAATTTTATTGATTTTATATTTATAGCTAGGGTAACAGTAGTACATAAATATCACGATTCTAAGTCCAAAGTGGCTAATCTTCATAATATGCCAGTGGTTGTCGCGCCACTGGATTATTATTTCTGCTGTCTGATTATTTTTTTAACATTTAATGCTAAAATAATACATTGCCAAAAATATATATTGCAACATGTCTAAATGATTTATCTTAATGCAATATGCCAGACACCATGTCTGCTGATTAAATCAAGGTTTGTATTAAATGTAAAGTGTTTATGTATTTCAGGTTTAGCATATCTGAAACTTAATTTAATAATTGAATGAATTCTTGTATCCTCTTAATCTTTGAAGCACTAACAAAAGAAACTTATAGATATCCTGTGTATAAGAACAGTATTAATTCTATTAAAATAAATGTAATTTCAAGGTATGTAACAACTATGAGAGACACCTGCGTGGTAATACCTACATAGAGTTTGCAGACCTGAGAAGTGCTGTGAAAGCGTATCGATCGTTGCATGCTCGATGGTATGGAGGAAGGCAAATTTCATTACAGTTCTGTCAAATACCATCTTGGAAAGCGGCTATATGTGGTATGATAATGATTCTTTAGATTACTGCGAGTTGAATCATTAAATATATTTAATAAAATAAAAGTTGTTGCAATGCAGACTCGACACTAGGATATTTCTGTTTTGTGGTGGTCTCTCTCTTCTGAGGTATTTGATAATAAGAAGTTGAGTGGAGTTGTAACTAAATGTTTTACGATGTTAATTAAATTGTATATCATATTTGTATTTATAATAATGTATTAACAAACCACACTTATGGTAATTAATTTTTTGACCTAAGCATTTTGTTTAGTGGTCTTGGATTTTTTAATGTTTATAATGATTATTTGTGTTTTTTTTTAAATAAGAAAACAACTGTCAAATTCGTTATGCGTGCGCTACGGATAGCCATTTCCAAAAAAAATATATAAAACCATAGTCATAACAACCTTTTTATGAATCGTTGCACACACATCCTACTTATAGAAAATACCTAAATTATTTTTCTAGGTCTACAGTCAAGGAAACGATGTCCTAAAGGACGTGCCTGTAACTTTTTGCATGTGTTTTCAAATCCTGAAAAAATGTTCAGAAGAACTGAAATTTATGAAAGGTAACTTGTAATATCTTATTATTGTAGTATAATATTTTAGTTCTAGTACAAAATAGATGTATGTGAAACTATTATTGGAAACTTAAAAATATGTATTTCAATTATAGGAAATCCTAAAATAATAAATAAATTTCTAGAAGGCGAAGAACTCCACCGCGTTCATGGCGATGGTCGGAATCACCCGAACGAAAACCAATTGAAAGAAACCGTTCGAGATCGAAAGAAAGGCGAGATACCAAATGCAGAAAAAGGCGGAGGCATTCAAAAAAGTCTAATTCTGATAGTTGATTATTACTACATAATTTGTTCATAATATATGTTTATTTTTTTAAACTATATTGTTGAACTTTATAAGTCCCATCCCATACTCCCAAACACCGGACACCTCAGTAACCTTAATATTAAATATTCACACAGTATATGCAGAGGAGTTATCGTAATCCATCTACGAGTACAAAAGCAGATCCAGTCGGGTCTAACCGATAAGAACGGATACTCACTTAGGCCCATAGCCCCTGAGATTAAGTCGCAAAGCTATATTGGCATAATACTGCTATCGCCCTGTATTTGCAGGGCTAGCCTACACAGTCAACGAAATGTAACCGATAAAGTTAAGAGCTCCGAATGGTATCAATTAGAAAGACTAGCAATATTGTGTCAATTAATTGGTTAACTAAAGAACTACTGATTAAAGAGGTTGAGACAAATCTTATTTGTCTTTATGAAGTTGAAGGCGTGTCTTAATCTCTTTACTATTTCAAATTATTATGAGAGAAAGAAAAGAATTAGAAATAAAAGTTTAGTACCTATTAAGTCAATTATAATTCGTAGACGACATGCATTGTCAGTTGTGCATATTACTATCTGTGGGTATGGCCTAACAAGTAAATAATTTTAATAGGCTTTTCTCTGAAGCTATGTGCATTACTTAATTTAATGTTTTTAGCATAATGTATAAATGTAACTGAAAAAGATCATTAGAAAGACTTGGATAATGCCAATATTAGCAATATATTTTCATATAACCAAAAAATTTTGTGTGCAATTATATAAAACACCATTTTATAAGGCTATTCCAAATGTTAATCATATAAGAACAGTAAGTTCTGCCTATACTCAGCAGATAAAAAATCTAAAATATAAGGGCGTAAATGATTCAGGATCAGGTAATACTTCAAAGTGGTTTTGTTTATCAATGGCTTTTCAATTGTTAACTACCTATATTATGATAAGTAAGCTTAGAAACAATTCCAATTGAATAACAATTAACAACCCTTAAAAGTTTATTTCTGGTATTCTTACAAAATTCTCTCCTTAATCCCATCTGCTTCTAAAACATTAAAGAATTCTATATTGTGAATTATTTTCTCAGTTTCTGCCAAGAATAAATTAATTTCGGAGTTGAATTTTGAGTCTGAAAGTCATGCTGCACCTTTTTGTAAGTTGCCTATTAAAAGTTTAGAAAAAATATATAAAACAACTAAACAGGATCAAGAAAGTGGTTTTTGTAACAATAGGCTGTATTATATTGCGACTAAGTTGAAGGTAATATTCACTATAATATAATAAATTTAGTAATAACATTTAAATAAAGCTTTACTATGCTAAAAAATAATTTCAGTGCCCACCTAGTATGTTAAGTGATCGCCTTGCAAAAAGGTGTTTCATTTATACTTTATCATTTGATTGGCTTCAAAAATCATTGGCGGTTTTGCTAGGTAAGAGGTGAGTTTATTATGAAAATTTGAACCATATCTGAACTTGATTAAAAATATTATAAATTCATTGCTATTGTCAGATAAAGGAGTATCTCCGGACAGAATATTACGAGATTTATGGGTGTTAAAATATCATCATCAAACTATAGAACATAGACTAAAAAGAGTACAAGATTTAGGTATTGACTCCTTATATCCATGGATGGTCAGATGCTCAGAGGATATATTGCATAGGTAACTTTTGCAGGCTGATTCTTGACTGAATTATCGGAATGGGAACAATTTCTGTTACAAATATTGCTTTCATTCTAGGTTCATAGAAATTTACCAAGAAACTAAAAGCATTTTAGGCAATGATCTATCTACTAAAGTATATATAGCTAACCGCTTAAATACATCTTTGGACAAAATAGAGGAAATCTATGCTAAAGTGCCTTCTTTTACAAGGATTAGAGTTAGCAAGGTAATGTTTTTAGTTATGTTATATAGCTAGTCAGGAAAATATTATAATATATTTATTAGTATTTGATGATATCCAACACCAATAGCATTTATTTTAAATCACATTAATGTTTTTTCCTTTGAAATATTTAGGTTAAAAACTTCTTGGACTTTCTCTTTGAAGAAGGATTCACAATAGAAGATATACTATGTAAGCCAAGAGTATTGTGTGCCTCACAGAAAACAATAAAAGAGAGACTAGAAAAGCTTAGAAGTTTGGGCCTGAAAGAAATCAATCTAAATGTATTGTGTAGAAGCAGGAAAGATTTCAGGAAATATTATGAAAGTTTTCAAGTGGTTAGTACTAAGGATGAAAAGAAAGAGCAAGAAACTTGAAATAAAAAGCTATTGTTTTATTTATCTCATCTTTATTTTATGAATTTATCCTATACACTCCTATATTGTTTAAACCATTTTGCATAGTAAATCAAAATAAAAAAAATCAATCAATCCATGTGTACCAATAATTTATACTATAGCTTAAATTAGAAATGAATACTAAAATATTAAATAGGTTAAAAAATATCTAGCATTGCAGTGGAATGAATATTTAACACAAAAAATATGCTGGTGTAGATTTATTACAATTTATGTAGGCAGGATACTCCCTAAGTGTCGTTCTAACCACCTATGGTTTTAATATTTTACGAGGTCCGAGTAAAATCAGTTTCCTAGTGTTAAAAAATATTCTATTGGTGAGCACACTGAACTCCTGGACCAGAATGCATGTGTTCCTCATCATCACTAGCAGAATATGCTTCCGGCATATAACGAACCTTCTCAGCGGCATAGTCCATGAGGTTGACTTCCTCAACATCTTCACCAGTTGGCATAACAAAAGCAGTACGAGGTGGAAGCACTGTTTCAATTTGCTTTAATTGCTCTTCCGATGCAAAGTTGGAATCTGGAAAAGTGACATGAAACTTAATATACAAATTTCCCTTTTCAAAGGGGTTTTTGTGTTGAGGCATTCCTTCTCCTTTGATTCCTTTTAGGTCACCAGGCTTAATAACTTCTCCTGCAGCATGTCTTATAAGTAAGTCACGTCCGTCAAGATGTTTAACAATAAATTCAAAACCACATAGTGCTTCAGTCAAAGATATTTCTCTTACAATTATAAGATCATCCCCATTTCTTTGAAAAACATCATGGCGTTTTTGTTGTAATACAATAATAACATCTCCTGGTTCAACATCAGGTGCCTGGTCCCCTTCCCCACGAAAGGTAATTTTTTGATTTGCACTCATTCCCTTTTCTACATGTACTTCAAGGATTTTAGTTTCATTTAATACTTTCTTCCCTTTACATTTAGAGCATTTGTCTTTGTCATTTATTGTTTCTCCTTGGCCTTGACAAGTGGGACAGCGACTTTGTAATTGACGAGTCATGTTAGGGCCAATCCGTTGAAAGGAAACTTTGAGGCCTTGTCCATGGCAATCACTACAAAAAGCTACTGCACCAGATTTACCACCAACACCCTTACATACACCACATATAACATTTTTACTCAGTTGCAATTTTGCCGTTTTTCCTACGTACATTTCTTCTAAAGACACCTTCAATGTATGAATCGTATCTTCACCACGAGCAGGACCGCGACTACGTCCACCACCCATTCCGAAAATATCCCCAAAGAAATGGCGAAACAAATCATCTTGAGGAGGATGACCGCCTTGACCACCTTCTTGGAGCCCTTTCAATCCATATTTATCGTAAACCTGGCGCTTTTTGGAGTCGGATAATACATCATAGGCGTAACTGATTTCTTTAAATCTGTCACCAGCATTTGGGTTAACATCAGGGTGAAATTCTTTGGCTAATTTGTGATAATTCTGAAAAAATAAAACGTGCTCCATATAACAAGGCATATAATGTAATACATTTATCAAATATGTTCGTCGTCCACATGTATAATAGTCTTAATCGATAAAACATAAAACTTACTCGTTTAATTTCTGTGTCACTTGCATTCCTTGAGACACCTAATATTTCGTATAACTTATTATCAGGCATTTTACAAACACTGGATGAAATGGCAAAAATTCCTGGCGACTTACTAAGAGAACAATTACGTTAGAAGTTAGAACTAAGTACTAGAAGCTTTCCATAGACAAACGCACTGTGGTTAAACTCCGAACAAAAGATGGAAATTTAATCAGCCAATTTAAGTATGGTACCAGATTGGTGTTCCTCTGTACTTTACATGCCATCCACTTTTGTATTTTAAATATAGCCGGGTTATAATGTATAACAACAGATAACAAATCTTAATATGGAATAATCTGTAAATAAGAAGATACCAATTACGAATATTCCCGATAATACATTTTAAAATACGAAATCATAATTACTACAAATTCATCTCCTATTCTTCTCATTTGCATCGAATTGTTCTTTATTATTAAAAAAAAATAAAACTTATGATAAAAGGTTATTTTATTAAATGCACACACATATGAATGCACTTTAAATTGTATTCTTATATAAAAAGTTAATATTAAAATGTATATGTTGAAAGAGGAACTATTATGCCCTGCAATACACTCACACACATTTACAGTACACTCTATATTAATTATTTTACGAAGTAACGCCGAGTCGATTCTATTTTACAATACTTGTCGTACTTCACTACCTGGTACCTAGTCCTGGTATCGGTACTAGACGCTCTGACGTCTCCATGACTCAGAAATATACTTAAACATCAGATATCAATAGTAATTTGATAAGAGATATCACTTTATAAATAAAATCCCTATATTTTTAATCAAATTCTAAATGTTAACTTATTAAGTAATCATTATTTATGCAATCATAGTACATAGAGGTGTCCACAAAAATCCAATTCGTATTTTATATTCTTAAAACAGTTTTTACTTGATAAACATATTGATAAACACTTGATAAACATACTATTATAAATGTTGATTCACCATAGGGTGATATATTGTGAATGTGGACGAGTCGGTTGATGTTTTTGCCGACTCTCTACTTACCTTTCGTAGAGGCATTTTAAACACCTTAAAAAAACAAACCTTTGAATCCTGGTAGAGTTCACATGTATGTCGTTTCTTGTTCGTATTATTATATATATTGTTATTATGTAATGTTTCAAGTTCCCATTTAATTGTTTAACGTGTAAACCTAGTTTTAGTATCTCATTAGTTTATTATTTTAAATATATTTAGCACATAACATGTTTGGGGACAGATATAACAAAATAAATAAATTTGGTTTTATTTTCATTGAAGAAAATGTTATTTACATTGAAACCTTTCAACCACTTTTGTGATTGCTTTATTGACTTTAATATAATTATATTGTTGTATTGAAATATGAACCTAACACTATGTGGATTGCTAGTTGTATGCTATTTTCTTTCAAACCTTAAAGACCCTTGTAAAAAATCTGCCGCCACTACAAAAGTAGTAGGCGCAAAAGCGCCACTGTTACGAAACAGCAGACTCTTCAGTGTCCTCGTCCTTCATACGAAAGTATGAGTTATGGAATATGGAATAATATTCTGTATACAGACAACCAATTATGTTTTATATGTATGCAAAAATATAATTTAATAAAGCCGTAAATTTAATTTGAGTAACAATATACTCAATAAAATATAACAACTAAAATAAAGTAATGTAAGTAAGCATTGCATTAATTTTCTTTGAAGCTAAGCCCAAATTCTTTAGCAATAGTATTGTAAGACATTACATAAGAACATCTTGAAAGCTAAACATTTAGTTCCGGTGATGTTCCGCCATTAATTCTCATTTTTGTCAGTCGTTACCTAAAGCTTATCTTACGTATAAAGTTGTAGAAGCAATTCCATGGTGTTGTTCATTGTTTGCATACTTACCGCGAATGGGAGAAAGTAGATAGTTGTCGTAATCGCTAAAGTTAGCTCATGTGGATAAATATTGTCTATTATTTCTTCTAGCTTAAACTGGTTCCTTACATAATATTTAGTTGAATAAAAATTAAAAAGATATAATAACAACCACTATATTTTATTATATTAATTTATGTATAATCCGGGTGTAGCTTGCTAAAGAAAACACAGAATCGAAAAATTTCAGACTTTACGCTAGTTTACGTTTTAGTTAATTATTTTTATCCTGGATTAGTCTCGGTGTTCTGTGTGTTTGCGTGTTGTTCTCAATATAACGTAAATGTGTGCTCCTATTTTGCTATGCCCACCGATGATAGTAAAGGTTTTGATTGTTTTTATTTAATATAGATATTGACGCATTCGATGGTGCGTTTTATAATGGTTGCAGATCTTTACAACCGTACTGACAGACACACCACACACATACTTGGCGATTCAAAGGAGTGGCGGAGAGTTTCGTGCCAGTTCTTCTCGTCCACTCGTCCTTGATTTCGGATCTGGCAGTAAATGTCGAAATTTTTTATAACTTTTTATTCTGTTGACAATTCTTAAGTGTACTATAGTTACCTATATGAATAAAGATATTTTTGTTTAGAATTACAGGATTCAATTGCTTAGAGCGATATATACAATTTATCGCCATGGAATATAAATACGTTTAATTGATAGAAAACAGTAAATCATTGGATTTGATATTGTTTTTGTACTTTCTGTTCTGTATATTATAATTTCGATTAACATTTGATTGATCTATTTCATTCTCTTAGATTATATACAATTATATATTTTTTAAACTGAAGGCTTTTTTAAAAAGTAAGTAACAACAACAGCAACATACCGTGAAAATATATTACTATAGTACCTACTCGGCGTTTTGAGGAACCTCGAGATATTTGCGCTATAACTCTTATGACACATTTTTACAAATTCTCACAGCCGGCTGTGAGAACCCCATACAAATCCGCTGTATCATCCTGAATCTATAACAATACCATGTTTCATTTGTATTTTAAATGGACACATTGAACAATAAATAAACACTTCTGAAAAGATAACAAATACTTACGAGTACTTCATGACGAGCCTAACTTCGAAGTGCACACATGACCTGCTTATTGTTGCTCCCCGGGGATAATGGGGTATTTTATCTTTAATTAAATCCACTATTTTCTGACCAAAAGGTTTAGAAAACCTATATTTATATTTAAATTCACAACTGCGGCTTTTATTTGGATGACGTGATGATCGTATTAAGTAGTTTAATGTTGTCGATATCATCAGAATCTATAGGATTAGTTATAATTGCTTCCATTTATAATATTTTAAAGCTCAACTAACTTGTTATACTATTAACCTCAAAAGTTCAAATTTGACACAGAACTGTCAATTAAAATCATGGACTAGACTAGGGGTCATGGAGGCTTAAATTTAGTACCGTAGTCAGTGATGGTTAAAGTGTAAAACTTCGTTTTGTAATAACATCGAATAGGTTTAAAGTATGATATAAACAACCAAAATCATTGAAATATTTTAATATACCGCAATTTACGTTATATTGTTAAGCAATCACCATTGATAAATTTAGGTTTATGACACTATTGTTACCAAAACATTTAATAAATGCGGTTTACCTTTGACATAGATTCAGTCTTGATGAATTATGGACATGAGTGTATACGATTTTACACTAGTAGTACCCTGGGGTTTCACCCGCTTCGCGCGTACCATCTATTAGGTATTTTTATTTCAATTGGAACCCGTAGGGCCAAGTTCTAGAGCTGCTTTTCTCTTATAAAGTAAAAGCATTAGAATCAAACGAAGAACTGCCACACTTACACGGATTAACATGTAATAGAAGAAGAACCTGTTGTTTGCATGTGTGTAGATTTTTGTTACTCTTATATATTTTAATAGTTATTTATTTTTAAAGATATTTTAATGTATTTTAAAATCAAGAGTCATTTTTTAAACATTTATATTACAGTTTTCCGATCATATATAAATAGATATATTTCCTATTTTAGCGATTTATGGCTTGACTATATTAAAAATGACTATTTGACCTCAATTATAACTGCATAGATAAGCTTCGTGGTACATTACTTTACGTTGAACATGTAAAGATTGGGAAATAATGTGCAGTACATTTTCCCAATATTTAAATCAATTCAAAAGAATAATAATATAAAAATAAAATAATAAATTTATTGTAATAATTCCTAAGACAATTCAAAAACTGCACCATTGCCCATAAAGTTTTCCACTAATGCCATTTGTATCTTACCTGACGTCAAATTTGCTATTAGAGTAAAAAGTAGGAAGTAGCACATCGAGCTTCTTATGTTACCGAACAGCCGACCGGAGTGGAACAAAGCGTTAAAATCTTTGTACACCTGATCACATAATAACTCATGTGTGACCGGATTATGTAAATTCCTGTTCATATCCGGCTACGACCTCTAGAAGGTCTCAGCAATTACAGATACTCATTATGTTTCAAAGGGGAGGGACGAAGAGTCGGATCTTCTCTCATCATCATATTGGAAGTGAAAGTGAATGAATGTCGGAGGCTTAATTAGAGAGAACCGCAGCGCCTGCGTCAGTTGTTGTGATATCGCCGATCGACGCACACTGCGTACCGCGTACGCGCAAGTTCATCAAAAGCTTCAATAATACAAAGGTATCGTGGATTGAAAAATAGTGTCAACTTGCCAGTTGTAAAATAATATCAGTGCTTCATTCTTTCATTGATTAGTAGTGTAAAACTTCGAAAGGTTTGCTTTGGTATTATTTTAAAATTGGCTTTGTTTATTTATAATCGTATTAAACAGTCCTTACTTCTTTGAAAATTTCTATTAAAAAATGTAGTAATTATAATCCATTGAATGACATTCTTTTGGAAAATAACGTCGGATACTTTTTAACTTTCCGTCTCGTAAAATGCGTACCGAATTGTCGATTTCTCGCGCGAGCACCTTTTCACGCAAGGAGGTCAGAGAGGCGAGTTTTGCTTTCACAAATACAAACAACAAAATTAATTCATCTCACGTATCGATTGTCCTCAAGCAACGCTACCGGCATAACTAAAAGAAAGTGAACTCATTAAGTTACCTCAAAACGGCGATTCACTACTTTCCTTCATACATTTTCGATAGTATTAACAAGAGTGCATTATATTTAAATCAATTTAATTAGGCCATATTTTACGTTGAAATCGAGATACAGGTTACTTAAGCTTATAAATGTAAATGAAGTAGATAAAACAATCCAAACAACAATACAACATTACCGTGATTTTATTATCGTGAGATTAAGATTCTTAAATCTTCTCAGGAGCTCAGTTTTATTTTAATCAAATGACTTGACAATGAAAAGATCTGTACATTAATTGAAATGAATTTTAGTCTCTTGTAATTCAAGTACTTGAAATTAAGAAGAGTAACTTATAATATTGTTTACTAGGTTTAGATTCCGCCTACATTAAGATGGCCATTTACGCGCGAATAGGAACATATTTCATTGATTCTCTACTTGTATTCATAGTCTGATTTTGTAAAACATTTCGCTCGTTTATAATAAAACGGTCTATCCAAAAATTTTTATTTAAAATCTACCTAATTCGTGATATTAGCGCGTACAAAATATACAAGTAATAATATATTAAATAACAAAATTTAATAGGTTAATAAAAAGTACAGTCTTAATGTGAAAATTGATATTGAAATTATCATGTCAATAAAATAAGATATAGTTGTAACAGATTACAACTTACGTATAGTTTGTTGCTTTCACAGAGATGAAGAAAAAATTACTAAAAAAAGCTAAAGATTTCGATTTTACAGATGAGCCGGCACATCTGTTTGGCGACAGCCGCGTTGCTGGTTGTGTTTTGTGTGGCAGATGCCCAAAGAAGATTGGCGCTTCCTGACCCAAGGAGTTGTGCTAACAGTACGTGTTTTTACCTATGTTCTACATATCTACTAGTAATAGATTACTCATTTCCGAATAGTGTGTAAGTTTTTTTAATACAACTGCAACAATGTATCATCATTAACTGTTTTGGTTGTCGCTTATAAAAAAAATCTAAAATAAAGTAAATCATAAAATTAACCAATTTTTTAGAAAAAGACTTAAAGTACGAGAATTGTAAATGATTAATTAAAACACATCAGATCTAGTCTAGTTAGATAGAGTAGTTCTAGATAGTTAGGTAGATCTCTGCCATGGCAGTAAAAAAAATATTGACATTACGAACAAAAATATACCATACTCACCGTTGTAGCCGGTATTAACGTTTTAACCATCCTAATGCCTTGCGAGTTAATCGAAGAATGCAAAGATTTTAATTAAAATACTAATAAACATTTGTATGCATTATGCATCAATAACGAGGATTCCTTATATCGTCATTACAGAGTTTTCGAATTCTCTACTAGGCGAAGCCCCTGTTAAATCATTATACGTTTATTAAAGTATTCTGTTACGTGAAACGTTCGTTAGTGAAACTATAATTAGAGCAAGATAATCGTGACTTACATAGGTCACAGATTTCAGCAGCCTTCCAGAGATGTGCAATGGTCACGAGTATGTTGCTTGCATAAGACCCGCTTAGATGTAGTGAGCGGTGGCTCACCTTGTAGTCTAATTGCTGTACCTAATGCGAAGTGATGGCACTATCGTCGCTAATTATTTTAAGCCATTCGTACATTCACGCATTATAGGTCAAGTTCGTTTCGCAAAAGTAATTCAGTTTTAATAAATAGAACTCGGTATTTGTAAACTGATGTCAAATCAGTTTCTCAATTGGTATAAATCTGTTTATAGAAAACTATGACTATATTCCTTTATTTCTCGTAAAAGTAATTACCAGAAATAAAGGAATATAGTAAATAAATAGCTGATCAAAGGCACAAATGATCATCTCAAAAATAAATGATCTCAACTATATATTAAAAAACGGTCAAAATTAGGTGAAAAAGTAAAGTAGGTTTATGTAGTTGAGCGAATATTTTAAATTCGTAATTAAAACTCATGAAAAAAAGCCCGCATGGAAATTGTCTGTTTAATGTTGTTAAAGCAATTTACGATTGGATTTTAGAATTTGTATCTCAAACTATTGCATGAAATTATTTTAATTACGTTACAATATTAGAAGTCATTAAACATGAAAGTGATTAATTTTCTAAGAAAAGTAGGCCAGCCTTGTTAGGCAACCCGTAATTAGTCACCGGGATTCGATTTATAAGGAATGCTTGACACACCATTGGTTATAAAATAAGTGGGATTTGTTAAGAAAAACATTTGTTTTCTTCAATGCGTTATTGTATTCGAAGAAATTTACAATGATCCACTCCGGGGATCTAAACGGCCTCGGGTATGAAAGTTGCGCTCACTCTACACTTGAACCAATAACCTACTGCTACATAGTACATTACTTAAATGAAAAGTGGTTGTGACAAAATGTATTGTTTGAATATTCCCACAAAAATACTTATGAATGTTGCAACGCGATGTCAGCAGTGCTAAGGGCGTTACCGAGTATGGGAGCGTTCGGACAATTGGACATCATTTATTTACAATACTAACAAAACATCATTGTTCAAGAGTATTGTAACCTTAAAATATATTTTATTATGGGTACCGGTTGGGAGATTATCACTACATATTTTATATGACTGACTCGAGATAACGAATATAAATTCTAATTTATTTTCGTTATCTGCCTTCACACTAATAAAACTTATAGTTGTCTAGAAGATATCGCTGAAAGCGACAGGCCCGCCAGTGGTTCTCCTAATTTAGGTTGTACTTTTGTTTATATTTCATCTGTTTTTGGAACGAGGTGTAAATAAATAAATAATAAGCAATTAAATTTGGAATCTAATTCAGTGAGATTGACTTATAAAAATTAAACGAATTCACTGCATATGAATATAAAAAAAATATACGAAAACTAATTAAGTACGTTGCAAATCTATATAATCTATTTTTATTGTTTAGTTCAATTTAAACCTTTTTTATAAAGACTATCATTATGCTTTGTTTATGATTTTGATATGTTTTCGGTTAATTTGATGATGAACTTTTGGTGAAAATATTATAGTAGGTACCACACTTAATAATGTTATATGTATTTATCGAGATTTTATGCACATTATGAAATTTGCAAAGTTTTAATAATGTTCTTTACATATTCGTTTTGACAAGTTATGCATGACGTGAATTAGTTTAGTTAATTTAACGTTCGTAGCATTTTCTCAAATTGCATAATTCTGATAATTTTGTAATAACTATTATATATATTCTCAGTAGAAACGGAAAACATAAAAACAATCTGTTTCACGATTTAACTTTGAGTATCCAGATATGAAAGAGCGATAATTATTAAGAAATAAAATATTAAATTTTCGAAATATTTTTCAAAATGCATATAGCACAAAATAATTAACGATAAAGAGTATCTGGTTATTTAATTTACATTAATTAGCTATAATAAATATTCATGAATAGACCCATCATTAAAATTCACATTCAACCATTCACTATTACATAATGCGCAAATGTTTATTTCCGGTACAAATCCAAATATTACAATGAAAGTTATTTGCAAAAAGTCATATTCTAGAAGCATTGAGAAAGGTCACGTTACTTTCTAGTTACGAAACGACTTGTGACCGTGTTGGTAAGGTAAATATGTGTATGAACCGGCACTTGATTTTCTACCTAAATACGTGGTATAAAGAAGTGCTTTGCCTAGAAAAGTACGAAAATGAAATAGGTATATTTAAAACTTTCATGGTGAATAATAATTACCTTTGACATGCGTGAGATAACAAATTACACGCATCGTTTCTTCTGTGTAAATTGTATTTCAGAAGCCTGTGACTTAGTTAAGAAACAGTATATATATTAGTACATTCTAAGCTGCATTTGATAATTTATTAAATACTAGGACTAGACTAGAGACTAGAGCGTTCATGTATTTTTTAATAATTGTCGCACTTTTTAAACGATCCCTAAATTATCTTTTTATTAAATTTTCGTACGTTTGTGGCTTTCTCTACTGAAAAAACTTCATATATTATAATTGGTAATATTTTTATTTCATCTAGTTAAAATATAGAATAATATTTAATTCAATTTAAATCGGTTCTGGTTTGCGGTTGGGCATGTTGACATCGAGATATCGCAATACCAAAAATGAAATAAAAACGCATTTATATTGCGAAATTTTGTTTTAAAATGTACTTCTTCAAAAAAATATTTCAACTCGTACTTAGTACGTCAATAAATTATGGCTTTTTTTAGGGGTTCGCCACTCAACGTACAGAGATGGTCGTGGAGTCCTCCATTCTTACTTCTTCAGTTGGGAGCACGCACCCACACGCAACTTGGAAGTCGATTGGTTAGACGCCAGGAACATCTGTCGTCGTCACTGTATGGACGCCGTTTCACTCGAGACACCTCAGGTAACCATTTTTTATAACTAAATATCCGTCAATTGATAAAAAGTTATTAAGGATCAGTAAACTAAAAAGAATTGTAATCTAATATGTAATTTTTGTTAACATTTTAAATCGGGCTATTATATTATGTATGTGCAATGCTAAACCTATTTAATAATTGCCAGATCTCAGGGTGGTTAGCCAGTGTAAATCATGGGGTCACTGCAGTCGTGAATCGTGATGTTCACTTTCTCGAATATCAAATTGATTTCTATAATAACATTAGGCAATCGTAATTGGCTGTTACGAAACTGATATACCAATCGTTTATACTTATAGAAGAGTACGTAACATTATTTATAAATGATAATACGATTATATCGAATATCCATACAAATTACAACAATATTTGCCAGTTGGGATGTTTACAGGCATGATTTGGATACATTTTTTGTTGTGAAAAAGGGCTTATTTTGTCCCAGTTGGACGCCAGCGTAAGGTTTTTGGCAAAAAGTTGTGCTACGAAGACGAATATAACTTGCATTAGTGTTTTCGTGGGAGCTTTTACATAAAATTGTTGATGCGTTACAATTTAATTGCTTCTATTCCTTAGAATTATGTAGAAACGTATTACGTATAATAGGCAAAACAAGAAGATGGCATAGCGGTTAACCTGGTGTCAATGTACGTAATACTATTGTTAATACATCTTCCTATAAGGAAACACGATTGCGAATACAATTACTTCTAACTAGATATATTCACATGAAGAATTGGGTTTTTTTATTAGGGTATACAATACATATGTGTACTTCACAAACTTTGTGTGTCGACAATGGGTGAATTTCGGTAAAACGTGATAAATCATCTTGTTCTTTTTTGTATTACACCAACAATTACCCAGTTCTTGAATCAGATACATACAAATACAATGTATTAGATTGATCGGTTTTTAGAGCGTGGAAGCGTCCGTGAAAGGGGTGCAATGGCCTGCTGCGATACTTGACATACCTACTCATAAGGCGCAGACAAGTGGCACACGGCACACATACCTCGACCGTTTTACTTGAGCCGGAAATATACGACGGAGGTGGACTTCCACTAATCACTTGTAACTGATTTCACATTTACCCGGTACCTAGATAACATATGTCAAATACCAAGATGTCGTATTAGACTACATGCCTTGTTTTTAAGTCTAGTTTAATTATTTTAAGCTAGCATAGTCAAAAATATTAAAATAATTTCGTCAATTACTCTCATTTGAATAATTATTGTATTTTTGTGGCCCTAGGAAAATGAATTCATAAAGCAGAGGATCGCATCGGGCAACGTGCGGTACATTTGGACCTCTGGTCGTAAATGCAATTTCGCAGGTTGCGACCGTCCCGATCTCCAACCCACAAATGTAAATGGATGGTTTTGGTCCGGTTCTGGAGCAAAGGTTGGTCCCACCACTCAAAGAAACACCGGAGATTGGTCTTACACCGGCGGATATGGACAGCAACAACCTGACAACCGTGAGGCAGCACAAGTAAGTTCTTATTCATTCAGTTACCCATTAACCCAGTACTGATTATTTCGTCTGGTCAACACAACAAAAAGTTTCGTTATAATTTTTTGATTCTTTTTGTATATTTAGTCGACTTTTATTCATTATATATAGAAACTAACCATTTGAGAATAAATCAATAACTTGGTTTTGTATCTGTTTAATCACCTCATGAGTTTGTAAATACATAGTATATGTAAAATTTCCATACAAACGAAGAGTTAATTTCAATTGGTAATATTGTATTTTTCTCAGGGCAATGACGAATCTTGTTTGGCGATCCTAAACAATTTCTACAACGATGGCATCAAATGGCACGACGTGGCCTGCCACCACGTGAAGCCTTTCGTGTGTGAGGACAGCGAAGAACTTCTCAACTTCGTGAAATCACGTAATCCCAGCCTACGCCTTTGAGTTGATTGGGGTGTGGCGGCATTGTACAAAACCTAACTTATTTATTACGATAGATTTCACTTTTAAAAAGGTCTTTTGAAACTTAATCAAAATTAACTGTAAAAAAATATGAAAGCACAAAATAGGATAACGTAACTTATATTTGTAAAAATAAAATTTTAAAAATATATTGCGATTTTCATTTATGAATTGTTTGTCAAGAATACTTTATTAAAAAATAATTACCTAAAAAGAAACAATTGTAAGTAAAATTGTCATAGTTTATTTAAAAAAAATACAGTGATTACTAACATTTAATACTTCGCTTATATAAGACGCATAAAGAAAAAATATTAAGCAATTCACAAATCACACTTAACAAAGGATACAAATTGAACTAGGAAACTTATAGTAACTTAACACATTTAAAAAAAATCCACACAATATGAAATTGTTATTTAACTTTTTTAAATCAAATAATTGAAAATAAGAACACAGTCTCAACTAAGCGAAGGTGTAAAGCTTTTAAAATCATCAATAAAACATCATTACCTTAAATATACAAAAATGCACCAAACATTAACATACAACTATTACATAATCTACATACAAAATTTGGCATAAATTCAGCCATTAACTTGTCATATAAGAGTTATCAACTAAAACCTTTCACTGTACCATCAATTATGACGGAGACAATCTAGAATTATTAACATTATTCAAATACAAAATTAACTTCATTCCGAATCATCGGACAAATTGGACGAAATATGTCGCATTTCTTTTCACACTAATGGTATGAAAGATGAGTCAAACAAAATGCTGAAATGTATCTAAATTTCAAGTCATAGACAATGAAAATATTACCTAAGTCAGATATTAATATGTGAAATATAGATATGGTAAATTGGGGTAATAAAACCATTGAACGAAACTGTCAATCGGCAATTATCTAATGAAATTAATAAGTTAATAATTAATAAGTTTTCAAATCGGTTTAAGGGTTTTAAAAAATATATCAAAAGTGTAAAATGTGTATGTTCAACACTTTTTTAATTAAACTATTCGTGTTAATTGTTTGTGTAGAAATCTTTGCTATTTCAAAAATACCGTTGTTAAGACAGAGACTGACACATGGAATGCAAAACGTTAGATTCGTTACGGATTCTCTTGTAAAAACTTAACAATTCTGTAATTCAACAGACGAAAAATATATTTATTTTAAGTTTTTTTTCTACATTTTGCATTGTCTTATCTGTCATTGTCACGTTTCAAAGTTATAAAAGGAAACCGGCTTCGTCTATTAACATTCGAACGATACTGGCAAGATTCGATACGTAAAAACGCTTAAGTACGCGCACGCAACTAGCGTACACCGTGAGATTTGTCCGCCAAAATGGCGGCTATTAGGGGCTTATCAGCGAGTGCGGCTGTCAATTCAGCCTCGTCCCAGTTAAGTCTAATTTTTCTTGACCTCGCCCCTCCCGTCCCGATGATTCGCAGAGCCCCACGCGATTCCAATAAACCACAAGCACTACATAACTCACTCAGATCTAATAAAGCTATGTTTCGAGATGTGGCAACCCTTAAACAAAAATAAACGATTAATTAAGTTTTTAAATTTAAAAGGCATGTTAGCCTTTTAACTGTTAGTTAAAGTTAACTAAAATTTCTGTAATTATTTCGAATATGAATAGTATCTGTGAACTAGAAACATTCTAGATTGTGTACAATGTATAATAGTAATAACATTTAACTAAAAATTTCATAGAAAAAACTCACTTTTTATAAACATCGTGTAGCTTCCCAATTAAAATCTCCTTACTCTTGCCCTTCAGCATGAGAAGAAGACTGCAGAGGATAAGTTTCTGCTGCATCGGCATTCGCTCTTCGACCTCGGCGTTAATGTTGCCCGAACCACCGTACACATCGTTAAGCACTTGCAACACTTGTTTCAATTCTACAGTAACAGTTGAATCACTTAACAACGATTCAACGGATTTGTTTTGTCCAAATTTATTTCGCCTCGCGAGTTCTACGACACGTCGGCCTATGTCTAACGCACGCCTCATGTCACCTGATACGGCTGCTATTTTAGCTGAAACAAAATAATTAACATATTTATTAATTAAAGCTTAAATATTGCATAATAGCATAAGACATTTATTTATTTATTAAATGTTTGTTGCTATATTTCAATATACACACAAAATTAAAATGAGAAGAGCAATTGTCAAGATCGCTTTCAGCAAAATCTTCCAGGCAACCAAAATATAAAACTCGTTTAAAATATACAAAAGTTTTATAAAGGTGAAAGTTATTTAATTGAATAACATTGCTAACAATATCGTTTTCCTTTTTTTAAAGTGGGGGCAAACGAGCTGGAGGCACAGCATAAAGTTGAGGTTGCCGCCCATAGACATACGTAGCGAGGAGCTTGTAAGTGCGTTGCCGGCCTTTTAAGAATTGATGAGCTCTTTTCTTGAAGGACCCTAAGTAGTATTGGTTCGAAAAAGTTACCTGCCAACAACTGCAAAGCTGGTCCCGAGAACACATTAGTCCGATCTTCACTAGCCAAAACCTCTGTGAAAATATTGATTATCTGTTCCTTTGTGTATGGTGCAAAATGTAATGTCTGCGGCCTTAAAGAGCATCTGGCTTGTAGCCTTGGCAAAGATCTCTCAGTTAAGTCCAGGGCATTCGCAATACCGATTAGAACTACTCCATAGTCCTGAGCTGGCCACTCAAATATTGTGTATAACACTGATTGCCGTTTACTATCCAATTGATCTATTTCATCTAACACTAAAAGGCTGTAAACATTTTAAATAATTTTATTTTAGCTGTACATAGTTGTCCATTAAGTAATCTTTCAAGTCTAATTATAATATCCTGCCCTATTATAGATTGACTCTTTAACAACTCTACTGACTGTCAAAATTCATCAATTATTGTCTCCCACGCAATAATATTTAATGACAAATCAAGCTTTCAGAATATCTTATCCCTTATATGTGATAATGTTTATCAGTTATTTGAATTAGGAGTACCTAAACATATTTAATATTAATAAATATTAAAAATAATAAATTGTTATGTATCAAAAGAGATGGCATAAAGTATATTATAATACTCTACAGCATATTCTAATTTATGTTTCTCACATGAGAACTATGATGAATACATTTCTTACATCATCTTATGTTTCTTGTTAAAATATTTTTCAATCGCTGCCAAACAAGCTTTCTCTGATGTTCCTGAAGGCTTAATATGCAGCTCATTACAAATTCTCATATAAATACTTGAAGCTGATTTCATCATAGTACAGTTTATATATACATGTTTGAACCCTTGTTTGACCTGAAATTGTCATTGAAAAAAATTACAAATGAATCAATGTAGTTTACTTAATCATGAGGAGTTTTTTTTTCAATGAATGTAATATTGTAGTAATCTATATTAATCTAAATTTGTCACATTAGTATAATGAAAAATACTAAAGGGCTTCATCAAGTTGCCTATATAAAAATAATTATCATGCAATTTGAAGGTTTACAGATATATTTTAGATTAACATACTTTTCTGGTCCTTGGGCAAAAATATGCATAAAAATTTAACAGGCAATAAGAATTTGAAAGTAAAAAGCACAAATTTATATTAAGTGCAACCAAAAACGTTTTTTGTCACTACATACACAAACATGACTATTATATATATTGGTTTATGAAATAAAGAATTTTTACATTAATAAATTAATTACTTTGTCCAATTGTAAAATGTATGACAAAGAAGCTGTCTTCCCAGTACCAGGTTGTCCGGATATATATAATGATGCAGATTTCTCATTGTCAAGATGATCTATTACAAACTCCTCAAGAAATCCTATTTCTTTCTCTCTGCTAGTCAACCTTTTCAAAGGTGAACTTGAATTTCTGGAATTATTATTTTGATATAAGTTTTTCCTTTATCTTTATTTTTAAGAATAACCACTAAATAACACAAATAACCAAATTGCAGCTGTTTCAGTAAACCTGACAGTTGATAGGTAGTGTGATATTGTTTTAAACTGATGCCCTTATCTGTATATTCAATATAAAAATCAAGAGTTATTTAAATAAACCAAGCAACAACCTATATATTAGATAGACAGACAGGTAATGTACATACTCAATTACTGTGTCATCCTCAAGACATTGGTTCAATTCATTCGTAATACAGTGTAATCTTCCAACTTTGTTAGGTGTAGTACAGTCTGAAATTAAGATAATATTTTTTAAATTTTATCTGACAAATCTCCCAGCCAAACTGATAGTAGTCGACTTCGACTGATGATAGTTTAAAAAAAAGTGTTCATGTTTAGTTTGTTTAGTTTAGTTCATGATTATTCAGGCCTTATGGCCTTTAGCATAAATATAATGAATAACTTTAAAGGCATGGTTGCTATATATAATATTATTGCATAGGATCCTGATGATTAATATTATATTTAAAAATGTGTACTTACAAAATACACAAAAGGCTAAAAGAAAAATTAACACTGACTCCTAAATATATGAGGCGGTTTATATGTATAAGATAAACATTAAATTATTTACCATCGTCATATGCTTTTAAGGTTTTAGAAAGGCGCCTCTTGAGGGGTTTGATATTTGCCAGATTTTCATTTTCAAGGTTTGATTTCCTAGTAACTTCTATGGTGGTCTTCTTTCGTTGCCGGAATTGAATTGCAGACTGTACACTAGCCATTTAATTCTGAAATATTAATTACTTTAAAAGTTTTGGTTCTTATGTTATTTTCTATAGAGCTATGCAAATAATACTATTATTAAATCACACTGATGTATTCAGGATAGGAGGAAACTATGTAAATTCTAAATTATGTTTAGTTATAATAGATGGCCTTGCCATTAAAATTAAACATACTGCAGCAAAAAAATTAAGGTTATTTAAATTATAAAAGTTATTATAGCTTAAAGGAGTACTTTAATATACAATAGTATTTATAATATGCTGTCACAAATAGGACATGAATATAAATGTAAAAAAGTGGAGTATAGTAGAGTGGTACCTTTTTTACAACATGATAAACATTAGGAAGTCTTATGTCTGAAAATAATTATTGTATAATATACACTCCAACTTACGTAAATAAACTATGAGGCGGGTTACTACTGCCTATTTCCAAACACTGCAGCTTTATACTATTTCTTGTAAACAGTTTCTAAGGATGTATTTTTTCTTTATTTTTATTCTCTTATTCTGTACATGTGTTCATTGATTGTTAAATAAATGTTCGTTATTTAAGAAATACGTTTCCCAGATGCAATTAGGGTTGCTTTTCTTATTAATTAATTTGATGACGGAGGACACAAAACACCACGAACCATGGTATACATATTGCACTTTATTGGCGCGAAAATTAAAACCACAGATGAATCAAAATCAGAAAACGCTTTGAGTCAAGGTTGCCAGTCGGGTCCACAGATCAGCTTATCTTGTTAACTAGTCAACAAGGGTTAAACTAACAAATGCATGTCCAAGTCGCGGCTGTATAGAAAATAAACATTTCGTAAGATATATTGATAATATTGACGACACTATAAATACTTGAACCAACGCCGTTAAACAATAATAATATTTCAAAGCCAACGTTTGTGGTTTGACCTAAAACCACATTCGAATTATAGACAAGTCCTATAACGCTAAAATTCATAATAATCATACGGTGGTTTTTCTGAATTGGGATTTGGGGATAGTAGCTCTTGTTAAAACTAATAATATAATGAAAATACCCTTAAAAGTATTTTAAAGATAATGTTCTTATTTAGAGATCTTCTAGATTCTAGCCTTTGTGTACATTTCATGCCAATTATAACAATTAAAAACGGGCTATAAGTTATTAAATTCATATTTTACATAACCTAAATACAATTAAATTTATAATTTATTATATTTACGTATAAAACATAATAATTGTTCATAATATATATTAAATACATAAATATATACATCTCTCACTTTAAAAGATTAGAATCTGAATTAAAGAGGGCGTAACATCTGATTTGGCCTCAAGTTCTTATGGAGTGGCCCCTCTATAATCTATTGACTATTATAAATTGATGTACGCTTTGATCACAGATGAGTTAGTTAATAATATCCAATATTTTTACTTTCTGACGAATTTTTACATCAAGTTGTATGTATACATAGATTTTAGTAATATTATCAATTTATAATTTAGTACAAAGTAAAATTGGTTAGTATAAACTGTCTTTAAAAGATATTAAGGTGCAATCAAGCTGTGCGTGTTAGTGGGAATTCCGAACTTGTGACACTGGATAATGAACTGATGTGTCGTTAAAATGGTTACTTCTAATAAACAGACGGATAAAAATGTGGTTAAAATGACTACACAAAACAATACTGCTGTCGTCCCACATAGAACTCTTTTGGGTGAAGTTAATGAACACATTACATGCCCTCTGTGTCGAGGATATTATATCGATGCTACGACAATTGTAGAATGTTTACACTCATTCTGTCGATCTTGTATTATAAAACATCTTCAAGTGAAAAAATACTGCCCTGTTTGTGAAATGATGATTAATTCGGCCAAACCTAATATAAAACTAGATAAGGCACTTCAAGATATAGTGTACAAGTTAGTACCTGGACTCTTTCAAAAAGAAATGGAACGTCGTCAGACATTCTATGCCTCTCGACCTGGTCCAGCAGCATCTGCAACTCCTGAGCAGCGAGGAGAAGATACTGAAAGAATTATTTTTAGTCCTGAAGATGTTATTTCATTCTCATTAGAATTTTCAGATGTGACTGATAATGACAGCATTTCAAGTAAATCATCAGATAGTAATGAGCCCCAGCTACCAACAACAGTAAGAAGGTACCTACAGTGTCCTGCAGTTGTAAATATTAGCCATCTTAAAAAATTTCTAAGTATGAAGTTTGATATTGACAGTACTCAGTTTGCCATTGATATCTTATACAAAAGGGTTCCCTTACCAGACTACTATACGTTAATGGACATTGCTTATATTTATAATTGGAAGCGTAATGAACCCATGAGATTTTTCTATCAAATTATTGATTATGTTGCAATAAGAAATAGACTATTTGACAATAACAGAAAAAGTACTCCGGTACTGGACAAAAAGCAGGTTTCCACTGTTCCAGAAAATGCTGCTACTGCTCATTTAAATGATCAAGCATCTGAGGCATCATCTGGTACTGACAGTCCAATGCCAGGTGATAGCATTCTTAAAAAGGGGGTTGAAATCGCAAAAAAAGAATATCAGATAGAAAACAGCCAAGCCAATACAGAATCTGTTATGGATAAAAGAAGTAATTCTCCTTCAAAAAACAGCGATGATGAGGATAAAAAGTCACAATTCCTTAATTCTTTTGAACTCACAGCTAAGAGCAATGCAAAATCTCCGCCTAAAAGTAATTCAGACAACATAACAGGCACAGAAACTGTTTCTAAATTTCCTACAACTCCAAAGGTAGAGGACAGTTTAAAAAGAAAATATCAGTCTAGTGTCAATGTACCTGAATTAAAAAAAGTTAAAATAGAATTGGAAAAAGCAAAAATCCCTGGGCCCTCATCAAACAATCTAAGTCCAAAATCAGGTAAAGCTGATGAAAAAATTGCAAGAAATGTTGACTTAACTGTACCTTTAGAGAGGGGAAAAACTACAGAGATAGCAAAACAATCAATTCAATCCCCAACAGGTGCTGTCACTTCCACAATATCCAGAGATAACAAACTGCATCCAATATCTTTGGATAAGCAACCAGAAAGTGCAGGACAAAAGAGGACTATTTCTGAGGGTCAAGTCAATTTGACTCCCAAACGCAAACCCGAACATATACCTTCATTACAAAAAACTGTGTCTCCCCTAAAAATTCAACTATCCAAGACAGAGCCTCCCACATTGATAAGTAATAAAACACCTGATACACCAAAGATTACAAAGAAAATACCAGATTTAAAGCCCAGTACACCTAGTACATTGGGAAACAAAACAGCAAATTCAGGAAAGTTACGAATGGATTTACTAGCCAATAACAGTGATCCAACAATTGACCGAAGTAAAATATTATCACAAGTTAAAACATCAGCTTCTTCTGGTGTACAAAATACTGGAGATAATTTGAAATCTTTATTTGATTCTTGTAAAATTAACATTCCCTCATCCCTATCAATTACTCTAACGGATCAGAAAAGCCCTTCAGATCTACCTACCATAGAACAAAAGAAAGCTCTTATCAACAAGAATCTAGCTAATGCTAATAATCTCACTGGTCATAAAGTACCAAGCCCTCCAGTTCATAATTACATTGAAATTAAGAAACTTCCTGATACAGAAGCTAAAAAAGTTATCAAATCAGATGGACCCTTTGATTCTAAGCCAAGTTTAACCAAAACAGACACTTTAAACCAATCTAAAGCACTTAAACCAAATGAAACATCATCAGCTAAAGGTCCTATTCCGAATCTCAAACCTATTGCTGATACAAAGTTAGCTAAACAGAGTGTTGCTCTTGGGTCATCTCCAATAACCTTTCAACAGACATTTGAGCAGCAGCTACAGTCTTTGCAGAGTGATTCTAAAAATAAAGTCCCAAAAAATAAATTTCAAGTGCCAAAACTTGTTCCAGCTACACCCAAAACATTAAGTGCAGCAAATAAATTAAGTAATTCTAATACTAAAGCTCCTACAACTGGATCTACTGGACTTAATTCAGGTGAAATCAAGTCAACAACTGCATTGGATTTATCAACACCTCATACGATTCAAAGTCAATTAGGACCTCAACAAACCAAAGCATTTGAAACAATGCAATCAATAGCAAACCTAGCTAAAAAACAAAATTTGCCACCTAAGACAGCTCCAATACAAATGTCACAGAATATATTTCCCTCTCTTTCTAGACCAGCGAATGTAGCCTCATCTGTAAGAGTTCCTCCTGGAAGTAGCTCAAATCAAGTAAAACAGGAAAAATCTCTTACAAATATAACTCCAAATATAACCAATCTTAGACCAGACATACCTAAACAAATGAATACAATAAAGCAATTAAATCAGTCCCACAATAATCCACCTACTAATGTACCATCTCCAAATTATCAAGGAAGCCAACCATCAAGTAGCTCTATGCAGCCTTCACCAAGGTCGCAAACCCGCTCACCAAGTTCTTCCCCTAAATTAGTAATAGCAGAGGAAAAACATACCAACAACTTGTTAGAACAGAGCTCACATGTTGCTATTTCCTCTCAATTATCAAGCATGTTTGCCCCCAAAAGCGAATCACATAAAGATATGCAAAACATTGCCAAGCCAGGATTAAAACCATTAAAACCTTTAGTCCCTCCAGCTAAAATATCAGGTATCCGACAACCTATTACACCTACTTTGAATGCTAATACTCCTATGAGTTCTCAGGCAGATTATTTGTCTCAACCTCTTCTTTCCCAGGCTTTATTTAGGCATCAAATGGACATGCAACATGCCTGGTTAAAGGCTCAAAGGCAGTTTGATTTGTATAAAAACATGCCTAACATGGCTCATCAAAATCAAAATGATTTTAACAATAAAGATAATAAAAATGTATGATTTTAACATAGTTTTGTAGTGTAGGGCTAGGTAATTAACATTATTTTCACTACAAATTCTAGTTTTAGTCTACTAATTGAATGGTTTTATTATGTATTAAAACAAAAACATTTTAGTTTAAACTATATTTTTAAGGTATTTATCATAATTATTGTAATGTATTCATTGTAAAGTTATGTAAACAATCAAATTCCATGTCTGAAATTGTGTTTATAATTATGTTTATAGGTTTGGCTTGTTAATATTACTTAAACACATAATACACCATATTTGTGTATTTGTATTTTCATAGTTATTTCCTTATTAATTGTAGGCTTAGTCTGCAACAAGATCAAATTTAACCAACTTATGTTAAATTAAAAGTATATATGCAACATGATCCCTTAATTCTTCTCGACTAAGAAATTAAAATCAGGTTTTTAGGTATTTGAAGTGCATTTGTGTTATTATATGTGTGGTGTAAATAATAAATTGTTTTAATGTGGTATTATAGTAGAACTTTAAATATGTATACAAGAATTCCTACTGAATTGAACATATAATTATCAAGGAATACATTTCCTAAAAAAAATTGTCGTTAGATACAATTAAAAACATGGCATTGGATGTAGAAATGCATTGCCCTAATAAGTACTTTAATTTCGTATTTTCGTAAATCTGCATTACACAAAAAAACACACATAAATATTTGGAATGGTTTAGGTGATTTCGATTCCCAAATTATCGCAGTCTTTGTTTCTATACAACGATTTTATTCGAAAATAAAATGGACCGGCATAGTTCTGCCGTAAAATATATTATGACAAAAATCAAATATTTTTATGGTCAGAAAATCGTCAGTTACAACGTCAATAACCCAAGAAGGCTGAAACGCTTTATATCAAGAACTGATTTTGTTTGTTGAAGACACGTCGATCATTTTAGCAATTTTCTCTGCATCTCCAAGGTGGATACATATAAAATAACTATTATTATATTTCGCAAATATCATTTGCATTTTGCACATACATACATCAACTATCAAGAAGTATATAGTATTAGAAAACAAGTACATCAAATTCCAGTACGTTCAAGAAAACCCGATCTTGAAATTAACGAGAACATAATCGTGCTTTACTATTGATTGAAGACATGTGCTTTATAAAAATAAATATATTTTATGTTGAACACAAACGGTTTTGGATACATAATAACATTTTAGGCGCTAGTCCCCACGCTAAGGAACCCAGGATGGTTACAGCTAGTTTACACTTTACAGTTCATCTTTATTTTGTGTATGAGTTTGTGTTTTTGCGTGGCCGGGATATACATTGAGGGTGTTGTGAAGCGCTGGTTTTGCAACTTAAGCATCGTAGCTACCACATGCAGAAACGTTTCTATTGAAACTCCTTATTTTAATTTTTAGCTTGTGGATAAGTGGACAGCTCGATCACTTGTGAATCCTTACAATCTGACCTTATTCGCTTCACATATCCTGATATGGTATTACATAGGAATCTGTCGCGATAACCAATCAGGACGTAACGTTAGCTACCGTTAGTTATAATTATTTGTTTTTGTATACATAACCAGTAAGTAGGGACATAGACATAGGGTATATTAAAATATTACCGCTAAATGACGATCACTTAGATGTCTAGATTTTTTTAAAAACTATTACTAACATTTTAAAGAAATGTGTCTGTAGGTATCCCTTTGGGTCCGTCTTTATCCTTTTATTAATTATTATATTTTTATTATAATAGCTATGTAGTACATAGTTATAATCTATGGTCGGAGAGTCTTTAGAAAAGATCAAAAATATTACGCTATGCTGTCAATTGTCAAATATAATCAGGCAATTCTGAAATTTGAGTTGACATTGTAAAACAAAATCGTATTTCTTTCATTCAAGACCTTGCACCGGAGTACTCACATTTTTACATCTGTGAATATTTATTTAATCCCAGCAACTGAACTCAGTTTTATAATAGCATTTGCTTAATTCGTAGTCCAGCAATATGAGAGCGAAGGTAGTTTTTCTTTTCTATAATCTCATAATTACTTTATATTCTGGAAAATTGTTGGATAAACTTGACGTGCTTTTTATTTCAGTGGCGTAAGAAGCGTATGCGGAGGCTAAAGCGTAAACGCAGGAAGATGCGTGCGAGGTCTAAATAAGCAGGTGAGCCGGTATTTGAATTTCTATTTAATGTACTTTTTTATTGCATGTTATAAATTTTCAATGTGCTTTTTTTACACTTATTAATTTTGGTGGTTATGTTCCTCTTTAAGTAGTGACAATATCGTTTAGGTTAATTAAGTATTCTATCACTATATAAAAGTAATTTTTATAACCCTAAAAATTTTTAACAAGTGTAGACATTCGAATGCATTAATTTTTATTGTTTTATGAATATCAAGCATTTTTAAAAAATAACCCATGCACTTCATGTAAAAGCTTTTTAGCAGTTATATTGTTGATTTACTTTGCACGTGGTTCACTGTGAATGTGTATGTAAACATTAACCTGTACTAACCATGCTTTTTTATTTTTTAATGAATTATAAGTTCATATCCTCTGAGGCAGTCATTTTTCTTAAATTAAGAATAATGCTAAGAATTGGAGGATATATTAGCAATTCTATCCACACTTGCAATATTTATATATGTTGTGAGGACTAAAATGAAATAACAATGTTATTGTTAGCTTAAAATATGAATGTTTTAATTAGTAAGTCGATAAATAATTCTTCTTTATTTAGAAGTTAACTACATATGTGTTTAGTAGAATATGTATTAAAAGGACTCTTTATTTTCAGATACAGCTGTAGAGGCAGAGGTTAAAACTTCAGACTTGCATTTGTATCTAATATAATTTTTAAAATCCCATAAAATGTGTTTTTTTCATGGACGTTATCTCACACTTAAAGCAATTTCAATCCTTTATCTATTAATCAACCTATATACTACTATCAATCAATATCTTAATAATATTTTGATCGGTTGAAAACGGTGATCGCGGCAAATTCATCTAGATCTATTGGTCCTTTATACGCATTTTCGCCTTTCAGAAGTCTAAAGATTTGTTTTATAAACGTAATTAAGAAAATGATGTGAAAAATATAATTTAAGGTATTGGATTAATTCTATCTTATGAGACTCTGTAATTACCTACTTTCTGATATGTGGATGAACGATACACGTTTTATTTAAAACTAGCTTTCCGCCCGCGGCTTCGCCCACGTGTAATTTTGTTAAGTATATAGCGTTTTTTAATGATCTCGACAGGGCTTTCTATCACGGGCTAAAATCTTGTTACAATTGGAATTATATATAGCCCGTGTTACTCAGGGATGATGTAGCTTTACAGGATCGGATGATTCAGGGAAATCGAGGGCAACTTTCAAATTAACGTACAGGCAATTACTATTCTAACAATTTTATATTCTGATAGTCATCTTCTTAAGTGGATGAGCTGATGATGGAAGGTAAAACTCCTCAGCGGTTAAGAGTTGAAAGAAAATTCTTACGAAGTTATGAGTACGAAATACGTACTTGTGAGGTTATTACTTATTAGCTTGACCAAATAATAAAAGGTAAACCTCATTAACGTTAAGGTTGAATTGCATGGTAGTCATTACACAATGGAGCATCTTAATACCGCGATGGATATATTTGGCCTAAGTAGAAGTTCTTTAAAAAAAACTAAGACTCAACCTCGCACACTCACTCACACAGCAACACCATTGCACACACTGATACACACTCACACACTAAAATGTTCGTACTACACATAGTTCCACTTGTTCATGTCTATATATATTTTTATTTAATCTTTTCTGTACGTGTTTTTTTTGTTATTCTTTTTTCTGATCTTAGATTCTATATCCGGTTCTATATTTTAACCTTATTTTGGCTTTATTTTTAATCTATTTTTATTGTGTAAACTGTTTTTGATAAGCTGTATAGGTTTAAGAAATAAAAAAATAAAATAAACCTAGGTTGATGACGAATTTTATCAACGCCATCTATCGAGCACATTGTTCAACACTTCAAACGCGCCCGCGCGCACTGCGTTATTTGTTATTTTTGTTACCTCTCATAAGTTTTAATATTAAGATTAACTTATATTAGAACATATTTAACAATATATAACTAATCAATCAATATAAGTGTTTAAAAATTTTGAAGCAGTGATTGAAGTAAATTTTCAATTGACCATAACTTCTTTTTCTCTTAACCGATTTTGACAAAATAAACTTTTGACAACGCTCCTAATTATATGTAATCCAACTGTGAAAACCGCGTTCAAATGCGTTCAGTAGTTTTGAAGTTATAACGTACCAGACAGACAGACAGACAGACAGACAGACAAGAATTCCAAAAATTATATTTTTGGTTTCTATGACTCTTCTTTAATTGCCTGCTTTCAGTTTTTTTGAAAAATATTTAATGTACAGTTTTTCGATTTTTACTGTCTTATTATTAGTATAGATTGCTAGGTACCTATATATATATTTAGTCCATTGAAATGTAACAAGCAGCTAAGGACCGAATTAGACATTTATTAGAGGTCGCAATTGGGACGTGGGGGCTGTAGAAGCTTAATCTGTAGTTTGTGCTTATCCCCTAGCCGCATCTTGGAAAAAGACGTAAAAACACAGCAATATCAGAAAACTATGCTTCTTTAGACCTCCACACATGTCCCAAAAGTAAAATGTAACATTTCAATGAACTTTGCATTTAATTATTGTGAAAGTTAATGGAAAAGAATACTTATTTAAAGATAAGTAGGTAGCGACAATGCAATATATACCCTGAAAACTACATTAATGATAGGGATGGATCATCAAAAGGAAAAGAAGACCGATAGTCTTTAAAGCCTCATTCCGAATGTATAGCATTAGTTTTTTACTTTATTAAAATTCATGGCTTTGTCGTTGGTCGGGCGTTTGTTGGTCGTGCGGCTTCCGACGCTTTCAAATCTGAAATGGAATTTAACTATTACTCAAGAAATTTCGTATATTGAAAAGATAGGACTCAAACAATAAGTTGGTAATGACAAATAATATAGGTGTATTTCACGTTGCCAAAGAAAATATAAGAGTATTATACATGGTCACTTAAGTTTAGCAACTTACTTTTTTATTTTGAATGGCTTTTTCTTTTCTGGTTTCGGTGGCTGATGATTTGTTTTAAAGGTCAAAACATAACGTTTAACTATATCTACATTTATAGTGGTGTTCTCTGGATACATTCTCTTCTTCCACGCCTCTCTTTCTTCCACCCACATTCGTTGATATTCGTAAGATAATAACCATGGTATACGGGATGGGCCCTCCTACAATGTTTTTTATTCAATCCATAATTTATGTAGATTTTATTCATACAACGATCATAAAATACGCAAAAGATTTCCAGACCTTTTTTAACCCGAATCCCATGCCTATTTACATCAAAATACTACAAAGAAAATGAGTACATACGTACCATGAATTTCCATGGTTGTGGGTTGTATTTAGGAAAATCAGATGATATAATGTTATGAATCGGTCGACATTGCACTGACTTTTCCCATTTTATCCCAGACATGCGACCCATTTTAAACAAAATAAAAAATTTGAAAACTACTTCTAGAAAAAGCAAAATTAAACAATCAGTTTGTTGTCACTATGATTTTGTCTGAAGTTTGTCTCGATTTTAGTAAAGTTTATTAAAAAAACGAATGACAGTATGTAATACCGACCAGTTATTGGTTGACATTTAATACTACTATTAAGTTCTTAATATAATAAAGCTAGATAGAGGCGCAGGTTTATTATTGAAAAATATTGCTACAATATTTCGTTATCGATAAAAATTACTTTCGGGCAATACCCAGCTTCTGTCAACCATCAAATTAGTAATTATTAATATTATTTCACATACATTGGGCTAATAAATAACAACAACCATCTTTTTATATTATATAATAGTTAAAATTTACAAATTATCACTGTGTTTTCAAATCTTAACTAAAAATGAAACTGCATTCCCCATGGCTGGTCACTATTTATTAAACGAAATTACATAAGCATTATTTCGATGGAAACATTTATGTTGCGAGACAATTTAACAATTGTTAGCTCCATTTGCCTAATGAATTTCAAGCTTCAAACAAAACAACCTAATGTTATCCCTTTTCCCAACCCTTGCAACAATTCGTTATAAGGGCAGTCTAGAAAATCAATATCACATAATCAGTCCACTTCTAATAAAATAGCCTAAGGATTCCGTGTAACTTTAATTCTGTTTTCTATATTTCATAAATTACCAGAGCCAAATTGGAAAATTATCAGATGTAGTAATCAATTGTTTATAGAATGTAACAAGTTGTTTAGTAGAATTCACTTCACATGCCTAGAGTTTAAGATTAGTTAATTAGATCATATTCAAATTAGGTCACATGATTTCAATAAAAGACTTTTAAACTTTTCTATCAATAATGTATCAGTAATTGAACCTATGTGATAATGTTTACTAAGGTTTCATGAAATTCTTCATCTATACTAATTTAAAACATTCTATGATGACTAATTTTTTTAAGTTTTAAAGTAATTGTCGATTATATTGGAATGAAAGGCAGATGATTTTTTAACCAAACTGGAAGCTGAATCCATTGAAGCTCCCATGATTACCAAAGTTAAATTCAGGCGCCATCCCACTACGGAAGAATGTCTGGTACACAACATTGGGGTCAAGATCTGGAACAGTGTCATTTTAGAGGTTATATTATTTTAGTTTCAAACAATTCTCAATGTACAGAATGGATACAGTTGTCAAATTATAAAATTATAAAAATGACTTAGTATAACTCTAATTTGGAAACTTATAACTGTAGGGGGAATAAAATGATTTAATTTTCTTTATACACTTGATAATAAATAATCGAGTCTTAAATTATGCAGGGATAATTCGTGATGATTCTAAGAATAAACTCCTAACCTCCAACGCCTGAACCGTCATCATCCAAGTCCTGTCCATGATCATATCTAGCGCGTTTCTTGGGGTCGCTGAGGACGCCGTAAGCTTCACCAACTTCCTTGAATCTTTTCTCCTGCTCACGGCGCTCATTGTCCGATGCGTTTGCATGTCTGTCCGGGTGATGTACTAAAGCACGTTTCCTGAAAGTTACAAGAATAAGTATATAAAAAAGATGAATGAATTCAGACTTCGTAATTAGACAAAATTGTTGTTAATTTTTCGTAACAATCATTCAGGTTAAATATGTTTCTTGGTATCTCTTAGCTAAATTAAAATCTACGAAATGTAACACTGGTTTACGAAAATTAATTTTGACATATCTTATTAGCTCAACATTATTGTTAAATAAGCAGATATGTATTTCAATAGTAACATAAAGAAAACTCATTTAAAAATGACTACAACATAAATTATATCCAGTAATAATAATGGATGTTACTCAATGTAAATCATAATTCAAGACTTAGTACACACATAAAATATATATGACATAAGCAGCATTTCACTCAAATTAAAGCAGAAACCACAAACATGATAGACATAATCACAATGAGTCTTATCTTCTCCACACCACAAAACAACAAATCAAATTATATAATATATATATATATGTAATTATAACTATTAAATATTATATAAAGCGTTAATTTATGTAAAACATTAATTTGTATAAAAAATGCACTAAAATACTTCTCGTATTAAAAAGCTGAGATGACAAATAAGCATAATTACCTATATGCCTTTTTAATATCATCATCAGAAGCTGTCTTCTCAATGCCAAGAATTTTGTAATAGTCCTTGCGTTTTGATTTTTTAAGCGCGATTTTCGCTTCATGCAACATCTGTTTGTTTTCTTTGGTTTTATCAATTTTGTACAATTTTTCACAGTCTTTGACAGCTTCCTCAAATTCACAAAGTTCTGTGTAACATTTAGCACGACGTAATAAGGCCTTTACATAGTTTTCATCTAATTCAAGAGCTGCTGTGCATGCGTCTGCAGCTTCCCGTATCTGGTTGTTTTTGGCACATACCGTCGCTTTGTTAAAGTACAATTTTGCATTAACTTTGCGATTGTTTTTGTCAATGTTGAGAGCTTCATTATATAAACTTAAAGCTTGCTGCCACTGGCCCATTTTGAATGCTTCATTTCCTGAAATATATTATATATGTAACTTCTGTACAAGCATAAACAAGCAATTGTTACTAAGGGCTATAAGCTATATGAAGAGAATTTCTACCCAGCTACATTACATTTGTTTTGTATTAATTATTTGCAAATAATTAATACAAAATGACTGTAAAATTATGATATGATTTAATGATATCAACAAAGATAAGCTATTTAAACTACAATTCTAAAAAGTTATACAACATATGATCTGCTGAAGAATAAAATAATATGAATTACCCTCTTCTTTCTTCTGTTTTAAGAGCTTTGCCTTTTTGTAAGTTTCAAATGCTTTTTTGTGATCAGGTGCTAGTCTCAGTACTTGTTGGAAATGTTTGAAAGCTTGTTCGTCTTTATCCTATAATATTTAATATTTCACATAATCAAACAATAATTTATTAATCCCACAAAGTATCAAATTAATTTTTCCACATAATCAAATAAATAAGAAGTACATATATCGGCGCAACTACAACAATTAGTCATAAATTACGTTTAAAAACAATAAACTTAAAGTATTAATCTTATAAATACTTTAAGTTTATAACGCTGTGAAATGTAACCGCACAGCTCATACCTCTCGGCCGAGCTCTCGCTCGCCACCTAGCCCTTTGCTGAGCTGTAAAGGCCAACACGGCTAACAGCCAGATCCCTAACAAAAAAAAAAAAAGCGCAGTAGTCGCGCTCAGACGGAACGGACCTCTCTCCAAATAGTGAAAAATAAATCATGGCCAATATCAGTGAAGTGTTTCTTTAAAAGTGGTAATTTTGACCGACTCAATTGTGATGTTGGCAACGCCTATTAGATCTCTATCAGTACTCACTTTGTTGTATATATACCATTATTACTAAATACTACTTCTGGTTGAGCCAACAATTTATTATTGTCAGTCTTAGCTTAAGAAGAACTATGAACTGGGATATTAAAACACAAAGTTTATACCTCAAAGTAAAGACACAATCCACGCACATAAATGGCTTCCGTATTCAAACTATCAAATCTCAAAGAGTCATTGGCAATTTCTTGAGCTTCCTGACATCTACCCAGCATGGCTAAGCATTCTGCTTTTATAAGTTTTGCTCTGAAACAGAATTTTGTTTTTTAGAGCTTCTCTTAAAACATTGTACCATACTAAAAACAATCTTGTGAAGCATTAGCTTGGAGAAAGTCTACTATCATTAGATATAACATTACAATGCATGTTAAATTTCTTTTGATTATGGGATATTGAG